>OX451736.1:68954520-69636624 GCA_948472305.1 Vicia faba | reverse complement strand
TTGTAACGCCCCGTTTTATTTAATATTATATTATATTAATATTTTCGAGTTACCGTTTGACGTTTATTTTTGCGACGAGAATATTTAAATTAACTGGTATATCTGTTAATATATTCAGCGACGTTTTATTCGGACCGGTAATTATTTTATTCGGTCCGGTATTTGTTTTGAGGGACCGATAATTATTTTATTCGGTTCGGTATTTATTTTGAAGGACCGATAATTATTTTGTTCGGTCCGATTTTTATTCCGTTCGGTCCGGTAAAATATTATTCGGACCGATATTTTTTATTTTTTGGAGTTATTTTAATTATTTGGGTTAATAATATTATTTGATATAATTTGGTGTTATGAAGTAGTATATTTGATGAGGGGCTTTTTAGTAACTTTGCCTAGCTTTTGTCTTGAATCAAAACCAACCAAACACCTTGTTTTATGTCATAACATTAAAACACTGAGATAGAGAGAGCAAGAGAAAGATGTCTTAGAAGAGAAGAGGAAACAAGAACACAAGAGCTAGCTTGGGTTTTGGGTTGGTTGAAATCATCAAGAATCATTTCAAGTATCTAAGGTAAGGGGTTTGATTTTTCAATGCTTATAGTTAGGGTTTGATTTGATATATTTTGATTTGGGATAAAATTGATGTTAGGATTCTTGAGATTTGTTGAGATAAATTAGGAGAGTTAATTTAGGTGTTAGTGTTGTGGGATTATTATTATGTTAATAGAAATTAAATTAGAAAAATTAAATTATATTAATTAAGTTTAGTTTATATATAAAAAAAAAAAACTAACAATATTCATTGAAATGAAGTTGGAAATTAAAGTGTTAGTAATATGCAGTATAGAAAAATTCATATGTTAGTAGTATAGAAGACTAACTTATGCAGTATGGTTATTGAGTGATGTTTAGAAAACGTAATATGCAGTATAAGAATTTATGTAATAGCAGTGTTTATAAATGAATTTTAGAAACTAACATATGCAATAGAAGTTAAGCTCATAAACTAAGCTAGCAGTAGAATGGAGTTTAGTAAAAACAAAACGTAAATAGGAGTGGAGTTTAGTAAAAACTAATAAGCTTACAGTATGGAATTTGAATTAAGTTTAGAAAATTAATTAATTTATGTTTGTTTTTCTTTTCTTGATTTAATATATATTAAATATTTATATTAATTAAATACAAATATGACATAAGTTATCCGATTTAATTTGGAACCCGATTATGTTCCGATTTCCCGATTTCGGCAATTTAGGCGACGGAGCAAGTTGCTCCGAATTGAACGAAAATTGAGGTGCTAGCTAATTTCTACGTGTAGAACGTCGTGGTGAGTTTAGGTTTTCGAGATTTCGAGTTTTTATAAAGTGACCCGAAATAGGCCAATTTACGGTTAATTTGAAATGGGTTTCGTTTTAGTCGGTTTAAGTCGCGCATGGACAATCCGATTGCAACGTTAATGATTATGATTGGTGCCGATTATTATGAATGACTTTCGTGATGATTATTGATGTTTGACTATTTTTCCGTATTTTAAATTTAGTGAATTATTTGATAATGATGTGGTGTGATTAAATATGATGTTTGCGACAATTTATTTATGATGAATACTTGATGATATGCAATGCGATGATATGTTTATCTTGACGTGGATAAATATGGCGATGTGGGTTTTATACCAATTTTGATGTGCGAATATGAAGTTTTGTTGTGTCGTGTTTGTGATGTCGTGTTGTCGAGTCACATACATTGCATTGGCGACGAGGGCTTTTATGCCAAAGCGACGAGGGCTTTTATGCCAAAGCGACGATGGGCTTTTATGCCGAATGTCCCTAATTATGGACAAAGCGACGGGTACCACATGCATAACATAGTCGTGTATCATGGAGTCGATTATGTTTATTTTTGAGTGATTTGGCGTTGAGTTTTATTTGATGGCTTATAATGAATTGCGATGTTATATGATACCTTCTTTTGTGATGATTTTTGTGTTGAACATAAAGTGATTATGATGTGATAATTTCATGAAAATTATGCGATGGATATAACATGACGGTAAAGCGACGATATGAGTTTATGGCGATGGAGTTTATGTCTTGTTTTAGTATGATTATGATGATTACGTGACGAAATTAAAGTGTTGATTTTATACACTAAATTATGATTTAAAGTGTGTAAGATTTGGATATGTGCTGACATAATCTTATTAATCCTATATCATTTATGATTCCAAAACTATTTATATATTTTATCATGCCTTTAATTACATGTTTTGGAGTATCTCACCCTTTACTTGTTTCGCCGTTGCCTTTATATTGGTAACGTACAGGTGATCCGCGAGGATGATGAGGATTAGCTCGAGTCTCTTTATTTTGAGTCGCTCTGCTCTGATAGTAGTAACACTCGGGATTTGGGCGACGTTATTATTTTGATAGGATAGTTTATGTATACTATCTTATGACTTTATGTATTGATGATAACATGATGATACATACATTTTGTGAACACATCCGCTGTGCTGTGATTAGTCATATGTTTATATGATGATCTATGTTATGAATCGGTATATCCCACTTTTGATTTTGTGATGTGCATTTTAATGCAAAGTGATGAAAAACACGAATATGTGATACCTCAATTTAGGTTTGGATGAAATTTAGAAACTCTGATTTTATTATTAATTACAAGGGGTAGAATAGGGGTGTTACATTAGTGGTATCAGAGCAGGTCGGTCTGTCCGGCCAAGTTGTTGAGGTTGTGGTCGTCTATCAATCAAGTATTGTTATTTGTTGATTCTAATCCTTGTTTTGTTTTGAGCAGAAGTCGTTATGGCTGGAAGGAACACTGGTAGGAATGATGAGGCTCTTGCTGCTGCTATGCAGGAAATGGCTCAGGCTTTCCAAAACCCGCCGAATACTGACGAGAACACTGGGTCTCGTAGTTTGGCAACCTTCCAAAGAGAGAATCCTCCTACTTTCCAAGGAAAGTATGATCCTGAAGGTGCTTTGGCGTGGCTGAAGGAGATTGAAAGAATCTTCCGTGTGATGGATTACACTCCTGTGCAAAGGATCCGTTATGGTACTCATAAACTAAGTGCTGAAGCGGATGACTGGTGGGTAGAAACCCGTCAGAGGCTTGAGGTTGTTGGTGAGGAAGTGACATGGGAAGTTTTCCGAAGGGAATTTATGAGGAAGTATTACCCGGAAGATGTTCGGGGAAATAAGGAGATAGAGTTCCTTGAATTAAAGCAAGGAAGCATGTCTATCACTAATTATGCTGCAAGGTTTACTATGTTGGCCAAGTTCTATCTACATTATGATGGGCCGAATGACGAGTTCTCTAAATGCATCAAGTTTGAAAATGGTTTGCGTCCTGAGATTAAGAAAGTAATTGGTTATCAGAAAATCCGTGTCTTTTCGGATTTGATTGATAGTTGTAGGATCTTTGAGGAGGACAGTAATGCTCATTATACGATTATGTCTGATAAGAGAAACAAAGGTCAGCAAAGCCGTGGAAAACCGTATGATGCTCCAGCTGGTAAAGGGAAACAAAAAGCGTTTCAAGGGCGAAGAACTAGTGGGGGAGATGCTCCTGCTAGTATTGTTTGTTACAAGTGTGGGAAACCTGGCCACAAAAGTAATGTTTGTCAAAGTGATGTTAGAGCTAAGGAGAATGAGGTGAGATGTTTCCGATGTGGAGAAGTGGGCCATATGACTCGCGATTGTAGACATAAGGATGTGGTCTGTTTTAATTATGGCGAGGGAGGTCACATTAGTGCTCAATGTAAGAATCCTAAGAGGACTCAAGGAGCAGGAAAGGTGTTTGCTTTGTCGGGTGGTCCGACGGAAAACGAGGATGGTCTTGTTCAAGGTACTAGTTTCATTAATAGCTTTCCTCTTATTACTTTTATTGATACTGGTGCTACTCACTTTTTTATTATCGTTGATTGTGTAAAGAGATTGGGTCTCACTTTGTCGTCTCTGGATAGAGATATGGTGGTAGAAGTTCCGACTAAGGGAACAGTTACTACTTCTTTTGTGTGTGCAAGTTGCCCTTTATCAATCTTTGATAGAGATTTGTGGTGGATCTTGTTTATTTACCTCTTGTCGGGTTGGACGTGGTTTTAGGTATGAACTGGTTAAAAGCTAATTATGTCCATATCAATTGCTATGACAACACTGTGAGGTTTTCTTCCTTAGTAGAATAAGAACAATCTATGTTGGTGTCGACAAAGCAGTTGAATGAGTTCATGAAGGATGAGGCGTTTGTTTTCTTGTTGATGGTGACTCTTTCTGTGGAGAGTCAAGCTGTGATAGAAAACTTTCTGGTGGTGTGCGATTTTCCCGAAGTATTCCCTGATGAGATTCCTAGTGCACCTCCAGAAAGAGAAGTTGAATTTTATGTGGATCTTGTCCCTGGTACTAGACCTATCTCTATGGAACCATACACGATGTCTGCATCTGAGTTAGCAGAATTGAAGATCCAATTAGAAGATTTGCTCGAGAAGAAGTTTGTTAGACCTAGTGTGTCGCCGCAGGGTGCTCCTGTGTTATTGGTGAAGAAGAAAGATGGTAGCATGAGACTTTGTATTGATTATCGTCAGTTGAATAAAGTGACTATCAAGAATAGGTATCCACTTCCTAGAATTCATGATTTGATGGAACGATTGGTTGGCGCTCGCATCTTTAGTAAGATTGATTTGAGATCGGGTTACCATCAAATAAGGGTGAAAGAAGAAGATGTTCAGAAAACTGCTTTCAGGATGATGTATGGACATTACGAATATTCGGTGATGCCTTTCGGTGTCACTAATGCATTGGGAGTATTCATGGAGTACATGAATCTATTTTCCATCCTTACTTGGATCGTTTCGTGGTTGTTTTCATTGATGATATTCTGGTTTATTCTAAATCGGAAGAAGAGCACGCAGAACATTTGTGCATCATGTTGGAAGTTCTGAAAGAGAAGAAGCTTTATGCTACGTTGTCAAAGTGAGAGTTATGGTTAAGTGAAGTGAGCTTTTTGGGGCATGTCATTTCTGGTGATGGCATTGCAGTTGATCCTTCTAAAGTTGATGTTGTGTTGAGATGGGAAACTCCTAAGTCTGTTACTGAGATTAGAAGTTTCTTAGGATTGGCTGGTTACTATAGAAGTTTCATTGAAGGTTTTTCTAAGTTGGCGCTTCCTTTGACAAAGTTGACTTGTAAAGGAGTTATGTTTGTGTGGGATGTCAAGTGTGAAGAAAGTTTTGCGGAATTGAAGAAAAGGTTAACAACGACTCCGATCTTGATTCTACCTAATCCTGAAGAACCATTTGTTGTTTATTGTGATGCTTCTAAGATGGTTTTAGGTGGTGTACTTATGCAAAATGGCAAAGTGGTTGCTTATGCTTCTAGGCAATTGAATATTCATGAGAAGAATTATCCTACGCACGATTTGGAGCTTGCAGCGGTTGTTTTTATGCTTAAGATTTGGAGGCATTCTCTTTATGGTTCTAGATTTGAAGTATTTAGTGACCATAAAAGTTTGAAGTACTTGTTCGATTAGAAAGAGCTTAATATGAGACAAAAACGGTGGCTTGAATTGTTGAAAGATTATGATTTTGGATTGAATTACCATCCTGGTAAAGCTAATGTGGTGGTCGATGCTTTAAGTCGAAAGACTTTGCATATGTCACTTTTGATGGTGAAATAGTTGGAAATGATTGAGCAATTTAGAGATATAAGTCTTGTGATAGAAGTGACACCGAAGAGTGTTATCTTGGGAATGTTGAAGATCAATAATGATTTCCTTGATAGTGTTAGAGAAGCTCAGAAGCTTGATGTGAAACTTGTTGATTTGTTGGTTGGTATTGGACAAACTGAAAATGAAGATTTCAAGTTGGATGCTCAGGGTGTATTGAGGTTCTGAGATAAGATTTGTATTCCCGATGATGTGGATTTGAAGAGAATGATCTTGGAAGAAAGTCATAGAAGCAATTTTAGTATTCATCCCGAAGTGACCAAAATGTATCAATATTTAAAGAAACTATTTTGGTGGTTGGGCATGAAGAGAGAGGTGGCTCAGTTTGTTTATGCTTGTTTGACTTGTCAGAAGTATAAAGTGGAGCATCAGAAACCTGCAGGGTTGATGAAACCGTTAGAGATTCTAGAATGGAAATGGGATAGAATTTCTATGGATTTCGTAACGGGGTTACCGAATACACCAAGAGGACACGATGCGATTTGGGTGATTGTTGTTAGGCTTACGAAGTCGACTCACTTTATTCCTATTAACATCACTTATCCCGTATCGAAGTTGGCAGAAATTTATACGCGTGTGATTGTGAGATTACATGGTATTCCTTTGTGTATTGTTTCAGATAGAGATCCGAGGTTTACTTCTGAATTTTGGAAGATCTTGCAAGAGGCTTTGGGTTCAAAGTTGAGGTTGAGTTCGGATTATCATCCTCAAACTGATGGTCATACGGAAAGGACAATTCAATCGTTGGAAGACTTGTTACGTGCTTGTATTCTTGAACATGGTGGTTCATGGGATACATATCTTCCTTTGATTGAATTTACTTATAACAATAGTTTTCATGCTAGTATTGGAATGGCACCGTTCAAGGCTTTGTATGGTCGGAGGTGTAGATCTCCTTTGTGTTGGCATGAGTCGGGTGAAAGTGTGGTGCTTGGACCAGAATTGGTTAGAGAGACTACTGAGACGGTGAAGATGATTAGAGAAAAGATGATAATTTCTCAAAGTCGACAAAAGAGTTATCATGATAAAAGGAGAAAAGACTTGGATTTTCAAGATGGTGATCATGTATTTTTGCGAGTTACTCCTACAACTGGCGTTGGGCGACCATTGAAGTCGAAGAAGCTAACTCCTTGCTTTATTGGTCCTTACCAAATTACTAGTAAAGTTGGAAAAGTGGCTTATACAGTGGCGTTACCGCCAAATCTTTCGAACTTGCATGATGTGTTCCACGTGTCATAACTTCAGAAGCATGTTCCAGATCCTTCACATGTGATTGAGATGGATGATATTCAAGTTTGAGACAATATTACGGTGGAGACGATTCCTTTAAGGATCGAAGATCGTGAGATGAAGTCTCTTCGTGGCAAAGAGATCTCCTTGGTTAAAGTTGTTTGGATATGAGCAGCTGGTGAAAGTGCGACGTGGGAGTTAGAAAGCAAGATGCGGGATTCCTATCCCGAGCTTTTCGAGTCAGGTAATTTCGAGGATGAAACTTTTATAGTGGGGGAGAGTTGTAACGCCCCGTTTTATTTAATATTATATTATATTAATATTTCCGAGTTACCGTTTGACGTTTATTTTTGCGACGAGAATATTTAAATTAACCGGTATATCTGTTAATATATTCGGCGAAGTTTTATTCGGACCGGTAATTATTTTATTCGGTCCGGTATTTGTTTTGAGGGACCGATAATTATTTTATTCGTTTCGGTATTTATTTTGAAGGACCGATAATTATTTTGTTCGGTCCGATTTTTATTTCGTTCGGTCCGGTAAAATATTATTCGGACCGATATTTAATTTTTTGGAGTTATTTTAATTATTTGGGTTAATAATATTATTTGATCTAATTTGGTGTTATGAAGTAGTATGTTTGATGAGGGGCTTTTTAGTAACTTTGCATAGCTTTTGTCTTGAATCAAAACCAACCAAACACCATGTTTTATGTCATAACATTAAAACACACACACAGAGAGAGAGAAAGAGAGAGAGAGAGAGAGCAACATAAAGAGGTCTTAGAAGAGAAGAGAAAACAAGAACACAAGAGCTAGCTTGGGTTTTGGGTTGGTTGAAATCATCAAGAATCATTTCAAGTATCTAAGGTAAGGGGTTTGATTTTTCAATACTTATAATTAGGGTTTGATTTGATATATTTTAATTTGGGATAAAATTGATGTTAGGGTTCTTGAGATTTGTTGAGATAAATTAGGAGAGTTAATTTAGGTGTTAGTGTTGTGGGATTATTGTTATGTTAATAGAAATTAAATTAGAAAAACTAAATTATATTAATTAAGTTTAGTTTAAAACAACAAAAAAATAACTAACATTATTCATTGAAATGAAGTTGGAAATTAAAGTGTTAGTAATATGCAGTATAGAAAAATTCAAATGTTAGTAGTATAGAAGACTAACTTATGCAGTATGGTTATTGAGTAAAGTTTAGAAAACGTAATATGCAGTATAGGAATTTATGTTTTAGAAGTGTTTATAAATGAAGTTTACAAACTAACATATGCAATAGAAGTTAAGCTCCTAAAATAAGCTAGCAGTAGAATGGAGTTTAGTAAAAATAAAACGTAAATAGCAGTGGAGTTTAGTAAAAACTAATAAATTTACGGTATGAAATTTGAATTAAGTTTAGAAAATTAATTAATTAATATTTTGTTTTTTTTTCTTGATTTAATATATATTAAATATTTATATTAATTAAATATAAATATGACATAAGTTAGCCGATTTAATTTGAAACCCGATTATGTTATGATTTCCCGATTTTGGCAATTTCGGCGACGGAGCAAGTTGCTCTGAATTGAACGAAAATTGACGTGCTAGCTAATTTCGACATGTAGAACGTCGTGGTGAGGTTAGTTTTTCGAGATTTTGAGTTTTTATGAAGTGACCCGAAATAGGAAAATTTATGGTTAATTTGAAATGGGTTGCGTTTTAGTCGGTTTAAGTCGCGCATGAACAATCCGATTGCGACGTTAATGATTATGATTGGTGCGATTATTATGAATGACTTTAGCGATGATTATTGATGTTTGACTATTTTTCCGTATTTGAAATTTAGTGAATTATTTGAAAATGATGTGGTGTGATTAAATATGATGTTTGTGACAGTTTATTTATAATGAATAATTGATGTTATGCGATGCGATGATATGTTTATCTTGACGTGGATAAATATGTCAATGTAAGTTTTATACCAATTTTGATGTGCGATAATGATGTTTTGTTGTGTCGTGTTTGTGATGTCGTGTTGTCGAGTCACATACATTGCATTGGCGACAAGGGCTTTTATGCCAAGCGACAGGGGATTTTATGCCAAAGCGCAATGGGCTTTTATGCCGAATGTCCCTAATTATGGACAAAGCGACGGGTACCACATGCATAACATAGTCGTGTCTCATGGAGTCGGTTATGTTTATTTTTGAGTCTTTTGGTGTTGAGTTTTATTTGATGGCTTATAATGAATTGCGATGTTATATGATACCTTCTTTTGTGATGATTTTTGTGTTGAACATAAAGTGATTGTGATGTGATAATTTCATGAAAATTATGCGATGGATATAACATGACCGTAAAGCGACGATATGAGTTTATGGAGACGGAGTTTATGTCTTGTTTTAGTATGATTATGATGATTACGTGACAAAATTAAAGTGTTGATTTTATACACTAAATGATGATTTAAAGTGTGTAAGATTTGAATATGTGCTGACATAATCTTATTAATCCTATATCATTTATGATTCCAAAACTATTATATATTTTATCATGCCTTTAATTACATGTTTTGGAGTATCTCACCCTTTACTTGTTTCACCATTGCCTTTATATTGGTGTCGTGCAGGTGATCCGCGAGGATGATGAGGATTAGCTCGAGTCTCTTTATTTTGAGTCACTCTGCTCTGATAGTAGTAACACTCGAGATTTGGGCGACGTTATTATTTTGATAGGATAGTTTATGTATACTATCTTATGACTTAATGTATTGATGATAACATGATGATACGTACAATTTATGAACACACCCGCTGTGCTGTGATTAGTCATATGTTTATATGATGATCTATGTTATGAATCAGTATATCCCACTTTTGATTTTGTGATGTGCATTTTAATGCAAAGTGATGAAAAACACGAATATGTGATACCTCAATTTAGGTTTGGATGAAATTTAGAAACTCTGATTTTATTATTAATTACAAGGGGTAGAATAGGGGTGTTACAGGAGCAACCTACCTACTCAAAAGTCTTAAATGTTATTTTCCTCCTCCTTTAGATGTTGCTATCTTACCATTATTTTGGTAAGAAACTCCATCGTTGAATGTGAAGGAACGGCGCGAGACGCTTTGTATAGTCTTAGAAGGCAACTTATGGGATGTTTTAGCAATGTCGTTAGGGACTAGATCGTTTACCGAAGGCAACATGTAGGGTCATCAAGGACTATGATCTTTTATCGAGGGTCTTTACTAAAACGCCCATATTCGAGGGACATGACTAATTTCCGAAAGGCAATAAAGTGAGATTACCTTATAGGTGCTAGTGTGCAAGTGTGTTTGGTTGCATGCATTTTGTCTTGTATATAAAGGTTATCTACTTGTTGATTTTATCTTGCCATACACTCTAATTGCTAACAATATATTAAAGAAAAAAAATAAAATGCGGAAAATAAATCCTAAGCTTATTACATCATTTCAGGGATGGGGGTACATAATTACAAATAGGGATTTGCAAGAATTTAAATCCTAATTATTTATTACAACCATATTGAATTGTACAATATAAGAAAAGGAAAGGACTTGTTTTGAAAATGTTTTTTTGTCTTAATGAATTAAAAGAAAAAAGAAAAATTAGTTAATAAAAGGAAAATATTTTTATGTCTTTTTTATTTTAATAAAAAAAAGTATTAATGCTGAAAATAATAAGAATAAGAAAGAAAAAGGAAAAAATAATGAAAACAAGATTAACACATTGCTGAAAACGAAAATGAAGGGGACCAGAAGTTCTGATGCTGAGCACGTCGTAGTTCAGAAAGAAACGTTAGAGGGAATCAAAAGTTCTGGGTTGCTACGCATTGGAGTTCTGAAAGAAACGTTAGAGGAAACCAGAAGTTCTGTGTGTTGTGAAAGAAGTTCTGATACTGTGCTAAAACATTGGGAAAGAAAATCTAAAAGTTCTAATACTGTGTCAAAATAATGGGAAAGAAAACTCAGAAGTTCTGTTTTACACTTCACCTCCTTCCTTACATTAGCCAGAGCATTTGCAACTTATTTAGTTCTTAACAATAGAAAACCAAGAAAATAAAAACACGACAGTTTATAGAAGTTCTAATCCTAATTCCGAGCCTAGTTTTCTTCAAGTAGTTCTGATCCACAGTTTTTCTACTTAGGTAATGATATGCGCAGTGTTGTACCCCAAAATTTACCCTCTTTTCATACATGCATATTATTGGTTTTATGGTTATGTAATAAAGGTATATTTATCAAGCTTCGTCAGGTTACAAGTGACGTTTATTTCGCCAATGGATGTTCTCAGAGTATTTTCCGTGTTGAAGATCGGTTCGCTGTTTTGTAACGATTTGAGGTTCAAAGATTTACAAGTCCAACCCGGCGCGTCATATTCAGGTGTTCTTTCGCCAAGATATCTCTAATAACGTATTCTCAAATTCAGGTTCGGCTCAAGAGTCAATTCTTTAAAGAAGGTCTCCGAATGTGTGAGTTTTCTCGAAGAAATATGGTGAAAAAGTATGCTGAAAGTGCAGTTTTTACGCACTAAAAAATTCATAACTTGAAGATCGTGACTTGTTTTGAACCCGTTCTAGTGGCCAAAATTCCGTCTTGACGTTATTTACATTTTCATCTCTCACGTTTGGAAGCCAATTTCGATCAGAAGGTCTTCAAAAATGCGGATTTATCAGGTATTTTCGTATTGAAAATTTGTGACAGAAGTTTATTTGCGTCATGTTCAGAAAATCATAACATGGTCGATTTCCATCATATCGAGCTGGTTCTGACGCCAAAATTTCAAAAATTGAGTTGGCTAAGTTTTCACAGGAGATATCGAGTTCGAACGGTATCCAAAAGGCCTTCGTTTTTTGCTCAGAGTGCATGTGACTCGCTGAAAATCCTGAATGCTGAATATTATTTCATCTGGGTCGAAACTTCGAAAATTCATAACTCGGTCAATTTGTATCGGATCGGGCCCATATTTTTACACAAGATCACTGACTCATAGATCTACAACTTTATTTCCAAGGTCCAGAGCGGGTTCTGCTCCGATCAATACCAGTTTTTTATTGAAGAACATGTCAGAGTTGACACTGAAGCCCAAAATAAGTATGTCTGAGGTGAAACTTCAAAAATTCATAACTAATTCACCATTTATCCGATTAAGCTCATTATTAGAAAGGCTTTAGTTATTTATGTAGGCTACATTTTGTTTTCAAATTTCAACTTCAAAAATTGCACTTAAGCCCCTGCGATTTAGCCTAGAACGTGACGGACTCAAGTGAATAAAAATATGCACTATTGCTTGTGGTTATTGGAGGCTCAATTGTACATTCAAAGTCCATATCTTTTCTATAATTTCCATTATATAATCTCACTTATTCACACAAATAGAACACGACAAACGAAAAAAACCTTTGCCATAACCCTGTAAAAATATCAAATTCCTTCAAGAACCCTAAAAACAAGAAATCCTTGTTACAAACCATCATCTCAGTACATACAAGAAATCCTTGTTACAAACTCCCATCTCACTACTTTCACTACTTCTCTAGTAAGGGTAAGGCTGATTTGATCTCCATGATCCAAAGGATGTAGAATCATTCATACATGCCATATCGGTTTTAACATTATAAAATTTCATATACTTATTTTCTTTGTATTTCATGGTATACTAATTTGTTTAATGTGTCTATGAGATTCAACACTACAGATTTGACTATTATGGTCCCATGCAGGTTTATTACAAAACAATGAGGCCGAATCATAACAACCACCAATGTATGGTAAGGCAGACATCCTGAGGAGGTTAAGGCAACCATCTGTCTGTTTAAAACTTTTTTCATAAAACCTAATATTTTTCACAAACCTTTGATTTTTTATAATAAACTTGAATACCGTTTTTTAGGTTATTTTTTAATTAACCTTTTTTTTTCAAAATTAACCTTTTTTTTAATTCGAACTAATTAGGTTTTAGGTTTTTTTATTAACCTTTTTTTTATTTCAAAATTAACATTTTTTTATTAATTAAAATTAATTAGGTTTTTTAGGTTTATTTAATTAATTATCATAAATCATTTTTTTCATTAAAAATCACCAAAATGTTTTCACTTCTATTTTCATCGTATTTTTATTTTCCTAGCATAGCTTTATTTTTCCTACTTTTTTGTCATTATCATGTAATTGCTTCCGGGATGTAATAGTTTTAGGATTTCTTTTCCGCACTCTTCACTATTATGTGACTGCCCCAAAGCTCTGTAATAGCTTAGGTTTATATTTCCTCCTTTATCTTCTGCTACTATATTTTATGCAATGCTTAGATTAATAGGATTGTATGGAAAGATAAAAATGAACGATAGAAAACCCTAATTGCAAGATAAATAATCGAATTAAATCATTTGCACACTTGCACCCTTAGGGTATACCTCACTTGGTTGCCTCGGAAAACAATGGTCATGTCCCTCGAACGTAGGGATATCTTAGCAAAAGACCCTCAATCTAAAAATCATCATAAAGATCACAGTCCCTTAATGTCCCTCGAGTTGCCTACGAGAAATTATCTTGTCCCTCGATGTTGCCTATATGATGACAACCCCTTCGAAATGCTAAGGTATCCTTACATGTTTACTTCAATGACCATTACATCCCTTTCGATAGTCTCTCAAACATCTAACGACTACGGTTACCTACTCACTAATAGTAGGATAACACGGACTAAATGATAGGAGGAAAATAACGCCTTTTTTTCGAGTAGGTAGATAACTATTAGGTACTTACTCAAAACAACAAATCTTTTACACCATACCCTTTCAAACAAAATTTTCAAACTAAAGTTTTCAAAACACTTTATCACACTCTTGAGGACTGATACAAGAGTTACCATAAAGTGAAATGCGGCACTAAGGCAAATTTCAAAACATTTTCAAACACACAAACACAGAAAAGAAATTTAAGAATGAGCAAGTACCTAAGAGCCCGTGGAAAACCACGGGTAGAAAGGGTGCTAACACCTTCTCTTTCTATAATCTACCCCCCGTACTCAGAAACATCTCGAAAAAGGTTTTTTTGTTCTTTTTATCTTTTCCTTTGTTGGATAAAATAAAATTCGGTGGTGACTCTTGCTTACCGTGACATTTGTGAATACAAAACGCAAACCAGTATAACAGTCGGTTCTTCCACCGTATCATAGAACTGGCGACTCTGCTGGGCAGTGTAAATAAGTGGAGTATACCTTAGGATCTAGGTCACTTTTAAAATTGCTTTCTTGTTTGCTTTTCCTGCTTTATATTCAAGGGTTTTGTTTGTATATTATTGAAGATCCTACACTCGGATCGGGGAACACCTTTTAGGTAAGTAGCAATAAACTGTGAGGGAACTATGTGGGGTATACCGACACTATTGAAGCAGTAGCTACGTTGATGTGGCACTTTGGTTGGTACCGGTAACCCTTGAGTCAATCAGGGAGAGTACGGGGACACCGCGTGGTATCGTGAAGCATCAACTAACCATAGAACCTTTAATTGCACAACTTGGCCAGTAGGACGTAGCGAGATGGTCGGCTTTGGTGTATTCCCAAGGTCAACAAATACTCGATGCTACACTCATTGAGGGTTGAATCTTGAGTTTTGTTTGGTTGCGAGTCAATCGCCTATTGAACGAAGTTGGGGTAAAGATCAGTGATATTGAGATCCCTTAGAACCCAGTTACTATTTATAGGACAGGTTGAACCAATCCAGCTTCAAGAGGGTATGACCTTAAAACTCATGCAGGCTTTAACCTAAGGTTACTTGTGTGACTTGTTTGCTTTCTTTGCCTAACAATTGGAACACATTGCAGGGCCTTGTTTGTATTCCTTGCAGGATCTTGTTTATATAAATCCAATAAATTGGTTTCTTACCCTGCATTATTGCTTGATGCATAACATACACATCATAGCATCATACCACAACATTTCCTTAACCATTTCAAGGACCTCAAGGGTTTGTGATGCAGGTTATGATAAATCATACGTCTAGCAAGGGCAAGGGGATTTATTTTCCTCTAACGAATGTCATCAGAAGACCAAAACACGACAACTTGAGTCAGAGGCTATGGCCCACTTGATATGGTGAGCTTGACTCTTGTAGAAGGACCTTCAACGATACAAAGTGCTTCAATCAAAGTGGCAAAATTTCAGCCTCTGACAATTTTCTTGTTTACCCCGCGAGATCTTTGAAAACATTGCATACATATATCATACATATTATTGCATAACAGGTCTTCCAGCACAGGTCTCTCATGTTCTCGGTGTTTATTTCAGCAATGGCTTTCCAACAAGACAACAAAGATCTTCAAACTCAAGAAGCTCAATTCATGGAAATGTTCCTAAACCTATCCAAGGGGCAGGAAGAGTTGAAAGCACTCCTCGCTGGGAACCTGGACAAGAAAAATCCTGAAGACAATAAGGACGAACGGTTGGAACAACTGCAAGCTGAGGTTGAAGCAATGAGAACCCAGATGCTGGGGCAAATGGCTCTTATCCAAGGCCTAGCCCAGGGACAAGAAGAGCTGAGAACCATTATCAACAAACTTCATCAAGATGGATACAACCGTATAAAGCAAGCAACCGAGGCTGGGGACCAAGTCATTGATCAACCTCCAAGAAGACAAGAGTTTGGTTTGGTGGAGAGTGGACCTTTCCAAATTGCTACTACCTCATGGGTCCAACAACAACATCGCCAAAAACAACGGGTTAATCAGAGTAAGCCAGATGCACCCAAGAGGGAGTTTACCAAACTCAACATGTCGTTGTCTCAAGCTTTACAATATATGTTGAGGATGAATGTGGTTACATTGATAGGGCCTCATCTGAATCCCAATACTTATTCGCTTAACTACAATCTTGAGGTAATATGTGCATATCACTCCAACAGTCCGGGGCGTGGCACTGATAACTGTTGGACGTTGAAATACAAAATTCAAAACCTGATCGATGAAGGAGTATTGGAGTTTACACTAGATGGTCAGGCTGAGTTCTTCTGCCATCCTTCAAAGGCACGTCATCTGAAGTGACAAGATCAGACGAAGAGGCCTTTGTTCATTAGAATTTTCAATTTGTAATTTTCTTTTGATTTGTTCGAACATTTATTCATATCAAACCTTGTTATTTCATCAACGCATTGCGTATGTTTGTCTTGAATCAATTCATTCGTATTCACTATTTCAAAACTACGTTCTTACTTCCTTTTTGTGATATTCGACTCTTGATTAAAAGCTGTAAGCCTTTAGAGGGAGGATAACAAAAATGATACGACAATATCTACAGTATGCTTTTGAAAAGACCCCAATGATGATATACAGGCGTTGTTTCAAATCCCAAATAGTGGAGTTATAAGGAAGATAATCCCTAGTCAACCCTTTTGATCCTAAGAAGTAGGAGTTTTCTTTTCACACAAATTAAAACCCTTAATCATAACATGGGGCAGGGTAGTTTCTCAGTTAATTCAGATGCGCATTCAGTCACAATATTCTACTTCATACATAATGAATGACATCAAAGATGTCCTTCCAAATCAAAAGATGGTGATGGTTCCGCATAGTCATTAATAACAGGCAGTCATTATCTCTCAAAATTAAATCCCACTAAGTCAAAAACTATGAAGGAGACTTAAGAAAAAAACCAGGGCATCCCGCTGGCTGTAATCACAAAAGAAACAGTTCAGGCAAAAGAAGGGATAATAATAAAAAAAGAGGTCCTACCAATCCTCGACAAAAAAAAAGATTACAAAATGAATGCCTCTTCCAAATAAACTTTCAGTATCCGAACCATCATTGGAACATCAAGGACAAGATGCCAAACTCAATGTGGATCTAAATGCGCAACTAGATGAGCATAGGACTAAAGAACATCACGAAGAGTGGGTTGGGTACAAATAAAATTTGAGCCTTTATCCTTTGTTTCTTGAACCGTGAACCAAGACACGTTATAACCCTTAAAAGTCCTAGCTGAAGCATGGGTTAGTTCGAAAGCATATTGTTCAAAAGGTATCCTGACTCCTGTAAGGTTTGCTATAAATCCTGAGTTGACATCACACTCTTATAAAAAATTTTGTTTTACTATAAAATGATTTTTCAAACTTCAAGACAAACATAAGCTTTGCATTCTTAAAATACCATTATTTGCATATGACTATTTGTTTAACAACAGAGAAATTCGCATGACGAATATCTAGTGAACAAAAACCTTCTCCAACAAAAATGATCACCTCAAGTGGAAAAACACTTCCAACCAAGGGGCACGGCATGATCATTGTCCATCATCTGGGGCAATCAAGTCAAGATTCAAGGAATCTCTCAAAGATGCCAAGTAGCCAGGGGCAGATCACCATCTGAATTGCTTGGGGCATTACGCACGCATTCCAGCAACGAATCATGTGCCATCAAGAAAACATTTTGACAGTTCTGTAACACAAAACTATAGACAGTGACAACTCCCTACATCTTGAGAGCATGGACATAGTTAGAAAATACTATGCATGAAAAAGACCCGCTAGGTTTACTGGCCTAGGAAAAAATAAGGGCATTCCGGCGAACCAAAAAAGGTTCGGGTAAAGGTTAGGGATATACATATGGAAAAAACTGTACACCCGTCAAGTCGAAAACCTAAAAAGGCGGCTTGGGCAAAAAAGGGTATCCCGGTGGACTGAAAATCTGAAAAGGCGGTCCAGGCAAAAGTTAGGGATTAAAGCGTACGACTATGTCCCGTCATCTTGTCACTTTCCTATCAATAGAGGATTTATCATTTTGATCGGCAGTTACCAAGCCCCTCATGAGTTGGGATAACACGCAAGCTATCTATAAAGCCTCTGCAGGTACTTTCTCCAGTATGTACAGGGGAAGAAAAGTCCTGATGCAAAGTCATTGTCTTATCCTCAGCATATGACCTCGTGACATCGACACTCCCCACAGAGTAGAGGCAACCAAAGCTTTGACATCGGCTTCCCCAAACATGAGTTACTTTCCCCAGCCAAGTTCCTTCAGAGAACCGACATCTATGTTCCCCAGCCAAATTTTGTAATCGCAAGCGGTTCATATAGGTTTCTCCCGAGCAGAGTTTATTTCTATGAATACAGAAGCTCAATCCCCGACAAAGCCTATTACTTCAGCTACGGAAATTCACCTTCCAAGTTGTTCCCTATAGAGTTATTCTCAAACAGAGTCCCCCCCTGAGAAAAGTACAGTCATTTCCATTCACCATCCCCAGCGGAAGTAGAAGATCCATATTTATCTACAACAATCAGGAATACTATACCCTCCAGCAGTAGTCAGGGATTTACTCTCCCAAGCTCGGACGTGTCCCAAGAGAATTTCATGTACATACATCATGACATGCGCATACGTATCGCATACATCATAATCTCATTTATTTTGAGAACAACATCACACAATGAATTTCATGCACCGCATATAATTAATTCTGAATCTTTTCAGGAAATATGGATATCATCTACAATTCCAACAGTTCAAGATTAAATCCAACAGTTATACAGGTCACGTATGCATACGACTAACGGAAAGTAAGCTCCTGAAACCAAACGGGTCAACTAATCTACATTATCACTTCGAAGTAACCCTACTATCCAGGTTCCTTTGAATAGCCCTACTATCCAGGCTTTCATCTTGAGGTAACCCTACTATCCAGGTTCCTTCCCATAAGCCCTATTATCCAGGCTTTCATCTTGAGGTGGCCCTACTATCCAGGCTTTCATTTTGAAGTAACCCTACTATCCAGGTTCCTTCTCATAGCCCTACTATCCAGGCTTTCATTTCGAAGTAATCCTACTATCCAGGTTCCTTCTCATAGCCCTACTATCAAGAATTTCATTTTGAAGTAACCCTATTATCCAGGTTCCTTCTCATAGCCCTACTATCCAGGATTTCATTTCAAAGTAACCCTACTATCCAGGTTCTTTCTCATAACCCTACTATCCAGGCTTTCATTTCAAAGTAACCCTACTATCCAGGTTCCTTCTCATAGCCCTACTATCCAGGCTTTCATTTCAAAGTAACCCTACTATCCAGGTTCCTTCTCACAACCCTACTATCCAGGCTTTCATTCTGAAGTAACCCTACTATCCAGGTTCCTTCTCATAGCCCTACTATCTAGGATTTCATTTCGAAGTAACCCTACTATCCAGGTTCCTTCTCACAACCCTACTATCCAGGCTTTCATTCCAAAGTAACCATACTACCTAGGTTCCTTCTCATAGCCCTACTATCCAGACTTTCATTTCGATGTAACCCTATTATCCAGGTTCCTTCTCATAGCCCTACTATCCAGGCTTTCATTTCGAAGTAACCCTACTATCCAGGTTCCTTTTCATAACCCTACTATCCATGCTTTTATTTCGAAGTAACCCTAATCTCCAGGTTCCTTCTCATAACCCTACTATCCAGGCTTTCATTTTGAAGTAACTCTACTATCCAAGTTCCTTTTCATAGCTCTATTATCCAGGCTTTTATTTCGAAGTAATCCCACTATCCAGGTTCCTTCTCATAGCTCTACTATCCAGGATTTTATTTTGAAGTAACCCTACTACCCAGGTTCCTTCTCATAGCCCTACTATCCAGGCTCCTTATCATGAATTACTTGACACATTTTTGCATGGACTTCATTTCGAAGTAACCCTACTATACAGGTTCCTTCTCTTTTATCTCTGGACAACAGTTTACAACACTGTAAAACCTGGACCCGACCAGATACGTTCGATTTCACATTTCCCCAGTAAGTCGTTGTGAAGCCTGGAATACGACTAGATAACAGTCAGCCTTATCATCCTCAACCAGTCACTGTGAAGCCTAGATCCTAACTAGATAAGTAGTTCACTTCTGTCTCCTCAATCAAGAGATGACTCCCCAGTAGAATAACTGATAACTGAAGCTCCTAGACTCTATTCCCCAAGACAGAAACCAACATTCCTCAGTGAAGTCCTCCTGTGTTGTGTTAAACAGTGAGCAAAACTAGAAGTTTTGTGCGTGCTAAAACAGTAAGAAAGCCTAGAAGTTCTGTGTGTGTTAAAACAATAAGAAAGCCTAGAAGTTCTGTGTGTGTTAAAACAATGAGAGAAAATCAAAAGTTCTGATGTTCTGCTGAAACAGTAAGAAAAAAATCTAGAAGTTCTAATACTGTGCTAAAACAGTGAGAAAAAATTTAGAAGTTCTAATATTGTGTCAACAATGAGAAAAATCTAGAAGTTCTGATACTGTGCTAAAACAGTGGGAAAGAAAATCTAAAAGTTCTAATACTGTGTCAAAACATTGGGAAAGAAAACTCAGAAGTTCTGTGTTACACTTCACCTCCTTCCTTACATTATCCAGAGCATCTGCAACTTATTCAGTTCTTAACAACAGCAAAACAAGAAAATAAAAACACGACAGTGTATAGAAGTTCTAATCCTAATTCTGAGCCTAGCTTTCTTTAAGAAGTTCTGATCCATAGTTTTTCTACTTAGGTAATGATATGTGCAATATCAACAATATGATATCTACATATTTAATGATGTTCTGAATGAAAAGTTCAAAGTCAGAATGACTTACCTTGAATCTAAAGTATGTGTTTGGGACCTGAGTTGCGCCTTTGAATGTTCTGGGGTCAGCAAGAAACGAAAAAAAATATGTTATGTTCTTTGATTCAAAGGGAAGAACAAAAATATTGTTTTAAGAATTCTGGTTTTTGAGAATGTTTGAATATTTTATTTTCTCTCTCTTTTTTTTATTTGATCACTCTGCCCTTTCAAAGGCCAGCCCCTTAAACGTGTGATGGAAAAACTTATTTATAGATGAGTTTGCTATGGTTTTTGGGGGAAATACAAATGGGATTTAAACCCTTTTGGCATACTGTTTCATTTCTTTTTAAACACAACTTTCATATGCTAATTTGGTGCAAATGTGGGGTTTGAGAAAAATGCAGGCGTGGACTAGATCAACAACACTTTAGAGCATTATGGCAGCTGGATGCAGGACTGTGCCATAGCAGTGCAGCAGACTGTTCAAACGAGGTTTTGGGGCTTTGTGATATTCTGATCAAAGAAGACCAGAATGAGACTCGAAGGGTGATGTTTTGATCGAAGCATAGAACATAGTCTTCATATGCTGAAGAGTCATGTTCTGATCGAAGTTTTGACCATTTTGCCCTTGTGAATGACTTTCTTGGAAAATTGTAATCCAAGACTTGAAACTTGATAGAAGCAAACCTGAGGGTCCAGGATGATCCTTTGAGAAATGAGAGGGCAAATTTTGAGGTACAACATGGTGCATACAAACTATTCAATCCATTTAATAAGAAGATTGTGTTGAATCGAGATATTGTGATTGTTGAAAATTCTTCCCGGGATTGGAATTCTAGTAATTTAATTAAAAACCCATTGATGAGCTCTGATTTCGATGAAGAAACTGATGAAGTCGAAGTTGAAGGAATTGCTGAGAATCCAGTCAAAGTCGAAGTAGAAGTAGTTGCTGACATTCTCAACACAACCAAAGTCGAAGAGGTTGTGGCTTAAATAAGCCAAAAACCTCAACGAAATAGAGTTCCTCCAGAAAGACTTCATGATTATGAAGTGGTGGGTGATGATAAAGTCACACTAGATGGAGAATTAGTTCATTTTTCTTTACTTGCATGTACTGAACCAGTCAACCATAAAGGAGATTTGAATATTCAATAGTGGAAGTTAGCTATGGTCTAAGAGTTACATGTAATCAAAAGAAACAAGATATGGGAGTTAGTCGAATTTCTCACACATACAAAAGCTATTGACATAAAGTGGGTGTTCAAGTTGAAACAAAATGCTGATGGATCGATAGCAAGACATAAAGCAAGATTAATAGCTCAAGGTTTTATTCAAAGAGCAGGACTCGACTAATTTGAAGTATTTGCTCCAGTAACAAGATTGGACATTGTTCAACTAGTGGTAGCATTGACATGTAACCAAGGCTGGTCGAAATTTCATTTAGATGTGAAATCAGCATTTATGAATGATACTTTAGACAAAGAATTCTATGTCCAAAAACCTCTCGAGTTTGTGATTCAGAAGGAAGCGAGTAAAGTATATAAGTTGCACAAAGTGCTCTATGGCCTTAAGCAGGCACCCAAGGCATGAAATGAGAAGATCAACTCATACTTAGTAAAATTGGGATTTGTAAAATGCAAGCTTGAGTATGGTGTCTATGTTCAGGTTGTGGCACAAGATAAAACAATCTTCTACTTGTATGTCGATGACATGTTGGTAACTAGATATAGCTTGGAGAACTTGTCGAGGTTCAAAGAGCTGATGATGAAGGAATTTGAAATGTCGGATCTGGGAAAATTATCTTATTTCCTAGGCATTAAATTTCAATTTTAGAAGCAAAGTATGGTGTTACATAAAAGGAAGTATGTCAAAGAGATACACAAGAGATTCATAATGGATGATTCGAATCCTGCATCCTTACCTAATGAACCAAATGTGAAGTTGGAGAATATTGGAGAGGAAGACAAATTCAATGTAACTTTATTCAAGCAAATCATGGGATCTCTGAGGTATGTGTTCAACAATCAACCTGATATAGGTTTCGCAGTTGGATTTATGATCAAATCCATGAGTGAACCAATGGTGTCACACATGAAGGTTGCAAGAAAAATCCTAAGATACTTAAAAGGGTCAATAAACTGTGGAATACTATTTTAACGAGACTATGAAAGCAAAGAAGCACTAGTTAATTGTTTTTCAGATACTGATTGGTATGTAGATAAGGAAGATCTAAGAAGCACAACTGGATATTTCTTTCAAGTATTTGGTGCTCCAATTTCGTGGTGTTCAAAGAAGCAACATGTGGTGGCATTATCATCCTGTGAAGCTGAATATATAGCAGGATCCTATGTTGCATGTCAAGTAATTTGGATTAGATCTGTACTTGAATAAATGACTGTCAAAGTGAAGAAACCTCTTGTGTTGAAAATCGACAACAAGTTAACCAAAAATCTAGCAAAGAATCCAGTTCTGCATCGAAGAAGTAAACATATCGAAGATAGGTTTCACTTTTTGAGGGAAAAGGTAAATCGAGGTGAACTTGAAGTTAGGCATTGCTCAAGTGAAGCACAGTTGACCAATACTTTCACCAAAGGATTAAAGATCAACAAATTCCTGACTTTAAAAAAGAAATTAAGAATAGTTCATATTGACTATTTTTAAGTATGTTCGACAACTTGGATTAAGGGGGTGTGTTGAAATATTTGATTAGATTTAATATTTAAATATGATTCAAGTTGTGTAAGCCCAAACCTAATTAGGGTTGTATATAAATAGTCATAGTGTGTATCTTTATTTTGTACAATACAATTCAAGTGAATAATAGAATCCTTATTTTCTTTATTATTCTCTCTCTTTCTCCTCACTAAAAATGCCTCACACACTAACAAATAGTATCACAGTGTAGGTGAAATACTCACCACACTAAATGAAAAGAAAAGATGAGATAGAAACAATAAATCTCATTAATCCATTGGGAGAAAAATATTCTGAAGTATTTATACAAGAATAATAACCTCATATCCTATTTTAGTGCAAGGCTAAAAGTACTTAATGAATATTAATAATACAATTAAGTAATATTGTCTATATTTAATAAAATAAATAAATAAATAAAACAATACATATAATCCTTATCCTATTTAAAAACTAAGTAATAAAAAAACCTTATTTAAAATTTACACAAAACCAACAATAATAACAATTACACTGCATAAAATATCAAGACCGGACTTTCTCACTGTTTATATCATATAGACTTTTATATTGACTGATTTCTTAATAGTTAAATCATAAATTTGTCACATGTAAACACTAATCAAATCCTTCATTTTCTTAAAATCAACATCTATTTCTAAAGAAAACATATGAGCTAATGTATTGACAACTTAATAATTCTACATGCCATACAATTGTTTTTTTATTTGAAACTTTTTCAATAGATCCATGTATTAGAAAATGATAGAAAGAATGTTACAATTATAATTTAATTTATCTGCATAATAATTTATAATACAATTCAATTAATATAATCTTAAGAGAAAATGTTATTTTTATAGTTAAAGTTGTTTTAATTCTGAATAAAAAAATAAAAAGTTTTAACAAAAAGTCCGTGGATAAAATACGCCATGTCCCACCTCAACTCTCTTTTTTAAGCAGGTTAAGAGAGACTGATCAACTTAAGGTACCGAGTCAAAAATGACGGGTCAAACGGATCAAAACGGCAGATCCGACCCATTTTACCATCCCTAATCATATACCATATTTTTCCAATCCAACATATCACATATTTTTTATAGAATTTAATGAGTTGCATTCACTTAATTATTTTCTAAGACGAACAATGTTCGAAGGTCAATTTATTACTTAAAAAATTAATTAGTTTTCAAGTGACACGCCAATGTGCAACATTATGCAATGTTATCACTTTCACTATTAATATGTAATTGAATTTGTTATAAATATACAAACATAAAAGTATTTGATAATTACAACAAAATCCAGTTGTTAAGATGTTATAATTAGTCCAATTCCAAGGGTAATTTGGACTATTTAAACAATACTTGCATTGCATTCATTTGGTAATTAATAGCGCTTATATGTCAACCCAATACTTTTTGTTCCATTTTATTTTATTTTTATTCCAATATTACGTATCTACTACAGGGTTGAGAGTCCATTACATGGATAATTAATAACAACCTTCTCCTTCTTGAAATATGAAGCGCTAGAAAAATCAGCCATTATACTACACAATTTTCAATCAGCAATCTTCTAAACTATTCAACTTTCGACATCTAAACCCTACACCATAAATATGAAAACGCCTAAACCTGCAAAATCCACTACCCTTCTTATTTCAAACTTCCGGTTGTACTACCCAGGTAGACAAGTTCTTCTTTTTAGGGTTTGTATCATGTTTGTTCTATTTAGAGAGAATGTGTAAACTGTGTTTTTGTTTGTGCAGTGCTTTAGACGTGGTTTATTATTCAGTCCATGTTGTTTGCTTTGTGTTTCATTTCTCCCTCTAAATCTTTCATTTTGGTGTTATTGTTACAACTTCTAAATCAATCTATGGCTCGCCCTATTAAATCTGTCCAGGAAATCAATGAGTCAAAGGATTTAGGGTTCAGTTTTTTTCAACTTCTTAAATTTTGTGTTTTCTAAACCTTTCCCAATTGATTAACTATGTGTTTGTTGAATTACAAAAATAGCTAAGCCGAAGAATCACACCGCTCACAACCAGTCTTATAAAGCTCACAAGAATGACATCAAGAAGACAAAGAGACATCACCACACTTTCACTAAAAAGGTAGTCATTCTAATCTTTAATTCTTAGTTTTCAATTTTAACTAGATTTGAATTAAATAATTTAGATTAATGGTTTATTTTTGTTGATAATTGTAGATGGATCCAAAGTTCTTGAGGAACAAGAGGTATGCAAGGAAGCACAACAAGAAACTTTTGGAAGTTGTTACTGAAGCAGAGTAAATTTTTTGTATTTTCATCCCAGACTATGTTAAATCTAAACTCTGATATTGTTTTGAAGGTTTTTTAATTTAGACAAATTACACTACTCTGTTAGCATTTGTTAAGTTTTTATCATGAATATTTATTTTCTGTATTTTGAGTAACTACTATAGTCGCTATCCTAATGTCATAATTTATTTGTTTTGAATTTTGAAAGTTAACTGAATGCTCATTATTCATCATTATGTTAATAATGGTCAATGAAACTCTACATTTCAAGTGCCGAGTTTTTATTCTTCTCCTTACAATTTTTTGTTGAATTTTTCACAGATTCTTGGCTTTGGAAATGAAGTGATGAAGATGTATGGTTCATGGAAATTTCACGAATTTTATTTGGATGAATTATAATTATGGTGTTTAGTAATGAAGCAGTGCAATGATTATGGTTACTCATTCATCAAGAACTTCCCAGTAATTCCATGATTC
Source organism: Vicia faba (assembly GCA_948472305.1). Taxonomy (NCBI): domain Eukaryota; kingdom Viridiplantae; phylum Streptophyta; class Magnoliopsida; order Fabales; family Fabaceae; genus Vicia; species Vicia faba. The sequence goes on along the minus strand of OX451736.1, from coordinate 69,610,655 downwards.
AAGCAAGGGTAGAAGGATTCACTTCCAGTAAAAAAAATCAATTCAATTAAATCTCATAGTCTCTTCTTTCTATTAACTTTCTCTCTTATTTAACTTTGTTTCTTCTTTTGTTAGTTCTAAAAATAAAAGAAAGAAGCAATTATTTGTACACTTGAATTTGTTACTTTTATTACATAAATGAAAAAAGATATGTATATGTGTGTGAAAGAAAGATTACATATGAAAATTGACACATATAGGAAATAAACAAATGTAAGAGATCTGAATTGATGTTGGGCATACAAAATTTATAATCTTATACTTTTTCTCACTCACTCAATTTTTTCTCTACATATATTCTTTTATTACAAGTTATTACTATTTTTCTCTAGTTTTTTTCATACACTTAATTTGTTCTCTACATATAAATATAGGTTGAATATTCATCATTATAAATATATAGAAACCATACTTTGGCATGCATGTTACAGGGTTACTGATACCAAAAACAATGCTTTAGAGAAACTGTATGAGCAATATATGCAAAAAGCTCAACTAACTCAAAAAGTTTAACTTCAATTTTGTTCTTTGAAAGATATATAATTTTTGAAATAAGGTATATAATTCTCATTATTTGAAAGACATGTTACATGGGTTACTGATGCAAAAGACGATACTTTGGAGAACCCCTATGAGCAACATATGCAAAAATCTCAACCTTCTCAAAAAGCTCAACTTAATCTAAATAGATACCAAGTTAGCTACACCACAGTTTGTTTCATCTCTTTGTATATTTTATTTCTTAATTCCTTATCTATCTTTTAATATGTGTTCTTAGATTTAGAATAAAATGATTGGATTCTATCTATTTTTCTTAAAATTGTGTTTGGTAAGTACTACTTTAGAGAGACGCCATGTTGTTTACTATTTACTACTCAACATGAAATTACATAACTCTAAAATTGGCTTGAAACAATACAGTACATGGAAAACCATGTACAAGCCATGTTATTTATTAAACCTCTTCTAGATAAATTATAACTTATTTCTATGCGGTATATTTTTCATTCTAATGAAGGTCCTTCTGAATATAGATCTACGGATAGATGTGAACGTATTTATGATAGACTGTTAATTTTAATATCAATTTTTGAAAATTTTCTTTTGCTGTTATTTTATATAATTGAATTTATATAATCAATTGTAGCATTTGTTATAACTACATATCAATACTTAAAATTAATATATATTAAACGAAGATAAACTTTATAAATGATTGTTTAATAAACATATAATATAAATTCATAGGACCCGATGGATTTCTTAATAGTTATATAGAAGTGTAAAGTATTATGAACATATCTCAAATCCGCGTTTTTAATACAATTCTTTATTGATTAAGTTCATATTGAATCTTTCAAAAACAATGTAGGTCCCATATAAATTTTTAATGGAAAAAAGGAGTCTTACTTGCATTATCCTTGAAGTACGTGAAGGTAAGAATATATAACTCTCAATACATATATGATGATGTATGCATAACCCCCAAGATATATATGGGTTGTGTTCATTGGTTGCTCACATCTCTACGACAAAAAGCATGTTTCTTTCATTGGAAGTTAAAAAATAACGAGTTCTTTATCTTCACGTCACAAACATGTAAATATTTTATATAATCAATTGTATTCCCTTGCTTCTAAGGACCCGCAACTTTGCTTGTCAAATGCATTTCAAAATTATAATCCATATTATTCTATTATGTTTGAGAGCTAGAAATGATAGGTGAGATTGTGAATTGAGATCTTAAATTAGAGGAGGAAGTTTTTAGTGTGGTGGAGAAGAAGTTGTTATACAAGATTATCAATTTAACGCTCAAGTTAGTGAGAGAATAAGGATCAATATAAGTTCAAATGAATTTTAATATTTAGGGTGTGAGTAGTTAAAACAGTCCACATAAGACTAAGAATGTTGTGTGGGTGACCGTTGGATCTAATCAAACAGTGATTGATGCATGTACTCGGAGAAAATGTACAACAAAGACAAACTTATTTTTGGAGGGTTATATGTGGTGTTTTAGCGTTGTTGAAGGTGTTATACAAGACTTATGCAGAGTGGTGAGAAACTCAGTATCTATGAATCTTCACTGAATGCCATTTCTTTTCAACCATGTGGTTAAGATATTTATAAAGGTTTATTGGGCCTAGATCTTTGGATTCAATGTGTGATTATTTTTCCCCTCTCTCAAGAGCGTGGGACGTGGAAACCATTATTTTCTATATTATTTTGGAGAACATGGTTCTCCTTCTTCCATTGACTAAGCTTTCAATGTAGTTAGTTCCTAAGGACACATCATTCCTCATGTTTCATAAGTGTGTGAGAGATGATTTGACCCAACCCCAATTAGGGGCGACTGATGCGACCAATGAGCGAGGGTTACGATCAACGGATGAGTGTTGTAACCAATAGGTGACATATGGTGCAAACTTTGTACCCATCCAGAGCTAATGTGCCAAACTTGTCTTGTTTCTTTTTGGATTACCTTATCTTGTGCATAACAAAATTATCTTAATACAATGTCTCCCTTAAACACGAGATCTCGTAAATAACAAAGTGATTTAGTATAAATCCTTCAGACGAGACTTTTAAGTTGAGCCCCTCATGTGAGACTTTTAAGTTGAGTACATCATACAATACTTTTAAGCTAGTTTATTTGTTTAGTTGCCCATTAAAGGGTCGACGTAGTTTAGGATATGGAAATAGGGAAAGCCATGAGGGGATTGAAAACGTAAGAGAATTCTATGGTATTGGCACAATATTTATATTTCCCCTTAGGTGGAAATGACTCTTCAAGGAAGATCCAACATTTATATTGCCACTTGGAGGATAAGGATTCTTTATAGAAAATCCAACACTTTTTTTGCTCTTGGGCGAGAATGACTCTTCAGAGGTGATCTAATATTTATATTGCCTCTTAAGTGAGAAGGACTCTTCAAATAAGATCCAACATTTATATTGTATCTTTGGCGGCAAGGACTATTCAAAGAAGATTCATCATTTATATTGCCTCTTGGGCCATAAGGAATCTTGATAGAAGATCCGACATTTATATTGCTTCTTTGGTGACAATGACTTTTTAGAGAATATCCAACATTTATTTTGTCTCTTGGGCAACAAGGAATATTTAGAGAAGATTCAACATTTATATTATCTCTTGGGTGGTAAAGACTCTTCAGAGAAGATCCAACAATTATATTTTCTCTTAGGCGGCAAGAACTTTTTAGAAAAGATCCATCATTTATGTTACTTCTTAGCTGCCAAGGACTCTTCGAGAAGATCTAACATATAATCATTCATCCATTTTATTTTATGGATAAATGATAATAAAACATTTTCAAAAGAGTTTATATATGACATACTAAATGCCTTTTGCCTTATTAAAATAAGAAATAGTAGATGTCTAATTGTAATAATATCTTAATTTTAGTTAGTTCCGTGTTCTAGGGATGAGCCTTCTATCTAGATCCTCGAGTTTCTAAGCTCCATGAGATAATTTTTTACATATGTGGTATGGACCTTGCTAGTTAGGTTGTAGTTTCCCATACGAGCTAGCGCAACAACTTGTCTAAGCACGAGATTGCCCTCCTGCATTTCCATTGGAACAACTTTGGAGTTTTACCTCCTCACAACTCTTTGTTTGGGGAAGAATTATCTAATATGGACGAGATCATGGGTTTCATCAATCAGGTTAGTTACGAATCTAAACCTTGCCTCATTTTATTCATCATTGAAATGAAAACGCCTCCATGTGAGCATATCGATTTCAACAAGCATCATGGTTCCAGTGTTATATACCATTGTGAATGGAAATTCATTGGTAGTTGAATGGAGGGTGGTGTGGTACGAAAACAATATTGATGGATTTTTCAGCCCAGAGCCCCTTGGCTACATCCATTTTTTTACCCCGTGCAATATTACTTTGTTTGCCTGTAGGTGGGCAATTGAAATAAACTTTGTTTTAACTCCTAGATTGTGATAAATATCAACCACAATGCAGATTGTGAATTGATTACCATTGTCTGATATGCTAATTACTAGTTAACCAAACCTACATATGATTTACTACCAATAAAATTGACGAATATTTTTTATGTGATTTTGGAGATGACTTCATCTTCTATCCATTTTGTGAAGTAGTCTAATCCAAAGATCGGGAATTTCATTTGGCCAAGCTCCAAAGGGGAAGGGCCTAAGATATTTATGCCCTATTAGTAAATCGGCCAAGGCGACATGACAAAATGAAAGATCTTGAATGTCACATGATGTAGGTTGGATTGCTTCTAAATTTGGTCACATTTAAGAGTGGGCTAGTAATATCCCTCCCTGAGAAACTTATCAAAAAGTGCCCGCTTTCCAATATGACTAACATATATTAGTTGGTGAACCTCTATGAGGGCCAAGGAGATTTTGTTTTCTTCTAGAAATCTCAACATGGAAAGGTTTTTCCCATATTCTAAAGCTTTTAAAACATCATGGTAAACTTTGCTGCACGTTTTTAAATTTTTTCCGCTTACATCTCATTTGGTAGGAGTTCGTTTGAAAGTAGACATCATATTATGGGCACCATCTAGCTAGTGGTAGGAGCGAATTCTAGAGTATTAATTTCTTTCGCCTTAATATTGGGAGCAAGGAAAGTTTCTTAGATTACATTCCTGTTATGGAAAACTATTTTTATGCAGAAGATCTTGGAGAGAAGGTAAACCTTGGAGATTCATTCCTTGGGCGCGTATGTTATATTAAAAGATTAAAATTGTTGAGATAACTGACGTACCTTTTTTTAGATATTTGATCAATTGAGGTTCTTTCTTTTGATATTCTCCAGCAACCTGGTTTGTAACCAAATGTGAGTCACTTTTGGATTTGAGGCTTGAGGTGCCCATCTCAAGGGTGAGGACCATGTCGGTGATGAGGGCTTTATACTCGGCTTAGTTGTTATTAGACTTAAACTCAAAATTTAATGACTGCTCGACTAGGAATTCTTCTAGTTCCTCTCGCATTATTCTGGCGCCACTTTCCTTCATGTTTGAGGCATCAACCATAGATAGAATTCACATGTGGGGAATCTTGTCAACTGCTGGAAAATAAAACTCTAATAGAAAAACAACCAACATTTGTGGCATAATTCTTTCGTTAGGGATATATTGGATAGAATACTTGGTTAACTCCACCGCTTAGGATAACATCCTTCCTACAAGATCTAGCTTCTTTAGAACCTGTAGAATAGGGTAGTTGATTTTCACCATGATACGATGCCCTTGAAAGTAGGGTATGAGCTTCCTTGCAATTATCAGGAATGCTATTGATAGCCTTTTGATCTTCTGGTACCAAGATTCGTAGCCATTAAACACCTTTCTCACGAAGTAGATAAGCTATTATACTTTTTCTCCTAGAGAAGCACCAAACTCATCACCTGATCAATAACATATAGGTACAAATATAAGGGGGGAGGGGAGGGTGTCTTCCTTCAAGCATGTCAATATTGGTGGCTTCTCCAGGAAGGTCTTCATGTTAGAGAAAGTTTCATTGTACTCGTTTGACTGCTCATATGTATCCTCTTCTTCAAAGAGGTAACAAAATGGAATTCCTTGTCCCTTACACAAGAAATAAATTGGGCTATGGCAGCTAAGCACCATGTTAGTTGTTGAACCTCCTTAATATTAGATGGGATTAGCATGTTTGTTCTGGCTTGGCACTTGTTTAGATTTGCCTATATCTCTATCCTTGCTAGTATAAATCCCAGGAACTTACCCTCTTACACGCCAAAAGAACACTTGAAAAAGTTTAAGTGCAAGTTATACCTCCTGAATGATTCTAGGATGTCTTTTGGATATGCAGCGTGACTTTCCCCGTCTTGTATCTTAACTATCATATCATAATGTAGAATTATAGGTTTTTCCTTAGATATTTTGAGAAAATGACATTCATCGGCCTTTGGTAGATGGTGTGTGCATTCTCCAGTCTAAAGGACGAGACATTGTAGTAGTAGTTTCTATGGTTGAACATGGATATCGTCTTGGGTGTGCCCTCAAGATCCATATTAATCTGATTGTAGCCTAAATAAGCATCCATAAAACTAAAGGTTTTGTAACAAGAGGACCCATCAACCAGACAATCAATGTTGGGAAGTGCATATGGATCCTTATCATAGAAAACATTCAAGTATGTGAAGTCAACACACATGCATCATTTGTTTGATGACTTTCAGACCAAAACTACATTGGCCCGTCATGATGAGTATTTATCCTTGGTCATTAAGCCAACACTTCTCAGTTTTCAGAACTTCCTCATAAAAGGATGACTATTTCCCATTTCCCACCTTACACTTGCTTTGAGATACCAGCTTCAAGGTGTAATTAATGGCGAGTCAGTGGCAGACAACTCTGGTATCTATTTATTGCATGTTAGAAGGATCTCAAGTGAATAAGTAGATATTATTCCTCAACAGAGCGACCAACTCCTCCTCCTCATACCTAGATATGAAGGTGCTTATCTAGATGACTTTGAAGTCCATGGCCCAACCTATACCTCCTTTAGGTTCTCTATGGGAGTGATCCTTTCATTCTCCGCCTTCAATTTGGGATCAAAATTTGTAGCATCTATTTCTTGAACGCCTTGTTATGGTTTGGAGAATATAACAATCTCCTCCCTTTTCATTTCTAGACTACTCTGATAACATTTATGAACGATCTCTTAGCCCATTTGACTACCTTAACTCGCCCTGCACGATAGCAGATACTTCATGCTCAAATGTAGGGTCGATAATACCATCCCCAATTGGTTGAGAGTGAGTCACCCCATGATGACATTAAATGGTGACGAGGTGTCTTCTACAATATATTTTACCTTTATTGTCTTTGTGTTTGATTTCCACCCTATCATATTCTTGAGTGTTATGGGCCTTTCAGTTGTATTTATTTTCTTAAGAGACCAACCAAGGAGCCTTGAAATGCTCTAGTAACATTTGGATTGAGGCAAATCCTCTCAAAGGCGCTCTAAAACAAGACGTCCGTTAAGCTTTCAAGGTCAATCAACACTCAATTTGCATCTCAATTATCGTATTGTATTGTGATGATCATGGGATCATTATTGTGAGGGAGGATCCATATGGCGTCTTCACTAGTGAAGATATTTTTTCATTTAAGATCATTCTCCGCAATTTATTCTAAATCGAAAGGTATAATAATTTATGTCAAAATATGCATGACATAATTCTAGCAGGATGAAATTGATTCTCCAACACCGATAAACCCTCATACAATGGTGATGACAATTATTTATGAGTTTTGTTTTTCTAGCCTCATGGAGAGGGTGACTAAAGTGACCGGTTAATGATGATGAGTATCATATAGGTTAGTTTCATTGGCCCTAGGCCAACAACAATTGTACTCACTAAAAAATTAAAATAAGGTCAACCCTATTTTTAGAGGGTTGCATGTGGTGTTTTGGGGTTATTGATGGTGTTAGAGAAGGATCACACACCATGGTAAAAAGCTTTGCATATTTGAATCATTAGTCAATAGAATCCCCTTTTCAACCCTGTCGTTGAAGTATTTATAGAGGTCTATTGGACCTGTATCTTATAACCCATGCAGTTATTCTTCTTTGTAGGATGATGATTTTTTGTGTACTACTTTACGCTAGCTATTGGCACGAGCGTGTGAAGAGTCTTAATGTTATATCACTCTCGATGGAAATGGACGTTGTGATACAGTGGCAGAACTGACTGTTTTTTTTAGTACTGGTTTTGCATTTTTTGTTTGCAAATGTACGGTAAGCAAGAGTCGCCACCATCTTTTATTTTATCCAACAAAGGAAAAGGGAAAAAGAACAGAAAAAACCTTTTTCGAGATGTTTCTGAGTAGGGGAGGTAGATTATAGAAAGGTAAGGTGTTAGCACCCTTTCTATCTGTGGTTTTCCACGGGCTCTTAGGTACTTGCTCATTTTTAAATTGCTTTTGTGTGTTTGTATGCTTTATGCAATTTTGAAATTTCCTTAGTGCGTTGTTTCACTTTATGGTAACTCTTGTATCAGTCCTCAAGAGTGTGATAAAGTGTTTTTGAAAACTTTGTTTGAAAAAGGTTTGTATGGTGTAAAAATTATTTTGAGCAAGTACTTAAGAGTTTCTACCTACTCGAAAAAGACTACTCGTTTTTCTTATTTCCTTTAGACAGTGCTAGCCTACTATTAAGGAGTAGGTAGCTCCATCGTTGGAGTTTAAGGGACAATCGAAAAGGATGATTATTGTCACTTAAGGCAACAGGGTGATATCTCTTAGTAATTATCCTAAAACTCTAAGATCACTTTTTTTTTACCGAGGCAACGTCGAAAAAGTCATCGAGGGACTAGTTTTCTTTCGAATTAGAGGACAACCACTAAAAATTCTCACGTTTCGAGAATAGTGACCATTTTCCGAAGGCAACCGAAATGGGGAATAACCCTAGGAGTAAGCATCTGCAAGTGTTTGATTTCAGTTTATTTAATCTTTGCATATTTAGGGTTTTCTACTTTTTAAGCGTTGATCTTTTGCATACAATCCTATTATCAATCATCTAACAGTTTATAATGACGGAGAGTAAAAGTGCGAGAAATTTAAACCTAACTATTACAAGGCTTTGGGGAGGGGATTACATAATCAAAACTTGGGGAAAACAGTAAATTAAAATAGTAGTAAACCTAACTTAAAAGTTATTACAAACTCGGAGCAATTACATTAATCGGAAAAATAAATAAATGAATGCGTGCGAGAATAAATAAACGAGGAATTAAAGTTAAATTCAAAGACATTTACTTAGTGAATAAAGAAAAAATATTTTTTTGGATTTTTTGAGAAAGTAATTAATTTTGCAAATTAACCTAATTTCTAATTAATTTTAATTATGAAAAAGGAATTAAAATTATCCTAATTAACCTAATTAATTAATGAAATTAAATATTTAAAAAAACCTAATTCTAATGTTTTTTTATGATTATTGTGATTTTTTTATTTAATTAAAGATTTTTAAAACAATTAAAAATAAATAAAACAATAAAAAAAGTTAAAGAAATTAAAACCAAAAATTAAAATGGGCCTGATGCTGGAAGTTATTTTGGGGGTGTGAATTGGAATTTTCCAGGCCTAGAATAGCTGACCCATCTGCCTGGCGCGTGATCCAGTGAGGATCACCTTTGGAGGGTTCACCATGGAGATTGGTTGATTGAGCGCTGGATCTGATCTTGGGAAGATCCAATGGCTGGATCTGAAGGCGCATGATGGATGCTTGGTTGTGAGATGCGATGGATCTGCAAAGAAATTGTAGGAAAAATAATATGCATACGCCTGGGATCGAACCCAGGACGTTTTCCTCACGCGTTCGTTTCTTGACCATCTGCGCTGGAAGGCTTAGTTGTTAATATAATAAACCAAAATAAAACATAAGGTAAATAAAGTAATAGGCCCAGGAAAACGCGCTAAATTCAAATGGGTCAGTGGTATGCTGCCACCTCTTGTCTTCTTTCCAGAAACTATTGTTTTAGAAACTGGACTTTTACCTACAGACGGATTCGTCACTATAGGCTATAGTGACAGTTCTAGTGCGTGGCTACAAATCTGTAAACATAAAAAATGCAGTACAAGCAAAATAAATCCCAACCAAGGGCATGGATCAATTGGAAATAATCCCCTGAGTACGAATAAACCCTTAATTTCGCCTAATTTTGCCTCTAACTAGGGTTCCCCAAATTGGAGCTCCGGAACCCTAGCCATGGCAGATGCCTATACCTGCACTCAAACTCCAATCAAAGTATTCCAGCACGTTGTAAACATGATAATAAGCATAGATATATAATCAAAATATGTTTATGATGCCAAAATCAAAGAAATCGAAATTGAGAGGATGTGCAAACTGTGATCGTTCTTACGCTTGATTCTTGATGCTTTGAGGCTTTGGAATGAGTGGGATAGCTTCAGTGAAGGTCCAAGAGTGTTGTTGTATCCTTGAAATTGCTTGAAACCTCCTGGGGAGAAGAATCTGATCTGCACTTTTTTTGACAAAACATGACACTTTGTTCTTACTCTTAGGGAGGCAGGCTGCGCATAAAAACTCTTCCTTAGGGTTCACAATATTTGTGTATATGTACTGAGTCAAATTAGGGCAAAATAATTAGAAAGAATCAAAGATATAATGGTCTTAAATTTTGATTCCAATCTTTCCAAATTTGAAGATTTTCTCTTTTATTGGAGCTTGCACGATTTTGTCTTGGCTATAGACAACTTGCATGATCTATAATTCAATGCAAAACAAATCTCATTCCATTGATTTGATTTATTTTTTATTTAATTTGATTTTATTTGAATTTTAAATAAATAAAATCAAAATAAATTAAATAAAAAAGTGAATAAGGCATGGAGGGTCCCATAGGTTGTGGACCATGCTAGGACTGAGATTCAATCTTGAAAAGATGGGCCCATGTGGAAAAAAAATACAATTTTGGGCATTGTTGACTTTGTGCAAATTTCAAAACATGGCTAACTTTGACAATGCATATCTCTCTCAATTTTGACTCTAAGAGGGTGTTCTTGGATTTTTTAGAAAGCTTAGGATGTCCTATAAATAACCCTTTTTGTTTCATCTCAATTGGATCTTCCATGTTCATGTAAGGAGCTTTGACCCAAAAAGTGTTTTTGTTGACTTTTTGAAATGACCTATAATGTATGAATTTATATCTTTTCATGAGTGCATTTTTTGAACTTGAGGGTTGAAGATGAATTGTAGGGAATTGGATTATCTTCAAAATTAGCCTAGGATGAGTAATTTCTGACAAAGTATGAAAAAGTTATGTCTGGTCAAAGTTTGGTTGAATTTTCCTATAAAAACCATAATTTTGCAACTTTTGAGTTTTGATGAATTAGGAGCATTCCTTGAGGAATCAGGATCAACCCTTGATCAAATGATGGATATCACTTCAAAATGTTGATTTTGACCAAAAATATTGAAGTTTTACTCTATGTGGGTCACAGTTGACTTTTGACCCAGTATAGTTGATTTTCAGGCATTTGAGCAGTTGACTGAGGAAACTTCTTGTGCAAGGCATGAAACTTGGCGTGGATGATCTTGAGGTCATATTAGGGTAATGAAAACCATTTAGGACCCTTGGGACTCAAAAATATTGATGAGGAGTGAAACCCTAGTTTGAGGCTCATTGTCTTACGAGGAGGATTTATCTGGTCAATCCTTAGTCAACTTGAGCAATTGAGGACCTCTAGGAGTATGTATTTTGAGTAAAATGAGAGGGAAAATTTTGGGGTGAAATAGCTGCCCCTGTTAAATCTTCTTAAACCTGAGGATATAGATTGGTTGGTCTGCCTTTTGTGATCTGAAGGTGTAAGATGATTGAACACTAGAGTGCCCATAAATTTGCACTCGTCTGGAGTGAATGTCGATCGATAATATCAGGAATAAGCTTAAAGATGCAATTTGGAAGGCGACAGAGAATCGTCGGAGATGGGCTTAAAATTCCATCCATAAAAGATATCGGTTGCATAAGAGATTCCTTTGTGAGAATTCATGTACATGCCGTTGAGGAGTACTTTGCCGGGGAATAGAGTCTGGGAGCTTCGGTTGTCTATTACTCTACTTGGGAATTAACTCTTGATTTATAAGACAAAAGTGAGCTATTATCTAGTTGGGTCCAGGTTTCATAGTGACTTACTGGGGAATATGAAATCGACCGTATCTTGTCGGGTCCAGGAATTACAGTGTTGTAAACTGTTGTCCGGATATAAAAGAGAACGAACTTGTATAAGGCTTTCTCGGGATAAGTCCATGCAAAACTGCGTCAAGTAATTCATGAAAATGAGCCTGGATAGTAGGGCTATGAGAAGGAACCTGGGTAATAGGGTTACTTCAAAATGAAAGTCTGGATAGTAGGGCTATGAGAAGGAACCTGGGTAGTAGGGTTACTTCGAAATGAAAGCCTGGATAGTAGGGTTACTTCGAAATGAAAGCCTGGATAGTAGGGCAATGAGAAGGAACCTGGGTAGTAGGGTTACTTCGAAATGAAAACCTGGATATTATAGCTGTGAGAAGGAACCTGGATAGTAGGGTTACTTCGAAATGAAATCCTGTATAGTAGAGTTGTGAGAAGGAACCTGGGTAGTAGGGTTACTTCGAAATGAAAGTCTGGATAGTAGGGCTATGAGAAGGAACATGGGTAGTAGGGTTACTTCGAAATGAAGGCCTGGGTAGTAGGGCTATGAGAAGGAACCTGGGTAGTAGGGCTATGAGAAGGAACATGGGTAATAAGGTTACTTCGAAATGAAATCTTGTGTAGTAGGGCTATGATAAGGAACCTGGGTAGTAGGGTTCCTTCAAAATAAAAGCCTTGATAGTTGGGCTATGAGAAGGAATCTGGGTAGTAGGGTTACTTCTAAATGAAAGCCTGGATAGTAGGGCTGCTTCATTTGATCACGTAGATTAGTTGACCCGTATGGTTTTGGGAAATGATTTTCCATTAGTTGTCTGCAGATATGACATGTATAGCTTCATGGATATAACCTTGAACTATTGGAATTGTTGATGATAACCATCTTTCCTGAAAAGATACAAGATTAATTATATGCGATGCATGTAATGTATTGTGTGATGATGTTCTCAAAATAAATGAGATTATGTTGTATGCACACGTCATGATGTATGAACATGAAATGCTATTGTGACATATCCGAGTCTGGGAAAATAAATCTTTGATTGTTGCTGGAGAGTACTGGAAATTGAATTTCTGACTGTTGTAGAAAAAGTTGTTCTTCTATTTCCACTGGGGATGGTGAATAGAGATGACTATGTCGTGGATTTACTCCTTTCCATTTGTGAATATTCTGCCGGGGAGAGACTCTGCTTGAGAATAACTCTGCGGGGAAATAACTACGTTTGAAAGAAGAGATGCTTTGCTGGATGATTTTGCCGATTCGGAGAAATAAACTCCGATGGGGGATGAACTTTCGTAGCTAGAGGAATAAACTCTGCTCGGGAGAAAACTTTATGAACCGCTTGCAATTATAAAAATCGGTTGGAGAATATAGACATCGGCTTTCTGAAGAAACTTTGCTGGGGAAAGTAACTCCTGTTTAGGGAAGCCGATGTCAGGGCTTTAGTTCCCTCTACTCTGTGGGGAATGTAGACGTCAAGGGGTCTCATGTAATGGTGACGTTGTTTCAAAACTGGCTCTGCCCCTATATCTGCTGGAAGGAGTGATTGTCGGGCTTGACATGATTTTTTAGTTTTGCCCCATTCCTTAAGTCATGAGAAATTGTATTTCTGTTTCATATGCAAATATTTGTGAATAGCAATCATATTCAAATGCATATGTCAAGAATAAATCATTGGACATTTTTGAAAAACAAAACAGAAAAAGAAAAACACATGGTTTTGTAAAAGTGACTTGTATTAATTTCTGAAGTTGGCCCATAACAGACATTTTTGTACAAGGAGGCTGACGCTCTAGTAAGAGAACGCCGCCGTGAAAATGAAAGCTATACAATATTGTGTACAAAGATAAGAAAACAACTATGTGTAATAACCCTATTGAGTTTCAATTCTGCTATTGCCGCTATGTCTTCGAGCGTCTCATCACTTTGCTGCTTGTCCGAAGCTGACTAGATTGATTGGTGCCGTTTGAACTTGATAGTTGATACTGAAGTTTGGTCGCAAGGTGATCCAATGGGACATAGTGATACACTTTGAATCCCTAACTTTTGCCTGAACCGTGCTTTTGGGTTTTCAGTCCACCAGGATACCCTTTTTTGCCCAAGCCGCCTTTTCATGTTTTCGACTTGCCGGGTGTACAGATTTTTTCGTTTTCATCCCTAATTTTTGCCTGAACCCTTTTGGTTCGCCGGGAAGCCCTTATTTTTGCCTAGGCCAGTCAACCTAGAGGGTCTTTAATCATGCGTAGTATCTTTTCACTATGTCCGCATTGACATGGTGAGGAAGGTCGTCACCGTCCATGGTGGTCAGAATCATGGCTCCACCCGATAAAATGTTTTTGATCACAAATGGCCCTTCATATGTGGGAGTCCATTTTCCCTGGGATCACCTTGCGGCAGTATGATGCGCTTGATCACTAGATCCTCGACTTGATATTCTTGGCGTCTGATTTTTTTTGAAAGCCTTAATCTTACGTTTTTGATACATTTGACCATGACAGACAACAGTAAGTCTCTTCTCATCGATTAGATTCAGTTGATCAAGTCGAGTGTGGATCCAGTCGTCTTTGTTTAAACTCGCATCCTTCATAATCCTTAGAGAAGGGATCTGAACCTCAATAGGCAGGATAACTTCCATATACCAGAGAGTAGGGTGTTGCCCCTGTCGATGTACGTGCTGAGGTGCGATACCCATGAAGAGCAAATGGTAACATCTCGTGCCAATCCTTGTATGTCACCATCATCTTTTGTATGATCTTCTTAATGTTCTTGTTAGCAGCCTCCACAACACCATTCATCTTCAGCCGGTAAGGGGAAGAATTATGGTACTGGATCTTGAACTGTTTACAGAGTTTGGTGATCATCGTGTTATTGAGATTCGTACCATTATCAGTGATGATTCTCTCTGGCACACCGTACTGACAGACCAAGTTATGCTTGATAAACTGTGCCACAACATTCTTGGTAACAGTGGCAAAGGAGGTAGCTTCAACCCACTTCGTGAAGTAATCAATGGCCACCAGAATGAAGCGATGCCCATTGGAAGCGGTAGGTCTAATCTCTCTGATCATGTCAATGCCCCACATTGAAAAGGGCCAAGGAGCCGTTAAGACATTCAAAGGAATCATAGGCACGTGTACTTTATCAGCATAGATTTGGAACTTGTGACAAGTTCGGGAGTTCTGATAACAATCTACTTCCATAGTGGACCAATAGTATCCAACCCGTAGGATCTTCTTACCCATGGTATGTCCACTTGAATGGGTTCCGAAGGTACCTTCGTGTAGATTTGTCATAATCCTCTCTGCTTCGCTGTTGTCTACACACTGCAGTAAGATAGAGTCATGGTTGCACTTGTAGAGGATTCCATTACTGAGGAAGAATTTCACGGAGAACCTTCTCAGAAACCTCTTATCGTTGACAGATGCCCCCTCGGGATACTCTTCAGCCTCGAGATACCTTTTTACTTCGTGAAACCAAGGTTTGTCTGCTACCTCTTCAGTATCAATCTCACAGTAGTGCGTTGGTTCATCCAATCTCTCAATGGTGATTCGGGGAGCTTCGTTGTCCCACCTAACCTTGAACATAGAGGATATGTTAGCTAGCGCGTCCGCTAACAGATTCTCCTCTCGCGGGAAATGTTTAAAGGTTACCTCCTCAAAGTGTGGGAGAAATGTCAGCACGTGCTCTTTGTACAGGTTTAGATTCGGATGCTTCACATCCCACTCTCCTTTGATCTGACTTATCACTAAGGCTGAATCCCCGAAAATGTTTAAGAACTTGATCCTCAAGTCAACAGCATCTTTGAGTCCCATGATGCATGCTTCATACTCCGTCATGTTATTGGTACATGTTGTACCCTAAAATTTTCCCTCTCATGTTTCCAAAGGTCTTCCCTTACATGGTTGGTCACAAACCCTTGCCTAAGAAAAATAAAGTTTTTTTGAAGATATACAAAGTGTCTTTCGATTGGCATCTGGGAAAAGGCTTCTCTTAAGCGTTTGGAACCTTTCGATCAGGTTTGGTTCACCAGGCTTCGATTAAGCGTTTGGAACCCTTCGATCAAGTTTGGTTCACCAGTCTTCGATTGGGCATTTGGCACTCTTCGATCAAGCTTTGGTCTGCAGGTCTTCGATTGAGCGCTGGACCCTCCTTCGATCAAGTCAATGTCACAATGCTTCGACTATGCACTAGCTACTTCAGGCTTACCTTCGACTCACCAGGCAAGAAGCTCATTCGAAGAACATGTAAATGACTCATTAGAAGAAGCACTCAAAAGGCCCATTCGAACGGTACATGAGAAGTCCATTCGAAGGAGGCAACTCAAGACCATTCGAAGAAGCATTCAGAAGGCCCATTCAAAAGGTACATAAGAAGTCCATTCGAAGGAGGCAACACAAGACCATTCGATTAGCATGAACAAGACCTTTTGATTGGCCTGTTAACAGTGTCTTTCGATTGAAGTTTCAATTAGTACCCTTCGATTGGTATATGGACAAATGCCCTTCGAATGACATTTCAGTGCAGAATTTCCCTGAATAAGAACATCAGAACGAAAGGATTTTCGAATGGCATTTCAGTACAGAGTTTCTCTCAGCCTAAGATGCTCTGATAAAGGAAGTTCTGAACACTTCGAATCAGAACTTAGACTCATCACAAGGCCAAGGGCTGGTCGAGGTTGTCTAATAAGGAATAGATTCGAATTGGGACTTTGAAGCAATCAAAACTGGCAAAGAAAGCAAATTCGAAGGGGTTGGATCTGTAAGTCAGTTTTTGATTTCCATCAAGTTGGAGGCCCAAACAACTCAGAGCAAGCTGGCAGAAACGCATGATTGAATCAAATTTGGCAAGTTTTCATGAAAATCAAATCAAATCTCTCCATCATAATGGACCAAGATTTGATACACATTTGTTGACCTAATTTCTTTGCCTATATAAACTTGCTGCTCATAAACAAATGACACACGAAAACCCTACTGCAGACAAGAAAAAAGACACGTGAAAAACACATATACAAACTCTGCAGAAACGGCGCCCCAACCTTGAAAAGAAAAGCTTGAAAAGTGGTGATCAGATTTTGGTTTGGAGGCAGATTCATACCCAAAGAAAGACGCAACTCTCTTGCCATCAACCTCCTGAAGCGAGGCCAATCAAAAACCAAGCTTTTCATCATCTAAATCGCACTGTAAGTGTTCTAGAAAACGCCTCTGAACATGAAAACGCAACTCATCATTCTTGCATCTTTTCTTTAAAATATTGACATATTTGTGATTGTTATTTGATTTAGAATGTTTTGGCATTGTCCAATTTAATTTTCATGGCCTCTAACCCCGTATATAGAACCTAGGGTTCCTATTATTGTTTTTAGGCGTTTCTTGTGCAGGGTAAATTGAGACCAACAATGGCTATAGGAATGATGAGGAGGTCGAGACGAACACATTTGTGTTCTTGAATAGCGTTTTCATGGCCTGGATCGATTTTTAGAACCATCCCACGAAACTTCCTGCGGATAAAAATCCGTAGGTAAATAACCAGGGTGTTTGGGGAAGATGATAACGTGTCTCAGCTCCATTGGTCCATTTGAATCCATTACGCGCTTTTTATTTTTTTGGCAGGCCTAATTGTTGTTTTGTTTTATATTATTCGCGTCTTGTCCCACTGACAGGTTAACATCATGGCTCAGTTGGTAGCGCGCTGGTTGAATTGTCCAATGGAACCTGGGTTCGAATCCCAGGTCCCCCAAAACTTTGTTACATTTTTTTTCTTCAGGTATTCGGGCGCAGCATCCCAAGCGTGGACTATCATACGTCCTCAGATCTCAACGCGTCAGGTGGTTCCCAGGCAGATCCAATGGCTAAGGATAGAGGTTCACCATGAACCTTGGTCAACAAACGTCCAGGCCATCTGAAAGTCAAATGAGGCCTTCGAATCTGGGCCTGGAAATTGCAATTCATACTCCCTTCTTCAGGCCCAGCGCCCCCCACAGTTTGCTTTTGTTTTTATTTTCTTTTCATATTTCTTTTGCTTCTATTATTATTATTATTAAAAACTAACTAATTAATTAACAAACTAACTTTTTTCATAAAAAAATCACAAACAACAAAAATGCTTTTATTTTAATTTTATTACTTATTTTTATAAATAAGCCATTAACCAATTAATTTAGTTTTTTTTAATTAGGTTTAATCTTAACATCTTTGCAATAAATAAAAATTGATTTAGAATTAGGGTTTTGACATATTTTTTTACCTTTCTAATTTTATTTCCTTAATCAAAATAAAAAACTCAAAAATATTTTCTCTAATTCCATTACAAATTTAGACTTAATTCTTAAATTCAAAAAAGACCAAAAATATGCTTTCTTTAAATAAAAAGGATCAACACCCTAAAGGACAATTTGATTTAACCTTTCTCGCGCATATTATTTTTTGATCTATATTGTAATTGCTCCGAGGATGTAATAGTTTCAACTTAGGACTTTATTTACCGCTTTTATTTATTTTTCCGCATTTAATTTTAAGGGTTTGTTTTTGGCGATGTAAATACCTGACGCCTTGTAATAGCTTAGCTTTATTTTCCGCAATTTATTTTCCGCAACCATTAACTTCTAGATGTATGCTAACTAGGCTATGCATGACAAGATCTATCTTAAATTAAAATCAACCGTAGCTCACATTGACATGTAAAGATAACATAACTGAAAATTGACACACTTGCACATGCCACTCCTAGGGTACGCCTCACTTAGTTGCCTCGACGTGGTCATTTAGTATAGGATGTTTTATAGGTCGCCCTCCTGTCCAAAGATCAAAGTTGCCTCGAAACGGTTGCCTCGGATAAAAACGATCTAAGACATTAGGGTTACCACTAAGGCGTCCTAACGTTGCTTTAGTGACCATACATCCCTAAAATCGAATTGACCCGAAAACTCCAACGACGGTGCTACCTACTCCTCAATAGTGGGATAGCACTGTCTAAAGGACATTTGCACAATTTAATTCCTTTTTGAGTAGGTAGATTTTCTTAAGTACTTGCTCTTTTAAAACAAAACAAAACCTTTTTCACACTTACACTTTTCGAACAAAGTTTTCAAAAAACACTTCATACACTCTTGAGGACAGAAACAAGAGTTAAATTGAAGTCTTCAAACAAAAAAAACTTTTTTCAAACCCACAAACACAAGAAAAGCAAAACTTTTTGAAAATACTTTGAGCAAGTACCTAAGAGCCCGTGGATAACCACAGATAGAAAGGGTGCTAACACCTTCCCTTTCTATAATCTACCTCCCGAACCCGAGAAACATCTCGAAAAGGAATTTTTCTGTGCTTTTGTCCTTTCCTTGTTGGATAAAATAAAAGACGGCGGAGACTCTTGCTTACCGTGACATTTTGTGAAACGCAAACGCGAACCAGCATTCCAAAACAGTCAGTTCTATTCCCACCGATCACAGAACTGGTGACTCTGCTGGGGAATATTGATAAGTGAGGTGTACCTTAGGATTAGATCACTTGTGTTTTCAATTGTATTGCTTTGTATGCTTTTAATTGTGGGCTTGTATCAGAGTTATATAAATCCTAACCCAGATTTGGGAAACATTCATAGATAGCAATACATTATGGAAACTGTGCGGGGTATACCGACACGGTTGAAGCAATAACTATATTAGTGCGTGTAAGTGCCCTGGCTGGAGAGTTGGCTTCATTTGTAAAACAAATAAGAAAGCAAGTTTACCCATATTCCCTCTGTTGTTTTAATATGTTGGGTTGAAGAAGTTCAACATCTGGACCAACATGTTATGTAAGATGTCACAACATCAGCATATGACATCGCGCCTGAAATTAAGTTAATATTAGTTAACTATGTTATATGTTGAATGTTTGTAACAGCTGTGACTTGTAACCTAATTGTTTTAAGTGATCTAATTTATGAAAGAGGTTATTTGTTGTATCAGCAAATGAGCGTGGTTCTCTTAAACATGTTGTATTGAAGAAGTTCAACATCTGGGACAACATGTTAGATGTAATGTCATGACATCTGACTAGACATCACGCCAACGGAATTGGTAATTCAATTACAGTTCTGGTACTTAAATATTCTGAGAATATATGTGGCGTTTCTTATGGAGAATCTGAAGATCAATCAAGAATCAATCAGAATATTTGAAGAAAATGTTGTTTCTAAATATGGAGATATTTTAGGAACTAGAAGATTGAAGACCTTGATTGTAGCAGAAGTTTGTTGCTGTTTTGTAACAGCAAGGAGAAAATCTTGCTGCGATTTTGAAGGCCCAAATCCAGTTGGGTAATAGGTTATAAATAGCAGATTGTAACCTAGGGTTTGTAAGGCTCATATAATGTAATATTGGGGGTGTTCTGTTAGGTAAACCTGTCGGTCTGTGGCAAGGTTACCATGTGTGTAACTCGATACCTGTAGGTAAGAGTTTGAGTGTTCTTGGACGAAGCTGTGAAGCAAGTCTAAGTATTTTTGCATTACTTCATATTCATTGTAATGTAGGAAACCAAGTGGGAGGGCACTACTTCTTGAGTAGGAGTAAGACTTCTGTTGTTGCGACAATAGGAATGGAAACTGGTAGGTTTCTATCTAGGAGTTCCTAGGTATAGGTTGCACTGGGTAAATGATTAAGTGAGGGATGAGAACTTGTGAAGTTTAGTCCTGAATTAATATTGCTGATAGAGGATCTTCTTCCTGGCTTGGTATGCCCCCAGAGTAGGTGTGTTTCACCGAACTGGGTCAACAACTGATTTGTGTTTTTACCTTCAACACTTTATAATTCTGTCTGTTATATATCAAGGTAAAACTGTAATGTTGTAACAGATGATGTCTCAGAACATGTTAAGACATCATGCTGATATCTGTGCAGGAGAAACAGAACTGTGAAGGTTGTTTGCTCTCTGCTGATCATGTGCAACAGATGAACAGAACTAGGTACATCGTGTGTTCTATCCTCTGCACCTTCAAAGTATATCTGGCGCAGCTTGGATAAAACTGTGCTTCTGTTATTCTTTAGTACTGAATCACGAAAAATTGGGTATCTACCTTGCAGTGTATTTATTATGTCATATCAGATGTCTAGACATTGAGTATAACATCTGAAGACTGGCATACACCAGAATTTCAGTGCGACATATTTGTGAGTACCGGTAACCCTTGAGTTAAGTCAAGGAGAGTACGGGGCCGCTGAGTGATGTCACTAAGCACTAATGACCTAGAACCTTACTCTTGGCCTTTATTAGGGGTAGTGAGATGACCGGCTTTGGTACAGTCCGATGTTGGTAGATACTCGATACTACACTCATTGAGGATTGTTTTCTTGGAATATTTTGGTCGCTAGTTCAGTGGCTAAACCAAAACAATGAACATAGAAAACAATCCAATGATATTGAGCTCCTTAGAACCCGATTACTACTTAGGACGGGTTTTGAGCCAACTACAGTCAAGAGGGTACTTACCTACGAACCCCATGTAAGCCTAAACCTAAGGACTTGTTTGTTTTGTGTGAATATAACTGTCTGTATGTACACTTGCTTACTTTTTCATACATCATGAACATCATAAAGCATCATATGCATCTGCTAACCATTTCAATGGTTTAGATCTTCATCTTTGTTCTTGTTTTGCAGGACATGGAGCCTCTCCGCAGGAAAACAATTCAAGTCAACCTTGTAAGGATCTCTCCTCAACTCAAGGAGCTTACATCCAGGATTCCCGAGAACTCTCCTTTCAGTAAAAGACATGGTAGACTCCTCAGCTTGGTCAACACCAACATCGAAGAAGACATGATGAAAGTTCTCTTCCAATTCTTTGACCCTCTACACCACTGTTTCACGTTCCCTGATTATCAACTGGTGCCTACTTTGGAGGAATTTTCTCAACTCCTGGGAATTCCTATTCTTAGTCAACTACCCTACAACGGTACGAAAAAGGAACCAAGACCTGAAGATGTTGCTCAAGCATTACGCTTGCAACCATCCGACATCAAAGGGAATTGGGAAACCAGAAATGGTAACAAGGGATTCTTGGCAAAGTTTCTGTTTGAGAAGGCACGAGAATGTTGGAACTCTCTTGATCTACAAGCCTTTGAAGAGATTTTGGCACTCCTTATCTATGGGCTGGTTTTGTTCCCAAACCCTGATCAACTTATAGATGTGAATGCTGTCAAGATCTTCATATCCAGGAATCCCATACCTACATTGCTTGAGGACATCCTCCACTCATTTTACACACGAACAATGAGGAAAAGAGGTGTTCTCATGTGCTGTACTCCTCTCTTAGCAAGGTGGTTTATTTCTCACCTTCCACAGTCAGTTTTGAAGAATGAGCAGGCTTTAAGGTGCTCACAACGATTGATGACCCTCACACATTTGGATGTACATTGGTGTTCTCGGTCCAAAGAAAATGTCACCATCACTGATCGTTGTGGAGAATTTCCTAATGTTCCATTACTTGGAATTAGGGGAGGCATTACCTACAACCCTTGTCTAGCTTTGAGATAATTTGGATATGCTCGGAGGGATGGACCTCATGACATGTTGATTCCTGACCTAGTTTTTGACTTTGATAACGATACGCAAGGACTTCGACAAAGGTTCATCAGAGCTTGGAGGATGCCTAACAAAGTGGACAGTAAGACACTGGGACACAAGAATTCCATCCCCCTTGAGCCTTACCTCAGGTGGGTATGAATCCGCGCCCAGAAACTTATGATGCCATACCCTCACATTCTCCCCTTGATCAAAGATCCTGTTATGGAAGGAGAGGTTCCATACACAATCCTACATCCTGACATGCCCACATCATGGGAAGAAATGCAAAAGAGATGGATCCAACTTAAGGAAGAACGAAATACTTTTGAAGCCAACTTCTATGCCAGTGAGAAGAAGGTTTTGGAGCTTACCCGCCGACTCCACGAGGAAGAGACCATCAACACTTACATCGCTCCAAAAAGGATGCGCAATGTCTTTTTACATTAAGAATTTTTGTAATATTTCGCCCATGGGGAACTTATGTACTAAATTTCTTCTTAATATGACGTGTGTTCCTTTTTTGTCTACAACAAAATTGAATGTTTAAACCCTTGAATGTATTACATAAATAGCATACCATTCATCATATGCATAACATGTATCCATTTACAGGTCTCTTATCTTCTTCGCTGTTTATTTCAGCAATTATCATGTCTACTGAACCTTCCACTGAGCAAGCCATCAAGGCCCTCCAGGCCCAGAATGCCCAGTTTCAAGAGTTGGTTATGAGCCTAGCTAAGGGTCAACAGGACTTGAAGACCTTGATCCTGAAAGAGAGGAAGAAGAAGAAGAAGAGGACCATCCTGTTCAACACTGGACGCAGGTTTGGAAATGGGTTGCGAAACGAAGTTGATCTGACCACCTCATCTGGAGGGAAAGACAGTCCACAAGAGAGGAGGGTTCCTAGCCCTATAGTCTCCGACAACGAGACGGACTATGATGAAGAACAGTATCCTCCTGCTGAGGATAAGTAAAAACAGCTGGAAGACCGCTTGAGCGCCATGGAGATATAGAACGTTCCCAGTCTGGACTTCGGAGATCTAGGTCTATCCTCTGGGGTGGTGATTCCCCATAAATTCAAGGAAACTGCCTTTGCCAAGTATGACGGAGCTTCCTGTCCAAAGCTGCACCTCCGGTCATATGCAAGGAAGATCCAGCCTTACACCGCTGATAAGAACTTGTGGATACACTTCTTTCAAGACAGTCTCTCAGGGACTCAGCTTGAGTGGTTCTATCAGCTGGATGGAGCCAGTATCCGTAGCTGGGAAGATTTGGCCATTGCATTTTATAGGCAGTACCAATATAACTCCGACCTCGCTCCTACGCGTACCCAACTCCAGGGTATGTCAATAGGGACGAGTGAAGGATTTAAAGAGTATGCTCAAAAATGGAGAGACCTTGCCGGAAGGGTGCAGCCACCTTTAACTGATCGTGAACTTGTTGATATGTTTTTGGGGACCCTGTCTGGTCCATTCTTTAACCATTTGATTGGAAACTCTTCAGCCGGGTTTACAGACCTTATCTTGACTGGTGAGAGGATTGAAGATGGTATCAAGGCTGGGAAGATACAGAAGGGTGCCTCATCGAGCACCAAGAAGAAACCATTCAAGAAAGAGTCCAGTGTTGTCTACGGTTCAAGAAGACAGAATAGACCGGAACACCGCCAAGCTGTCAACGCGGTTGTTATTTCAAAACCTGCTGGTGCTCCTCAGCATCACAACAAACAAAGGGGCGAGAGACCTCGAAGGCAGTTCACTCGTCTCAGCATGACCTTGTCTCAGATATTGCCACAGTTATTGACGACCAATCTGGTGTCTCTAAAAGAAGCTCCAAAGATTTCAAACAAAACATCCCCAAAGTACAATCCTAACACCCGCTGCGCTTATCACTCTGACAGCCCGGGGTATAATACGGATGATTGTTGGGCTTTGAAGAATAAGGTTCAGGACCTAATTGATGCAAAGGAGATTGAGTTTGAGGCGCCCGAGAGGCCTAATGTTGTGACTGCACCCATGCCCAAACATGGAGTAAATGTTGTAGAGGAAGACTTGTTTGTAGCCTCTATGGATGATATTGTTACCCCGCTAATGACTGTCAAGAGGAACCTGTTGCTAGCCGGTTTATTTCCGGGATGTGGTGAAGGTTGCCATCTGTGTTCTGTTTCACCTACTGGTTGCCCATCTTTGAAGTCAGGCATCCAAAACCTGATGGATAACAAGGAGATCCTGTTTGAGAAGATTGTTGTTCCTGCCACCCCTACTGAAGAAGTTTCCATTATTACCATTTTCAACAATTCTCCCAAGGCTCCCTCGAGGAAGCCTGTCAGAATTACGCCTGTTCAGAAGATTGCACCCATAATCATCACTGTTCCGGGGCCTATTCCCTACACCTCTGACAAAGCTGTCCCTTGGCATTATGGGGCAGATGTGTATGTTCTTGGAGTTAAGCAAGAGTTTGGTGCTAATATCGGCGTCAACAACATTACTGGGCCTGCTAAAGTCACCCGCAGCAGTAGGCTTTTCTCACTCGATATTGCTACACCAACTGTCCTAAGACCTGCTGTCATTACGCCTGCAAGTGCGCCTAATACCATTCCTGATCAAGTTCTTAGTCCTACGCCTGTCGCCGAGTCATCTAACGCTCGGGGCAAAGGGATCACCCCTGATATGCCTGCCCAGACGGAGGCGCCAAAGACAACCACTGTTGAAGCTTCCAAACAGGAGATGGAAGAGATTCTTAAGATTATTAAGAAGAGTGATTATAATGTAGTTGAGCAACTGGGGCAAACCCCATCCAAGATTTCTATGTTATCACTGTTGTTGTGTTCAGAGGCCCATGCCAAGGCTCTGATTACCTTCCTGAAGACGGCCCACGTGCCACAAGAGACATCAGCTGATCAATTTACCGATTGTGTGGCCAATTTAACTGTTGATAATGGTTTGGGTTTCTCCGACGCTGATCTGACTGCTAAAGGGAAGAACCATAACGATGCCCTGCATGTCTCCATTGAATGCAGGGGCACTACTCTTGCACATGTGTTGGTTGACATTGGTTCCTTATTAAACGTATTTCCCAAGAAAGATCTAGACAAGTTGGATTGCAAAGGGTTGGAGCTAAAGCCAAGTAACATTGTTGTCCGGGCCTTTGATAGGTCTAAAAGGATGGTACATGGTGAGGTGGATATTCCAATCAAAGTTGGTTCTCAGGTCTTCAATTCTACATTCTACGTGATGGATATTCGACCATCCTATTCTTGTTTGCTGGGTCGTCCATGGATCCATAAAGCTGGAGTTGTGACCTCCACGCTCCATCAGAAGCTGAAGTACCCGGTCAGAGGGAAGATTGTGACAATACAGGGGGAGGAAGAGTATATGGTCAGCCACCTCAACTCATTCAGATACGTAGAGATGAATGGGGAGTTTGTTGAGACCCCATTTCAACACTTTGAAGAGGTTCCTCAGACACTGGCATCAGCTGAGACTGTGGTTGAAGATTCTCCTTTGAAGATGGCTTCCTTAAAGGATGCTCGGGCTGTTATTGAGAAGGGTGAGTATGCAAAATGGGGCCGACTTCCTAATTTCACTCAAAAGACTAACAAGTTTGGTTTGGGTTTCACTGCAGAAGCTCAAAGGGTTGTTCGTAGTGCAAGGATTGGAAGACCTCATGTGTTCATCAGCAACTCGAGGGTAAATGCCATTGAAGATGACGTGGAGGAGTCTGACTTCGACAGTTGGATCTACCCTACGACCAATGGTGGACCAAGCAATTGGACAGCAAAAGACTTCATCCCTATTACTTTTGTTACCCAGTAATGAACTCTTTGTTTTGAATTTGTAACAGACAATATTGTGAAACTTTATGGCCCGGTGTCTTACCCGGGGCACCGTGGCTTCATTTGTGAGGGCCTTTGTGTGCCATTTTCATATATCATTAATAAAAGAATTGGACGTTCTTGCATTTCAAATCTTGCGCTCTTTGTATTTCTTTATTATATATTGCAAAACAGCTATTTTACACACACTCACATATACAGGTCTCAATCCACTCTGGATCTCACTGGTAACGACTCTGCTACTGCCAGTTATGACTTCGAAAATTCGATCAACTTAGCCGAAGACGAAGGTGAAGATGATTGCGCAGTGCTTGGTGAACTTGCAAGGCTGCTACTCCAGGAAGAGAGGGCCATTCAGCCACATGAAGAGCTAGTGGAAACAGTGAATCTGGGTACTGAGACAGACAAAAAGGAAGTCAAGATCGGTGCAAATCTGGAGCTTAGTGTGAAACAACGGTTGATTCAGATGCTGCATGACTACGTGGAAATCTTTGCCTGGTCTTACGAAGATATGCCTGGGTTGGATACCGACATTGTGGTTCATCGCCTGCCTACCAAGGAAGACTATCCTCCGGTAAAACAGAAGGTTCGCCGTATGCGCCCAGAGATATCCGAGAAAATCAAAGCTGAGGTTATGAAACAATTTGACGCCGGTTTTCTAGCAGTAACTTCTTACCCTCAGTGGGTCGCCAATGTGGTTCCAGTGCCGAAGAAAGATGGTAAGGTCAGAACGTGTGTTGATTACAAAGATTTGAACAGGGCAAGCCCTAAGGATGACTTCCCTCTGCCTCACATCGACGTTCTGGTTGACAATACTGCTCAGCACAAGGTATTCTCCTTTATGGATGGTTTCTCCGGTTATAATCAAATCAAGATGGCTCCTGAAGATATGGAGAAGACCACTTTCGTTACTCAGTGGGGTACCTTTTGTTACAAGGTCATGCCTTTTGGGTTGAAAAATGTTGGGGCAACATATCAGCGTGCCATGGTTGCTTTGTTTCATGACATGATCCATCATGAGATTGAAGTATACATTGACGATATGATTGCGAGGTCCTAAACTGAGGAGGAACACCTTGACCATCTACAGAAGCTGTTCGACCGGTTGAAGTTGTACAAACTGAGGTTGAATCCAAACAAGTGCACCTTCGGGGTGAGGTCTGGCAAACTGCTAGGTTTCGTCGTGAGTGACAAAGGTATTCAAGTAGACCCTGCCAAGGTGAAAGTTATACAAGAGATGCCAGCTCCCAAGACAGAGAAAGAGGTCAGAGGCTTTCTAGGACGTCTGAACTACATTGCTCGATTCATCGCGCACCTAACTGCTACTTGTGAGCCAATCTTCAAGCTACTGAAGAAAGACCAAGTGGTACGTTGGAACGATGAATGCCAGGCCGCTTTTGAAAGAATCAAAGAGTATCTCCAGGAGCCACCTATTCTTATGCCACCAGTTGAAGGGAGACCTCTGATCTTATACTTAACAGTACTTGATAACTCAATGGGGTGTGTGCTGGGGAAGCATGACGAGTCTGGCCGAAAAGAGCATGCTATTTATTACCTTAGCAAAAAGTTTACCGACTGTGAGACCCGATACTCACTGGTCGAGAAAACTTGCTGCGCTTTGGCATGGGCTGCTCGCCGGCTGAGACAGTATATGCTGACTCACACTACTCTATTAATTTCAAAGATGGATCCAATCAAATATATCTTCGAAAAGCCTGCCTTGTCCGGAAGAATAGCAAGATGGAAGATGATCTTGACTGAGTATGACATCCAGTACACAACTTAAAAAGCAATCAAGGGAAGTGTATTGGCAGACCATTTGGCACATCAGGCAGTGGATGATTACCAGTCTATGAACTTTGAATTCCCGGACGAGGATGTCATGTTGATAACTGATTGTGAACCACCTGGACCGGATGAAGGACCTGAGGAAGGATCCCGATGGTCTATGCATTTTGATGGAGCTTCGAACGCTTTGGGTAACGGCATAGGCGATGTGATCATATCTCTTAAAGGCTCTCATACTCCGCTTACCGCCCGACTATGTTTCAACTGCACCAACAACATGGCGGAGTATGAAGCATGCATTATGGGTCTTCGAGCTGCAATTGACCTAAGGATTAAGTTTATGAGTGTCTTCGGAGATTCCGCTCTCGTGATCAGTCAGATCAAAGGCGAGTGGGATACGAAACACCCAAATCTTATTCCTTACAAAGAGTATGTGTTGATGTTGCTCCCCCACTTTGAGGAGATAACCTTTGAACACTTCCCAAGAGAAGAGAATCAGGTGGCGGATGCGTTAGCTACGATGTCTTCTATGTTCAAAGTCAAGTGGGACAATGAGGCCCCCCGAATCATTATTTGGAAATTGGATGAACCTACACATTTCTTTGATCTTGAGACCGAAGAGGTAACAAAAAATCCTTAGTATCATGAAGTGAAGAGGTACCTTGAAGCTAAATAATACCCCGAGGGTGCACCTATTAATGACAAGAAGTTTCTGAGAAGGTTCGCGGCAAATTTCTTCATTAGCAATGGCATTCTTTACAAACGTAACCATGATTCAACCTTACTGCGTTGTGTGGATAAGATTGAAGCAGAAAGGATCATGGCAGACCTGCATGAAGGTACCTTCGGAACTCATTCCAGTGGACATACCATGGCAAAGAAAATCCATCGGGCAGGATATTACTGGTCCACAATGGAAGCCGACTGTTTTCAGCATTCTCGGACATGTCACAAGTGCCAGGTCTATGCTGATAAGGTGCACATTCCTCCAGTTCCTCTGAATGTCTTGACAACACCTTGGCCTTTTGCAATGTGGGGTATTGATATGATCGGCGAGATCAGACCTACGGCATCCGACGAGCATCGTTTCATCCTGGTAGCGATTGATTACTTTACGAAGTGGGTTGAAGCAACTTCCTTTGCTACGGTAACCAAGAACGTCGTGGCACGGTTCATTCGGCACAACCTGATTTGTCGATACGGTGTACCAGAGAGGATCATTATGGATAATGGTACCAATCTTAACAACAAGATGATCACTGAGCTCTGCGAGCAATTCAAAATACAACACCACAACTCTTCTCCCTACCGGCCGAAGATGAATGGGGCTGTCGAAGCGGCAAATAAGAACATTAAGAAGATTGTGCAGAAGATGACAGTGACCTACAAAGACTGGCACGAGATGTTACCATTTGCTCTTCATGGGTACCGTACCTCAGCACGGACGTCAACAGGGGCAACACCCTTTTCCTTGGTTTATGGCATGGAGGCAGTGCTGCCTATTGAAGTTCAGATACCCTCTCTTCGGATCATGAAGGATGCAGATTTGAGCGAAGACGACTGGATCCAGACCCGGCTTGATCAACTAAACCTAATCGACGAAAAGAGACTCACTGCTATTTGTCATGGTCAGACGTACCAAAAACGGATGATCAAGGCATTTAACAAGAAATTCAGACGACAAGATGTTAGAACAATGTTTGAATCTAGTACCCTATATTTAAGTTTTGATGATAACAAAGTGAAAAGATATAGTAGTTAAATATTTTATGATTGAATTATATGCTGCCTAAAATTACTATGCTCTGACTTGCAGATATGCTGATTAAAATAAGCAAGATCACGTTTTCAGCATCAGAATATGAGTTTGCACATCAGCATCAGAAGTTGCTGAATCAGAACGTCAAGATCAGATGATCAACGCTTGCACATGCTGAAGCTTGATGAACAGAACTGCGCGTAAAACACTCTGATACAGAAACAAATTAGTTCATCAGCAGCGAAGCAGAATCAGAATGAGCCAAGCCAGATCGTGCATTGAAGAAGCAACGGTACTGTGCATTGAAAGCTAATCAATACCAACGACATCATTCTAGACAAGATCTGCTCAAAAAGGAAAGCTTGTTAATAGCATTGAATCAAGAATATTTGCTTCAACGTTCATCTTCTCAAAGTGCTATATAAACCAAGCTTTGAAGATTATCACGGCTAATGCTTCCAAACTCTCTACACGCACAAAGCTGAACAGTAATCTTCACTCTACAAGTTTTGCTAAACCACCAAACTCTGATACTCTATTAGCGTTTAGCATCTTAGTATTCTAAGCTTCATTTGTGTAAACATCACAGTTGTGATATAGTTTTTGTAGAAAACATTCATACACACTTGTTCATTCCTTTGTAAGAAAGTGTTGCCTTGACAAACCGGATTGTGGTTTGAATCAAGAAGGTTTTAGCAGTTGCTAAAGCAGATTTGTATTCAGTTGAATATAGTGAATTAAGACCTCGTTGGAGAGAGGCGAAATCACCTTGAA
Organism: Vicia faba; assembly: GCA_948472305.1. NCBI lineage: Eukaryota > Viridiplantae > Streptophyta > Magnoliopsida > Fabales > Fabaceae > Vicia > Vicia faba. Next base: position 69,580,241 of record OX451736.1, on the reverse strand, counting down.
CGGGTGGACTGGAGTAGTTTGAGATCAAACGAACCAGGATAAAAATACCTTGTCATTTGCTTTAAAGTTTCCAGTTTTACAATTCAACCCCCCCTTCTTGTGTTTTTCACCCCTTCAATTGGCATCAGAGCACCTGGTTCTGAGCTAAAACACTTAACCGTGTCAGTAAAAGATCCAGCGTCAGAAAAACACTATGGCAGGAAACAACTCTCATTTCAGCAATGACACCAATGAGGACAGAGACAGATTCAGCGGCAAACCTCCAGTCTTTGATGGAGAAAACTTTGACTACTGGAAAGACAGAATTGAAAGCTTCTTTCTAGCACATGATGCTGATCTGTGGGATATGGTGACAGATGGATACACGCACCCTGTTAATGCAACTGGTCAGAAGATTGATAGAAAATCAATGACTGATCAACAAAAGCGTGACTTCAAGAATCACCATAAGGCCAGAACCATCCTTCTCAGTGCTATCTCCTATACTGAGTATGAGAAGATCTCCAACAGAGACACAGCTAAGAACATCTTTGATTCTCTCAGAATGACGCATGAGGGCAACGTCCAAGTCAAGGAAACAAAGGCTCTGGCGCTCATTCAGAAGTATGAGGCGTTTAAAATGGAAGAATCTGAATCCATTGAAACTATGTTCTCCAGATTCCAGATTCTGGTAGCTGGTCTCAAAGTTCTGGACAAGGGGTACTCTACTGCTGACCATGTCAAGAAGATAATCAGAAGTTTACCCAAGCAGTGGAGGCCTATGGTTACTGCTCTGAAGCTGGCGAAAGATCTCAACAAAATCACTCTGGAGGAACTTATAAGCTCCCTCAGAAGTCATGAGATAGAGCTGGAAGCTGACGAGCCTCAGAAGCAAGGTAAGCCTATAGCTTTAAAATCTAACAGAAAATCTGAATCTAAAGTCTTGCAGGCAGTTGAAGAAACATCTGATGGATCCTCATCAGAAGAAGACGAGCTTTCTCTTCTCTCCAGAAGAGTAAATCAACTGTGGAAGCAAAGACAAAAGAAATTCAGGAATCTCAGAAGATCTGATCAGAACGAGTCTTCTTCCAGATACAGAAGAACAGATTCTTCCTCTGGATACAGAAGATCTGAAGGCTCCTCAGGTAGCAAGAAGCCAAATACAAAAGACATCATCTGCTACGAGTGCAATGAGCAAGGTCACTACAAGAGTGACTGTCCAAAGCTCCAGAGGGAAAAGCCAAAAAGGAAGTTTGGAAGAGAGAAGAAGAAAAGTCTCATGGCAACATGGGATGACTCTGACTCGTCTGAAGCTGACTCAGAATCAGATGATGAAAGGGCGAACATAGCGCTTATGGCTAACATTCCAGATGACAGTGAAGCTTCTGACTCAGACTCAGAATCAGACACAGAAGAGGTATTCCCTAACTTCGCTGTTAATTTTACAAAGGCTGAACTTGCTGAAAGCCTAAATGAAATTCTGGAACGTTATCAGCAGATTAGAGCTAAATTCAGAGACCTGAAAAGGACTCTTGAATCTGACTCTAATAAGTCTGAGAGTCTCAAATTGGAAAACTCTGAGCTGAGAGATAAAATTTTAAAATTAGAAAACTCTTTACAAAACTCTCAGAAGGTACCAATTGCTGAAACTCCCAGCAACGCTGATGAGATCATCAAGGAGTATGATCATAGTTTCCAGAAGTTCCTTGCTAAAAGCATAGATAGAAGCAGAATGGCTTCAATGATCTATGGAGTTAGCAGAAACGGCAGGAAAGGAATAGGATACCTAGGTAAGGTTCCTACACCTAAAAATGTCATGGATTTAACAATTAAATACACTCCTCTAAATTCACACTTTGTGTATGGTCACACACATGACATCAAATATACTAGTAGTAATCACTTTGTGAAACCAAAATTCAACCAGAGTTTTGGTAAAACTAACAAATCAGGACCCAAGAAGATCTGGGTACCTAAGGATAAAATAATACATGTTGCAGATATCTTTAGCAGCAAGTCAGAAACACCAGTCATGGTACCTGGACTCTGGCTGCTCACGTCACATGACGGGAAGAAGGCATATGTTCCAAAGCCTGGAACTTAAGCCTGGAGGCCACGTTGGCTTTGGAGGCAATCAGAGGGGAAAGATAATTGGCTCTGGAACTGTAGGTAACGGAAATCTTCCCTCTATTAATAATGTTCTGCTTGTTGATGGATTGATGCATAACCTGTTATCCATAAGTCAATTAAGTGATAACGGTTATGATATAATCTTTAATCAAAAATCATGTAAAGCTGTTAGTCAGAAAGATGGGACTATCCTATTTAATGGTAAGAGGAAAAACAACATTTACAAAATCAAACTTTCTGAACTTAAGAGTCAGAACGTAAAATGTCTTCTGTCTGTTAACAACGAGCAATGGATCTGGCACAGAAGATTGGGACATGTTAGTATGAGAAGAATATCTCAGATTAACAAACTCAATCTGGTCAGAGGACTTCCAAATTTGAAGTTCAATTCAGATGCTCTGTGTGAAGCATGTCAGAAAGGCAAATTTGCAAAACCCTCTTTTAAATCCAAAAATGTTGTTTCTACCTCTAAGCCATTAGAACTTCTGCACATTGACTTATTTGGACCAGTTAAAACTGCTTCTGTCAGTGGCAAGAAGTATGGGTTAGTAATCGTAGATGACTATAGCAGATGGACATGGGTAAAGTTCTTAAGACACAAGGACGAGTCACACTCTGTGTTTGTTACCTTCTGTAACCAAGTTCAGAATGAAAAAGATCTTAGAATCGTTAAAGTCAGAAGTGATCATGGTGGAGAATTTGAAAATAAAGATTTTGAGTCATTCTTTAATGACAAAGGCATTCTGCATGATTTCTCTTGTCCTAGAACTCCCCAACAAAATGGAGTTGTAGAACGAAAGAACAGAACATTGCAAGAAATGGCCAGAACCATGATCAACGAGACAAACGTTGCTAAGACTTTCTGGGCAGAGGCAATAAACACAGCGTGCTACATTCAGAATAGAATCTCAATAAGACCTATTCTGGAAAAGACTCCATATGAATTGTGGAAGAACAGAAAGCCCAACATTTCGTATTTTCATCCATTTGGATGTACTTGCTATATGTTAAACACTAAGAATTATTTGAACAAGTTTGATTCTAAGGCACAGAAGTGTATTATGTTAGGATACTCTGAACGCTCAAGAGGGTATAGAGTATACAATACAGAAACACAGATTGTGGAAGAATCAATCAGTGTTCGTTTTGATGACAAGCTTGACTCTGAAAAGTCAAAGCAGAATGAAAATCTTGCAGGTATAGAAATTGAATTTGCAGGTTCTGAAGACAAGTCATCAGAAGCTCTCAACACAGACATTCCTTCAACGTCTGAATCAGGGGGAGAACAAGGGGGAGAACAAGAATGATATTTAAAAACGGTTACCAGACATGTGTCTCAATGCACCCAATCAGCGCTTTCCTTTCTCAGAAGCGTGCACGCGTTCTGCTTCAGGGATTTGCTGATGATTGGATGACACTTGTTTGATGTAGTGATCAGCACGTCTGTATTTGAGATTAGACTCTCAGATCTTTAGACTTGCCTCTGATACAATCTGCATGTTCTTACTAAGAACTAGAAGCTATGATCAAAATATAAAAGCTCATGTTGCTCTGATCAAATATGAAGTTCTGATATATGAAGATCTGATCGACCTAACACTCTGATCCGAAGCAAAGCTCTGACAGGAAAAGCTCTGAAGCTCTGCTCTCTGATAAGTCAAAGACTTATAATCTGATGCTCAAAGATAGAAAAAGATCTGACTCTGAAGAACACACATATCCAAGGGAAGTAACAAACTCAGGGGGAGTATCTCTTAACTCTGACTTCTCCGTACTTCTTATTCTGATACATAGATCTGATAACTTTTCACGTTATTTTTCATTTAAAATATCTAGTTTTTGTCATCATCAAAAAGGGGGAGATTGTTAGAACAATGTTTGAATCTAGTACCCTATATTTAAGTTTTGATGATAACAAAGTGAAAAGATATAGTAGTTAAATATTTTATGATTGAATTATATGCTGCCTAAAATTACTATGCTCTGACTTGCAGATATGCTGATTAAAATAAGCAAGATCACGTTTTCAGCATCAGAATATGAGTTTGCACATCAGCATCAGAAGTTGCTGAATCAGAACGTCAAGATCAGATGATCAACGCTTGCACATGCTGAAGCTTGATGAACAGAACTGCGCGTAAAACACTCTGATACAGAAACAAATTAGTTCATCAGCAGCGAAGCAGAATCAGAATGAGCCAAGCCAGATCGTGCATTGAAGAAGCAACGGTACTGTGCATTGAAAGCTAATCAATACCAACGGCATCATTCTAGACAAGATCTGCTCAAAAAGGAAAGCTTGTTAATAGCATTGAATCAAGAATATTTGCTTCAACGTTCATCTTCTCAAAGTGCTATATAAACCAAGCTTTGAAGATTATCACGGCTAATGCTTCCAAACTCTCTACACGCACAAAGCTGAACAGTAATCTTCACTCTACAAGTTTTGCTAAACCACCAAACTCTGATACTCTATTAGCGTTTAGCATCTTAGTATTCTAAGCTTCATTTGTGTAAACATCACAGTTGTGATATAGTTTTTGTAGAAAACATTCATACACACTTGTTCATTCCTTTGTAAGAAAGTGTTGCCTTGACAAACCGGATTGTGGTTTTAATCAAGAAGGTTTTAGCAGTTGCTAAAGCAGATTTGTATTCAGTTGAATATAGTGAATTAAGACCTCGTTGGAGAGAGGCGAAATCACCTTGAACGGGTGGACTGGAGTAGTTTGAGATCAAACGAACCAGGATAAAAATACCTTGTCATTTGCTTTAAAGTTTCCAGTTTTACAATTCAACCCCCCCCTTCTTGTGTTTTTCACCCCTTCACAAGAGTATCAAGTCGGGAACCTGGTAATCAAGCGCATTATCTTACCTCAAGGTGATCCCAGGGGAAAATGGACCCCTACTTACGAAGGGCCATTTGTGGTTAAGAACATCTTCTCAGGAGGAGCGATGATTCTAACCACCATGGATGGTGACGACCTTCCTCACCCCGTCAATGCAGACATAGTAAAAAGATACTACGCATAATCAAAGACCCGCTAGGTCGACTGGCCTAGGCAAAAATAAGGGCTTCCCGGTGAACCAAAAGGGTTCGGGTAAAAATAAGGGATGAAAATGAAAAAAATCTGTACACCCGGCAAGTCGAAAACCTGAAAAGGCGGCTTGGGCAAAAATGGGTATCCCGGCGGACTGAAAACCCGAAAGGGCGGTCCAGGAAAAAGTTAGGGATAAGCGTAATACTATGTCTCATCGGATCACCCTGCATCCAGACTTCGGTATCAACTATCAGGCTCGGACGACACCAATCAATCAGATTCATCTCCAACTAAGCAGCAAAGTGATGAGATGCTTGAAGATATAAAGGCAATAGCAGAGTTGGAACCCAGTGGGATTACTCACATAACTGTTTTGTTGTCTTTTCACAAATTGTATAAATCCTATTTGTTCGGCGGCGTTCTCTTACTAGGACGTCAACCTCTTGTACAAAAGCGCATATTTACAGGCAAACTTCAAAATCAATACAAATTCATTTTCAGACAAATTTCAAACTATTTTTCCTTTATCTGTTTTGCTTTGCAAAGAACGTCCAATGTTCATTTTTGATATATGCATTTGACCTTAAATTGTTGCTCATAAATATTTACATGCGAAACAAAGGACTAATTACGGGTGATATTTATTGTACCCCAAAATTTGCCCTCCCATATTCTTTAAGATTTGACAAGAATAATCCTCACATTGCTCAAGAGTTGCTAAAGGATTGCACAGTCAAACCATCTACTAAGTCAGTCCAAATTAGGGTTTTGGTTCCTTCAAGGAATTGGAGGTTTTAAAGGGCTCAATCAAGTCTCATAGGCCTCTATACATTCTCAAGCACCTACATGCCAAGTTTCAAGGCTCACAGTGTCAAATTGCATAGTCAAAAGTATCATTTGATCCACAGTCAATTATAGGGGCAAAATGGTCATTTTGCAGTCAAAAGTCAGAATTTTTGGTCAACATCTTATTTTGAGTCCACAATCATCATTTGATCAAGTCTTGATCATGATTCCTCAAGAATGGCTCAAAAATCATCAAGATGCCAAAAGTTACTATTTTTAGACAGCAGAAAAGTCAACTGTATCTTGACCAAGGCATAACTTTTTCATGGTTCATCAGAAAAATTCCATCCAATGCTCATTTTGAAGGGGATGACATTTCCTACAACTCACATTCACACTCCAAGTCCAAGAAATGCTCTCACAAAAAGTTATCAATTTCTACATTATAGGTCAATTTCAAAAGTCAACAAAAATGCACTTTAAGTCAAAGACCATAACTTGAGATTGGTAAATACAAATGACATGGGACCAAAGTAATTGGTTAGAGGACTTCAAGACCTTTCCAAAATGTCCAAGAACATGTTCATATGATCAAAATTGAGCAAGATATGCATTGGAGAAGTTGGGAAATTTTTGTGAACTTGCAAAAGTCAACTTTGCTCAAAACACCTTGTTTTTGCTAATGGGCCTCAAATTTCTTCTTGAAACTTTATCCAAGGATTATGCACGACCCATTAAGATTATTTGAACTTATTTTCTTATTTTTTATTAATTATTTGGATTTTTAATCAATTTTAATTCATTTAATTAATTTAAATTATAGGAAATACAAAGATTTGATTTTTCAATCTTTTTGTGAAGCAAAAGTGGTCAATATATGCTGGAAATTTCGTGTGCAAATCAAAGGGACAAGAATCTCCAAATTTAGCAAGTTTTTCCAATCAAAAAGATTCAAAAATATTTGATTTTTAATCAAATATTGAAACATCAATTCCATGGATTTCTTGGCAAGATTGTGACCTAATTCTATTATACTATAAGTACACAAGCCAACCCTATTCATGCATACGTGAAATTGCTGCAAACAAAACCATAAGCATATTGAAAAAATTCAAAGAAAAGTGAAAACTGTTTTCTATATTTTAGCACGATTCAAAGGCTTTTATTGCTTCTAACACATGCAGGGGTCCCCAGGAACGTGTAGGAATCAAAACCAAGCGTTGAAGATCAAGGAATCACCAAGAATAGTTTCACGGTTTGCTTGATATTTTGAAAATCGAATAGCTTAATTCATGCATCATTAACATGATTTATTGTTTGTTTTACACTGCTTGAGTCCATATGAAGCTAATGGTACAGGTTAATTGAATTATAGCACCCTAAATCAAAAGATACCATTGACAAATTCTTGGGTTCCTAAGCTTTGATTTTGGGGCTTTATTATCTAGGAAAAATTGGAACCTTTAAGACCCATGGCTAGAATCGTTGAATCTGGACGAATACAATGCAACCCTCGCGAAACATTTATATAAATCCTAGAGATAATCGCTATTTTTCCTTTTTGCAGTTTGTGGGGGTTAAAAACCCCCGCTATCTAACACTTATTCTACAGGTTCAGCGAGGAAGATGACTAGGTGGTGACATGCCATTGGTTGGTTCAAAAAGCGGGCGCTTGTTTTTTGTGTTTACAGCATAGTGATTAGTTTTGATATATTATATTTGTTGTTTATCATAATATCAAAGCGTGCAAGTTGGTGGAGTGGTTGGTCAGGTGTTCAATAGGCGTTGGGACCTGGGTTCGATTCCCAGGTCCCCCAAAACTCTTATCATATTTTTCATAACATGTTCACATACAGGTTCCTTAATAGTGTCTACCATGTACTGCCAACCTCCAAGCACCATGTGTCTCTAAGCCCAGATCTGAAGGCCAAGCGTGAGTGATCATGGTACTCCCAGTCCACGAAGGTGCAGCTGATCCAGAAAGTCAACAAGGCTTGTAGCTTAATGGGCCAGAATTGCAATCAACACCTCCTAAGGGCCCATCACCCCCTGGTTTCTTTATTCTTTTCCTTTTTAATTTCCATTTAATCTTTTCATTAATTATTATTATTCTTAGTATTTAATTAACAAATTAATTATTTTCATAATAAATTCAGAAAACTAATATTATTATTATTATTATTATTTATTAATTTCACCTTTAATTATTATTTTGTAAATAAATTCTAACAAATTAATTTAAGTTAATTAGGTTAAAGTTGACTATTTTTTGCAATAAATAAAATCCACGTAGAATTAGGTTTTTTGACAACTTTTAATTTCTTTTATTTTTATTTTTCATTAAAAACATAAAAAACTTAAAAAACCCTTTCTTTTATTTAATTAATTAAAATTAGGTTTAATTTAATGCAAAAAGGACCAAAATTCATTCTTTCTCAAAAAAGGGTCAAAACCCTAGGACTTTCCCGATGCAATTTTATTTCGCGCATGTTTATTCTTGATTATTATTTTGATCATATTTATGTATTTGTGCCGAGGATGTAATAGCATAATTAGGACCCTTTTTATTGCTTTCTTTATTTTCTCGCAATTTACTTTTCAAGGGTTATGTTTTTGGCGATGTAAATACCCGACGCCTTGTAATAGCTAGATTTACTTTCCGCAATTTACTTTCCACAAATTATTAACTGTTAACTATACATGACAAGACTTGTATGAAATTAAAATCAAAACGTAGCTCACCATAACTTGTACAAAGATAATTTAACATCAAACCTGACACACTCGCACATGCCACTCCTAGGGTACGCCTCACTTGGTTGCCTCGACGTGGTCATTGAGTATAGGGTGTTTTAGAGGTCGCCCTCCTATCTAAAGATCCAAGTTGCCTCGAAACGGTTGCCTCGGATAAAAACGATCTAAGACATTAGGGTTACCGCTAAGGCGTCCTACTATTGCTTTGGTGACCACACATGTCCCTATAATCGAATTGACCTGAATAACTCCAACGACGGTGCTACCTACTTCTCAATAGTGGGATAGTACTGTCTAAAGGACATTTACACAACTTAATTTATTTTGAGTAGGTAGATTTCTCCTGGGTACTTTCTCTTTCAAAAACAAAAACAACTTTTCGCACTTACACTTTTCTGACAAAAGTTTTCAAACAAACACTTCATACACTCTTGAGGACTGATACAAGAGTCAAAACGAAGTTTTCAAACGAACTTTTTTCAAAATCCACAAACACAAGAAAAGCAAAACATTTTTGAAAACATAGTGAGCAAGTACCTAAGAGCCCGTGGATAACCACAGATAGAAAGGGTGTTAACACCTTCCCTTTCTATAATCTACCTCCCGAACCGAGAAACATCTCGAAAAGGAATTTTGCTGTGCTTTTGTCCTTTCCTAGTTGGAGAAAATAAAAGACGGTGGCGACTCTTGCTTACCGCGACATTTTGCGAACCAGCGTTCAAAACAGTCAGTTCTATTTCCACCGATCACAGAACTGGCGACTCTGCTGGGGATATTAATAAGTGAGGTGTACCTTAGGATTAGATCATTCTATGTTTTCAATTGTATGCCTTGTTTGCTTTAAATATTGTGGGCTTGCATCAGAGTTTCATAGATCCTAACCCGGATCTGGGGAATACCCTTTAGGTAGCAATAAACTGTGAGGGACCTGTCCGGCGTAGACCGACACGGGTGAAGCAGTAGCTACGTTGGTGTGACACCTTGGTCTGTACCGATATCCCTTGTGTTGGAACAAGGAGAATATGGGTCTTCTGAGGAGTCGTTAAACACCAACTGACCTTAGAACCCTAAATTGACCCAACTTGGCCATAGAACAGTAGCAGTATGCTACACTCATTGAGGCTAAACTCTCGCGATGGTTCCGGCCGCAAGAAAAGGTTGCGAAGTTGGAGTTATGACCGATTGAGGGTAGTCAGTGATATTGAGATCCTCTAGAACCCGGTTACTATTTTTAGGACAAGTCTTAACCAACTGAAACTGAAAGAGGGTAGTACCTAAACTTCATGCCAGCCTGAAATCTAAGGGCTCTTTTGTGTGACTTGTGTGCCTTCAAACTTGAACTACTTGCACATTCTTGTTATCTGACACATGAGTTCCTTGCAGGTTTTGTTTACAGTCCTTAATCTGGACTTATTACAGGGCTTACTTACACCTCACACCTTTGCATCCACGTACATAACATCATACGCATCATAACATCATAACATTGCATACATCTTGCATAAGGACTAACCCATTTCAAGGATCTCAAGGGTTTGTGATGCAGGTCATGATGGACCAAATGTCTAGCAAGGGGCAAAGGGGATTTATTTTCCTCTAACCAAGGTTGTCCAGAAATCCAAGCACGATAACTTGAGTCAGGGGCTATGACCCACTCGATATGGTGAGCCTTGACTCTTGAAGAAGGACTCTCAACAACATGAAGTTCCTTCAATCAAGCTACCGGATTCAAATTCTAACAATTTTCTTGTTTACCCCGTGAGATCCTTGAAAACATTTGCATATATATATATATATATCATACATATCATTGCATTACAGGTACCCCTTTTACAGGTCACTTATCTTCTTCGCTATTTATTTCAGCAATCATCATGTCTACTGAACCTACCACTGAACAAGCTATCCAGGCCCTCCAGGCCCAGAATGCCCAAGTTCCAGGAGTTGGTTATGAGCCTAGCCCAGGGTCAACAGGACTTGAAAACTCTGATTCTGAAAGAGAGGAAGAAGAAGAAGAGGACTGTTTTGTTCAACACTAGACGCAGATCTAGGAGTGGGTCACAGAATGAGGATGAGCTGACTACCCCATCTGTAGGGAAAAATAGTCCACAAGAGATAAGGGTTCCTAGTCCCGTGGTCTTCGACAACGAGACAGATTATAATGATGAACAATACCCTCCTACTGAGGATAGGTACAAACAGCTGGAAGACCGGTTAAGCGCTATGGAGATACAGAAGGTGCCCGGTCTGGACTTCGAAGATCTAGGTATGTCCTCTGGGGTGATGATTCCCCATAAATTCAAGGCACCTGCCTTTGCCAAATATGACGGAGCTTCCTGTCCTAAGTTGCACCTCCGTTCATACGTAAGGAAGATCCAGCCCTACACGGCTGACAAGAATTTGTGGATTCACTTCTTTCAGGACAGTCTGTCAGGGACTCAACTCGAGTGGTTCTATCAGTTGGAAGGAGCCAACATCCGCAATTGGGAGGACCTTGCTGCTGCCTTTTACAAGCAATAACAGTATAATGCCGACCTCGCTCCCACGCGTACTCAGCTTCAGGGGATGTCTATGGGTACAGGTGAAGGCTTTAAAGAGTATGCTCAAAAGTGGAGAGACCTTGCTGGAAGGGTGCAGCCACCTTTGACTGACCGGGAACTTGTGGATATGTTCTTGGGGACCCTGTCTGGTCCATTCTTCAACCATTTGATCGGGAATTCTTCAGCCGGGTTCACAAACCTTATCTTGACTGGTGAAAGAATTGAAGCTGACATCAAAAGCGGGAAGATTCAAGAAGCTACACCTTCTGATACTCATAAAAAGCCTTACCATGGAAAAAAAGAGTCCAATGCTGTGCATGGTAAAAAGAGTCGTCATGATCAACATGTAGGGGAAACCCAAATCTCTAATCCTATGCCTTCTCAACAAGGACAGGGGCATCAACGTAAGGAGGTCGCACCTAAAAGACAATTCACTAAGATCAACATGTCACTGGCTCAAGCGCTACAGTAAATGTTGAAGGCAGGGCTGATTACATTAAGGGCTCCTCTCTGGAATCCAAACACTTCCGCTCCTACCTATCATCCCAATGAAAGGTGCGCATACCACTCTGATAGCCGGTGGCATACTACGGACAACTGTTGGGCTCTGAAGAACAAGGTCCAAGACATGATTGATGCCAAAGAAATCCAGTTCGACCCTCCAGAGACTCCAAATATAATCACTGCTCCTATGCCAAATCATTGAAGGCTTTTATTTCATTTGAATTTTCAAGTTGTACTTTTCTTTGCTTATTCAAACAATTATTGTCATAGCAAACTTTATTACTTTCATTAATGCATCGTATATGTCTATTTTGAATTAATCCATTCGTATTCACTATATCCAAATTGCTTTCATTTTTTGTGATGTTCAACTCTCGATTGAAAATTCTAAACCTTTTGAGGGAGGATGACGAAAACGATACCACGATCTTTACAATATGCTTTTGAACATACCCCGCTGATGAAGTACAGGCATTGTTTCAAGTCTTAAACAGTGGAGTTATAAGGAAGATAATCCCTAGTCAACCCCTTCGAGGCAAAGAAGTTGGAGTTTTTCTTTTCACAAAAATTAAAACCCTTAATTATAACCTGGGGCAGGGTAGTTTTCTCAGTTGATCCGGGTGCACAATGAATGGCATCAAAGGAGTCCTTCCGAGACAAAAGACAGTGATGGTTCCGAATAATCATAACGACAGGCAGCCATTATCTCTCAGAAATAAAAGCCCATCAAGTCAAAACCTATGAAGGAGAATTATAAAACTGGGGCATCCCGCTGACTGTAATCATAAAAGAAACAGTTCAGGCAAAAAATAGGGATAATAAAATCAAAAAGAAAGAGGTCCTACAGACTCTCAACAAAAAAATCGACTGCCTATTCAAAATAAACTATCAGTGTCCGAACCATTACCGGAATATCAGAGAAAAGACTCAAACAAGATCTAATGCACAATTAGCTGAGTTTAGGATTGAAGAACATCATGAAGAGCGGGTGGGTACAAATAAATTTTGAGCCTTTATCCTTTGTTTCTTAAACCGTGAACCAGGCCACGTTATAACCCTTAAAATTCCTATCTGAAGCATGGGTTAGTTCGAAAGCATACTGTTACAAAGGGTATCCTGACTCCTGTAGGGCTTGCTGTAAAATCTTGAGTTGACATCACATTTTACAAAAATTCGCTTATTTTATTGAAAACTGCATTTTCAAAAACTTCAAGACAGACATAAGCTTTGCATTTTTAATATAACATTGTTTGCATATGACTATTTGTTCGAACATCAGATAAATTCGCGCGATGAATATCCAGTGAACAAAAATCTTCTCAACAAAAAGGTCACCTCAAGTGGAAAAACACTTCCAATCAAGGGGCTCGGCATGATCATTGTCTATCATCTGGGGCAGTCAAGTCAAGATTCAAGGAATCTCTCAAAATGCCAAACAACCAGGGGCAAACCCCCGCCTGAGTCACTTGTGACATTGGACCTGAATTCCAGCTACAAATCTGGTACGATCAAACATCTTCGGGTAATATGACAACACAACACTACTGACAGTGACAACTCCCTACATTCTGAGAGCATGGACATAGTCGAAAAAATACAACGCATAATCAAAGACCCGCTAGGTCGACTGGCCTAGGCAAAAATAAGGGCTTCCCGGCGAACCAAAAGGGTTCGGGCAAAAATAAGGGATGAAAATGAAAAAAAATCTGTACACCCGGCAAGTCGAAAACCTGAAAAGGCAGCTTGGGCAAAAATGGGTATCCCGGTGGACTGAAAACCCGAAAGGGCGGTCCAGGAAAAAGTTAGGGATCAAAAGCGTACGGCTATGTTCCGTCATCTCGTCACTTGCCTACCAGGAGAAGAGTTTTCAAATCGGAAGTTATCAAGCACCTCCCCAGGTACCTTCTCCCACAGAAGCTGGGGCAATAAAAATGGTCCGAACTGTACAAGCTGCTATGTCCGCCAGGTACAAGGTAGATTCAGCTGAAGACTATGACCAAGATACCTTCACTCCCCGCAGAGTAAGACAAGATTCAGCAATACTCTCCTCAAGCAGAGTTGGTCTCTCAGCCCTAAAAAGGCACAATATCCCCAACTGTCAGCAACACTCTCCCCCAAGCAGAGTTAGTCTATCGTCAGTCTCGAAAAGTTGGGTATCCCCAGAAGATCTTAATATTCCCCAGCGGAGTATACAGATATTCTTCAGCAAGCATCCTCAGCAGTCTTAATATTCCTCGACAGAAATATAAGATTGTTCCCCGGCGGAATACAGACACCCCAGTGGAGCCATTTCCCTAATGCAGTCCAAAAAGTTTCCCCAGGAGAGTTGAACCATCTCCCCAGTAGATTCTGGAAGCTTGTCCCCTGTAGAGTACAAATATCTCTCCCCAGCCACATTCAAGAGGTTATTCCCTACCAGAATCTAACTGGGTTATCCTCAACAGGTTGAAACTGAAAGATCATCCTCAGCGAAGTTCTTCCTATCCTCCAGCGGAGTTCATCAACAAAATCTTCAACAGAGCTTATCAACGGAGTCCCCAGTGGAGTTATCGTTAAAACCTCAGTGAAACATCTCTTCCCCACAGAGTAATTCCCCGCAGAGTAATCTCTTCACCAGGTTTATTCCCCAACAGAGTCATCTTCTCCTACCGGTTTATTCTTGCAATCATCTTTGTTCACCGTCCCCAGCGGAAGTGAAGAACTCTACTCTTCAACATCAGCCCAGGATTCAACAAACTCCCCGGCATTTGTCAAGGATTTATTTTCCCAGACGAAAATACATTCTTAAACATTGCGCATTTCATACCTCCTGCTTACATACATGATAAAGTGCATACGACACAATCTCATTTGTTTTTGGGAACATCATGACATCATTCATTTCATACATCATGACATTGCATACAACTAATGCTTTGCCTTTTCAGGAAAAGGCCAATCAAAAGACGATTACCATCAACTTTTAAAGTTCCAGATTAATACCTGTATCTAGCCAGGAAATGTCTGTGAGCGATTGATTGTAGATTCGATACCTGTATCTAGCCAGGAAAGTTATCTACATGAAGAGATTGAAGATCAACACCTGTAACAGGCCAGGAAATTATCTTTCACTCTCAGGTCAGAGATCTACACCTGTATCCAGCCAGGAAAGCTATCTCGACCAACCTTTTTTTAAGTTCCGGATCAACACCTGTAACAGGCCAGGAAATATCTGTGAATGACTGATTGTAGATCTATACCTGAAACCAGACAGGAAAGTTATCTACATTGAAGAGATTGAAGAGATATCTTAGAGATGCTCTAGATCCGGATGCTATTCTATCGCTTATTCAGATTCCCTTTCAGAGATAGCTTAGAGATGCTCCAGATCCGGATGCTATTCTTTTGCTTATTCAGAGTTTCTTCCCAGAAATAGCTTAGAGATGCTCCAGATTCGGATGCTATTCTTTTGCTTATTCAGAGTTTCTTCCCAGAAATAGCTTAGAGATGCTCCAGATCCGGATGCTATTCTTTTGCTTATTCAGAGTTTCTTTTCAGAGATAGCTTAGAGATGCTCCAGATCCGGATGCTATTCTTTTGCTTATTCAGAGTTTCTTTTCAGAGATAGCTTAGAGATACTCCAGATTCGGACACAATTCTATTGCTTATTCAGATTCCAACTTCCAGAGACAGCTTAGAGATGCTCCAGACCCGGATGCTATTATATTGCTTATTCCAGATTCCTTCCGTAGATAGTTCAGATGCGACCCAAGCATGGCGACATTTTGATATTCATTCCAGATTCATTCAAAAACAGTCCAGATACGATCCAGATTCGGATGTCATTCTGTCACTCATTCACACACAGTATGGATATACCCCAGACACGGAGGTCATTCTACTACTCGTTCAGATGACAGCAATTAGACACGGACTAGATATGCTCCAGACACGGAAGCCATTCTATTTCGCATTCAGATTCAACTATCAACTTCAAGTGCAGATATACCCCAGATACGGAAGTCATTCTGTCACTTATCCAGATCCCAGATACAGTTCAGATACGATCCAGATTCGGATGTCATTCTACTACTCATACATCTCAATCTCAAATAAAGTCCAGATACGATCCAGATTCAGATATCATTTTGTCACTCTCTCAAAAAACTCGTCAACGAAGACAAAACTACCTATCAATAATCTCCAGATGGCATCTATAATCCCATCCTCCTATCCATCATCTCTCTAAATGGCATCTGTAAGCCCATTCCCGAAATCACATTGTTGATACTACACTATGCGAGTGCAAATTTCTAGGCACTCTAGTGTTCAATCATCTTCCACCTTCGGATCACGAAAGGCACGCAAGCCAATCTACATCCTCAGGTCTAAGAAGATTGAACAGGGGCAACTGTTGTACCCCAAAATTTTCCCTCCCATATTCTTCAAGATTTGACAAGAATAATCCTCACATTGCTCAAGAGTTGCTAAAGGATTGCACAGTCAAACCATCTCCTAAGCCAGTCCAAATTAGGGTTTTGGTTCCTTCAAGGAATTGGAGATTTTCAAGGGCTCAATCAAGTCTCATAGGCCTCTATACATTCTCAAGCACCTACATGCCAAGTTTCAAGGCTCACAGTGTCAAATTGCACAGTCAAAAGTATCATTTGATCCACAGTAAATTGCAGGGGCAAAATGGTCATTTTGCAGTCAAAAGTCAGGATTTTTGGTCAACATCTTATTTTGAGTCCACAATAATTATTTTATCAAGTCTTGATCATGATTCCTCAAGAATGGCTCAAAAATCATCAAGATGCCAAAAGTTACTATTTTTGGACAGTAGAAAAGTCAACTGTATCTTGACCAAGGCATAACTTTTTTCATGGTTCATTAGAAAAATTCCATCCAATGCTCATTTTGAAGGGGATGACATTTCCTACAACTCATATTCACACTCCAAGTCCAAGAAATGCTCTCACAAAAAGTTATCAATTTCTACATTATAGGTCAATTTCAAAAGTCAACAAAAATGCACTTTAAGTCAAAGACCATAACTTGAGATTGGTAAATACAAATGACATGGGACCAAAGTAATTGGTTAGAGGACTTCAAGACCTTTCCAAAATGTCCAAGAACATGTTCATATGATCAAAATTGAGCAAGATATGCATTGGAGAAGTTGGGAAATTTTTGTGAACTTGCAAAAGTCAACTTTGCTCAAAACACCTTGTTTTTGCTAATGGGCCTCAAATTTCTTCTTGAAACTTTATCCAAGGATTATGCACGACCCATTAAGATTATTTGAACTTATTTTCTTATTTTTTATTAATTATTTGGATTTTTAATCAATTTTAATTCATTTAATTAATTTAAATTATAGGAAATACAAAGATTTGATTTTTCAATCTTTTTGTGAAGCAAAAGTGGTCAATATATGCTGGAAATTTCGTGTGCAAATCAAAGGGACAAGAATCTCCAAATTTAGCAAGTTTTTCCAATCAAAAAGATTCAAAAATATTTGATTTTCAATCAAATATTGAAACATCAATTCCATGGATTTCTTGGCAAGATTGTGACCTAATTCTATTCTACTATAAGTACACAAGCCAACCCTATTCATGCATACGTGAAATTGCTGCAAACAAAACCATAAGCATATTGAAAAAATTCAAAGAAAAGTGAAAACTGTTTTCTATATTTTAGCACGATTCAAAGGCTTTTATTGCTTCTAACACATGCAGGGGTCCCCAGGAACGTGTAGGAATCAAAACCAAGCGTTGAAGCTCAAGGAATCACCAAGAACAGTTTCACAGTTTGCTTGATATTTTGAAAATCGAATAGCTTAATTCATGCATCATTAACATGATTTATTGTTTGTTTTACATTGCTTGAGTCCATATGAAGCTAATGGTACAGGTTAATTGAATTATAGCGCCCTAAATCAAAAGATACCATTGACAAATTCTAGGGTTCC
This sequence comes from Vicia faba, assembly GCA_948472305.1. Taxonomy (NCBI): domain Eukaryota; kingdom Viridiplantae; phylum Streptophyta; class Magnoliopsida; order Fabales; family Fabaceae; genus Vicia; species Vicia faba. The sequence continues at coordinate 69,562,554 of OX451736.1, read as the reverse complement.
TAAGCTTTGATTTTAGGGCTTTATTATCCAGGAAAAATTGGAACCTTTAAGACCCATGGCTAGAATCGTTGAATCTGGACGAATACAATGCAACCCTTGCGAAACATTTATATAAATCCTAGAGATAATCGCTATTTTTCCTTTTTGCAGTTTGTGGGGGTTAAAAACCCCCGCTATCTAACACTTATTCTGCAGGTTCAGCGAGGAAGATGACTAGGTGGTGACATGCCATTGGTTGGTTCAAAAAGCGGGCGCTTGTTTTTTGTGTTTACAGCATAGTGATTATTTTTGATATATTATATTTGTTGTTTATCATAATATCAAAGCGTGCAAGTTGGTGGAGTGGTTGGCCAGGTGTTCAATAGGCGTTGGGACCTGGGTTCGATTCCCAGGTCCCCCAAAACTCTTATCATATTTTTCATAACATGTTCACATACAGGTTCCTTAATAGTGTCTACCATGTACTGCCAACCTCCAAGCACCACGTGTCTCTAAGCCCAGATCTGAAGGCCAAGCGTGAGTGATCATGGTACTCCCAGTCCACGAAGGTGCAGCTGATCCAGAAAGTCAACAAGGCTTGTAGCTTAATGGGCCAGAATTGCAATCAACACCTCCTAAGGGCCCAACACCCCCTGGTTTCTTTATTCTTTTCCTTTTTAATTTCCATTTAATCTTTTCATTAATTATTATTATTCTTAGTATTTAATTAACAAATTAATTATTTTCATAATAAATTCAGAAAACTAATATTATTATTATTATTATTATTTATTAATTTCACCTTTAATTATTATTTTGTAAATAAATTCTAACAAATTAATTTAAGTTAATTAGGTTAAAGTTGACTATTTTTTGCAATAAATAAAATCCATGTAGAATTAGGTTTTTTGACAACTTTAAATTCTTTTATTTTTATTTTTCATTAAAAACATAAAAAAATTAAAAAAACCCCTTCTTTTATTTAATTAATTAGAATTAGGTTTAATTTAATGCAAAAAGGACCAAAATTCATTCTTTCTAAAAAAAGGGTCAAAACCCTAGGACTTTCCCGATGCAATTTTGTTTCGCGCATGTTTATTCTTGATTATTATTTTGATCATATTTATGTATTTGTGTCGAGGATGTAATAGCGTAATTAGGACCCTTTTTATCGCTTTCTTTATTTTCTCGCAATTTACTTTTCAAGGGTTATGTTTTTGGCGATGTAAATACCCGACGCCTTGTAATAGCTAGATTTACTTTCCGCAAATTATTAACTGTTAACTATACATGACAAGACTTGTATGAAATTAAAATCAAAACGTAGCTCACCATAACTTGTACAAAGATAATTTAACATGAAACCTGACACACTCGCACATGCCACTCCTAGGGTACGCCTCACTTGGTTGCCTCGACGTGGTCATTGAGTATAGGGTGTTTTAGAGGTCGCCCTCCTGTCTAAAGATCCAAGTTGCCTCCAAACGGTTGCCTCGAATAAAAACGATCTAAGAAATTAGGATTACCGCTAAGGCGTCCTACTATTGCTTTGGTGACCACACATGTCCCTATAATTAAATTGACCCGAATAACTCCAACGACGGTGCTACCTACTTCTCAATAGTGGGATAGTACTGTCTAAAGGATATTTACTTAGCTTAATTTCTTTTGAGTAGGAAGATTTCTCCTGGGTACTTGCTCTTTCAAAAACAAAAACAACTTTTTGCACTTACACTTTTCTGACAAAAGTTTTCAAACAAACACTTCATACACTCTTGAGGACTGATACAAGAGTCAAAACGAAGTTTTCAAACAAACTTCTTTCAAAACCCACAAACACAAGAAAAGCAAAACATTTTTGAAAACATAGTGAGCAAGTACCTAAGAGCCCGTGGATAACCACGGATAGAAAGGGTGTTAACACCTTCCCTTTCTATAATCTACCTCCCGAACCGAGAAACATCTCGAAAAGGAATTTTTCTGTGCTTTTGTCCTTTCCTAGTTGGAGAAAATAAAAGACGGTGGAGACTCTTGCTTACCGCAACATTTCGCAAACCAGCATTCAAAACAGTCAGTTCTATTTCCACCGATCACAATATTAGAAGTAGGGGAAATAAGAATTGTCTGAGCGGTCTAGTTGCTCTGCCCACCAAAGTACCAAGGTAAGTTCAGCTGAAGAACGTGACCAAGATACTTTCACTACCTGCAGAGTAAGACAGTAATGATAGCTCTCTCAGCTGAAAATGTAACTATGAATGAATCAGCAATACTCTCCCCAAGTAGAGTGGTCTACCATCAGCCCTAAAAAGGTTGGGTATCCCCAGAAGGTCTTAATATTCCCCAGAGGAGTATAAGGATATTCCCCAGCAAGCATAAGAGTATCCCTGGCAGTCTTAATATTCCTCAACGGAATATAAGAATGTTCCCCGGCAGAATGTAAGATACTCCCAGTGGAGCCGTTTCCCCAGCGCAGTAAAAAAAAGGTTTCCCAAATGGAGTTGAATCATCTTCCCCAGTAGATTCTGGAAGTTTATCCCCTGCAAAATACAAATGTATCTCCCCAGCCAGATTCAGAGGGTATACCCACAAGAGTCTAACCAGGTTATCCTCAGCAAGTTGTAACTGAAAGATCATCCCCAGCAAAGTTCTTTCTATCCCCAGCGGAGTTCATCATCAAAATCCCCGACAAAGCTTATCAACGGAATCCCCAGTGGAGTTTATCATTAAAATCTCAGCGAAGTATCTCTTCCCCACAAAGTAATTCCCCATAGAGTAATTCCCCGCAGAGTAATCTCTTCATCAGCTTATTCCCCAACGGAGTTCTCTTCTCTTGCAAGCTTCTTATCACAATCATCGTCGTTCATCATCCCCAGTGGAAACGAAGAATTCAACTCTATTCTCCAGCAGCTCTGGGATTTATTTCCCCCAACTAAAAACATCACATCTTCATACATCATGGCATGCATACGCATCATATAACACAAATCTCATTTATTTTGAGAACATCATGGCATGCATACGCATCATATAACACAAATCTTATTTATTTTGAGATGATCATGACATCATGCATTTCATACATCATGACATTGCATACAGCTAACGTTTTACCTTTTTCAGGAAAAGGTCAATCAAAAGATGGCTACTATCACCCTTTTAAAGTTCTAGATGAATACCTGTAACAAGCCAGGAAAATATCTGTGGACGACTGATTGTAGATTAATACCTGTAACAAGCCAGGAAATTATCTACATGAAGAGATTGAAGATCAATACCTGTAACAAGCCAGGAAAATTATCTTTCTTTCTCAAGTCATAGATTAATACCTGAAACCATCAGGACGGCTATCTCCTTGACCAACCTTTTCAAGTCCCAGTTTAATACCTGTAGCAAGCCAGGAAAAATATCTGTGGACGACTGATTATGGATTAATACCTGTAACAAGCCAGGAAAATTATCTACATGAAGAGATTGAAGATTAACACCTGTAACAAGCCAGGAAGACCATCTTTCTTTCTCGGGTCAGAGACTAATACCTGAAACCAGCCAGGATAACTATCTCATCGGCCAACCTTTTCAAGTCCCAGTTGAATACCTGTAGCAAGCCAGGAAAACTATCTGTGGACGACTGATACCTGTAACAAGCCATGAAAACTATCTGTGGATGACTGATACCTGTAACAAGCCAGGAAAACTATCTACACAAAGATATTGAAGATCAACACCTGTAACAAGCCAGGAAGACCATCTTTCTTTCTCAGGTATGCAAGTTCTCGCTAAGGAATCTCTTATGCGATCGACACTCCTGCAGATGGAATCTATAAGCCCATCCTCCTACCAACAATCTCCAAATGGCATCTGTAAGCCCATTCCCGACGTCACAATGCTGATACTACACCATGCGAGTGCAAATTTCTGGGCACTTTAGTGTTCAATCATCTTCCACCTTCGGATCACGAAAGGCACTCAAGCAAATCTACATCCTCAGGTTCAAGAAAATTGAACAGGGGCAACTGTTGTACCCCAAAATTTTCCCTCTCATGTTTCCAAAGGTCTTCCCTTACATGGTTGTTCACAAACCCTTGCCTAAGAAAAATAAAGTTTTTTTGAAGATATACAAAGTGTCTTTTGATTGGCATCTGGGAAAAGGCTTCGATTAAGCATTTGGAACCTTTCAATCAGGTTTGGTTCACCAGGCTTCGATTAAGCGTTTGGAACCTTTCGATCAGGTTTGGTTCACCAGTCTTTGATTGGGCATTTGGCACTCTTCGATCAAGCTTTGGTCTGCAGTTCTTCGATTCAGCGCTGGACCCTCCTTCGATCAAGTCAATGTCACAATGCTTCGACTATGCACTAGCTACTTCAGGCTTACCTTCGACTCACCAGGCAAGAAGCTCATTCTAAGAACATGTAAATGACTCATTCGAATAAGCACTCAGAAGGCCCATTCGAACGGTATATGAGAAGTCCATTCGAAGGAGGCAACTCAAGACCATTCGAAGAAGCATTCAGAAGGCCCATTCGAAAGGTACATAAGAAGTCCATTCGAAGGAGGCAACACAAGACCCTTCGATTAGCATGAACAAGACCTTTCGATTGGCATGTTAACAGTGTATTTCGATTGATGTTTCAATTAGTACCCTTCGATTGGTATATGGACAAATGCCCTTCGAATGGCATTTCAGTGCAGAATTTCCCTGAAAAAGAACATCAGAACGAAAGGATTTTCGAATGGCATTTCAGTGTAGAGTTTCTCTCAACCTAAGATGCTCTGATAAAGGAAGTTCTGAACACTTCGAATCAGAACTTAGACTCATCACAAGGCCAAGGGCTGGTCGAGGTTGTCTAATAAGGAATAGATTCGAATTGGGACTTTGAAGCAATCGAAACTGGCAAAGAAGGCAAATTCGAAGGGGTTGGATCTGTAAGTAAGTTTTTTATTTCCATCAAGTTGGAGGCCCAAACAACTCAGAGCAAGCTGGCAAAAATGCATGATTGAATCAAATTTGGCAAGTTTTCATGAAAATCAAATCAAATCTCTCCATCATAATGGACCAAGATTTGATACACATTTGTTGACCTAATTTCTTTGCCTAAATAAACCCGATGCTTATAAACAAATGACACACGAAAACGCTGTTGCAGACAAGAAAAAAGACACGTGAAAAACACATATACAAACTCTGCAGAAATGGTGCCCAAACCTTGAAAAGAAAAGCTTGAAAAATGGTGATCAGATTTTGGTTTGGAGGCAGATTCATACCCAAAGAAAGACGCAACTCTCTTGCCATCAACCTCCTGAAGCGAGGCCAATCAAAAACCAAGCTTTTCATCATCTAAATCGCACTGTAAGTGTTATAGAAAATGCCTCTGAACATGAAAACGCAACTCATCATTCTTGCATCTTTCCTTTAAAATATTGACATATTTGTGATTGTTATTTGATTTAGAATGTTTTGGCATTGTCCAATTTAATTTTCCTGGCCTCTAACCCCGTATATAGAACCTAGGGTTCCTGTTCTTGTTTTTAGGCGTTTCTTGTGCAGGGTAAATTGAGACCAACAATGGCTATAGGAATGATGAGGAGGTCGAGACGAACACATCTGTGTTCTTGAATAGCGTTTTCATGGCCTGGATCGATTTTTAGAACAATCCCACGAAACTTCCTGCGGATAAAAATCCGCAGGTAAATAACCAGGGTGTTTGGGGAAGATGATAACGTGTCTCAGCTCCATTGGTCAATTTGAATCCATTACGCGCTTTTTATTTTTTTGGCAGGCCTAATTGTTGTTTTGTTTTATATTATTCGCGTCTTGTCCCACTGACAGGTTAATATCATGGCTCAGTTGGTAGCGCGCTGGTTGAATTGTCCAATGGGACCTGGGTTCGAATCCCAGGTCCCCCAAAACTTTTTTACATTTTTTTTCTTCAGGTATTCGGGCGCAGCATCCCAAGCGTGGACTATCATACGTCCTCAGATCTCAATGCGCCAGGTGGTTCCCAGGCAGATCCAATGGCTAAGGATGGAGGTTCACCATGAACCTTGGTCAACAAACGTCCAGGCCATCTGAAAGTCAAACGAGGCCTTCGAATCTGGGCCTGGAAATTGCAATTCATACTCCCTTCTTCAGGCCCAGCGCCCCCCACAGTTTGCTTTTGTTTTTATTTTCTTTTCATATTTCTTTTGCTTCTATTATTATTATTAAAAACTAACTAATTAATTAACAAACTAACTTTTTTCATAAAAAAATCAGAAACAACAAAAATGCTTTTATTTTAATTTTATTACTTATTTTTGTAAATAAACCATTAACCAATTAATTTAGTTTTTTTTAATTAGGTTTAATCTTAACATCTTTGCAATAAATAAAAATTGATTTAGAATTATGGTTTTGACATATATTTTTACCTTTCTAATTTTATTTCCTTAATCAAAATAAAAAACTCAAAAATATTTTCTCTAATTCCATTACTAATTTAGACTTAATTCTTAAATTCAAAAAAGACCAAAAATATGCTTTCTTTAAATAAAAAGGGTCAACACCATAAAGGACAATTTGATTTAACCTTTCTCGCGCATATTATTTTTTGATCTATATTGTAATTGCTCCGAGGATGTAATAGTTTCAACTTAGGACTTTATTTACCGCTTTTATTTATTTTTCCGTATTTAATTTTAAGGGTTTGTTTTTGGCGATGTAAATACCCGACGCCTTGTAATAGCTTAGTTTTATTTTTTGCAATTTATTTTCTGCAACCATTAACTGCTAGATGTATGCTAACTAGGCTATGCATGACAAGATCTATCTTAAATTAAAATCAACCGTAGCTCACATTGACATGTAAAGATAACATAACTGAAAATTGACACACTTGCACATGCCTCACTTGGTTGCCTCGACGTGGTCATTGAGTATAGGATGTTTTAGAGGTCGCCCTCCTGTCCAAAGATCAAAGTTTCCTCGAAACGGTTGCCTCGGATAAAAATGATCTAAGACATTAGGGTTACCACTAAGGCGTCCTAACGTTGCTTTAGTGACCACACATCCCTAAAATCGAATTGACCCGAAAACTCCAACGACGGTGCTACCTACTCCTCAATAGTGGGATAGCACTGTCTAAAGGACATTTGCACAGTTTAATTCCTTTTTGAGTAGGTAGATGTCTTAAGTACTTGCTCTTTTAAAACAAAACAAAACCTTTTTCACACTTACACTTTCCGAACAAAGTTTTCAAAAAACACTTCATACACTCTTGAGGACAGAACCAAGAGTTAAATTGAAGTCTTCAAACAAAAAAAACTTTTTTCAAACCCACAAACACAAGAAAAGCAAAAATTTTTGAAAATACTTTGAGCAAGTACCTAAGAGCCCGTGGATAACCACGGATAGAAAGGGTGCTAACACCTTCCCTTTCTATAATCTACCTCCCGAACCCAAGAAACATCTCAAAAAGGAATTTTTCTGTGCTTTTGTCCTTTCCTTGTTGGATAAAATAAAAGACGGTGGCGACTCTTGCTTACCACGACATTTTGCGAAACGCAAACGCGAACCAGCATTCCAAAACAGTCAGTTCTATTCCCACCGATCACAGTACAGTTGAAGCATAGTCAGGCAGTGAAAGGAGTATGACAGCCCTCAGGGAATATGATTACAGCACCAATGCCATTACTGAGTGTGTTCAAAGCTTCGTCAAAAACCATAGTCCATCGGGATCCTTCTTCAGGTCCCTCATTTGGTCCAGGTTCTTCATAATCATTTACTAGCATAATATTCTCGTCTGGGAACTCAAAATTCATGGACTGGTAGTCATCCAAGACTTGATGAGCCAAATGATCAGCTAATACACTTTCCTTGAATGCTTTTTCGGTCGTGTATTGGATATCGTATTCAGATAAGATCATCTGCCATCTTGCTATTCTTCCGGAGAGAGCGGGATTATCGAAGATGTACTTGATTGGATCCATCTTAGATATCGACAAAGTAGTGCGGGTCAATATATACTGTCTCAGTTGGCGAGTAGCCCATGCCAAAGCGCAACAATTTTTCTCGAGCAGTGATTATCTTGTTTCACAGTCGGTAAACTTTTTGCTAAGGTAGTATATTGCGTGCTCTTTTCGACCAGACTCGTCATGCTGCCCCAACACACACACCCATTGAATTGTCTAACACTGTTAAGTACATTATCAAAGGTCTTCCTTCAATTGAAGGCATCAGAATTGGTGGTTCTTGAAGGTATTCCTTGATTCTTTCGAAAGCAGTCTGGCATTCGTCATTCCATTTTACTATGTGATCTTTCTTCAGGAGTTTAAAGACCGGCTCACAAGTAGCAGTCACATGTGAAATGAACCTGACGATATAATTTAGGCGTCCCAAAAAGGCTCTGACCTCCTTCTCAGTGCGGGGAGCCGACACCTCTTGTATGGCCTTCACCTTTGCAGGGTCTACCTGAATACCCTTGTCACTGACGATGAACCCCAAAAGTTTACCAGACCTTACCCCGAAGGTGCCCTTATTCGGATTTAACCTCAACTTGTATGTCTTTAGCCTGTCAAACAACTTTTGTCGATGATCAAGGTGCTCTTCCTCAGTTTGAGACCCGACTATCATGTCATAAACATAAACCTCTATCTCATGGTGAATCATATCATGGAACAAGGCTACCATGGCTCGCTGATAAGTTTCCCCAACATTCTTCAACCCAAAAGGCATCACCTTGTAACAGAAAGTGCCTCACTCTGTGACAAAGGTTATCTTTTCCATGTCTTCTGGTGCCATCTTGATCTGGTTGTAGCCAGAGAACCCGTCCATGAAGGAAAAGATTTTATGTTGTGCGGTGTTGTCAACTAGAACATCGATATGGGGAAGCGGGAAGTCATCCTTGGAGCTTGCCCTGTTCTGGTATCTGTAGTCCACACATATATGTACCTTGCCGTCTTTCTTTGGTACCAGAACAACATTAGAAACCCACTACGGATAGGAGGTGACGGCTAAGAACCCAGTGTTGAACTGCTTCATAACCTCTACTTTGATCTTCTTTGACATTTCAGTGCGCATACGACAGGCCTTCTGTTTAACCAGAAGAAAATCCTCTTTAGTCGGCAGACGATGAACCACAATATCAGTGTCTAAACCAGGCATGTCTTCATATCACCAGGAGAAGATCTCTACATAGTCATGCAACATTTGTATCAACAGCTGTTTGACACTAATCTCCATATTTGGGCCGATCTTGACTTCTTTTCTATCTACCTCTGCTCCCAAGTTCACTGTCTCAACTGGCTCCTTATGAGGATGTATTGCCCTTTCTTCCTGTTGTAACAGACTGGCAAGCTCTCCGGGTACCTCACAATCTTCCTCACCTTCGTCCTTGGCTTGGTTGATCGGATTTTTGAAGTTATAACTGGCAATAACAGAACTGTTATCAATGGGATCCAGAGTGGATATGGATCTGCAGTTTGATATGAGAGTGTGTGTAAGAGCATAGCTGTATTGATAAAGTAAAAGGCATAAAAGAAAAACAGAGAGGACAAAATTTGTATGCAAGAACGTCCAATGTTTTATTGATGACATATGATAATGACATATAATAACCCTCACAAATAAATCATTGTGCCTCGGGTAAGACACAAGGTCATAGAGTTTATATTGTAAATTACAAAACTAAAAAACAAGTAAGACAATTACTGCTGAACAAAATAAATCATCTTGAAATCTTTGCCGTCCAGTTACTAGGTCCACCGTTGGTAGTAGGGTAAATCCAGCTGTCAATATCATCCTCATTGTCAACATCTTCTGTGGCAGAGACAACCTCAATAGCATTGATTCCCGAGCCATGCTTGGGAATGGGTGCAGTTATGACGTTGGGAGTCTCACGGGGATCGAATTCAATCTCCTTTTCCTTGATCAGATTTTGCACCTTGTTCTTCAAAGCCCAGCAGTTGTTGGTACCGTGGTCTGGACTCTCAGAATGGTAAGCACACCAAGCGTTTGGATTGTAACGAGGAGATGTGGTGTTGGGGTTCTTGGGAGCCTCCTTTACGGTTACTAGATTGGTCTTCAATAACTATGGCAAGATTTGAGACAGAGTCATGTTTATATGGGTAAACTATCTTACCGACCTTTCTGTCCTCGGTTGATTGTTCCTTTGTTGGGTAGGTTTAGACTTAGAGATCATGACAGCCCCTACCGCTGGACGGTGCTCGGTTCTATTCTGACTTCTTGGATTGTAAATAGCATTGACCTCCTTCTTACCCATGAATGGCTTCTTCACTATACTTGAAGAGGTGTCTTTATGGATCTTGCCACTTTAGATCCCATCTTCTACCCTTTCTCCAGTCAATATCAGCTCAGTAAAACCAGCTGAGGAGCTACCAATCAAGTGATTAAATAATGGACCAGATAGCGTACCAAGGAACATGTCCACCAACTCCTTATCAGACAAAGGGGGTTGGACTCTCCCTGCCAAATCTCTCCACTTCTGAGCGAAGTCCTTAAAACCTTCGTTTTCACCCATAGACATACTCTGGAGTTGAGTACGGGTAGGAGCAAGGTCAGCGTTATATTGATACTGCTTATAAAAAGCAGCAACTAGATCTTCCCAGTTGCAGACATTGATTCCCTCCAGCTGATAGAACCACTCAAGTCGAGTCCCGGACATGCCGTCTTGAAGGAAATGGACCTACAAGTTCCTATCAGCAGTGTGCAACTGAATCTTCCTCACATAGGAACGGAGATGAAGCTTGGGACAAGACACCCCATCATACTTTGTAAATAGCGGAGCCTTGAATTTCGGTGGAATGACAACCCCAGATACCAAACCCAGCTCTTCAAAATCTATCCCTGGTACTCTTTGGATCTCCATTGCACTCAGACGATCCTCTAACTATTTGTATCTATCCTCAACGGGAGGATAATGTTCATCATTGTAATCAGATTCAACCTCATGAACCCTTTGACTAGGGTGTTCCTCCCTTGTTTCACCCTCTTGATTCTACCCTTCTTCGGATGAAGAGGTTAGATCAACTGGTTGCTTCAATGCTCCCTTGAATCTTCTTCCCAGATTCAGGACACCAGCGGTCTTCTTCGCCTTCTTGTTTCTATCTTTCAGAATAAGGGCCTTCAGATCTTCCTTCCCTTTAGCCAAAGCTACGAACATTTGCTGAAATTGTGCATTTTATGCCTGGAGATCCTTAATACTTTGTTCTGAATTCATTATTGCTGAAATAAACAGCAAAGAGGATGAGAAACCTGTTTATGCAATGTCATGGATGATATGCGTATGCAATGATTTCAAGGATTCTTAAAGGCTCAAATTTGCTTAACCAAAAGAAACACACGTTAATTGTATTAATAAGTTCTAATTGTTACAAAGAGTTCCTTTTAGGCTTACAATCGATAAAATAAAACTTCAAAAAGAAGATTAGGTTTCCCATAAGCACATTCTCTTTGGTGCAATGTAGGCGTTTATATTCCTCTCTTCATGAAGTAGCCTAGTGAGTTCCAGGACTTTCTTCTCACTGGCGTAGAATTGAGCTTCAAACGTGTCCCACTCTTTCTTAAGTTGGACCCAGGATTTTTGTAACTCCTCGTGATCAGTTGTCATGTCAGGATGAAGAACAGGATAAGGAGTGTCTCCTTCAGCAACCGGTTCCATAATCATAGGTAGGATAGCAGGGTAAGGCATCATAAGCCTTTGAGAACGGGCTCATACCTATTTGAGATAAGGCTCAAGAGGGATGGAATTCTTATGCCTCAATGTCTTTCTATCAAATCTATGTATCATGCCCCAAGCTTGCATGAACCTTTTACGGTAACCCTGAGCATCATTCTCACAGTTGAAGATGATTCCTTGGATAAGTGTATCATGAGGGCCATCCCTTCTCGCATATCTAAACTGTCGCAGTTCCAAACAAGAATTGTAAGTGATTCCTCCCCTAATGCCTAAGAGAGGGACATTAGAGAATTCTCCACATCGATCAATGATGGTAATATTCTCTGAGGATTGAGGACACGAATGAATACCTGAATATGTAAGAGTCATTAGCCTATGAGACCATCTCAAACCATGTTCATTCTTCAAGAAGGATCGGGATAGGTGCGAGATAAACCACCTAGCCAAAAGAGGAGTGCAACAAAGAAGGGTTCGTCTTCTCTTTATGGTACATGTATGCAGAGAATGTAGGATATCTCCAAGCATAGTAGGTACCGGATTGTGTGACAGGAAAACCTTAACCGCATTCACGTCTATGAGTTGGTCCGAATTAGGAAACAGTACCAACCCATAGACGAGAAGGGCTAACACTTCTTCAAAAGCTTGTAAGTCCAGAGTATCCCAAAAATGATGAGCTTTCTCAAACAATAACTTAGCCAAAAAACCCTTGACACTTCTCCTGGTTTCCCAATTTGCTACTACGTCAGACCGTTGTAAGGATAGAGCTTTAGCAATATCTTCAGGTTTAGGGTCTCTTTCCATGCCATTGAAAGGTACCTTGTTAAGGATAAGCACCCTTAGTAACAGAGAAAACTCCTCCATAGTAGGCACTAACTGGTAATCCGGAAAAGTGAAGCAGTGATGTAAAGGGTCAAAGAACTGAAAGAGCACTTTTAACATTTCTTCATCAGGGTTTGAAGTGACCAAGCTGAGAATTCGACCATGCCTTTCAGTGAAGGGAGAGCTTTCAGGAACCCTCGATACTAACTCCTTAAACTGAGGAGGTACCTTTACCAGACTGACTTGGATAGTGAATATGCGGGCGAGGGCCATGTCCTACAAAACAAGACAAAAGTAAACCCTAAGAATCCTTGAAATGGTTAGTATGATATGCTATGTTATGATATCATGATTATGTTCAGATATAAAAGATATAGCAAACACAAGCAAATCACAAAGAGACCTTAGGTTTGAGGCTTGCATGGATTTTAAGGTAATACCCTCTTGAAGTTGGATTGGTTCAACCTGTCCTAAATATAGTAACCGGGTTCTAAGGGATCTCAATATTACCGATCTTTCCCCCAAATTTCGTTCTGATAGACAATTGACTTGCCACAAAACCAAACTCAAGAGTCAAACCTTAATGAGTGTAGTATCGAGTATCAACCGACTTTGGGTTTACACGAAAGACGGCTATCTCACTACGTCTTAAAATCCAAGCTGGTCAATTAAGGTGCTAAGGTCAGTTGACGCTTTATGATACCATGCAACGGTCCCATATTCTCCTTGATTACTCAAGGGCTACTGGTACAAACCAAAGTATCATATCAACGTAGCTAATGTTTCAACTGTGTTGGTATACCCCGTACAACTCCCTCACAGTTTATTGCCACTTACCTAAAAGGAATTCCTCGATCCGTGTTTAGGATCCAAACAACCCCAAACATATACCCTTAAAAGTAAATCAAACAAGACAATCCAAAGAAGCAATTTAAGAATGACCTAGATCCTAAGGTAAACCCCACTTTTTATTATTCCCCAACAGAGTCGCCAGTTCTGTGATATGGTGGTAGAACTGACTGTTTTTTGTTACTACTGGTTTTTCGTTTTTTGTTCGCAAATGTACGGTAAGCAAGAGTCACCACCGTCTTTTATTTTATCCAACAAAGGAAAAGGGAAAAAGAACAGAAAAAACCTTTTTCGAGATATTTCTGAGTACGGGAGGTAGATTATAGAAAGGGAAGGTGTTAGCACCCTTTCTATTTGTGGTTTTCCACGGGCTCTTACGTACTTGCTCATTTTTAAATTGCTTTTGTGTGTTTGTGTGCTTTAAACAGTTTTTAAATTGCCTTAGTTTGGCGTTTCACTTTATGGCAACTCTTGTATCAGTCATCAAGTGTGTGATAAATTGTTTTTGAAACTTTGTTTGAAAAAGGTTTGTATGGTGTAAAAATTATATTGAGCAAGTACTTAAGAGTTTCTACCTACTCGAAAAAGACTGTTCGTTTTTCTTATTTCCTTTAGACAGCGATATCCTACTATTAAGGAGTAGGTAGCTTCATCGTTGGAGTTTAAGGGACAATCGAAAGGGACGATTACAGTTACTTAAGACAACATGGCGAGATATCTTAGTAATTATCCTAAAACTCTAATATCACGTTTTTTTACCGAGGCAACATCGAAAGGGTCATCGAGGGACTAGTAATCTTTCGAATTAGAGGGAAACCACTAAAAATTCTCACGTTTCGAGAATAGTGACCATTTTCTGAAGGAAACCGAAGTGGGGAATAACCCTAGGAGTGAGCATGTGCAAGTGTTTGATTTCAGTTTATTTAATCTTTGCACATTTAGGGTTTTCTACTTTTTAAAGATTGATCTTTTGCATACAATCCTATTATCAATCATCTAACAGTTTATAATGACGGAGAGTAAAAGTGCGAGAAATTTAAACCTAACTATTACAAGGCTTTGGGGATGGGGGATTACATAATCAAAACTTGGGGAAAACAGTAAATGAAAATAGTAATAAACCTAAGTTAAAAGTTATTACAAACTCGGAGCAATTACATTAATCGGAAAAATAAATAAATGAATGCGTGCGAGAATAAGTTAAATGAGGAATTAAAGTTAAATTCAAAGATATTTAGTTAGTGAATAAAGAAAAAAATATTTTTTTGGATTTTTTTGAGAAAGTAATTAATTTTGCAAATTAACCTAATTTCTAATTAATTTTAATTATGAAAAAGGAATTTAAATTATCCTAATTAACCTAATGAATTAATGAAGTTAAATATTTAAAAAAAAACATAATTCTAATTTTTTTTTTATGATTTTTGTGATTTTTTTATTTAATTAAAGATTTTTAAAACAATTAAAAATAAATAAAACAATAAAAAAAGTTAAAGAAATTAAAACCAAAAATTAAAATGGGCCTGATGCTGGAATTGATTTTGGGGGTGTGAATTGGAATTTTCCAGGCCCAGAATAGCTGGCCCATCTGCCTGGCGCGTGATCCAGTGAGGATCACCTTTGTAGGGTTCACCATGGGGATTGGTTGATTGGGTGCTGGATCTGATCTTGGGAAGATCCAATGGCTAGATCTGGAGGCACATGATGGATGTCTGGTTGTGAGATGCGCTGGATCTGCAAAGAAATTGTAGGAAAAATAATATGCATACGCGTGGGATCGAACCCAAGACGTTTGCCTCACGCGTTCATTCCTTGACCATATGCGCTGGAAGGCTTAGTTGTTAATGTAATAAACAAAAAAAAACATAAGGTAAATAAAGTAATAGGCCCAGGAAATGCGACAAATTCAAACGGGTCAGTGGTATGCTGCCACCTCCTGTCTTCTTCCTAGAAACTATTGTTTTAGAAACTAGGCTTTTACCTACAGACAAATTCATCACTATAGGCTATAATGACAGTTCTTGTGCGTGGCTACAAACCTGTAAACATAAAAAATGTAGTACAAGCAAAATAAATCCCAAGCAAGGGCATGGATCGATTGGAAATAATCCCCTGAGTACGAATAAACCCTTAATTTAGCCAAATTTTGCCTCTAACTAGGGTTCCCCAAATTGGAGCTCTGAAACCCTAGCCATGGCAGATGCCTATACCTGCACTCAAACTCCAATCAAAGTATTCCAGCACGTTGTAAACATGATAATAAGCATTGATATATAATCAAACTATGTTTATGATGCAAAAATCAAAGAAATCGAAATTGAGAGAATGTGCAAACCGTGACCGTTCTTACACTTGATTCTTGATGCTTTGAGGCTTGGGAACGAGTGGGATAACTTCAGTGAAGGTCCAGGAGTCTGAATTTATATCTTTTCATGAGTGCATTTTTTGAACTTGAGGGTTGAAGATGAATTGTAGGGAATTGGATTCTCTTCAAAATGAGCCTTGGATGAGGAATTTCTGACAAAGTATGAGAAAGCTATGCTTGGTCAAAGTTTGGTTGACTTTTCCTATAGAAACCCTAATTTAGAAACTTTTGAGTTTGATGAATTAGGAGCATTCCTTGAGGAATCATGATAAACCCTAGATAAAATTATGGATATCACTTCAAAATGTTGATGTTGATAAAAAATCTTGAAGTTTGACTGTATGTGGATCACAGTTGACTTTTGACATAATACAGTTGATTTTTAGGCATTTGAGCAGTTGACTGAGAAAACTTCTTGTGCAAGGCATGAAAATTGGTGTGGATGATCTTGAGGATATATTTGGGCAATGGAAACCATTTAGAACCCTTGGGACTCAAACATCTTGATGAAGAGTGAAACCCTAGTTTGAGGCTAATTGTCTTAGGAGGAGGATTTGTCTGGTCAATCCTTAGTTAACTTGAGCAATTAAGGACCTCTAGGAGTATGTCTTTTGAGTAAAATGAGAGGGCAATTTTTGGGGTGCAACAGACGCATTAAATTCCTTTACTTTAATATGTATAATTTTGCATGGAGCTTATTAAATGTGTCTCTATGTTAGTATATAATGACATCTCTTCTATTTTAGGACACTCGAGTACCTTGAATGATTCACAGGGAGATACTGACCATTTATGGTGTTATTTGATCTTCCCAATATAATGAATCGTAATTCCCTTTGGGGATGAGGCACGTATAAAGAGTTCCCGATTTTTAAACTTTTCTTCATTTGTGAATTGTAGAAGTTCTTCCTCATTTGTATTATTAATATATCCCTTTATTACGAAATCTTCTGCGTTGATCTTCTAATTAGGTTCATTTGCAATTTTTATGGTACTTGTGATATGTAGATGATCAACTTTGTTTCTTTACGGTAAAATATGTATTTTCCTTCTTTTAATTCCCTCTTTCTTTATTAGGGTTTAAGAAGTGTAGGTTTGTAGGGTCTATCATATTCCTACTTCCTTTCTTACGAAATTATGATGTTGTTTCTTCATATTTGTCTATTTTGTATCGAGAATATTCCGTGTAATGGAGATTTCCCTATGTAGAGGTAGAAATATTGAGACTAAACCATTGGATTGACTTGACTCGCACAGATCAAATAAAAATCGCCACCGTGCTTTATTATTTTCAAAGGAATTGGAAAAGAGCGAATAACCCAAAAAGAGTGGGAGAAAATCTAGGTACGTGAGTTGGTTATGCAAAGGGAAGGTATTAGCACTATAAATATCCACGATACTCAGCAGGAACCTCTTTGAAAATTTGTGTATTTTGACTATATGTGTTGTATACAAAACTAGATGGTGGAGATGAGAGAAGAAGTATTTTTTACAATATTTACACCCGCCGTGGTTGTGAACCTTCCGTGCAATAAGGGATCAGGGTACTCGTAGTTCACCTTTAAAAAAAACACAAGTGTGTTGGTTGATTTTAAGATACGAGACATCATCTTCATATCCGAGTGGAAAACATACTTACTACCCACAATTATGAGAAATGAGAATTTGCATCATCTCAAAGTGGAGGATATAGCTTGGATTTTAAATCAACAAAGCGTCACAGAACACCCAAGTGGAAAATATCTCACTTTACTACATATCATAGAAGTATAGTAGATCGCATCACTACAAGAGTCGACAAAGTGGAAAAAATGGTTTGAATGAGGTTGATTGACTTTTAGCCTTCTCACAAAAATTGTCAAAGTATGACTAAGTTAATTAAAGTTTGATTATGATTTTTTTTTTTGAAAATGCATGGACCTAAGTCCAAGTTTATTATGAAAGCGGTTCAAGTTAGAAAATAAGAAGTGTTTTGAAAAGGAGGGAGAAGATTTGAAATTAAAGAATATGGGAGGAGATGAAGGGACTATCCTAAAGCATAAAGTAAAAGCTAAGGAAAAGAACCGTCTAACCAGCAAGAAGCCAACACTTGACATAAAGAGTCAATGTAGAATTGCCATCCTTTGGATTGAAACCAAGCAAGCAAAGATATTAAACCTCTTAATAATACCAAGCTTTAAATGCATTAAGTATTCTAAAAAGTTAGGCATAGTAACAGTTGTATACAAAGGAATTCTCAATCACAGACAAAGCACATAATCAAAATAACCTGCACACAAAGAAAATCAACCCAATGTCTTGGGTAAACCCTAAGAACTTTAGACAAAACAACAACAGAATAACAAGGTCCCAAGGGTAATCAAGGCTTCTAATCCTAAGTCAACGAAGTTCACAACTCCATTATGCCAGGGATAGTAACCAAATAGTCCAAGTAACCTTAGGGCTTTTTTAGTGTTCAAGTTGACTATTAAGGGTCTTTAAAAAGAAAATGTAAACTTAAGTGAGCAAAATAAAAATGACATAAAGATAAGTGCTCAAGTGAGAAAATATGAAAATAACATGAAATGTAAATTCTAAAATAAATGATGCGTAAAAGTAAAGGCATAAAATAAAGGGCATAACGTAAAAGCAAAAAGTAAAAGCAAAAAAAAAGTAAATTGTTAATGGATTACAAGTTAGAGGTTAGTTGAATGACCATCTTGAAACTTGCATTTGAAAACTCATTAGAAGATTGATAAAATCAAAGCTTCTCAAAAACAAGTCTTGTTTGCTTTTTGTCAAGTATATCATTCATTTCAAATGCTCAAGACGACCTCATATGATCAACGATGTTCAAATGATTCACTTAGACCAAAGTTTATGAAGGTTCGTTAGAGGATTGATAAGATCAAAGCCTCCTAACAATGAACCTCAAGGTTATTGGATCTCTGGTTTCAAATTAACATGTTTGAGACTACAAACATAACTTTAGGCCACAAATGATCATTTCTCGAATCAGGACGAAATTTAGCGCTATGTTAAGCAATTGTAAGTGGATTTATGAAAAAGTCACACCTATATTGAGGCAGGTCAATAGCAATTTATGCACCACATGTTAGAGAAATGATATGTAGATCATTCTCAAACAACATGTAGCACAAGTAAGAAAGGGATAAGATGAAGAGGGAGGGGATGTATCAAATGAAATTAGGGTTTCAAATATCATCAACATCATTCATCCATTTTGGTGGATTTGGTTTTTCAACCTATCAACACTCAAGATCCAATGAGGTTGAGGAATTTGTCCCAAAATAATACCAAAGTCAGGACCAATTTAAAATAATAAAATAATATCCAATAAAACAAAATTTGAAATGATTAATAAAAGGGAAATAATTGATAAAATACACAAAATGTGTCAAGACACCAAATAAAAATCCTAAGAAAAAAAATCAGAAGTCAAACATGACTCAATAATTGTTGACAAAATTTTTTATAGTCAGAAACTATTTTTAAAATTTAAAGAAATAGTCAAAATAAATAAAAATTTGTGAAAAAATAGTAAAATCAGAAATAAAAATAAAATGAGGTCACCAATATTTGTCAAGAGGTCATTGGGTCCTTCCATAATTTTTATAGAATTTAAAAATCAAGAAAAATATTTTTAAAACAATTAAAATAAGGAAAACAATATAAAAATTATAAAAAATATCTAAAATCAAAATAAAAATCTCAAAAATATTCACAAAGTCAGAAATAATTCAAAGTATTTTACTATATTTTTTTCATAATTTTTGAATAAACAATAAGAGAGTTATGAATTTTTGAATTTAAAACAAATAAAATATAAAAATGAGAAAATAAAATAATGTCAAAATAATATGGGTCATCTGATCATAGTCAAAATGCGTTAGTAAACAGATCCAAAAGACCAAACGTGCTGTGCTTGATATAGACCTTAGTGAGAAACACCCAAAATAAAAAAAAATTGGGCCAATCAAAATAAAACAATTGTCACACTATCATTGGTTAAAGAATGACACGTAGGTCGTCTTCAACATCCAGACCTCTGTGCATTGGGTTTATATGAGTTTCTTTAAATGGAAAAATCAGAAGCTCATGGTATCATTGGATTCGTCTCTTCAAGACTATCCTAACCCTACCCTCGCAAAAAATTTCTTTAAAACACAGCTCAATCGATTTGAAGAAAACCAGAAGAAAAAAGTTGGAAAGAGATTCAAAACATCATGAGTAAAACTCACTTCCAGTTAAAAACTAATTATGCGATTAGTATTAGAGTGATGAGAGCTACATTATAGCCTCTAATTTGGAAAGAATTGATCGGTGAATCTACTTGTTGAATTCAAATTCAGAGCTCTGAAACTTGACTTGGCTTGAATGATTCAGGACACTTAAATATTTGGTACTTATTTTGTTAGCTTCTGTGAAGTTCAAGGATGAAGAATCACCAAAAAATTGGGTCGAAAGAAGCTTTAGAATTGAATTTGAAGTTGCAGAATTATGAGTTATGGAGGGAGTTCAATCGAAGTTTTTTGGCTCTCCAAAGTTTGTCTAATGAGTGGTATATCATCCTATATTTATAAGGAAGTGAATGGAATCAAGAGGAGGGGTGAATGATGCAATTTGAGCTGAATTCATACACACCCTGATCATGACAAAAGTGTGACTTGCAGGTTGTCAAAACTCAACCATTCCTTGCGTTTTGATCCTTAATCCAGCCTTAGCAACTTGTTTAAACATGTTTAAGTGGAAAGCACACACAAAATTGGTGATTATAGGTCACATTATGGAAATTAAGTTCTGACTTCAAGAGAAAACTTTAGTTCTAATGTACTGACTTTGCAACCATGGTGCAAGCAACTCAGGGACCTTTATAGAATGATTCTGGAAGCATTTGAACTATCTCGCCACAAACTTCACATTTTGCAAAGAAAGACATCATTTGAAGATATGAACAAAAAGTTATGATCAATTAAAATCGTGAAAACACACTGATCTTTATACTTAGAAATATTTCTAAGTGTTGAACTTCAAAATGACCTATAATGTTCTTCAAAATTAAATGAACTTCCACTAAAAATTTGATCTTGATATCTGAATATGGAATGAAGTAGACTTCTTCAATTGAATTATGGAGTTAAGATCACTAAAAAATCATAAAAATTGAAAAAGTTATGGTCTTTAGAAGATGATGAACAAATTTGGGGGAATTCACAAAAGACCTATAATCTTTTCAATTATTAAACCATTTTCCAAGCATCTTCAAGTCTTTCATATAAAAACAAGTCGTAATTGACATCCAAAATATTATTATGGAAAAATAATTGGCTCAAGGAGATAAAAATTTACCAAGTTATGATCATGTGAAGTCAAACCATAAAATTCAAAAGCCTTTCAAGGAGACTTGTAATCTTTCTCAACTTTTAGTGATCTTTCATTTAAAATTAGCCTTATACATCTGAAGAGAGCTTGTTAAGGACCCTTTAAAGAGAATAATGGATTTAGATTGACTCAAAAATATCAAAAAATGAGAAAGATATGGCCCTTGGAAGTCAATAAACCCTAACTTAGAGAGTGTTAAAATGACTGGAAACTCCTTTAAACTTTTGATGATTTTTCTTGAACAATTGGATCTTGTCATGTTAAGAGAGGTTGTTGTAGTTGAAGGTAAGAATACATATAAAAAACAACCAACTCAAATTTTTGAAAATTGAGACAATTATGTACTTGTGATCACTGAATATAGTATTTGCTCAATTAGGTCAAACTTGTCGAGTCAACCTTGAATATTTTTGAAATTTCTTGGAAAAATAAGCATGATAAGTCATAAGAAGTCTTGAAATGATGTTGTCTTGAAGCACACTCAAGGATGGAGCTTAAGTCTCAATGATTCTTGTTGAAGAAGGCTGGGAAATAAACACGTGAACCTATGAATCTTTTTGATGACTTCCACCACTAACTTTGAGAAGACATTGACCTAAATAAAGTTAGAGGGATCCTTGAACCACAAATATTTAATGACATAGACATGACTTTGAATATTGAACTCTTGCAATCCATTAGAGAACTATTTGATTGAGAATCACCCCTCAAACTCAAGATTAGATGGTGAGATAAATGCAATGGTGATCACCTATAATATGAACATTCAAAGAGACATATATACATATTTTGATGTTAGTTAAAAGAACACATGTACAAGATACACAATTCAAGGTGCTTGGTGATCCCTTAAAGGTGGGATAAAATAGAAAGAGAGAATCAACCCTAATGTGTAATCTTGATGCATTATGACATGAGATTATGAGGAATCATAGGGGCAAAAATTGGGGTATAACAACTGCCTTTATTTAAGCATATTCTATCCAGAGATACGAAGGTCAAAATCTTCTTCTCGATGCGATTGAAGATAATTAATATAAAACAAGCCCTATTTTTGGTCCTAAGATGCCATGAAATTCTTATAATTATGAATTCAAATGACCAACTCCAAAGGCGACACAGGATACCACTGGGGAAGCGGAAAATAAAACCAATGGACCAAAAAGAGAGTCCAACTAGGAAAATAAATCGCCGGGGAACAAAAGTCTCAATTGTACTGGGGTAAATCCCAAAGAGGAGATAAGGTATCACTAATTCAATAAATAAGGAAAAACGCAATGGATAACAACGGTCGGAAGATAGATGCAAACTATCAACTCATAGAGGGGATGGAAAAAAGAGAGTAACATCGACTCACAGGGAAAAGGAAATTAACAACCCGAAGGATGCAAATAGAAATGGTAAGATAATACCGATAAATATCAATATTAAGGTAGGTAACAAATGATTGGAATCAATACTTATGACTGGAAACAAATGAACTCTTTTAGATAAAAGTGAATCTCAATAATGAACTATCTCCCATAATGATGAGACTACCATCCATCAGAGTAAACATCTCAACAACAAACTATCTCCCATAATGACGAGACTACCATTCATTTGAGTAAATACCTCAACAACGAACAATCTCCCACAATGACGAGACTACCATCCATCGGAGTAAACATCTCAACAACGAACTATCTCCCATAATGAAGAGACTACCATTTATCAGAGTAAACATCTCAACAACGAACTATCTCCCATAATGACGAGACTACCATTTATCAGAGTAAAACATCTCAACAATGAACTATCTCCCATAACAAAGAGACTACTATCAATCAGATTAAAATATCTCGACAACAAAATATCTCCCTTAATGACGAGACAAACATTCATCAGAGTAAAACATCTCAACAACGAACTAATTCCCATAATAACGAGACTACCATCCATCGGAGTAAACATATCTATAACGAACTATCTCCCATAATGACGAGACTAACATCCATTGGAGTAAACATCTTCTCTGGCATTGACAGACTCACTGGGGAGTAACATGTTTCTCAAATAAAGAGACCTACCACTTGCTGTTTGTGAAGATGATTGTGATAGCGGTATGGAGAAATGAATCCTGACTTCTTTGGGATGTTCCAATATATTCCTACTGAGGAGATAAAGTCTTCTGGTGCAAAATAAATGAACATTCTCAGTTCGGGGCTCAAATTCTACAAAAATCAAAATAATATTGTTGTCGGGGACCCCAGATTCAAACCAGGAACAAACCAGAGTGAAACTGTCAACCAAGACATCACCCAATGAGGAATAAAATCAAAAGGGGATCCCATTCCATATAGATAATGAGCTAAATAGGAAGGCTAAAACAAAATTCTTCTATGAGGGATAATTCAGTGGGGAATGAAAGCGTATACACTTTCTTCTTTGAGGTTGACAATCTATTGGATCAAGGATAACATAACTTTGCAAATAGGGTAATATGCCAACAAAAACAATAATGAATGCAAATGAGCAATGGATTTTAAATTCAACTATGCATGATGTGTGTATGAATGTATGAATGTTGTCAGGTATATGCTGACAAAACAAACACACTGCACTGGGAATAACTAGACAAAACCAACTTCGGTAAAGTAAACGCTCGTCTAAATCACATCCAGGATGAAGATTCCACAAGAGAGTGAGCATCAACTTAGGAAACAAGTTCCTACTTCACGGCTTATTTCCACTGGGGATAAACATGGCTTGAAAATAATCAAAGCACAATTTGATAGCAATAAACCAATACAGATGCAGGGATGTATCACCCTCCTTCAGGCTTCACCAGGGAATACAATACAAAATTTGCTAGGGAAGATAATGTCATATCGTCTAGACTTCAACTAGGGACTCCAAACAGACCTCAATGGGAAAACAACACCACATTGTCGAAGGGAGCCCAAATACATTATTCTATATTAAGAGTAATGGTTGTGCAAACTTCTCTAGGGAGAAATTATGAAGCTTCATAGGGATAACAACTTTTAGAGAGAAGATTCATCTTCGCTTTTTTGGGTATCTAAGAAGTTTAACAATACAGCAAGAAGTCAAAATTATGGGGATTTTAAATTAAACTCAACACTTGGCGAGAGAAAACCCAAAAGTTGACAGTTGTCTCAACACTTCTTAGAAAAGATGCTGCTCTTGTCTGACTAGTTGCGAAGAACATAACAACAACAATGTCGTAACTATAGGGAGAAATACTCTACAAGAGATTCCACATCAATTCTCAACACACAAAGGGAGAAATAACTCCATGAAATGAGCAAAGGCTTCTTAGCCTTTTCAATTTCTGCCTGATCACCATCTGGCTGGGGAAAGAATCACACTCAACTGGAGAAATTCAAAACAAGACCTGACTGGGGAATATGGATATAGGTATCAAACCACTCAAACCAAATAATCAACTTGGGGAAAAATCTGAACCAAGAATTAACTGGGGAAAATGGGATTACATGCCCAACATTGCTCCATATATCAATTGGTATGAACTCAAATACCCGAGGAAAGAAACACAAGAGGATCATGCGTATATCAGCAAGAGTAATCTCGAGATATATTTTGAGGAATCTTTTCAAAACTTTAGAGTTCGTCCATACTTGGAATCACTACTTTTGTTCTACTTGAATCACAAAATTTGAAGTAAAATGTAATTTGTAAATTCTTTTCAAAACATTTTTTATTATTAAGTCTTTTTGTTTTGAAAATTATTATCAATGATAGATGAAATTGTTGCAAACATAATAAAGTAAGAACTACAAATAATTGGATAAAGGCTCAAACTTTATTAATAGAATGTTAGTATGCGAATGACAAGACTCCATGGATGATTACAAAGTTTGGAGAATGGTAAATATATGGAAAAGATACATTGAAATACAATGATCATTATTCTCCAAAACAACTCTGAACTCTTGAGCAAAGGCTTCAATTAAAGTGTGATGAGAATTCGAGAAGATTGTTGCTTCAATGATCAAGTCTTGTCTGACACAGTTACTTGCCAAGATATCCCTAAGTTTTGCCTAGGTTTCCCTCGTGGGGTTCCAACCTAGCGGGAAAAGTTTATTCTGTTTGTGTTTTAACTTTTTTCTAGATAGTCCTTTTGGGTTTTCAGCCTACCGAGACGCTCTTTTTTGCATAAGCCGCCCTTTCGGGTTTTCAACCTAGCAAGATAATCTTTTATTTCTTTAGGCGAAGTATTTCTTGAATTCCTCAACATTCATGGGATATGGGAACTCCTTACTATCATAGTTTCAAGAATCAATGCACCGCCAGAGAAGAATTTCTTGACAACATATGGACCTTCATAATTTGGATTCCACTTGCTTCAGCGTTAAAAGACATGATATTTCTGAGCACGAGGTTTCCTTCTCTGAATTCACGAGGCTTGACATTCTTATCAAAAGCTTTCTTCAT
The DNA here is from genome assembly GCA_948472305.1 of Vicia faba. NCBI lineage: Eukaryota > Viridiplantae > Streptophyta > Magnoliopsida > Fabales > Fabaceae > Vicia > Vicia faba. The sequence goes on along the minus strand of OX451736.1, from coordinate 69,537,029 downwards.
TTTTTTCTGATATAACTGACCATGACACAAGGTCGTCATTCTCTTTTCTTCAATAAAATTCAACTGGTCGAACCTGTTCTGGACCCATTCAGCCTCTAACAACTAGGTTTCCATTATTATACGCAAAAAGGGAATCTTAACCTCGACGGGGAGCACTGCTTCCATGCCATACACAAGAGAGAATGGGGTTACCCCTGTTGAAGTGTGAACGGATGTACGATACCCATGCAAAGAAAAAGGGAGCATCTAATGCCAATCCTTATAGGTAGCAACCATCTTCTGGATGATCTTTTTAATGTTTTTATTGATAACTTCAACAGCCCCGTTAATCTTGGGTCTGTAAAGAGATGAATTTTGGTGGAAAATCTTAAATTCTTCAAAAAATTCTATCATTATTTTGTTATTAAAATTTGAGCCGTTGTTAGTGATAATCCTGCTTGCACACCATACCAACATATGAGATTTTTCTTGATAAAATGTACTACCACCTTCTTGGTGATGTTAACATAGGAAGCTGCTTCCACCCATTTTGTAAAGTAGTCAATTGCCACTAAGATGAAATGATGTCCATTCGACACCTTGGGTTCAATCATTCCAATCATATCAATACCCTAAATAGAAAAATGCCAGAGGGAAAAATAACATTGAGAAGCGTTGGAGGCACATGAATCTTATCAGCATAAATCTGAAACTTATGGCACTTCTTTGAAAATTTATAACAGTCATATTCCATTTCCAGCCAATAGTAACCTGCCCTAAGCATTTTCTTTTCCATCAAGTTTCCATTGACATGGGTACCAAAGGAACCTTCATGGATCTCATGCATTAACATGTCTGTTTCGTGTCTATCCACGCATCTGAGCAAGACCATGTCATAATTTATTTTGTATAGCACATCTTCATTGAGGAAAAAGCTACCTGCCAACCTTCTTAATGTCTTTCTATCTTTGTTCGATGCAGCAACCCAGTATTCCCGAGTCTCGAGAAAGTGATTGATATCATAATACCAAGGTTTTTCATCTGACGCCTATAACACCCATTAATTTAATTAATTATTTAATTAAATTATTTTTGGATTATTTATGGAAGTTGTGAGATGTTGAGAATTGATGGTATAAATTGTTAGATTATTATTAATTAATTAGTTAGTTGATTAATAATAATAATGTTGGAATTAATGGAATAATTGTGTTGGACTTATGTTATTGATTGGAAGTAGTAAAGTGGGGGTGTGTATGTTAGGCCCAATAGAATTGATGATATATGGTTAAGCTGACACAAGGATTTAATTTAGTTGGTGATTAAGGGTTTTTGTGCGCTGATAGTGTGAAGCCGCGCGAAGTGAGGAGCAAGCTGCCCGGTGTCGAGCAGAACAAAGTAAGGCTGTCGGCTGGGATTTTGGTAGAGCGACCTTTAATCTAGGTAAGGGTGGGGTTCTGACCTTATAATGGGATTTATGATGTGTATTATGTGGCAATTAGTTGTTGTATGACTGTTGTACATTGATGTTTCTGGATCTGTTATTTAAGTTCCAGTTTCCTCATGCTATGGTCGTTTTGGGAGTTACCGTACGACTGTTTAATGAACCTGTTATAGGAAGTTGCTTAGTTGTTATGTTGTGGGCGTTTTGAGTTGTCTATATAATTTCCCGGTATAATCAATGATTAGGTTAGTGTAGATTTTACCTATTGATATGGTCGTTAGGATGTTGTGATATTCTGAGCAGTTGGTAGGAAAATTAGTAAATTGTTGTTGTGGTCGTTATAGGAAGTGTTCAGCGTGACTGTCTGGTACAATTAGTGAATATGTTGAAAGTACATATAGTTGCCATTTGTTGTGTTATTTTGAGTAGTTGGCCGGAGATCATGGATTGTGTTCTGGTGGTTAACATGCTGTTGGCTGGAATAAGTAGTCAGGGAGGATGCTGATGATGTTTGGTGCTGAGCGGCATTTATACTGCGAAGTGTGTCGGTGAAGATATGTGTTGGATGTCGAGAAGAATTAGGCTGTGAGGCATGCCGAGGAGCACAAAACGGTTGTCGAGCAGAATGAAGCTGCAGGTTATGTATAGAACATAAGAAGTTGTTATTCTTCTTTGTTTCGGTGCGTGTCGAGGGCTATTGAGTTAGTTGTTTTTCTATCTTGTTACTGTTCATGTTAAGGGGTGTGTAGTTCTTCCTATCCCTTTTGCCCGTGCTGTATAAGTTATTATGAATTGATAATTTGCAGGTTGGTGAATTATGTTGAGATGCCTCTAATTTTGGCAGATATTATGTTGTAGGCTTATGGCTAAAGTTGATTTATGTTGAGTTGATGTTGAATTGTTGTTGGTGTTGTAGGCTTATGGACAACGTTGATTTATATTGAGTTGTTATTTGTTGTTGTTGTTGCTACATTCATGTTATGTCGCATACATCACATATCAAGTTGGAGCTGAAGCTCGTTAAGTTGGATTAGATTGTCAAAATATTAATTTGAAGGCTTATGCCTTGTTGATTCCTCTATTTATTAGCAGATTTTTAAGTTGGGAGTTCTACTCCATTAGTACCACATGCATTAGCATAAAGACAAGTTACATTTTATGTTGCTTTCTGAGTCGTTGTGTGGTTGATTTGATTATGCTTATGTTGTTAAAACCTAAGAAGTGGTGAATATGTATGAACTGATTCTAATGTTTTATTTATCATACGTTCTATTATATTGTTCGATATCTCACCCCTTCTATTTGAATGTTACCCCTATGTTGGTAACGTGTAGGTAATCTAGAGTGAAGGCAGTTTACCTTCAGTAGTTCGAGTCGGTGTCATTGCTTTGATACGTAACATTGGGGGGGATGAACGCTTGCTATTTTATTGTTATTATTCAGTTGTTGCACTTTAAGTTGTTGTTCGTTAAATAACTGTTATTTAATGTTGTTTCAGTTGGATAAAGATGTTCTACTCTTTAAGTTGAATATTTAATTCTGCTGTGTGGTTATGAAAGTTGTTGGTTTTAAAAGAATAATTTATGTTGTTGTTGGTTCATCCAAGTTTAATGTGTTATGTATCTGTAATGAATGCCCCTATTTTAAGTTCATTTTGTAGTATCCTGATTCAGTTGTTGAATTTTTATGACTCTGATTTTATATATACTATCGAGTAGAATTGGGATGTTACAAAGATGGTATCAAAGTTAGTCGGTCTGTCCAACCAAGTTGTCGAGTCATAGTTTGTCTAACAATCGACCATTATTAACTTGATGTTGCACTTGCTGCTGCTTTAGAAGCAATGGCGCATGCTATGGAGAATAAGCTGAACACTGACAAGAATGCTGGATCTTGTAGCTTGGCGACCTTCCAGAGGGAGAATCTGCCTACCTTCAAGGGTAAGTATGATCCTGACAGGGTGTTGGATTGGTTTAAAAAGATTGAAAGAATATTCCGTGTGATGGACTACACTCCAACATAGAAGGTTCGTTATGGTACTCATATGCTAGCAGTCGAAGCTGATGACTAGTGGCTAGAGGCGTGTCAGAAGTTGGAAACTGCAGGTGAAAATTTCACTTGGTCTGTGTTTTATAGAGAATTTATGAGGAAGTATTTCCCCGAAGATTTTTGTGGTAAGAAGGAAATTGAGTTCCTTGAGCTGAAGCAAGGGAGTATGTCAGTTGTTGAATATGCTGCAAAGTTTGATGAGTTGGCTAAGTTTTACCCGTACTATAGTGAGGCAAATGCTGAGTTTTCAAAGTGCATCAAGTTTGAGAACGGGTTGCACCCGGAGATCAAGAAATTTGTAAGACCAAGTGTATCACCGTGGGGAGATCCAATGTTGCTAGTAAATAAGAAAGATGGAAGTATGAGGCTTTGTGTCGATTATAGACAATTGAATAAAGTGACGATTAAGAACTAGTATCCACTTCCAAAGATAGATGACTTAATAGATCATTTGGTGGGTGCTCGAGTGGTTAGTAAGATTGATTTGAGGTCGGGTTACCATCAAATTAAAGTGAAGGATAAAGATATTATGAAGACGGCTTTCAGAATGCGTTACAGGCATTATGATTATTCGGTGATGACTTTCGGTGTTACTAATGGGTCGGGAATATTCATGGAATACATTTCATACTTATTTAGACCGGTTTGTAGTGGCTTTCATTGATGACATTTTGATTTATTCTAAATCGGAAGAAGAGCATGCAAAACACTTAATAATACTATTGCAAGTTTGGAAAGAGAAGAAGTTGTATGCAAAGATGTCTAAGTGTGAATTTTGATTAAAGAAGGTTAGTTTTCTTGGTCATGTTATCTCAGGTAGTGGCATTGCTGTAGATCCATCTAAGGTAGATGTTGTGTTGTAGTGGGAAACTCCAAAGTCGGCTACTGAGATCAGAAGCTTTTTGGGATTATCTGGTTATGATAGAAGGTTTATTGAAGTTTTCTCTAAGTTGGCACTTACGTTGACTAAGTTGACTTGTAAGGGTAGAGTTTTTCTATGGGATGTTCAATGTGAAGAAAGTTTTACAGAATTGAAGAAGAGATTGACGTCGGCTCAGTTTTTTACGTTACCTAATTCAGGAGAACCTTTTGTGGTATATTGTGATGCTTCTAAGATGGGTTTAGTAGGTGTGCTTATGCAGAATGATAAGGTAGTTGCTTATGCGTCAATGCAGTTCAGGACTCATGAGAAGAATTATCCTATGCATGATTTAGAGCTTGCTGCAGTTGTTTTTATGTTGAATATTTGGAGGCATTATCTTTATGGTTCTAGATTTGAAGTATTTAGTGACCATAAAAGTTTAAAATATTTATTTGATCAGAAATAATTGAACATGAGACAACAAAGATGGTTGGAATTGTTAAAGGATAACGATTTCACTTTGAAGTATCACCAAGGAAAAGTGAATGTGGTAGTTGATGTGTTAAGCCGAAAGACTTTACATATGTCATCAATGATGGTTAAAGAGTTGGAATTAATTGGACAGTTCAGATATATGAGCTTAGTTTGCAAGGTGACACCGTAGAGTGTTATGTTAGGGATGTTGAAGATTAATAATGATTTTCTAGATAATATCAAAGAGGCTCAGAAGTTGGATGTAAAACTGGTAGATTTGGTGGTCAGGATCAATCAGTCTGAGAATAGTGATTTTAAGTTAGATGCGCAAGGTGTGTTGAGATTCTGTAATGGAATTTGTATTCCTAATGATGAAAAGATGAAGAAAGTTATTCTTGAGGAAAGTCATAGAAGTAAGATGAGTATTCATCCATAAGCTACAAAATGTATCAATATTTGAAGGATTTGTTTTGATGGCCTGGAATGAAGAGTGATGTGGCTCGGTTTAGGTATGCACGTTTGACTTGTCAGAAGTCGAAAGTTGAACATCAGAAGCCTGTAGGGTTGATGCAACGGTTAGAAGTTCCAGAATGGAAATGGGATAGCATTTTGATGGAATTTGTGACAGGATTACCTAATACTCTAAGAGGACATTATATTATTTGGGTGATTGTTGATAGGCTTACTAAGTCGGCTCATTTTATTCCTATTAACATCAGTTTTCCAATATCAAAGTTGGCAGAGATTTATACTAGTGTAATTGTAAAGCTGCGTGGTGTTCCTTTGTGTATCATTTCAGATAGAGATCCGAGGTTTACTTAATATTTTTAGAAGAGTTTGCAAGATGCATTGAGTTCTAAGTTGAGGTTGAGTTCGGCATATCACCCTCAGACGGATGGTCAAACTGAAAGGACTATTTAGTCATTACAAGATATGTTGAGAGCATGTGTTCTTGAACAGGGAGGTTCATGGGATACTTATTTTCCATTAAAAGAGTTAACTTGTAATAACAGTTACCATTCTAGTATTAGAATGGCACCTTTTGAAGCATTGTATGGTCGAATATGTAGGACTCCTTTATGTTGGCATGAATCTGGAGAAAGCGTAGTACTTGGACCTAAACTTGTTCGTGAGACTACTGAGAAGGTGAAGTTAATTCGAGAAAAGATGAAAGCTTCCCAAAGTAGACAGAAGATTTATTATGACAGACGAAGGAATGATTTGGAATTTCAAGCAGGTGACCGTTTGTTTCTGAGAGTTACACCTGTGACTGGTGTTAGGCTAGCGTTGAAGTCTAAGAAGCTCACTTCTCATTTTATTAGTCTGTATCATATTTCAGAAAGAGTTAGGAATGTTGCTTATAGAGTGGCTTTACCGCCTAATCTTTTGAATTTGCATGATGTGTTTCATGTGTCACAACTCCGAAAGTATATTTTAGATCCATCTAATGTGATTCATATAGATGATGTGCAAGTACGGGATAATCTTACTGTGGAGATGATGCCTGTACGAATCGCGAATCGTGAGATGAAGACTCTAAGAGGCAAAGAGATTGCTTTGGTGAAAGTAGTTTGGCTAGGAGCTTCCCGAGAAATCATGACTTGGGAGTTGGAAAGCAAGATGTGGGACTCCTATCCTGAGTTATTTGAATAAGGTAAATTTTTGAGGACAAAAATATTCTAAGTGTGGAGAGTTGTAACGCTCGTTATTTAATTAATTATTTAATTAAATTATTTTTGGATTATTTATTGAAGTTGTGAGATGTTGAGATTTGTTGGTATAAGTTGTTATATTATTATTAATTAATTAATTAGTTGATTAATAATAATATAATAATGTTGGAATTAATGGAATAATTGTGTTGGACTTATGTTATTGGTTGGAAGTAGTAAAGTGGGGGTGTGCATGTTAGGCCCAATAGAATTGATGATATTAGGTTAAGCTGACACAAGGATTTAATTTAGTTGGTGATTAAGGGTTTTTGTGCACTGACCGTGTGAAGCCGCACGAAGACAGGAGCAAGCTGCCCGGTGTCGAGCAGAACAAAGTAAGGCTGTCGGGTGGGACTTTGGTAGAGAGACCTTCAATCAAGGTAAGGGTGGGGTTTTGACCTTATAATTAGATTTATGATGTATATTATAGGGGAATTGGTCGTTGTATGACTGTTGTACGTTGATGTTTCTGGATCCGTTATTAAAGTTTTCTGTTTCCTAATGTCGTGGTCGTCTAGGGAGTTACGGTACGCCTGTTTAATTAACCTGTTATAGGAAGTTTCCCGGTTGTTATGGTGTGGGCATTTTGAGTTGTCTGTATAGTTTCCCGGTATAATCAATGATTAGGTTAGTGTAGATTTAACCTGTTGATATGCTCGTTAGGATGTTGTGATATTCCGAGTGGTTGGCAGGAAAGTTAGTAAATTATTGTTGTGGTTGTTATTGGAAGGGTTCAGCGTGATTGTCTTTTATAATTAGTGAATCTGTTGAAAGTGAATATAGTTGCCCGTTGTTGTTTTATTCCGAGCAGTTGGTCGGATATCATGGATTGTGTTGTGGTGGTCGTCATGCTATTCTATTGTTCTATGTTGTTGCCCGAAATTAGTGGTAGGGGAGGATGCTGATGGTGTTAGGTGCCGAGTGACATTTAGGCTGCGAAGTGTGTCGAAGAAAATATGTATTGGATGTCGAGCGACATTAGGCTGCAGGGCGTAACGAGGAGCACTGTATGGTTGTCGAGCGGAACGAAGCTGCAGGTTGTGTTGAGGAGCATAAGTAGTTGTTGTTCTTCTTTGTTTCGGTGTGTGTAGAGAGGTATTGAGTTAGTTGTTATTCTGTCTTGTTGCTGTGCATGTCGAGGGGCGCGTAGTTCTTCCTATCCCTTTTGCCCATACATGTTGGTTTGGTCAATACCATTGTTGTATAAGTTGTTTTGAATTGAGAATTTACAGGTTGGTGAACTATGTTGAGATGCCTCTAAATTTGACAGATATTATGTTGTAGGCTTATAACCAAAGTTGATTTATGTTGATTTGATGTTGAGTTTTTGTTGATGTTGTACGCTTATGGACAACGTTGATTTATGTTGAGTTGTTGTTTTTTGTTGTTGTTTCTACATTCATGTTGTGTCGCATATATCGTATATCAAGTTACAGCTGGTGCTCGTTATGTTGCCCTTGATTGGCAAAATATTAAGTTGAAGGCTTACACCTTGCATTCTGAGTCGTTGTGTAGTTGATTTGATTATGCTTATGTTGTTAAAATCTGAGAAGTGGTGAATATGTATGAACTGATTCTAATGTTTTATTTATCATACGTTCTATTATATTGTTCGATATCTCACCTCTTCTGTTTAAATATTACCCCTATGTTGGTAATGTTCAGGTTATCCAGAGTGAAGGCGGTTTACATTCAGTAGTTCGAGTCAGTGTCATTGCTCTGATACGTAACACTTGTGGGGGTGAACGCTTGCTATTTTATTGTTATTATTTAGTTGTTGCACTTTAAGTTGTTGTTTGTTAAATAACTATTATTTGAAGTTGCTTTAGTTGGATAAAGATGTTATACTCTTTAAGTTGAATATTTGATTTCGTTGCGTGGTTATGAAAGTTGTTGGTTTTAAAAGATTAACTTATGTTGTTGGTTCATCCAAGTTTAATGTGTTATGTATCTGCAATGAATGTCGTTGTTTTAAGTTGAATTTGTAGCATCTTGATTCGGTTGTCGAATTTTTGTAACTATGATTTTATATATATTGTCGGGTAGAATTGGAGTGTTACAACGCCCCCTAAATAAGTTGGACTATCCAGACGTCGAATAGTGATATGAGGTACATTGTTCCAAGCATTTACTTGGTACATGGAAGTCAAGATGGCTAAAGCATCTGCAATCTAATTCTCATCTACGAGAATATGATAGAGTTAAACTTTATTGAAGAAAGGTGATAATCTTCTTACATAATCTTTTTAAGGAATTAAGCCAATGTGACGAGTATCCCATTCTCCTTTAATCTGATTTATTACCAAAGATGAATCTCCATATACTGACGAAGGGAAAAACACAAGAAGGGGGGAGGGGGGGTTGAATTGGGATCTCAAAATTCAATGGAAAGAACACGTTGATTTTTATCCTGGTTCGTTTGTACTAAAACTACTCCAGTCCACCCGCCAAGGTGACTTCGCCTCTCGTCAACGAGGTCTTAATCAACTAATCAATCTTGATTACAAAACTACTTTGACAACTGCCAAAGTCTTCTTGAGTCCAAAACCACAACCCGATTTTCTCAAGGAAATGACTAAACAGTAATTGAATAAATGTGTACAATAGTGTTTCTAATAAAATAGTATCACTAACAGTGATGTTTTACACAGTTTGAATATGAACGTTTGAGGGTGAAAGATGATTGTTGCGTTATTGTACTTTCACGTGAATTCTTCTTTTTGTGCACAGTAGTTCATCATTTAAAATCTTCTAGGCGTTTTCTTTATATAGGCCATGCAAAAGTGACATAAGAAGATGATTTTGGTATGTTTATAACACGAGTTAATGAACTTTCCAAACTAGGAGAACCTTGTCTGTTTGTAGACGTTACTTTTGATATTGCATTGATAAATTGGAACGATTCAAAACTTCTCACATCATAGGATGAATGTTACCGTTGAGATTCCATTATTGCTTGTATTAGAACTTTACAAATCAGAGAATAAGAGATCCTGTTTCACAATGTTTGTGCATTCAAAAGTTGTAACAAAACTTCTTCATATAAGCATGTCACACAAATTTACTTCTAAGAAGGATGCGTCTGATTCTATCATAGTACTCTCATCTTCTATGCTCGCATAATCATAACTTCTAGTGATGTTCTGGCAGATCGTCTATGCTTCTTACATCAGAACATCTTTTTCACATCAGAACTTCCTGCATGTAAAGATACTTTTATTAGCGAGCATATTTACTCTTTATATCTATATATATCATGTGTTTGTTATCATCAAAACTCTTGCAGGGATGTAGAACCAAATTATGTTCTAACAATCCCCCCCCCCCCTTTTTGATGATGACAAAAACTTGTATATTTTGATGGAATATAAAGAACCAATAATAAAAACTCCCCCTGAGTAGAATACTCAGATAATGAGAAAATAAAATACTTCCCTGAAGATATTCTGATGACGCAGATTTGCTTCTAATAGGAGTCAAAATATCACTGCTTCTCCCTCTTTTTGTCAATAATCAAAAAGTATGAAGTTGCTTGAGAAGGTGTGACAATCGTGTTCTGGATTCAACTGAGATTCTTTAGAGAGCTTCTGATGCTATATTCTCATTATAGTTCCCAATAGTTCCAGAGCCAATAACCTTTTGTTTCTAATTTCCTCTGAAACCTGCGAATCCTTTAAATTCCAGGCTTTGGAACATATGCTTTCTTTCCTCCATGTGTAGAGAGCATCCATAATCCAGATGTTAGGACTGGTGTTTCAACCTTTCTGTTAAAAATATCTGCAGCATAGATGATTTTATCCTTTCATATCCATATCTTTTTGGTTCCATGATTGTTAGCGTTTCCAAAATTTAGTTTGAATTTTGGTTTAGCATAAAAGGCCTTACTAGTATATTTTATATCATGTGTTTGCCCAGTAGTGAACAAAGAATAAGGAGGAGTGCATTTAATAACCGAATCCTTAACTTTCTTAGGCTGGGATTGTTGTACTCCAAAATTTTCCCTCTCATTTCACTAAAGACATGCTTCTAGAGGTCCCCAACTTGCCCTAGGATGACTAAGAATTGACCAGGCCAACCCTCCCCCTAAAGGTAGTGAACCTCAACTAGGGTTTCAATTTTGAGAAATATGTGTGAGTCCCAAGGATCCAAAATGTTCTCCATTGTCCTAATATGTCCTCAAGATCATCCATGCCAAATTGCATGCCTTGAACAACAAGTTTGCTCAGTCAAACTGCTCAAATGCTTGGAAATTAACTATACCAGGTCAAAAGTCAATTGTGGCCTATGTATAGTCAAACTTCAATATTTTTGGTCAACATCAACATTTTTAAGTAATATCCATCATTTGATAAAGGTTTGATCATGATTCCTCAAGAAATGCTCCTAACTCATCAAAAGTCAAAAATGGCAAATTAGGGTTCGATAGGAAAAGTCAACCAAATATTGACCAAGCATAACTTTATCATACTTTATCATAAAGTTTTTCACCAAGGCTCATTTTGAAGAGAATCCAATTCCCTACAACTTCTCTTCAGCCCTCAAGTTCAAGAAATTCCCCAATCAAAATATACAAGCTCATACATTATAGGTCCTTTCAAAAAGTCAACAAAAACACCTTTTGGGTTAAAGCTCCTTACATGAATATGGATGATCCAATTAAGATGAAACCAAAAGGGTTGTTTGGAGGACATCCCAATCTCTCTAAAAAGTCTAAGAACACCCTATTAGGGTTAAAATTGAGAGAGATAAGGATGTCACAAGTTGGACAATTTTCAAGGAATGCATGAAATCTCAATTGGGCAAATTTGTATTTTTGAGCTATTGGGCCCAATTTTTAGAGTCCAAACGTGTTCATGATGTATCTAAGGATCTCTAAACATTTCCATGCATTATTTTGTTTTTTTATTTTATTTATTTTTATTTTATTCAAATAAGTTCAAAATAAATTAAATAAATACTAAATAAATGCAAGTATATGTAAGATATAGAATATGCAAATCTTTTTTAAACCAAAGAGATCATAGCCAGCTATCAAAACCGTGTGGAGTGAAAAAGGAAGTGGATATTTTATTTTGGAAATATTTGAATCAAAATGTTCACACCTTAAAAGAGCATTGATCAATTGGATTTCTTCCATAATTGTTAACCTAATATGATTCACTACATAAGCACATCAACCCTAGACCAAAAGAACACGTGAAAGATGCCTCCAAACCAAGAGTAAAAGTTCAAGAATTTCCATAAAAGGTGAAAAACTGTTAGGTTAACAAAGAACACGTGATGACAATCCCTTCGATCTGCTAAGGTATCTCTACATGTTGCCTTCAATGACCATAAACATCCCTTTTGATAGTCCCTCAACATCCAACGATAGGGCTACCTACTCACTAATAGTAGGATAGCACTATCTAAAGGAAAGGAGGAAAAAGAACGCCTTTTTCGGGTAGGTAGATAGTTGTTAAGTACTTGGTCAAATCTTATTCCTTTTTACACTTACACACTTTCAAAATTATTTTCAAAAACGCTTTATCACACTCTTGAGGACTGATACAAGAGTTATCATAAAGCAAACAAAAACCTTTCAAAACACACAAACATGAAAATATTTTTCAAAAATGAGAAAGTACCTAAGATCCCGTGGAAAACCACGGATGGAAATGGTGATAACACCTTCCCTTTCCATAATTTACGTCCCTTACTCAGAAAATCTCGAAAAAGGTCTTTTTCTGTTCTTTTCACCCTTTCCTTTGTTGGATAAAAGAAAAGTCGGCGATGACTCTTTTTTACCGTGACATTTGCGAATAAAAACACAAAACCAGTATTAACAGTCGGTTCTGCCACCGTATCACAGAACTGGCGACTCTGCTGGGAAAGATAATAAAAGTGGGGTTTACCTTAGGGTCTAGTTCATTTATAATCTGTTTTCTTTTTCTGTTTTGATTGCTTTAGTTTTAAGGGTATTGTTTGGGTTACTATAGATCCTACACCCAGATCTGGGGAAACCTTTTAGGTAAGTAGCAATAGATCATGGAAATTGTGCGGGGTATACCGACATGGCTGAAACGATAGCTACATTGATGTGACACTTTGGTGGGTACCGGTAGCCCTTGAGTTAATCAAGGAGAATACGGGGCTTTATGTGGTGTCATGAAGCGTAAACTGACCTTAGAACCTTAATTGAACAACTTGTCTATTAGGACCTGTAGCGGTAGAAATGTTTAAGACTAAGCCATTGGATTGACTAGACTTTATACAAATAAAAATAAAAATCGCAACCGCGCTTTATCATTTCCAAAGGAATGGGAAAAGAGCGAATAACCCAAAAAGAGGGGGAAAGATTCAAGGTAAGGGGGTTGGTTATGCAAAGGGAAGGTATTAGCACCCTAAACATCTACGGTACTCCGCAGGAGCCTCTTTGTAAAATCTGTATATTTTGGTTATAAAAACTGTTGTATATAAAATGGATGGTGGAGGTGAGAAAAGAAATATATTTTTTATAATTTTTACACCCGCCGCAGTTGCGAACCTTTAGTGCCTACGTACCACCTTTCGTGCAATAGGGGATCAGGGTACACGTAGTTCCTCTTTTAAAAATTTAAAACACAAATGTGTTGGTTATTTTTATGAGATAAAACATCATCGTCATTGTCCATGTGGAAAATATACTTACTACCCACAATCATGAGAAAGGAGAACTTACGTCATCTCAAAGTGGAGGATATGGCTTGGATTTTAAAATCAACAATGCCTCACTTAACACTCAAGTGGAAAATATCTCTCTTCACTACATATTGTAGAAGTATAGTTGTTTGCATCACTACAAGGATTGACAAGAGTCTAATCTTTTGAGACAAGTTTTTTTTAAAGTAAAAAGCCAAAGTGGAAAATGGTTTGAAATGAGATTGATTGACATTTAGTCTTCTCACAAAAAATGTCAAGGTATTATTAAGTTGATTGAAATTTATTCATGAAAATGTTTTGAAAATTCATGGACATAAGTCCAAGTTTATTATGAAAGTGGTTCAAGTTAAAAAACAAGAATAATTTTCAAAAGGAGGGAGAAGATTTTTGAATTTAAAGAAGATGGGAGGAGAAGAAGGGACTATCCTAAAGCATAAGGTAAAAGATAAGGAGAAGAACCATCTAACCAATAAGAAGCCAATACATGACACTATGAGTCAAGATAGAATTCCCATTCTTCGGATTGAAACCAAGAAAGCAAAGATACTAGACCTCTTGAGAGAACCAAACTTCAAGTGTATTAAGTCTTCGCAAAAATTGGGCAGGGTAACGACTGTATATGGGTGAATTCCATATTACAAACAAAGTATGTAATCACAATAACCTGCGCACAAAATAAACAAACAACCCAATGTCTTGAGGTAAACCCCAAGAACTCCAGACAAAATATCAATTAAAGTCACAAGGTCTCCAACATAGGCCAGGGTTTCTAATCCTAAGTCCAAGAAGTCCAATGCTCCATATTGCCAAGGATAGTAACCAAATACTCCAAGTACCATTAAAGATTTTTATGGTTCATGTTGATTATTAAGTGTCTTCAAAAGGAAAAGAAAAGCTCAAGTGAGCAAAATAAAAATGTCATAAAAGTAAATGCTCAAGTGAGCAAAGATGAAAATAGCATGAAATGTAAATGCAAAAATTAAATGGTACATAAAGTAAAGAGCATAAAATAAAAGCATAAAATAAAGTCAATTGTTAGAAATTAGTGGTTAGTTGGGTGATCATCTTGAAACTTACATTTGGAACTTATTAGAGGATTGGTAGAACCAAAGCCTCCTTACAACAAGTTGCATTTGCTTTTTGTCAAGTATATCATCCATTTTGGAATCCTCAAAAGGTAACATTTAATGATCAACGATGTTTAAGTGATCCGCGTTGACCAAAATTGATGAAGATCCATTAGAGGATTGGTAGAAGCAAAGCCTCCACACAATGAATCTCAAGGTTATTGGATCAAAGAGATCAAATTAACATACCTGGGCTTGCAAACACAGGTTTGGGCCACAAATGATCATTTATCCGAATCGGGACAAAATTTAGCGCTATGTTAAGCAATCGTAAGTGGACTTATGTAGAAGTCGCACCTATTTTGAGGCCGGTCAATAGCAATCTATGTAATTCATGTTTGGATAAATGATATAGAGATCACCATCCATTAACATGTAGCACAATTATAAAAATAAAGGGATAAGATGAAGAGGTAGGGGAATGATAAGCTAATTTGGATCACTACTTTAAATTTCTTTCATCTTTAAATTCAATAACTCCTCTAGATGGATTAAAGCACTAAATATATCATTAATCCAAAGCACCAAAAATGAATTAAATAATTCACTCTTTGGTAGATTTGAATTGATGAACATTTATCCAACTTCATATACATCACAAAGTCCATTGAGTTTAAAGAGAAATTGGATATCTAAAATTGCAATCCAAACCAACAATCAAAAGGAGTGAGTAGAAAAACATTTATGGATCAAAACATCCCCAAAACAAGGCAAAAAATGCATTATGTTTCTGTGTACATCGATTGCACTAAAGTGTAAATCGATTTACATAGTACAATTTTCAAAAATCTGCACGAAATTGCTTCTGTGCAATCGATTGCACTGTTACTGCAATCAATTGCACGTTGTTACAGACAGCAAAATAGCATTTTAAAAGGCCAAATTATTGTTCAAACCTTCCATCAAATACCTTATGATCATGAATCCAATTGAGCACGAAAATTCCATCTAATTATGATAAAATAGAACCAATGGAATCATAAAATAATGCTCAATGAATCAAACCCATAGATCAACAAGAGATCACGTTGTGAAAGATGAATTATTCAACTTACCAAAGGTAGATCTAGAGAAATATCAAAACAACTTTAAGAATTTGCTTCAATTCAACCACAAGAACCAATTGACCAAGCTTGGATGTAGAGAATTGATGGAGAAAAAGTATTTGGATGAAGGTTTAGCTCAAAGATTAGTAAGCTTCAATGCAAAGCTTACTAACTTTTTGAAAATGGAGCTTTGAGTGAATTTGGTAGATGGACAGTATTGAGAGATTTTTTAGCAAGGTGGATTTGGCTATCAAAAGCTTGAAATTTGAATGAAATGAGGGCTCTATTTATAGAGTTTTAGGATTGGGATTAGTGGTAATTTGGTAATTGATTCTTGGAGCCAAAATTTGAATTAATAATAACTCTTTCAAAAATTAGAGCCAAAATTCGAATTAATGATAATTCTTCTTAAAAATTAAAGATTTGCACTAAAATTTGAATTAATGATACATCTTTCAAAAAAATGAATAAAAATTGGAGCCAAAATTTGAAAATCTTAAAATTGCTGATTTTTTTTCAAATTTTCATGTGCAATTGATTGCACTATAGTGCAAATCGATTTCCACAATGTATTTTTTCAAAAATGGCACAAAATTCACTACGTGCAATCGATTGCACTCTAAGAGAAATCGATTGCATTAGTGAAAAAAATGAATTTTTGTTAATTTTTCCTTTGCAAATAGAGATTTTAGAAAAATAATACCAGAAATCCTTATTTGTCAGATGCTCCGACTTGGTACCTACAAAACAAAAATATAAAAAGACAAAGACAAATATTTTTTGTATTTTGATTAGAAGTTAATCAACAACACATATACAAAATACATAACTAAGGTGCTTGGAGATTCCTCAAGAGCAAATTTAAAGATAGGAGATAGAAAAAGATGAAGAACAAACCCTAATGTGATCTTGTTATGATTGAGTTGATATGATATGATATAGGAATCTTAGGGGCAAAAATTGGGTTACAACAGGACGTAGTGAGTTTTCTTAAAAATTGGGGAGACAAATCTTAACGAGTGTAGTATGGAGGAGTTTTCTCAATTATTGGGGGTACCTATACTTAATCAATTACCATTTAACGGTATGGAAAGAAACCCGAAGCCTGAAGAGATTGCTCAAGCTCTGTCTTTACAACGGTCTGATGTAGTGGCAAATTAGGAAACCATCAGAGGTGTCGAAGAATTTCTAGCCAAGTTTTTATTTGAGATAGCTCAACATTTTTAGGATACCCTGGATTTACAAGCTTTTGAAGAAGTGTTGACCCTTCTCATCTATGAGATGGTACTATTCCCTAACCCGGACCAACTCATAGATGTGAATGCAGTTAAGGTTTTTCTGTCTCATAATTCGGTGCCTACTTTACTTGGGGATATTATACACTCTCTGCATACTCGCACTCTAAAGAGAAGAGGGACCCTTCTGTGTTGCACTCCTCTATTGGCTAGGTGGTTTATTTCGCACCTACCTCGGTCTGTTTTGAAGAATGAGCAGGGTATGAGATGGTCTCATAGGTTGATGTCCCTCACACATTCGGATATTCATTGGTGTTCTCGATCCTTGAAAAATGTTACCATCATTAATCACTGTGGGGAATTCCCTAATGTCACTCTCTTAGGAATTAGGGGAGGAATCACTTATAATCCTTGTCTGGCGTTGCAACAGTTTGGTTAGCTAGAAGGGATGGTCCTCATGATGCACTCGTCCAAGGAATCATCTTTGACTATGAGAATGATGTTCAGGGTTATCGTAAGATGTTCAGGGTTATCGTAAGAGGTTCATTCCATTCCTCTTGAGCCTTATCTCAAATGGGTGCGAGCTCGTGCTCAATGTCTTATGATGCCTTACCCTTCCGTCGTACATGTAATCATGGAGCCAATTGCCGAGGGAGACACTCCTTACATTGTCCTTCATCCTGACATTGTTACTTCCTTTGTAAGCCCAAGAGGAATCATTGTGATCGTTAAAACTTCTTAATGCAATTAACGTTTGTTCTCTTACTGTTTAAGCAAATTTAAGTCTTAGAAATCCTTGAAAACATTACATGCATAAATCATACATATCATCGCATAAACAGGTTTCAAAGCAGGTTTCTCATCTTCTTCGCTGTTTATTTCAGCAATGGCTCTTGAACAAACAGTTACGGATCTACAGACTAAAAATGCTCAGTTTCAACAAATGATCATGGCTCTGGCCAAGGGGCAAGAGGAACTGAAAACCCTGATTGTCAAAGAGAACACTAAGAAGCCAAGGATGATAGCTGTTGTGGTGAATTTGGGAAGGAGGTTTAAAGGACCATTAAGGCAAGTTGTAGAGCTGGCATCTTCATCAAAAGAAGGAGACAATCAAGAGGGGGAGACAAGAGAGGAAGATCCCAGTCTAAGGGAATCAGATAATGAGACTGACTATAATGAAGAGCAGTATCTTTCGGCCGACGAAAAATACAAACAGCTGGAAGAGCGTCTAAGTGCAATGGAAATCCAGAAGGTGCCTGGGCTGGATTTTGAAGAGCTACGTTTGGTTTCTGGGGTTGTCATCCCGCAGAAGTTCAAGGTGCCAGTGTTTGCCAAATATGATGGGGTTTCATGTCCCTAGATGTATCTCCGATCTTATGTGAAGAAGATCCAGCGTCACACTGCTGACAAGGACTTATGGGTCCATTTCTTTCAAGATAGTCTATCCGGAACTCAACTAGAATGGTTCTACCAGCTGGAAGGGACCAATATTCGTAATTGGGAAGACCTGGATTCTACTTTCTACAAACAGTATCAGTATAATGCAGACCTTTCTCCCACCCGTACACAACTCCAAAGTATGTCTATGGGTTCGAGCGATGGCTTTAAAGACTATGCTCAGAAGTGGAGGGACTTAGCAGGAAGAGTCCAACCCCCCTTGTCTGATAGGGAGTTAGTGGATATATTTTTGGGTACCCTATCTGGTCCATTTTTCAATCATCTGATTAGAAGCTCCTCAGCTGGCTTTACTGAATTGATTTTGACTGGAGAAAGAGTGGAAGTTGGTATTAGAAGTGGCAAGATTTAGAAGGATGCCTCTTCAAGTGCGGGAAAGAGGCCTTTCGTAGGGAAAAAAGAGGTCAGTGCTATTTACAATCAACAAAATCAGGGTAGAACTGAGCGCCGTCCAGCAGTAGGGGCTGTTATGATCTCTAAACCTACACCTACTCACCAGAGGAATAATCAACCTAGAGCAGAAAGGCCTGTAAGGAAATTCACCTGAATAAATATGAATTTGTCTCATGTCTTGCCTCACTTGCTGAAATCTAATCTGGTAACTTTGCAGGAAGCTCTGAAGAATCCCAACACCGCCTCTCCTCTCTACAACCCAAATGCTCATTGTGCTTACCATTCAGAAATTCCAGGCCATGATACCAACGACTGTTGGGCTTTGAAAAACAAAGTAAAAGACCTTATTGAAGCAAAGGAGATTAAATTTGAAGCACCTGAGATTCCCAATGTTATCACTGCTCCTATGCCTAACCACGATCGTGGTGTTAATGCTATTGAAGATGATATGTTTGTTACTTTTGTTGAGGAACTTGTTACTCCTCTCATGACCGTAAGTGGAACTTGTTGAAATTCGGTTTATTTCCGGGCTATGGTGAAGGTTTACACTTATGTTTATCTCTACCGACTGGTTGTTATTGTTGAAAGCAGGTGTTCAGTGCCTGATGGATGTTAGAGAGATTTTTGTTTGAAAAGACTCCCGTCCCGGCTGTTCCTTGTAAGGATGTTTCAATCATAACCATTTCCGCCAATCCTCCCAGGGTCTCCACCAAAAGACCCGTCAGGATTACATCTACTCCAAAGTTGGCTCCTTTGATCATCACTATGCCAGGACCAATCCTATACTCCTTGGATAAGGTTTTTCCCTGGAACTATGGGGATGACGTCTACTACCACGGCATCAAGCAAGACCTGCTGGTTGTTGAAGACCAAGTTTCTGGAAATACTGATCCTGACATTGGCAACATTGTTGGGACCAGTAAAATAACAAGAAGTGGAAGAGTGTTCTCCCCTGAGATTTCTCCTCCAAAAGTCGTTACTAGTCCTGTGATTATTCCTACTGTTGTTCCTGGTGATACCACCATTGCAACTCCTGTGATTACCCCAGTTGCCACCCATATCACCGAGTCGGCCAAGACTCGGGGGGAAAGACATATTGATTGAGCCTGTCCGGAAAAAGGCGCATTCAGAATCTATCCCAGAGGCTTCCAAGAAAGAAGTGGAAGAAATCTTGAATATTATAAAGAAGAGCAACTACAATGTGATCGAACAGCTAGGGAAGACCCCTTCTAAGATTTCAACGTTAGCCCTAATGTTGTTCTCCGAAGCTCATGCAAAGGCTTTGGTGAAATTCTTTAAAACTGCCCATGTGCCACAAGAAACCTCCGCTGACCAATTTGAAGAGTGTGTGGCCAGTTTGACGGCTGATAATGGTTTGGGTTTTTCTGATGCTGATCTGACACCCAGAGAATAAAACACAATGATGCGCTGCATGTCTCCATCGAATGAAGGGGCACTACTTTGGCCCATGTTCTAGTAGATACTGGTTCATCATTGAATGTGCTGTCTAAGAAGGCTCTGGATAGATTAGACTGTGAAGGTTTGACCCTGAAACCCAGCAACATAGTAGTGAGGGCTTTCAATGGTTCAAAAAGAATGGTGCACGGGGAGGTGGACATCCCCATCAAAGTTAGTTCTCAGACCTTTGACTCCACCTTTTATGTGATGGATATCAGACCATATTATTCTTGTTTGTTGGGTCACCCTTGGATCCGTGGGGAGGGAGTTGTCACGTCCAATCTACATCAGATGATGAAATACCCGATGAAAGGAAAGATTGTCATAGAACATGGTGAAGAAGAATACACGGTAAGTCACCTAAACTCCTTCAGGTATGTGGAAATGGATGGCGAGTTCATAGAGACTCCATGTCAGAACTTCCAAGAAGTGCCTCGGACTATGGCTACAACTGAAACTGTCACCAATCTGCCAAAGATCACTAGACCTCCTTTGAAAATGGCTTCTCTCGAGGATGCCAAAGCAGTTATTGAAGAAGGTGGGTGTACCATCTGCGGACAACTCCCTGACACTCAATACAAATCTGATAAGTTTGGTTTGGGTTTCTCTTTAGGGGCTCAAAGGGATGTTCGTCGTACTCGTACTGGAGGACCCCCCTACGCATCAGCAACCATGGGGTAAACGCTCTAGAATACAATGATGGTGACTATGACATGGATAGCTGGATCTTCCCTACTACCAATGGTGGAGCAAGTAACTGGACGGAAAAAGACTTTGTACCAATTACTTTTATTCAGAAGTAATTGTCTTTCTTGTTTTCGGATATGTAATAAACAATATAAACTCTATGGCCATGTGTCTTACCCGGGGCACAATGGTTTATTTGTGAGGGTTATCATGTTTTAATCTCATATGTCATTATAAAGCATTGGACGTTTTTGCATACAAATTTTGTGCTCCTTGTATTTCTTTTCTGCATTTTACTTTGTCTATACAACTATGCTCTTACACACACTTATGTATCAAACTGCAGATCCATATCCACTATGGATCCCATTGATAACAGTTTTGCTATTACCGGTTATGACTTTGAAAATCCTATCAACCAAGTCGAGGACGAAGGCGAGGAAGATTGTGAGGTACCCGGAGAACTTGCTAGGCTGTTAGAGCAGGAAGAAAAGGCTATACAGCCTCATGAAGAGCCAGTTGAGACAATAAACTTGGGCACAAAAGAGGATATAAAATAAGTCAAGATAGGTTCAAATTTGGAGCTTAGTGTCAAACATAGGTTGATATAGATGTTGCATGATTATGTCGAGATCTTTTCCTGGTCATATGAAGACATACTAGGACTAGACACAGATATTGTGGTTCATCGTCTGCCAACTAAAGAAGATTACCCTCCGGTAAAGCATAAGGTTCATCGTATGCGCCCTGAAATGTCAGAGAAGATCAAAGTAGAGGTTATGAAGCAATTCAACATTGGGTTCCTAGCTGTCACCTCTTATCCGCAATGGGTTTCTAACGTAGTCCTGGTGCCTAAAACGGACGACAAGGTACGGATGTGTGTTGACTATAGAGATTTGAACAGGGCAAGCCCCAAGGATGACTTTCTGCTTCCCCACATTGACGTTCTGGTTGACAACACCGCGCATCACAAGATCTTTTCCTTCATGGACAGTTTCTCTTGTTACAATCAGATCAAGATGGCTCCTAAGGACACGGATAAGACAATCTTCATCACGTAATGGGGCACTTTCTGCTACAAAGTGATGTCGTTTAGATTGAAGAACGTTGGAGCAACCTATCAGCAACCTATGATAGCTTTATTTCATGACATGATTCACACTGAAATAGAAGTCTACGTTGATGACATGATAGCCAGGTCCCAAATTGAGGAAGAGCACCTTGACCATCTACAAAAGCTGTTTGATCGGTTGAAGACGTACAAGATGAGGTTAAATCCAAACAAGTGCACCTTCGGGGTAAGGTCTGGTAAACTTCTAGGTTTTATTGTCAGTGACCAGGGTATTCAGGTAGACCCTGCAAAGGTGAAGGCTATACAAGAGATGCCGGCTCCTTGCACTGAAAAGTAGGTTAGAGGTTTCTTGGGACGCCTAAATTACACTGCCAGATTCATTTCCCATTTAATTGCTACTTGTGACCCAATCTTCAAACTCTTGAAGAAAGATCAAATGGTAAAGTGGAATGACGAGTGCCAGACTGCTAGAGAGAATCATCATAGACAATGGTACAAATCTCAACAATACAATGATCACCAAACTCTAAACAATTCAAGATCCAGCATCATAATTATTCCCCTTACCGGCCGAAGATGAATGGAGTTGTAGAGGCTGCTAACAAGAATATTAAGAAAATCATACAGAAGATGACCGTGACATACAAAGACTGGCATGAGATGTTACCATTTTCTCTTCATGGTAACGGCACCTCAACACATACGTCAACAGGGGCAACACCTTATTCTCTGGGGTATGGTATAGAGGTTGTCCTGCCTATTGAGGTACAGATCCCTTCTTTGAGGATCATGAAGGATGCGGGCTTGAACTAAGATGATTGGATCCAGACTTGACTTGATTAACTGGATCTGATTGATGAGAAAAGGCTTGTTGTTGTCTGTCATGGTCAGATATACCAAAAGCGAATGATTACGGCTTTCAACAAAAAGGTCAGACATCAAGTATATCAAGTGGGTGATCTAGTAATCAAGCATATCATACTGCCGCAAGGTGATCCCAGGGGCAAATGGACTCCCACGTATGAAGGGCCATTTGTGATCAAAAGCATATTTTTCGGTGGAGCCATGATTCTAACCACCATGGATGGTGACGATCTTCCTCACCCTGTAAATGCGGACATAGTGAAAAAATACTACGCATGAACAAAGACCCGCTAGGTTGACTGGCGTAGGTAAAAATAAGGGCATCCCGGCGAACTAAAAGGGTTCGGGCAAAAATTAGGGATAAAATACAAAAAAAATTTGTACACCCGGCAAGTCGAAAACCTGAAAAGGCGGCTTGGGCAAAAAAGGGTATACCAGTGGCCTGAAAACCGGAAAGGGCAGTCCAGGAAAAGTTAGGGATTTGAAGCGTACAACTATGTCCCATTGGATCACCTTGCGACCAGACATAGGGGCAACAGCAGAATGAAACTCAATGGGATTATTACACATAACTGTTTTCTCTTTATACATTATTTTGTTTAGTTTTCATTTTTTATGATGGCGTTCTCCTACTAGAAAGTCAGTCTCTTTGTACAAAAACGCCTGTTATAAGTGAACTTCAGAAATTAATACAAATCATTTCCTTGAAAGTACAAAACTATTTGTTTTCATTTTTCTGTTTTGTTTTTCAAAAATGTCCAATGATTATTTTTGACATATGCATTTAAATATGATTACTGTTCATAAATACTTGCATAAGAAACAGAAAGACGGTTACTAATGATTATAAGAAACGGGGCAATGTCTAAAAAGCCATTTGTAGTCCCGACAATTACTCTGTCCAACATGGTACATGGGCAGAGACATTTTGAAACGAAGTCACCACTACATACGACCCTGTGACATCTATGTTCCCCACAGAGTAGAAACAACTAAGGTTTTTATATCCTCCTTCCCCAAGCAGGAATTACCTCCTCCAACAAAGTTCCTTCAGAGTGTTGAAATGTGTTTTTCCTATCCGAGCTTTATAATCCTAAACAGTTTATAAAACCTCCTCCCCAGTAGAGTTTATTTCTCTAACTACGGAAGTTCATTCCCCAACAGAGTTTATTTCTCTACATCGACAAAATCTTCCAACAGTGTGTCCTCCCTCCACAGAGTTAGTCTCAAGCAGGATTTAAGAATCCTCGGCAGAATATCCTCAAATGGAAAGAGGAAATCCCCAGCGAATCATATCCATTCATCATCCCTAGCGGAAATGAAGGATTTAGTTTCTCAATATTCTTCAGCAGCAGATCGGGACTTACTTCCCAGACTAAGAAATATCACAATAGCATCCTGTTGTATCCTAAAATTTGCCCTCCCATTTTACTCAACAAATGTCAAGTGAGGTCCCCAAGTTGCTCAAGGAAGTCCAAGAGTTGACAAGACAAACTCTCTCCTAAGGCAGTATACCTCAAATTAGGGTTTCCCTTTTCATCAAGATGTGTGAACCACAAAGGACTCAAATGCTTCCTAAGGTCCTAATATGTTCCCAAGATTATCCATGTCAAGTTTCATGTCTTGCACAAAGAAGTTTGCTCAGTCAGCTGCTCAAATGCTTGAGAATCGACTGTATCAGGTCAAAAGTCAACTTTGGCCCACATACAGTCAAACTTCAAAATTTTTGGTCAACATCAACATTTTGAAGTGACTTCCATCATTTGATCAAGGGTTGATCATGATTCCTTAAGTAATGCTCCAAATTTATCAAAACCCAAAAGTTGCTAAATTAGGGTTTTGCAGGAAAAGTCAACCTAACTTTGACCAAGCATAACTTCTTCATACTTTATTAGAAATTTTCCATCTAAGGTTCATTTTGAAGAGGATGCAATTACCTACAATTCATCGTCAGCCCACAAGTTCAAAATATGCACTCATCAAAAGATATGAATTTTTACATTATAGGTCCTTTTGAAAAGTCAACAAAAACACCTTTTGGGTCAAAGCTTTATACATGAACATGGAAGATCCAATTGAAATGAGACTGTGATACGGTGGCAGAACTGACTGTTTAATACTGGTTTGCGTTTTGTGTTCGCAAAATGTCGCGGTAAGTGTGATCGGTGGATCTGGAACTGACTGTTTAATGCTGGTTCGCGAAATGTCGCGGTAAGCAAGAGTCGCCACCGTCTTTTATTTTCTCCAAATGGAAAGGACAAAAGCACAGAAAAATTCCTTATAGAGATTGCTCTCGGTTCGGGAGGTAGATTATAGAAAGGGAAGGTGTTAGCACCCTTTCTATCCATGGTTGTCCATGGGCTCTTAGATACTTGCTCATTTGTGTTTTCAAAAATGGTTTGTTTGCCTTTCAACTGTGGGTTTTAAAAAATTTTCTTTGAAAATTTCAGTTCGACTCTTGTATCAGTCCTCAAGAGTGTTTGAAAAATTGCTTTCGAACGCTTTTTGAAAAGGTGTCGGTGTGAAAAGTATTTTTGATTTGTTTTTGAAATTAGAGCAAGTATCTAGAGTCGTCTACCTACCCTAAGGAATTCGTCTGTGTAGATGTCCTTTAAAGTAGTGCCATCCCACCATTGAGAGGTAGGTAGCACCACCGTTGGAGGTGTTCGGGTCAATTCGAAGGTTCGGGACATGGTGATCACCGGAGCAATGGGAAGACACCTTAGAGGCTACCCTCATGCCAGGTTCTCGGATCATGAGGACTTACTAAGACATCCTCTACTCGACGATCACCTTTCGAGGCAAGGCAACAGTGAGGCGTACCCTAGGGGTGGTGTGTGATTTGTGTGTCATGTTCATTTGCATTTATCTTGTTCATGTCATGGGTGATCTACGCTTCGTTTTTATTTTTGTCATTCATTCTTGCATGCCATTATTAACAGTTAAAAAAGTTGCGGAAATATAAAAGTTCTAAACTATTACAAAGGCGCGGGTCCACATCGCCAAATTAAAATCCAGGACCCGATTTGACAGAAAATAAATAAAGTGCGAGAAATTAAATTTACATGGCTTTGGGAGAATTACATCAATATTATAAGAAGTAAAATAAAATGCGCGAATTGGAATTAAAATTGGAAGCGAGGGCGTTGGACCCTTTTTAATGAAATTAAATTATTATTATTAAATTAATGAAATTAAAATGAAAAAAGAAATTATTTTTGAGATTTTTGTATTTATGATTTTAATGAGAATTAAATGGAATTGAAATATTAATTAACCCTAATTCTAGCTATTTTTTAATTTATTAAGAAAATATGAAAATTACCTAAAAATTAAATCTAATTAATTAATGCAATTTGATTTATAAAAATAAATAATTAATTATTAGTGATGAGAAAATAAAAGAAAAAAGTAATTAAACTAATTAAACCTAATTCTACAAGTTTTTTTTTTAAATTTATTAAGAAAAACATATTAAAATTAAACCTAGAATAAAAACTAATTAATTGATACAAGACTTTATTTACAAAAATATTAGTTAAATAAAATATATTTAATTTTTTGTCTTTTCTGATTTTTCTATTGTTTTTATATTTTTATGAAAATAAATTGGTTTAAAGAATTAAATTAAAAAAAAACTAATTAAAATAAAAATAGAAAAAGATGAGAAAAGAATGAGAAAGGCAAACCATGGGGGGTCAGTCCCCAAATTGGAGGGTTTATTGTAGTGATTCTGGCCCACTTGTCTATGGCCTTGTTTGACCTTTATGCCAGCATGTGTTTTCTTTGACTCATGTCCATGATGATCTCCAAAGCATAACCCTTTGATTGATCTTGCTAAACGTGTGGCAAACCTGGAAGATGGATTTATGGTGGTCGCTTGCATAGAAACTGCACAGAAGCATTAATAGAAAAATATTATTGAAAAGGAGGGGGACCTGGGGTTCGAACCCAGGTCCCAGGGGTTACCAATGCTAAGCCTGACCAGTGGAGCTACCAACGCGTTTTGATTATTATATGGAAGACAAATAATATAATGTAAATCAGGCGTTAGTGGACATTTTCGCGCAAAAATTCAAATAAGCCAATCCCCTGCTCACACCTCACCTTCTTCTTCCTTGTGCGCTGTATCTGAAACAAAAAAACAATTGAATAGCGGTGGTTTTAAACCCCCACTATATACAGTATGAAAAAATAACGATTAGCTCGTTCTTGATCAAAAATTGGGCGCGACCCCATCATTGAATTTGTTGGAAGCTCTTGGTTCTCATGGTGCCAGTCCCGTGTCCCAATTTTTCTTTGAACGTAAATCCCTAAATTGGAATCCCTGTAACCCTAAAACATTCCAATGGTGGAATCACGTATGGATGAGGTAAACTCAATTAAATCATATGGTTAGTTTCAGAATCATCCAATCAGTGCAAATCAATAAAGAAAACACATGAAAAATGCATAAAATTCATGATACGATTATGGATATTTTCGTGGAAAGTTTGACTCTGATATACCAATTCTTGATGTTTCAGGCTATGATATTGATGCAGGCACCTTCCTTGATGTCTCAGCAAGACAATGGAATAGTTATTTTGGCTTGAATCGCACTGGAATATAGTTTTCAGTTTTGGAATTTTTGTCAAAAAACTCAAGCTTGGTTATGGTTTTCTTGCGCAGCTGGGAGGTCCTGATCACTAGGGTTAGCATGTATATATATGTATGAGTGATTAGGGTTGAGAAATTGATCCAAAGAACCTTTGTATTGATGAAGAGATATTTGATTTTTATGGCATATATTTTCCAATCTTTTTCATGCAAATTTGCTTCAAATCATGTCCAATTACCAAGATTCTTTCCAAATCTGATCATGCACGAAATATTGAGTGTATTCCATGCATAAAAAGATTTAAAAACTTAGGTTTAGTATTTTCCACATATTTATTTTAATTAAATGAATTATTAGCATTTAAAAATTCAAATAAATAAATAAAAATGATGAATAACTTCACTTTGGGCCAAATGGTCGTGCACATGCCTTGGATAATGATTCTTGGAAGAAAAAGAGGCCCATTAGCATTTTTAAGACATTTGAAGCAATGTTGACTTTTCAAAATACCCAAAAATTTCCGAACTTCCACAAGGCATATCTTGCTCAATTTTTAAGCTTTGCTCATGTTCTTGGACATTTTGGAAAGGTCTTGAAGTCCTATAACCAATGCCTTTGGTACCATGTCATTTTGATTTACCAATCTCAAGTTATGGCCTTTGACTTAAAGTCCCTTTTTGTTGACTTTTGAAAATGACCTATAATGTTGAAATTGATAACTTTTTGTGAGAGCATTTCTTGGACTTGAAGTGTGAAGAGGAGTTGTAGGAAATGTCTTTCTCTTCAAAATGAGCTTTGGATGGAATTTTTCTGATGATCCATGTGAAAGTTATGCCTTGGTCAAGTTACAGTTGACTTTTTCAATTGTCCAAATATGGAAACTTTTGCGTCTTGAGACTCTTTGAGCCAAGCTTTGAGAATCATGATCAAGCATTGATCAAATGATGTTTGTGGCTTCAAAATGAGACGTTGACCAAAAATTTGAACTTTTGACTGTCAAATGACCATTTTGCCCCTACAGTTGAGTGTAGTGCAATTAGGGTTTTTGACTGTGCAATTTTGTGTTGTAAGTCTTGAAACTTGGTATGAGGATGCTTGACCATATTTGTAGGCATGTGGGACTTGATTGGACCCTTGGAAACTTCATTTACTTTGTCAGAACCAAAACCCTAATTTTTGACTGTTAGGAGGCCCTTGAACTGTGCAACCCTTGGGGAGATTTTGAAGCTTTGACTTGGCAAGTCTTGAAGAATATGGGAGGGCAAATTTTGGGGTACAACAGTTTCCCCTGTTCAATCTTCTTAGACCTGAGGATGCAGATTGGCTGGCGTGCCTTTCGTAATCCGAAGGTAAAAGATGATTGAACACTAGAGTGCCCAGATATTTGCGCTCACATAGTAGCAGTGTGATGTAGGGAATGGGCTTATAGATGCCATTTGGAGATTGATGGATAGGATGATGGGCTTATAGATGCCATGCCAAGAAGTGATGGAAGGTGGATGGGCTTATAGATGCCATCTGGATGTTGATCGCGTAAGAGATTCCTAAGCGAGAACTTGCGTACCTGCAAAAGAAAATGATTACCTGACCTGTTACATGAGCTGGTCTTCAAACTCTTTGTAGATGTGTCCTGACTGGTTACAGGAGCTGGATCTGGAGCTTCAAACGGCGATGAATGAACCAGGGATGGTTACTACCTCAACAGGAACGGTGAGAGAACCTTGGATGATTACAACCTCAACAGGAACGCTGAGAGAATCTGGTGCGACTTCAACCTTTAACAGTAATCATTGAGAGAATCTTGGGAGACTTCAACCTCAACAGTAATCATTGAGAGAATCTTGGGCGACTTCAACCTCAACAGTAATCATTGAGAGAATCTTGGGCGACTTCAACCTCAACAGTAATCATTGAGAGAATCTTGGATATCTTCTACTTCAACAGTAACGCTGAGAGAATCTTGGGGCGATTACTACCTCCGCAGTAACGGGGAGAGAACCACAGGCGACTACAACCTCAACAGTAATCATTGAGAGAATCTTGGGTATCTTCTACTGAGTCTTCATCAGAAAAATCTGTTAGGGATCGATTTAGCTGGACTAGAGAAGGCCTTGGACTGGATAAGAAACAGAAAAATCTTAGGGTCGATTTAACTGAACCGGTCTAGGTCTTGAAATCTTCAACTGGGTAAGAAACAGGGAGATCTTAGGGTCGATCTGACTGAACCAGAGAAGGCCTTTGACTGGATAATAAACAGAAAAGTCTTAGGGTCGACTTAACTGAACCGGTCTAGGTCTTGATGTCTTCAACTGGATAAGAAACAGGGAGATCTTAGGGTCGATCTGACTGAACCAGAGAAGGCCTTTGACTGGATAAGAAACAGAAAAATCTTAGGGTTGATTTATCTGAACCGGTCTAGGTCTTGAGATATAGCTGAGAACTTAACTGAATCTTTCCTGAAAGGTAAAGGTCAGTCATATGCAATGCATGATATGGATCAAGCAATGATGTTTTCAACATAAATGAGATTTGTAGGATATGATGCGTATATGCATGCTATAATGTATGAAAATATGATGTTTATGAATGTATATTTTCGTCTAGGAAAGTAAATCCTTGACGGGTGCCGGGAAGTCATATCCTGGGCTGATGTTGGAGAATAGCTTTTGCTTCCGCTGGGGATGATAGTTGCAAGGATACCGGCAGGAGAAGATAACTCCGTTGGGGAATAAACTTGGCGAATGGATTACCCTGCGGGGAGAAAAGTACTCTAACAATCTTGCTGGGGAGCAATACTCTGTGGGGAGAGAGATACTTTGCTGGAACGTAGATGGTAACTTGCTGGGGATACCCTTGCTGTGTTGGAAGTGCTAATAGACTTCGCTGGGGATAAAAAGACTTTGTCGAGGATGATCTTTCCGTGGCTTTTGGCTGAGGATAACCCAGTTATATCCTGGTAAGGAAATAACTCTTTGAATAAAGCCGGGAGACGCGTTCGTGCTCTGTATGGATAAGCTTCCAGAATCTACTGGGGATAAGCTTACTGCTGGGGAGATGATTCCAACTTTCCTGGGGAACTAGATTGGACTCTCTTGGGGAAGTTTTGAACTGTATCGGGGAAGTGACTCCATTGTATGTTTGATATACCGCCGGGGAACAATCTTTAGACCAAGACTGCCGGGGATGCTCATTAAGAATACATGTACTGCTGGGGAATGTTGAGATCTGCGGGAGGATACCCAACTTCTTTAAGTTTGATTGTAACTTTGCTCGGGGAGAGTGCACTGACTTGTTGGCTTACTCTCTGGGGAATTAAGATATCTGGTTATGTTCTTCAGCCGAACCTACCTTGGTACCTTAGTGGATAGAATAATTAGATTGCTTGTACAACTCTTTTATTGCCCCTGTTTCTAATGTTACCTGTAATTAATCCTTTGTTTCGTATGCAAATATTCATGAGTTAGCAAATTATTGTTAATGCATATATCACAAATTGAACCTTGGACGTTCTTCGCAAAACAAAACAGAAAAGGAAAAACAATTGGCAATTTTAACTGAAAAGTGTATTTTTATTGATTTTGAATTTGCCCGTAAATAGGCGTTTTATGTACAAGAGGCTGACGTCCTAGTAAGAGAACGCCGCCGAACAAAAGAGTTTATACAAATTTGTACAAAAGAAAATAAAACAGCTGTGTGAAATGAATGATCCACTGGGTTTCAACTCTGCTATTGCCTTTATGCCTTTGAGCGTCTCATCACTTGATGACCTTGGTTGAAGATGAAGTTGACTGATCGATGCTGTCTGAACTTGGTGTAGATACCGGATTCTGGATGCAAAGTGATCCAATGAGACATAGTATTACGCTTTTATCCCTAATTTTTACCTGGACCGCCCTTTCGGGTTTTCAGTCCACCGGGATACCCATTTTTGCCCAAGCCGCCTTTTCAGGTTTTCGACTTGCCGAGTGTACAGATTTTTTTCATTTCATCCCTTCATTTTGCCCGAACCCTTTTGGTTCGCCGGGAAGCCCTAATTTTTGCCTAGGCATGTCAGCCTAGCGGGTCTTTTTTCATGCTTAGTATCTTTTTACTATGTCTGCATTGGCGGGGTGAGGAAGGTCGTCACCATCCATATTGGTTAGAATCATGGCTCCTCCTGAGAACACATGTTTAACCACAAATGGCCCTTCGTACGTAGGGGTCCACTTGCCCCTTGGATCACTATGAGGAAGGATGATTCGCTTGATTACCAGATCCCTAACTTAATACTCTTGTGGTCTGACCTTTTTGTTAAATGCCCTGATCATACGTTTCTGATACGTCTGACCATGGCAGATAGCAACAAGTCTCTTTTCATCAATAAGGTTTAGCTGATCAAGTCATGTCTGGATCCAATCATCTTCGTTCAGATTTGCATCCTTCATTATCCGGAGAGAGGGTATCTGCACTTCGATCGGTAAGACTGCCTCCATACCATAAACCAAGGAGAAAGGAGTTGCCCCGGTTGATGTCCTGGCTGAGGTACGGTACCCATGTAGAGCGAACGGTAACATCTCGTGCCAATCTTTATAGGTCACTTTCATTTTCTGCACGATTTTCTTGATATTTTTATTTGATGCTTCTACAGCCCCATTCATCTTCGGTCTGTAAGGAGAAGAGTTGTGGTGCTGTATCTTAAACTGCTCGCAGAGCTCAGTGATCATCTTGTTATTGAGATTGGTACCGTTGTCTGTAATAATTCTTTCTGGGATGCCGTATCGACAGATCAGGTTATGCCGAATGAACCGTGCCACAACAGTCTTGGTTACCGTAGCGTAGGAGGCTGCTTTGACCCACTTCGTGAAGTAATCAATCGCCACTAGGATGAAGCGATGCCCGTTAGATGC
This sequence comes from Vicia faba, assembly GCA_948472305.1. Classification (NCBI taxonomy): domain Eukaryota; kingdom Viridiplantae; phylum Streptophyta; class Magnoliopsida; order Fabales; family Fabaceae; genus Vicia; species Vicia faba. The sequence goes on along the minus strand of OX451736.1, from coordinate 69,505,005 downwards.
CGTAGGTTTAATCTCACCGATCATGTCTATGCCCCACATTGCAAACGGCCAAGGCGCAGTCAGAACATTCAGAGGAACTGGAGGAACATGCACCTTGTTTGCATATATCTGGCATTTGTGGCATGTCCGAGAGTGTTGATAGCAGTCAGCTTCCATTGTGGACGAGAAATACCCTGCCCGAAGGATCTTTTTAGCCATAGTGTGCCCACTGGAATGTGTTCCGAAGGTCCCTTCATGTAGCTCTTCCATGATCCTTTCTGCTTCAGTCTTATCCACACAACGCAGTAAGGTCGAATCATGGTTTCGCTTGTACAAAATGCCATTACTAAGGAAGAACTTCGCTGCGAACCTTCTCAGAAACTTCTTATCATTGACAGATGCACCTTCAGGGTATTCCTGAGCTTCCAAATATCTCTTCACCTCATGGTACCAAGGCTTCTCAGTCACCAATTCAGTCTCGAGGTCACAACAGTATGCCGGTTCGTCCAGTTTCCAGATGATGATCCGGGGAGCCTCATTATCCCATTTGACCTTGAACATATAAGACACTGTAGCTAACGCGTCCGCCAGCTGATTCTCCTCTCTCGGGAAGTGTTCAAAGGTTATCTTCGTGAAGTGGGGGATCAAGGTCAACACACATTCTCTGTAAGGAATAAGATTCGGATGTTTCGTATCCCACTCTCCTTTGATCTGATTGATCATAAGAGCGGAATCTCCGAAGACACTCAGAAACTTGATCCTTAGATCGATCGCAGCTTGAAGACCCATGATGCATGCCTCATACTTTGCCATGTTGTTGGTACAGTTGAAACATAGCCGGGCAGTGAGTGGAGTATGAGTGCCTTGAGGGGATATGATTACAGCGCCGATACCGTTACCCAAAGCATTGGAGGCTCCGTCAAAGTGCATAGACCATCGGGATCCTTCCTCAGGTCCTTCATCCGGTCCAGGTACTTCACAATCAGTCACTATCATGATGCTCTCGTCTGGAAACTCGAAGTTCATTGACTGATAGTCGTCTACTGCCTGATGTGCCAAGTGGTCTGCCAATACACTTCCCTTGATGGCTTTCTGGGTAGTGTATTGAATGTCGTATTCTGTCAAGATCATTTGCCATCTCGCTATTCTCCCAGACAGAGCAGGCTTTTCAAATATGTACTTTATAGGATCCATCTTTGAGATTCACAAGGTAGTGTGAGTCAGCATATACTGTCTCAGCCGGTGAGCAGCCCATACCAAAGCGCATCAAGTTTTCTCAAGCAGTGAGTATCGGGTCTCACAGTCGGTAAACTTTTTGCTAAGGTAATAAATGGCATGCTCTTTTCGGCCAGACTCGTCATGCTGCCCCAGCACACACCCCATTGAGTTGTCAAGCACTGTCAGGTATAATATCAGAGGTCTCCCTTCAATCGGTGGCATAAGGATGGGTGGTTCTTGGAGATACTCCTTGATTCTGTCAAAAGCAGCCTGACATTCATCATTCCAACGTACTACCTGATCTTTCTTCAGCAGCTTGAAGATTGGTTCACAAGTAGCAGTCAGGTGTGAGATGAATCGAGCAATGTAATTCAGGCGTCCTAAAAAGCCTCTGACCTCTTTCTCTGTCTTAGGAACCAACATCTCTTGAATAGCTTTAACATTGGCAGGGTCCACTTGAATACCCTTATCACTCACAACGAAGCCTAGCAACTTCCCGGATCTTACTCCGAAGGTGCACTTGTTCGGGTTCAACCTCAGCTTGTACAACTTCAGACGGTCAAACAATTTCTGCAGATGATCTAGGTGCTCTTCCTCAGTCTGGGACCTTGCGATCATGTCGTCAACATACACTTCTATCTCATGATGGATCATATCATGAAATAAAGCAACCATGGCACGTTGGTAGGTTGCCCCAGCGTTCTTCAGTCCAAAAGGCATGACCTTGTAGCAGAAGGTGCCCCACTGAGTAACAAAGGTAGTCTTCTCCATGTCTTCAGGAGCCATCTTGATCTGATTGTAACCTGAAAAGCCATCCATGAAAGAGAACACCTTATGCTGAGCTGTATTGTCAACAAGGACATCAATGTGAGGTAGGGGAAGTCATCTTTGGGGCTGGCCCTGTTCAGATCCCTGTAGTCGACACACATTCTGACCTTACCGTCCTTTTTTGGTACCGGCACCACATTAGCAACCCACTGAGGGTAAGAAGTCACTACAAGGAACCCAACATCAAATTGTTTCATAACCTCGGCTTTAATCTTCTCTGACATCTCTGGACGCATACGGCGGACCTTTTGCTTAACCGGAGGGCAGTCTTCCTTAGTAGGCAAGTGATGGACCACAATATCGGTATCCAACCCGGGCATGTCTTCGTAGGACCAGGAAAAGATCTCCATATAATCATGTAGCATCTTAGTCAACCGTTGCTTCACGCTGAGCTCTAGGTTGGCACCAATCTTTACCTCTTTCCTATCTGCTTCAGTACCCAAGTTTATTGTTTCCACTGGCTCTTCATGTGGTTGAGTCGCCCTCTCTTCCTGAAGTAACAGTCTTGCAAGCTCGCCAGGCACTTCGCAATCATCTTCACCTTCGTCTTCGGCTAAGTTGATCGGATTTTCAAAGTCATAACTGGCAGTAGCAGAGTCGTTACCAGTGAGATCCAGAGTGGATTGAAACCTGTATGAGTGAGTGTGTGTAAATACAGCTGTTTTGAAATATATAAAGGAAGGAAAGACAGAAAAGGAGCATAAGATTTGAAATGCGAGAAAAAGTCCAAGATCTTTATTCATGATATATGAAATGACAATTTATATGCCCTCACAAATGAAACCACGGTGCCTCGGGTAAGACATCGGGCCATAGAGTTTTAATTGTTTATTACAAATAACAAAACAAAGAAGTTTATTACTGCGTAACAAAAGTAACAGAAGTATGGTCTTTGGCAATCCAATTGGTCAATCCGCCATCAGTTGTCGGGTAGATCCAGCTATTGAACTCTGCTTCATCCACTTCATTATCCTCCCCAACAGCATTCACTCCTGGATTTGTAATGAGCATAGGAGGTCTTCTGGTCTTTGCCTTCCGCATAGCTTTCTGTCCCTCTGCAGTAAAACCCAGTCCGAACTTGTCAGTTTTCTGTGTAAAATCAGGGAGCCTGCCCCAGTTAGTACATTCACCTTTCTGAATCACAGCCCGGGCATCCTTTAGGGAAGCCATCTTCTAAGGAACCTCCTCTTCGACTGCTGTTTCTGCTGCTGCTAAAGTTGGAAGTACCTCTTCGAAATGCTGAAAGGGGGTTTCAATAAACTCCCCGTCCATCTCAATATACCTGAAGGAATTCAAATGGCTTACCATATACTCCTCCTCTCCCTGCACAGTGACGATCTTCCCTCTGACGGGGTACTTGAGCTTCTGGTGCAAGGTAGAGGTCACTGCCCCAGCTTTGTGGATCCAAGGTCGACCCAGTAGACAAGAATACGATGGACGGATATCCATCACATAGAAAGTAGAGTCGAACACCTGAGAACCCACACGAATAGGAATGTCAACCTCTCCATGAACCATCCTCTTGGAACCGTCAAAGGATCTGACGATAATATTGCTAGGTTTCAGCTCCAGGCCTTCACAATCCAAACGGTCTAAGGCCTTCTTGGGTAGCACATTTAGGGAAGAACCAGTGTCCACCAACACGTGCGCCATAGTAGTGCCCCTGCATTCAATAGAGACATGCAGAGCATCATTGTGGTCTCTTCCCTTGGCAGTAAGGTCAACATCCGAGAAACCCAAACCATTGTCCGCTGTCAGATTTGCTACGCAATCAGTGAACTGGACTGCAGATGTCTCCTGTGGAACATGGGCCGTCTTGAGAAATGAGATCAAGGCCTTAGCATGGGCCTCTGAACACAGTAGCAAGGAGAGCATGGAGATCTTGGAGGGCGTGTGCCCCAGCTGCTCGACAACATTAAAGTCGCTCTTCTTGATTATTTTTAGAATTTCCTCCATCTCTTGTTGGAAGGCCTCAGCAGTTACAGGTCTTGGTGCCTCCATCCGGGCAGGCTCATCTTCAATCCCTTTGCCCCGAGCATTGGATGACTCGGCAGCAGGAGAAACAACTTGATCAGAAACAGGAACAGGTACACTTGTAGGTGTTATTGTGAGGGGTCTTCGAGCAGCGGGTGGTGCAATGTCAGGCGAGAAGAGCCTGCCACTGCGGGTAACCTTTGCTGGACCAGTGATATTGCTGATACTGGTGCCAGTGTTGAACTCTTGCTTAATTCCATTCACATACACATCTGCCCCATAGTGCCAGGGGATAGCCTTATCAGATTCGTAGGGGAGAGGCCCCGGAACAGTAATAACAATAGGTGTGACAGTCATGATTTGAACAGGCTTCCTTGGGAGAGCCTTGATTGGATTATTGAAGATGGTAACAACAAAAACTTCTTCTACCGGAACAAACTGAACAGCGGACTTCTTGAATAGAATCTCTTTGCTGTCCATTAGGCTTTGGATGCCCAACTTCAGCAAAGGACAACCAGATAGGGAAACAGCACAGAACAGGAAACCCTCACTGCAACCCGGAAATAAACCGGCCAGCAGTAGGTTCCTCTTGACAGTCTTCAAAGGAGTAGCTACGTCATCCACAGAAACGGCGTACACATCTTCATCAACAACATTTACCCCATGCTGAGGCATATGAGCAGTCACCACATTCGGCCTCTCGGGCGCTTCAAACTGTATCTCCTTTGCATCAATAAGGTCTTGCACCTTATTCCTCAAGGCCCAACAGTCATCAGTGGAATGCCCCGGGCTATCGGAGTGATAAGCACAGCGGGCATTTGGATTGTATTTCGGGGAGGCAGTGTTCACAACTTTTGGGGCCTCTCTGACAGTCACTAGGTCTGTGGATAGCAACTGTGGCAAGATCTGCGACAAAGTCATACTCAAACGGGTGAATTCTCTTCTAGGTCTTTCAGCCCTTGGAGGATTGGTTTGCCGAGGAGCGGCAGCAGGTTTAGCAATCATCACCGCATTGACAGATTGGCGGCGCTCAGGTTTCTCTTGTCTTCTGGACCCGTATACAACACTGGCCTCTTTTTTGAAGGGTTTCTTCTCAGAACTTGACGATGCACCCTTCTAAATCTTACCAGACTTCAACCCAGCCTCAATTCTCTCTCCAGTCAGAATAAGATCAGTAAACCCTGCAGATGAGTTACCGATAAGATGGTTGAAAAATGGCCCAGATAGGGTCCCCAGGAACATGTCTACCAACTCCCGATCAGTCAACGGAGGCTGCACCCTGCCAGCCAGATCCCTCAACTTTTGTGCGTACTCTTTAAAACCTTCGCTTGAACCTAACGACATACCCTGGAGTTGGGTACGTGTAGGGGCAAGGTCGGCATTATATTGATACTGCTTATAGAAAGCAGTAGCCAACTCCTCCCAATTACGAACCTTGGTCCCATCCAACTGATAGAACCATTCGAGATGAGTCCCTGAAAGACTCTCCTGGAAGAAGTGAATCTACAAGTTCTTGTCCACTGAGTACGGTTGAATCTTCCGCACGTAGGATCTGAGATGCAGCTTGGGACAAGACGCCCCGTCATATTTGGTAAAAGATGGTGCTTTGAACTTACGAGGAATGATCACACCAGTAGACAAACCCAAATCTCCGAAATCCAGCCCAGGCACTTGTTGGATCTCCATAGCATTCAATCTGTCCTCCAGCTGCTTGTATCTGTCTTCTGCAGGAGGATATTGTTCCTCATCAAAATCAGTCTCGTTGTCGGAGACTACCGGACTAGGACCTTTTTCCCCTTGGGGAGTACCCTTGCCTATAGAAGAACCAGCCTCTTCATTTTGCAGAGTGTTGCCAAACCTTCGGCCCGAGTTGAAAAGGACAATTCTCCTCTTCTTCTTCTTCTCCTTCTTCAGGAGCAGAGCCTTCAACTCTTCTTGGCCCTGAGCCAAACCCATGATTAGTTCCTGAAATTGCACATTCTGCACCTGAAGAGCCTTGATGGACATCTCGGTTGATGATGAGTCAGGATTCATGATGCTGAAATAAACAGCGAAGAACGGTAAGCAACCTGAAAAGAAGAAAACCTGCTATGCACATGATGAATGGAATGCGTATGATTTATGTTTTCAAAGACAATCGGGAATCAACTTTGTAAACAAAAAGGAACACACTTCATTAGATTCAACTTTGAAACTCAAATTGTTCAACAGGTTGCCCTTAGGCGTTACATGAAAGGAAATACTGAAAAGGGAAATAAAACTGTAAAAGAACATCCAGAGCTCCTTATTGATCCCATGGTCTCCTCTTCTCAGTACGGATGTAGTCATTTAGAGCTCGCTCATTCTCCAACTGCTTTGTCAGCTTCTGGATCTTTAACTCCTGCTCGTTGAACTTTTCCCGGTAAGAATCCCGTTCTTCTCGCAGTTGCGACCAAGACCTCTTTAATGTCTCATAATCAGTAGGTATCTGAGGAGGAAGGACAGTTGGGGGAACACCATCTTTGTCAGGATACTCAAGAATGATAGGTCTGACGGCTTCGTATGGCATACCTAACTTCTGAGCACGGATGCGAACCCATTTGTAGTAGGCTTCCATAGGTAAAGAAATCTTTGGACCCAACTCTTGTGGGTCAGCTTTATGAACTTTGTCCCAAGCCTTGATGAACCTACGACGCAGCTCGTCACTATCCACTTGAAACTCAAAACTGATGTGAGGCACCAACATTTCATGAGGCCCTGCTCTTCTGGCTCTTCCAAACTGACGGAGAGCTAGGCATGGATTGTAAGAGATCCCTCCTTGGGTACCAATCAGAGGGACATTAGGGTATTCCCCGCATCGATCAATAATAGCTATCTCATCCAAACCTCTGCAAGTCCAAATGATGTCTTTATCGGTGAGAGACATTAACCTATGAGCCCAACCTCTTCCTTCTTGGTTCCTTAGTACGAACTTAGGGAGGTGCGAAATAAACCACCTCACCAACAAAGGGATACAACACCATAGAGTTCCTTGTCTTCGGGTGGTACGAGCATGAAGTTGTTGCAGGATGTCACCCAAGAGAGTGGGCACAGGGTTCTGAGACATAAAGATTCTTATGGCAGTGACATTGATGAAGTTGTCAGGATTAGGAAACAAGACTAGCCCATAGATTAAAAGAGCTAGGATGTCTTCATATGACCTAAAGTCCAGGTCATTCCAGAAACTGTTAGCTTTACCAATCAGAAACTTGGCCAAGAAACCCTTAACTCCGCTTCTAGTTGCCCAGTTGTCCATTACCTCTTGATGTGTCAAGGGAAGAGCTGCAGCAACATCCTCAAGCCTGAGGGTCTTTTCCCAACCAGTAAAGGGAGTCTGATCCAAGATAGGGATACCAAGCAAATAAGAGAACTCTTCCAGGGTAGGTACCAGCTGGAAGTCTTGAAAGGTGAAGCACTGGTACAGAGGGTCATAGAACTAGGTCAGAACACTCATCAATTTTTGATCCCGCTTTGTAGTGACTAAACTGAGAAGAGAACCATGCCTCTGAATGAAGGAAGTGGTATTTGGAATCCTGCTAACCAACTCTTCAAGCAACTCAGGTGAGTGAACAAAGCTGAATCGGATAGTATTCCTTCGCACATGCATCATGGTGTCCTACAAAATAGAGCAAAGATGAAACCCTCTTGTCTTTGAAATGGTCAGTCCTTATGCAGGATGCATGCAATGCTCATGATGTTATGATGTTATGATAAAGCACACCACAAATAGATACAAAGGCGAACATGGTAAGGCACACAAGTCACACAAGACAGACCCTTAAAGTTTAGGCCAGCATGAGGTCTAGGTATTACCCTCTTTCAGTTTGTTGGTTCATACCTGTCCTATCAAAGTAACCGGGTTCTTAGAGGATCCCAATATCACTGACTACCCTCAATCGGTCATAACTCTAGCATCGCAATCTTTTGTTGCAGCCAGAACCATCACGAGAGTTTAGCCTCAATGGGCGTAGCATACTGCTACTGTTCTAATGGCCAAGTTGTGTCATTTAAGGTTCTAAGGTTGTTGGTGCTTAATGACTCCTCAGAAGACCCATATTCTCCTCGTTGCAACACAAGGGATATCGGTACAGACCAAGGTGCCACACCAACGTAGCCACTGTTTCACCCGTGTCGGTCTACGCCGGACAGGTCCCTCACAGCTTATGCTACCTAACAGGGTATCCCCAGATCCGGGTTAGGATCTATGTAACTCCCATGCAACCCACATATTTAAAGCAGACAAGTCAATACAATTGAAAACACAGTTATGAACTAACCCTAAGGTACACCTCACTTTAAGTTTTAAGTCCCCAGCAGAGTCGCCAGTTCTGTGATCGGTGGATCTGGAACTGACTGTTTAACACTGGTTCGCGAAATGTCGCGATAAGCAAGAGTCGCCACCGTCTTTTATTTTCTCCAAATGGAAAGGACAAAAGCACAGAAAAATTCCTTATAGAGATTGCTCTCGGTTCTGGAGGTAGATTATAGAAAGGGAAGGTGTTAGCACCCTTTCTATCCATGGTTGTCCATGGGATATTAGATACTTGCTCATTTGTGTTTTCAAAAATGGTTTGTTTGCTTTTCAACTGTGGGTTTTAAAAAAGTTTCTTTGAAAATTTCAGTTCGACTCTTGTATCAGTCCTCAAGAGTGTTTGAAAAATTGCTTTCGAACGCTTTTTGAAAAGGTGTCGGTGTGAAAAGTATTTTTGATTTGTTTTTGAAATTAGAGCAAGTATCTAGAGTCGTCTACCTACCCTAAGGAATTCGTCTGTGTAGATGTCCTTTAAAGTAGTGCCATCCCACCATTGAGAGGTAGGTAGCACCACCGTTGGAGGTGTTCGGGTCAATTCGAAGGTTCGGGACATGGTGATCACTGGAGCAATGGGAAGACACCTTAGAAGCTACCCTCATGCCAGGTTCCCGGATCATGAGGACTTACTAAGACATCCTCTACTCGACGATCACCTTTCGAGGCAAGGCAACAGTGAGGCGTACCCTAGGGGTGGTGTGTGATTTGTGTGTCATGTTCATTTGCATTTATCTTGTTCATGACATGGGTGATCTACGCTTCGTTTTTATTTTTGTCATTCATTCTTGCATGCCATTATTAACAGTTAAAAAAGTTGCAGAAATATAAAAGTTCTAAACTATTACAAAGGCGCGGGTGCACATCGCCAAATTAAAATCCAGGACCCGATTTGACAGAAAATAAATAAAGTGCGAGAAATTAAATTTACATGGCTTTGGGAGAATTACATCAATATTATAAGAAGTAAAATAAAATGCGCGAATTGGAATTAAAATTGGAAGCGAGGGCGTTGGACCCTTTTTAATGAAATTAAATTATTATTATTAAATTAATGAAATTAAAATGAAAAAATAAATTATTTTTGAGATTTTGGTATTTATGATTTTAATGAGAATTAAATGGAATTGAAATATTAATTAACCCTAATTCTAGCTATTTTTTAATTTATTAAGAAAATATGAAAATTACCTAAAAATTAAATCTAATTAATTAATGCAATTTGATTTATAAAAATAAATAATTAATTATTAGTGATGAGAAAATAAAAGAAAAAAGTAATTAAACTAATTAAACCTAATTCTACAAGTTTTTTTTTAATTTATTAAGAAAAACATATTAAAATTAAACCTAGAATAAAAACTAATTAATTGATACAAGACTTTATTTACAAAAATATTAGTTAAATAAAATATATTTAATTTTTTGTCTTTTCTGATTTTTCTATTGTTTTTATATTTTTATGAAAATAAATTGGTTTAAAGAATTAAATTAAAAAAAAACTAATTAAAATAAAAATAGAAAAAGATGAGAAAAGAATGAGAAAGGCAAACCATGGGGGGTCAGTCCCCAAATTGGAGGGTTTATTGTAGCGATTCTGGCCCACTTGTCTATGGCCTTGTTTGACCTTTATGCCAGCATGTGTTTTCTTTGACTCATGTCCATGATGATCTCCAAAGCATAACCCTTTGATTGATCTTGCTAAACGCATGGCAAACCTGGAAGATGGATGTATGGTGGTCGCTTGCATAGAAACTGCACAGAAGCATTAATAGAAAAATATTATTGAAAGGGAGGGGGACCTGGGGTTCGAACCCAGGTCCCAGGGATTACCAATGCTAAGCCTGACCAGTGGAGCTACCAACGCGTTTTGATTATTATATGGAAGACAAATAATATAATGTAAATCAGGCGTTAGTGGACATTTTCGCGCAAAAATTCAAATAAGCCAATCCCCTGCTCACACCTTACCTTCTTCTTCCTTGTGCGCTGTATCTGAAACAAAAAAACAATTGAATAGCGGGGGTTTTAAACCCCCACTATATACAGTATGAAAAAATAACGATTAGCTCGTTCTTGATCAGAAATTGGGCGCGACCCCATCATTGAATTCGTTGGAAGCTCTTGGTTCTAATGGTGCCAATCCCGTGTCCCAATTTTTCTTTGAACGTAAAGCCCTAAATTGGAATCCCTGTAACCCTAAAACATTCCAATGGTGGAATTGCGTTTGGATGAGGAAAACTCAATTAAATCATATGGTTAGTTTCAGAATCATCCAATTAGTGCAAATCAGTAAAGAAAACACATGAAAAATGCATAAAATTCATGATACGATTATGGATATTTTCGTGGAAAGTTTAACTCTGATATACCAATTCTTGATGTTTCAGGCTATGATATTGATCCAGGCACCTTCCTTGATGTCTCAGCAAGACAATGGAATAGTTATTTTGGCTTGAATCGCACTGGAATATAGTTTTCAGTTTTGGAATTTTTGTCAAAAAACTCAAGCTTGGTTATGGTGTTCTTGCGCAGCTGGGAGGTCCTGATCACTAGGGTTAGCATGTATATATATGTATGAGTGATTAGGGTTGAGAAATTGATCCAAAGAACCTTTGTATTGATGAAGAGATATTTGATTTTTATGGCATATATTTTCCAATCTTTTTCATGCAAATTTGCTTCAAATCATGTCCAATTACCAAGATTCTTTCCAAATCTGATCATGCACGAAATATTGAGTGTATTCCATGCATAAAAAGATTTAAAAACTTAGGTTTAATATTTTCCACATATTTATTTTAATTAAATGAATTATTAGCATTTAAAAATTCAAATAAATAAATAAAAATGATGAATAACTTCCCTTTGGGCCAAATGGTCGTGCACATGCCTTGGATAATGATTCTTGGAAGAAAAAGAGGCCCATTAGCATTTTTAAGACATTTGAAGCAATGTTGACTTTTCAAAATACCCAAAAATTTCCCAACTTCCACAAGGCATATCTTGCTCAATTTTTAAGCTTTGCTCAAGTTCTTGGACATTTTGGAAAGGTCTTGAAGTCCTCTAATCAATGCCTTTGGTCCAATGTCATTTTGATTTACCAATCTCAAGTTATGGCCTTTGACTTAAAGTCCCTTTTTGTTGACTTTTGAAAATGACCTATAATGTTGAATTTTATAACTTTTTGTGAGAGATTTTCTTGGACTTGAAGTGTGAAGAGGAGTTGTAGGAAATGTCTTTCTCTTCAAAATGAGCTTTGGATGGAATTTTTCTGATGATCCATGTGAAAGTTATGCCTTGGTCAAGTTACAGTTGACTTTTTCAACTGTCCAAATATGGAAACTTTTGCGTCTTGAGACTCTTTGAGCCAAGCTTTGAGAATCATGATCAAGCATTTATCAAATGATGTTTGTGGCTTCAAAATGAGATGTTGACCAAAAATTTGAACTTTTGACTGTCAAATGACCATTTTGCCCCTACAGTTGACTGTAGTGCCATTAGGGTTTTTGACTGTGCAATTTTGTGCTGTAAGTCTTGAAACTTGGTATGAGGATGCTTGACCATATTTGTAGGCATGTGGGACTTGATTGGACCCTTGGAAACTTCATTTACTTTGTCAGAACCAAAACCCTAATTTTTGACTGTTAGGAGGCCCTTGAACTGTGCAACCCTTGGGGAGATTTTGAAGCTTTGACTTGGCAAGTCTTGAAGAATATGGGAGGGAAAATTTTTGGGTACAACAGTAAGCAAGAGTCGCCACCGACTTTTACTTTATCCAATCAAGAAAAGGAAAAAGATCAGAAAAAACCTTTTTCGAGATGTTTCTGAGTACGGGGGGTAGATTATAGAAAGGGAAGGTGTTAGCACCCTTTCTATCCATGGTTTTCCATGGGCTCTTAGGTACTTGCTCATTTTGAAAATTGCTTGTGTGTGCTTGCTTTGAAAAGTTTTGTTTTACTTCGTTTTAACCCTTGTTTCTGTCCTCAAGAGTGTTACGAAGTTGTTTTTGAAAAACTTAAGTTTTAAAGTGTTTGTGTAAAAGATTTGTTGTTTTGAGCAAGTACCTAACAATTATCTACCTACTCGAAAAAAGGCGCTTTTTTCCTCTTATCCTTTAGACCGTGTTATCCTACTATTAGTGAGTAGGTAACCCTAGTCGTTGGATGTTTGAGGGACTATCGAAAGGGACGTAATGGTCATTGAAGGAAACATGTAAGGATACCTTAGAATTTTGAAGGGACTATCATCATATATTCGGGACTGTCATCATATATTCGTAGGCAACATCGAGGGATAAGTTCATTTCTTGTAGGCAACTCGAGGGACGTTAAGGGACTATGATCTTTATGATGACTTTTAGATTGAGGGTCTTTTTCTAAGATATCCCTATGTTCGAGGGACATCGAGGGACTATAATCTTTATGATTATTTTAACCGCAGGTCTTTGCTAAGGGTATCCCTATGTTCGAGGGACATGACCATTGTTTTCCGAGGAAACCAAGTAGGGAATACCCTAAGAGTGAGCATGTGCATGTGTTTTATTTCAGTTACTTAATCATTGCACAATTAGGGTGATCTACTATTTTAATTTTATTTGTATTTTGCATGCAAGCTTATTAACATTCATCTAAGCAGTTTATAGTTTGCGAAAATAAAATGCGTAAAGTTTAAAGTCCTAGCTATTACAAGGCTTTTGCAGATACATAATTATTTTGAACTGAAAATAAAAAGGCGGAAATGTAAACTAAGTTATTACAGAGCTTTGGGGCAATTACATATATATGAAGAGTGCGGAAAAGAAATCCTAAAACTATTACATCCCGAAAGCAATTACATAATTAGAAGAAAAAAATGTGAAAAAAGATAAATCTACGCTATTACATTGATAATGCGACCTATATAATTTTTCTTGAAATTAAAATGTAAAAGAATAAATAAAAAGAAATTAAGGAAAAATTAAAACCTAAAATTCTAAGTTAATATATTTGGTGTTTTTTGTAGAAAATAATTTGAAGTTAATTAAAAAATCCTAATTCTAACTATTTTTAGTAAAAAAACTTTATTTTGAAAAAAAAAGGTTAATTAAAAAAACCTAAAACCTAATTAATTTTAATTTACAGAAAAGGTTTTAAAAAAAATCTTATGTTTAATGAGTAACAAGAAAGGATTAAGTTTGCCAAAAAATAGATAGAGAAAAAAACATCAATGAAAAATAGGGTTAAAAAGTAGGGTTAGAAAATACAAATAATGCAAATGTCAGGGGTGGGTGTTGAACCAAAATTTAATTTAAAACCTAAAATTAGATTAAAAAACCTTAAAATTAATTATTCGAGTTTATTATGAAAAATCAAAGGTTTGTGAAAAATGTTAAGTTTTATGAAAAAAAAATGTTTTAAACAGAAAGAATGAAAATAGGTAAAAGAATAAATAGAAAGAAAGAAAACCAAAACCAATAGAGGTAGTTGTTGAACCCACACCCTTAGCCTTCTCGGGATGTCTGCCTCGTCATGCATTGGTTATTCTGTTTTTCCCTCAACGTTTTGTAATAATCATGCATGGGATCCTGTCTGAATCTGCAGTGTTGAATCTCATGAAAACATTAAATAAATTACTATATCATGTAATACAAATAAAGCAAATATATGAAATTTTGTAATATTAAAATCGATATGGCATGTATGAATGATTATACCCTTTTAATCATGGAGATCAAACCAACCTTACCCTTACTGGAGAAGTAGTGAGATATGGATTTGTAACAAGGATGGCTGGTTTGTAGTGAGATGATGATTTGTAACAAGGATGGCTTGTTTGTAGTGAGATGGGGGTTTGTAATAAGGATTTAATGGTTTTAGGGTTCTTGAAAGAATTTGATATTTTGACAGAGTTGTGGCAAAGGATTTTTTTCTCTTGTGTCCTTCTTCTTTGTGTGAAAAAAATGAGATCATATAATGGAAATTAGAGCAAAGATATGGGCTTTGAATGTGCAATTGGGCCTCCAATGTTCACTTGAGTTCGTCACGTTCTAGGCTAAATCGTAAGGGCTTAAGTGCAATATTTGAAGTTGAAACGTGAAAACAAAATGTAGTCGATATCAAGAACTAACTCCTTCCCGAAAATGGGCTCAATGGGATAAACGGTGAATTGGTTATGAATTTTTGATGTTTTGGCTCAGACAAACTTATTTTGGGATCTAGTGTCAACTCTGACACGTTCTTCAATAAAAACTGGTATTGATCGGAGCATAACCCGGTATCGACTTTTGAAGCAAAGTTGTAGATCTCTGAGTCAGTGACCTTGTTTAAAAATATGGGCCCGACCAGATAAAAATTGACCGAGTTATGAATTTTCGAAGTTTCAACTCAGATGAAATAATATTCAGCATTCAGGATTTTCGGCACGTCACGCGCACTCTAAGCAGAATACGAAGGCCTTTTGGATACCGTTCAAACTCGATACCTCCTGTGAAAACTTAGCCAACTCAATTTATAAAATTTTGGCGCTGGAACCAGCTCGATACGATAAAAATCGACCAAGTTATGATTTTCTGAACATGACACAAATGAACTATTGTCACAAATTTTTTGTACGAAAATACTTGATAAATCCACATTTTTGAAGACCTTCTGATTGAAATTGGCTTCCATCCGTGAGAGATGATGTCAAGACAGAATTTTGGCCATCGGAACGGGTTTAAAACAAGCCATGATCTTCAAGTTATGAATTTTTTAGTGCGTAAAAATTGCACTTTCAGCACACTTTTTCACCACATTTCTTCGAGAAAACTCACACATTCGGAGACCTTCTTTAAAGAATTGACTCTTGAGCCAAACATGAATTTGAGAATACGTTATCAGAGATATCTTGACGAAAGAACACCTGAATATGACGTGCCGGGTTGGACTTGTGAATCTTGGAACCCCGAATCATTGCAAATTGGCGAACCGATCTTCAGCACAGAAAATACTCTGAGAACATCCATTGGCGAAATAAACGTCACTCGTAACCTGGAGAAGCTTGATAAACATACATTTATTACATAACAATAAAACCAATAATATGCGTGTATGAAAAGAGGGTAAATTTTGGGGTACAACAGCTGCCCCTGTTCAATCTTCTTAAACCTGAAGACTTAGATTGGCTTGTCTGCCTTTCGTGATCTGAAGGTGGAAGATGATTGAACAATAGAGTGCCCAGAAAGTTGCACTCGCATGAAGTGATACATGATTTGTGATATCAGGAATGGGCTTACAGATTCCATTTGGTAGTTTCTAGAGAATTGTCGGAGATGGGCTTATAGATGTCATCCGAAGAGGTGTTGATCGCATAAGAGATTCCTTTGTGAGAACCCGCATACCTGTTGTGGAGGAGGACTACACTGGGGAATGCCGGTCCCTGTCTCGGGAGATATAGAGTTTTAGGAGCTTCAGTTGTTCGTTACTCTATTGGGGAATAACTCCGGTTTGGGGGAGCGGAAATGAACTGCGTACCCGGTTGGGGTATATGCTGCATCACAACTTTCTGGGAAAATGTGAAACCAATTGTGTTTGATCGGGTCCCGGTCTTACAGTGTTATGGACTGTTGTCTGGGGATAAGAGAGGAAGAACCCGAATAGTAAGGTTATGAGAAGGAACCTGGGTAGTAGGGTTATGAGAAGGAACCTGGGTAGTAGGGTTACTTCAATATGAAAGCCTGGATAGTAGGGTTGTGAGAAGGAACCTGGATAGTAGGGTTACTTTGATATAAAAGCCTAGATAGTAGGATTGTGAGAAGGAACCTGGATAGTAGGGTTACTTCGATATGAAAGCCTGGATAGTAGGGCTGTGAGAAGGAACCTGGATAGTAGGGTTACTTCGATATGAAAGCCTGGATAGTAGGGCTGTGAGAAGGAACCTGGATAGTAGGGTTACTACGATATGAAAGCCTGGATAGTAGGGCTGTGAGAAGGAACCTGGATAGTAGGGTTACTTCGATATGAAAGCCTGGATAGTATCGTCGTGAGAAGGAACCTGGATAGTAGTGTTATTTGAGATGAAAGCCTGGATAGTAGGGTTGTGAGAAGGAACCAGGATGGTAGGGTTACTTTGAGATGAAAGCCTGGATAGTAGGGTTGTGAGAAGGAACCTGGATAGTAGGGTTACTTCGATATGAAAGCCTGAATAGTAGGGTTGTGAGAAGGAACCTGGATGGTAGGTTACTTCGAGTAAAAGCCTGGATAATAGGGCTGTGAGAAGGAACCTGGATAGTAGGGTTACTTCGATATGAAAGTCTGGATAGCAGAGCTGTGAGAAGGAACCTGGATAGTATGGTTACTCCGATATGAAAGCCTGGATAGTAGGGTTGTGAGAAGAAACCTGGATAGTAGGGTTACTTCGATATGAAAGCCTGGATAGTAGGGCTTTGAGAAGGAACCTGGATAGTAGGGTTACTTCGATATAAAAGCATGGATAGTAGGGCTGTGAGAAGGAACCTGGATAGTAGGGTTACTTCGATATGAAAGCCTGGATAATAGGGTTATGAGAAGAAACCTGGATAGTATGGTTAATTTGATATGAAATCCTAGAAAGTAGGGTTGTGAGGAGGAACCTGGATAGTAGGGTTACTTCGATATGAAAGCTTGGATAGTAGGGCTGTGAGAAGGAACCTGGATAGTAGGGTTACTTCGTTATGAAAGCCTAGATAGTATGGATGTGAGAAGGAACCTGGATAGTAGGGTTACTTCGATATGAAAGCCTGGATAATAGGGTTGTAAGAAGGAACCTGGATAGTAGGGTTACTTCGATATAAAAGCCTGGATAGTTGGGCTGTGAGAAGGAACCTGGATATTAGGGTTACTTCGATATAAAAGCATGGATATTAGGGCTGTGAGAAGGAACCTGGATAGTAGGGTTACTTCGATATGAAAGCCTGGATAGTAGGGTTGTGAGAAGGAACCTGGGTAAGGTTGTTTCGTGAGGAGTTTGGGTAAAACTGCATCTGAACTGAGAAGGAACCTGGGTAAGGTTGCTTTTAGGAGTTTGGGTAAAACTGCATCTGAGTTGAGAAGGAACCTGGGTAAGGTTGCTTTGTGAGGAGTTTGGGTAAAACTGCATCTGAACTGAGAAGGAACCTGGGTAAGGTTGCTTTGGGATAAGTCTGAGTGAAATTTCAGAAGGAACCTGGGTAAGGTTACTTTGGGATAAGTTCGTGTAAAACTTCAGGAGGAACCTGGGTAAGGTTACTTTGTGATAAGTTCGTGAAAAACTTCAGGAGGAACCTGGGTAAGGTTACTTTGTGATAAGTTCATGTAAAACTTCAGAAGGAACCTGGGTAATGTTACTTTGGGATAAGTTCGTGTAAAACTTCAGGAGTAACCTGGGTAAGGTTACTTTGGGATAA
Organism: Vicia faba; assembly: GCA_948472305.1. Classification (NCBI taxonomy): domain Eukaryota; kingdom Viridiplantae; phylum Streptophyta; class Magnoliopsida; order Fabales; family Fabaceae; genus Vicia; species Vicia faba. The sequence goes on along the minus strand of OX451736.1, from coordinate 69,487,300 downwards.
GTTCGTGTAAAACTTCAGGAGGAACCTGGGTAAGGTTACTTTGTGATAAGTTCGTGTAAAACTTCAGAAGGAACATGGGTAAAGTTACTTTATGATAAGTTCGTGTAAAACTTCATTCAGAAATGTTTGAGAAATGACCCGTGTAAGATTTTTCAGGATAAACCCGTGTGATGCTGCATTTAGGAGAAACCCGTGTAAGATTTCTTCATGACGAACCCGTGTGAAGCTGCATTTGATCGTGCAGATAATTACCCTGTTTAGTTTCAGGAGCTAATCCTGAACTTGCTGGAAGTTGTTAATGATAACCATCTTTCCTGAAGAGGTACATGATTAATCGTATATGATGCATGAAATGCATTGTATGATGATGTTCTCAAAATAAATTAGCTTATGCTGGATGTAATATGTATGCGCACGTCATGATGTATGAACATGAAATGCTATTGTGGCACGCCCGAGTTTGGGAAAATAAATCCCTGACTGCTATTGGAGAGTACTGGGAATTACATTCCTGATCGTTTTAGAAATAGTGGTTCTTCTACTTCCGCTAGGGATGGTGAACCGGAGATGACTATGTTGGGGATTTGCCCCTTGTTTACGGATATTCTGTCGAGGAGAGACTCTGCTTGAGAACAACACTACAGGGGAATAACTCTGTTTGAGAGAGGAGATGCTTTGCTGGAAGATTTTTCCAATTCCGAGAGATAAACTCCGCTGGGGGATGAACTTCCGTACTCAGAAATAAACTCTACTCGGGAGAAGACTATATGAACCGCTTGCGATTACAAAATTCAGATGGGTAATATAGACGTCGGCTCTCCGAAAGAGCTTGGCTAGGGAAAGTAACTCCTGTTTGGGGAGGAAGAGATCAAAATTTTGGTTGCCTCTACTCTGGGGAGTGTAGATGTTACTGGGACGCATGCTAAGGATACGACAATGACTTCGTATCAAAACTTTTCTGCCCCTGTACCTGCTGGAGAAAGTGCCTGTGGGGGCCTTATGGATTGAGTGTCATCCCAACTTATGAGGTGCTTGGTAACTTCCGATCGGAATGATAAGTCTTCTACTGATAGGCAAGTGACAAGATAACGGGACATAGTCGTACGCTTTAATCCCTAACTTTTTCCTGGACTATCTTTTCAGATTTTCAGTCCACCGAGATACCCTTTCTTGCCCAAGCCGCCTTTTCAGGTTTTCGACTTGCCGGGTGTACAAATCTTTTTTGTTTTTATCCCTAATTTTTGCCGGAACCCTTTTGGTTCGCCAGGATGCCCTTATTTTTTCCTAGGCCAATCAACCTAGCGGGTCTTTGTTCATGCGTAGTATTTTCTGACTATGTCCACATTCATCGGGTGTAGGGAATTGTCATTGTCCATAGTAGTATGTGTTGCCACACTGCAAAAAGATGTTTGTTTTATCGTACATGATTCATTGTCAGAATTCATGTCGAATGCCCCAAGTGTTTCAGATGGAGATCTGCCCCTGGCTATTTGGCGTCTTTGGGAGATTCCTTGAATATTGACTTGACTGCCCCAGATGATGGACGATGATCATGCCGTGCCCCTTGGTTGGAAGTGTTTTTCCACTTGAGGTGATCACTTTCGTTGGAGAAGGTTTTTGTTCACTAGATATTTGTCATGTGAATTTCTCTGCTATTGAACAAATAGTCATATGCAAACAATGTTATTTTAAGAATGCAAAGCTTACGTCTGTCTTGAAGTTTTGAAAATTCATTTTTTAGTAAAACAAATTTTTTTTTGTAAAAGTGTGATGTCAACTCAATATTTATAGCAAACCTTATAGGAGTCAGGATACCTTCTGTAACAATATGCTTTCGAACTAACCCATGCTTCAGCTATGACTTTTAAGGGTTATAACGTAGCCTGGTTCACGATTTAAGAAACAAAGGATAAAGGCTCAAATTTTATTTGTACCCACCCGTTCTTCGTGATGTTCTTCGATCCTAAACTCAGCTAATTGTGCATTTAAATCCCGTTTGAGTCTTTGCTCTGTTATTCTAGTGATGGTTTGGATACTGACAATTTATTTTGAATAGGAAGTCATTTCTTTTTTGTTGAGGATTTGTAGGACCTCTTTCTTTTTTATTTTATTATCCCTGTCTTTTTCCTGAACTGTTTCATTTTGTGATTACAGTCAGCGGGATGCCCCAGTGTTTTTTCTTAAGTCTCCTTCATAGGTTTGGACTTAATGGGCTTTTATTTCGAGAGATAATGACTGCCTGTCTTGATGATTATAGGGAACCATCACCGTCTTTTGTTTTGGAAGGACGTCTTTCATGCCATTCATTGTGTATGAAGCGTCATATGGTGATTGAATGCGTCTCTATATTAACTGAGAAAACTACCCTGCCTCAGGTTATGATTAAGGGTTTTAATATGTGTGAAAAGAAAAACTCCTACTTCTTTGGCTCGAAGGGGTTGACTAGGGATTATCTTCCTTATAATTCCACTGTTTAGGATTTGAAACAACGCCTGTACATCATCAGCAGGGTCCGTTCAAAAGCATATTGTAGAGATCGTGGTATCGTTTTTGTCATCCTCCATCTAAAGGCTCAGAGCTTTTGTACGAGAGTTGAATATCACAAAAAGGAAAGAAATTTAAATATAGTGAATACGAATGAATTGATTCAAAACAGACATATGCAATGCATTGATAAAGTAACAGAGTTTGACATGAATAGATATTCGAACAATCAAAAGAAAATTCCAAATTGAAAATTCTAATGAACGAAAAGCCCTCTTGTTAGAACTTGTCACTTCAAATGGTGGGCCTTAGAGGATTGACAGAAACATTCCAGATGACCATCTTGTGTGAATTCCAATGCTCCTTCATCAATCAGGTCTTGAATTTTGTATTTCAAGCTCCAACAGTTGTCAGTATCATGCCCCGAACTGTTGGAGTGATATGCACACCTTGCATCAGGATTGTAGTTAGGCGAAAAAGTCTTGGGATTCGGATGAGGTCCTATCAACGTAATCAGATTCATCCTTAATAGGTGTTGCAAAGCTTGAGACAACAACATGTTGAGTTTGGTAAACTGTCTATTGGGCATATCCGGCTTACTTTGATTAACCTGTTGTTTTTGGCAAGGTTGTTGTTGAAACCGTGATGTAGTAGCAATTTGGAAAGGTCCACTCTTCACCAAACCAACCTTTTGTCTTCTTGGAGGTTGATCAATGACTTGGTCCCCGACCTCGACTGTTTACTTCATACTGTTGTATCCGTCTTGATGAAGTTGGTTGATGATGGCTTTCATCTCTTATTTCCTTCGGGCTAGGCCTTGGATATGAGCCATCTGCCGCAGCATCTCGGTTCTCATTGCACCTACCTTAGCTTGCAGTTGTTCCAGTCGTTCGTCCTTATTGTCTTCAGGACTCTTCTTGACCAAGTTCCCAACGAGGTGTGTTTTCAACTCTTCCTGCCCCTTGGATAGGTTTAGGAATATGTCCCTGAATTGAGCTTTTTGAGTTTGAAGATCTCTGTTGTCTTATTTGAGAGTCATTGCTGAAATAAACAGCGAGAACATGAGAGCCCTGTACTGGAAGACCTGTTATGAAATGATATGTATGATATATGCATGCAATGTTTTCAAGGATCTCGTGGGGTAAACAAGAAACTGTTAGAATTTGATTGCAGCTTGATTGAAGAAACTTCGTGTCATTGAGAGTCCTTCTTCAAGAGTCAAGCTCACCATACCGAGTGGGTCATAGCCACTGACTCAAGTTATCGTGTTTTGATCTCTAGACAACATTGGCTAGAGGAAAATAAATCCCCTTGCCCCTTGCTAGATGTCTGATTTACCATAACCTGCATCACAAACCCTTGAGATCCTTGTAATGGTTAAGGAAATGTTAAGGCATGATGTTATGATGTGTATGCTATGCGTTTAAGCCAAAAGTGTGAGGAGATGTAATCAAGTAAACCCGACAAGAAATCCAAGTTACTGGATAAGGACTGTAAAGAAAACCTGCAAGGAACTCATGTTGTCAGATAATAAAACTATGCAAGTTGTTCTAGTTGAAAGCACACAAGTCACACAAACAACCTTAGGTTTAGGCTTGCATGGGTTTTAAGGTAGTACCCTCTTGAAGTTAAGTTGGTTTCAAACCTGTCCTAGAAAAGTAATCGGGTTCTAGAGGATCTCAATATCACTGACCATCCTCCATCGGTCATGGTTTTAGCTCACGCAATCTTTTATTGCGGTCGAAATTATTCTGAGAGTATGATCTCAATGAGTGTAGCATCGAGTATCAACCAGTTCTCAGCTCTACACCAAGGCCAGCTATCTCTCTACTTTCTAATGGCCAAGTTGGGCGATTAATGGTTCTAAGATCAGTTGATGCTTAACGACACCATGCGGAGGCCCCGTATTCTCCTCGTTTCTCCACAAGGGATACCGGTACCAACCAAAGTGCCACACTAATATAGCTATTGCTTCAACCGTATCGATCTACGTTGTAAAGTTCCCTCGCAGTCTATTGCTACTTACCTAAAAGTTGTTCCTCAAATCCGGGTGTAGGATCTATAGTAACCCCAAACAAAACCCTTAAAAATAAAGCAAACAAAGCAACCAAGAGAAGCAATTTTAATGACCTACATCCTAAGGTATACCCCACTTATAATTCCCGAGCAGAGTCGCCAGTTTTGGCGATACGGTGGCAGAACCGACTGTTTAATACTGGTTTTCATTTTGTGTTCGCAAAATGTCGCGGTAAGCAAGAGTCGCCACCGACTTTTATTTTATCCAATCAGGAAAAGGAAAAAGAACAGAAAAAACCTTTTTCGAGATGTTTCTGAGTACGGGGGGTAGCTTATAGAAAGGGAAGGTGTTAGCACCCTTTCCATCCATGGTTTTCCATGGGCTCTTAGGTACTTGCTCATTTTGAAAATTGCTTGTGTGTGCTTGCTTTGAAAAGTTTTGTTTTACTTCATTTTAACTCTTGTTTTTGTCCTCAAGAGTGTTACGAAGTTGTTTTTGAAAAACTTTGTTTTGAAAGTGTTTGTGTAAAAGATTTGTTGTTTTGAGCAAGTACTTAACAGTTATCTACCTACTTGAAAAAAGGCGTTCTTTTCCTCCTATCCTTTAGACCGTGTTATCCTACTATTAGTGAGTAGGTAACCCTAGTCGTTGGATGTTTGAGGGACTATCAAAAGGGACGTAATGGTCATTGAAGGAAACATGTAAGGATACCTTAGCATTTCGAAGGGACTGTCATCATATATTCGGGACTGTCATCATATATTCATAGGTAACATCAAGGGACAAGATCATTTCTCATAGGCAACTCGAGGGACGTTAAGGGACTATGATCTTTATGATGAGTTTTAGATTGAGGGTCTTTTTCTAAGATATCCATACGTTTGAGGGACATCGAGGGACCACGATCTTTATGAATATTTTAACTGCGGTTCTTTGCTAAGGGTATCCCTATGTTCGAGGGACATGACCATTGTTTTTCGAGGCAACTAAGTGGGGAATACCCTAAGAGTGAGCATGTGCATGTTTTGATTTCAGTTATTTAATCTTTGCATAATTAGGGTGATCTACTATTTTAATTTTATTTGTCTTTTGCATGCAAGCCTATTAACATTCATCTAAGTAGTTTATAGTTTGCGAAAATAAAATGCGGAAAGTTTAAAGTCCTAGCTATTACAAGGCTTTTGCAGATACATAATTATTTTGGACTGAAAATAAAAAGGCGGAAATGAAAACCTAAGCTATTACAGAGCTTTGGGGCAATTACATAATTATGAAGAGTGCGGAAAAGAAATCCTAAAACTATTACATCCCGGAAGCAATTACATAATTAGAAAAAAAATGCAAGAAAAGATAAATCTACGCTATTACATTGATAATGCGACCTATACAATTTTTCTAGAAATTAAAATGTAAAAGAATAAATAAAAAGATATTAAGGAAAAATTAAAACCTAAAATTCTAAGTTAATGTTTTTGGTGTTTTTTGTAGAAAATAATTTTAAGTTAATTAAAAATACCTAATTCTAACTAATTTTAATAAAATAAATTTATTTTGAAAAAAAAGGTTAATTAAAAAAACCTAAAACTTAATAAATTTTAATTTACAGAAAAGGTTTTAAAAAAAAAGCTTATGTTTAATGATTAACAAAAAAGGATTAAGTTTATCAAAAAATAGATAAAGGAAAACACATCAATGAAAAATAGGGTTAGAAAATACAAATAGTGCAAATGTCAGGGGTGGGTGTTGAACCAAAAATTAATTTAAAACCTAAAATTAGATTAAAAAACCTTAAAATTAATTATTCGAGTTTATTATGTAAAATCAAAAGTTTGTGAAAAATGTTAAGTTTTATGAAAAAAAATGTTTTAAACAGAAAGAATGAAAATAAGTAAAAGGATAAATAGAAATGAAGAAAACCAAAACCAATAGAGGTGGTTGTTGAATCCACGCCCTTAGCCTTCTCAGGATGTCTGCCTCGTCATGCATTGGTTATTCTGTTTTGTTCTCAGCATTTTGTAATAATCCTGCATGGAATCCTGTCTGAATCTGCAGTGTTGAATCTCATGAAAACATTATTTAAATGACTATATCATGAAATACAAATAAAGCAAATATATAAAATTTTGTAATATTAAAATCGATATGGCATGTATGAATGATTATACCCTTTTGATCATGGAGATCAAACCAACCTTACACTTACTGGAGAAGTAGTGAGATGTGGATTTGTAACAAGGATGGCTGGTTTGTAGTGAGATGAGGATTTGTAACAAAGATGGCTTGTTTGTAGTGAGATGGAGGTTTGTAATAAGGATTTAAAGGTTTTAGGGTTCTTGAAAGAGTTTGATATTCTGACAAGGTTGTGGCAAAGGTTTTTTTTTCCTCTCGTGTCCTTCTTCTTTGTGTGAAAATAATGAGATTATATAATGGAAATTAGAACAAAGATATGGGCTTTGAATGTGCAGTTGAGCCTCCAATATTCACTTGAGTTCGTCACGTTCCAGGCTAAATTGCATGGGGCTTAAGTGTAATTTTTGAAGTTAAAATGTGAAAAAAAACTGTAGCCGAAATCTTGAACTAACTCCTGTCCGAAAATAGGCTCAATCGGATAAACGGTGAATTAGTTATGAAGTTTTGAAGTTTTGGCTCAGACAAACTTATTTTGGGCTCCAGTGTCAACTCGGACATGTTCTTCAATAAAAAACGGGTATTGATCGGAGCATAACCCGGTCTCAACTTTTGAAGCAAAGTTGTAGATCTCCGAGTCAGTGACCTTGTGTAAAAAGATGGGCACGATCCGATAAAAATTGACCGAGTTATGAATTTTCGAAGTTTCGACCCAGATGAAATAATATTCAACATTCAGGACTTTCGGCGCGTCACGTGCACTCTGAGCAAAAAACGAAGGCCTTTTGGATACCTTTCAAACTCAATACCTCATGTGAAAACTTAGCCAACTCAATTTATGAAATTTTGGCTCTGGAACCAGCTCGATACGATAAAAATCGACCAAGTTATGATTTTCTGAACATGACACAAATAAACTTCTGTCACAAATTTTTTGTACGAAAATACTTGATAAATCCACATTTTTGAAGAACTTATGATCGAAATTGGCTTCCAGCCGTGAGAGATGAAAACATAGATAATGTTAAGACGGAACTTTGGCCACCAGAACGGGTTCAAAACAAGCCATGATTTTCAAGTTATGAATTTTTTAGTGCATAAAAACTGCACTTTCAGCACACTTTTTCACCACATTTCTTCGAGAAAACTCACACATTCGGAGACCTTCTTTAAATAATTGACTCTTGAGCCGAAACTAAATTTGAGAATACATTATCAGAGATATCTTGGCGAAAGAACACCTGAATATAACGTGCCGGGTTGGACTTGTGAATCTTGGAACCCCGAATCATTGCAAAATGGTGAACCGATCTTCAGCACATAAAATACTCTGAGAACATCCATCGGCGAAATAAACGTCACTCGTAACCTGACGAAGCTTGATAAATATACATTTATTCCATAACCATAAAACTAATAATATGCGTGTATGAAAAGAGGGTAAATTTTGGGGTACAACAGAGACCAAAAGGGTTGCTTAGAGGACATCCTAAGCTTTCTAAAAATTCCAAGAACACCTCTCTAGGGTTAAAATTGGAAGAGATATGCCTTGTCAAAGTTGACCTTTTTTGCAAAATTGCCAAAAGTCAAATGTGCTCAAAAGTGCATCTTTTTACCAAATGGGCCTAGCATTTCATGATTTCACCTCACTTATAGCATGATCCACGAACCAAATATCCAACCTCGTGTTATTTGCTTCATTTATCAATTTATTTGGATTTTTTGTTAATTAAAATTTCAATTAAATCAAATAATTGATGAATAATGGAAAAGATATGTTGTGATCTGATTTTTGGACAGGATCTCAATCAAATAATGCAAGGATATCATGATCAATTCGAATCAAGGCTAATTAGAACAAGAAAGGGATAATTTGGCTCATTATAGCAAGTTTACATATGCCATGAAGATCAAATAAAATCTTCAAAACTTTCAAAGATGTGATATGTTTTTAGAACCCTAATTCATCCTATGATATATATTGAACAGATACAAGTCAAAAGACAGGTTTTTGGAGTCGTGAAACAGGCAGAGCAAAGTCAAAAATTCAAGGAAAAAGTGTGAATTGGTTTCCATTCCACAGGCCATCTCAAGTTGTTCAAGCTATGCCAATCCATTGCTGGACGCCTCACAAAGCTATTCCAACCATTTGCAAGGTCTGAAACACCCTAAAACACCAATTGTAACTCACACGGTTTGTGCTTTTATACAGAATCGATTATCCCAATTATTGCATCATTAGCAATTTTAATTGTCATATTTGTGATTATTATCATGTTTGCAAGCTAACTGAATGGTTTAATTGCATTTTTGAAGCCTTTACACGCAGATGCCATTGTTAGGGATTTCATGTTGCTTTTAGGGTTTTCATCCACAGGGAAAATTGGGCCATGAATGAGGTACCATGATACTCGTGAGACCAAGACGAGTTGATGTGTACCATCACAATAGATTTATCATGCTTGTATTGATTTTTTGAATGACACAGGTTTTTAGCAACGGATATGGTCTGTAGGAATAGGTTATGTACCTAAAATGATGAGCTGGAGGTAGAAGAAGGTGATTTGTCATCACCCCGTTGGTTCGTTTGAATTCAGTTCGCGCGGTTTTTTGTTCCAGGGACATTGAATTTGTTTTATATATTATATATTCTCTTTATTGTGTTAACAATTAACAATCATAGCTCAGTTGGTAGCGTGGCATTGGATTTAGCATGAGAACTTGGGTTCGATCCCAGGTCCCAGCGCTTTCTTTATTTTCTTTTCCTTTACCAGATCCTGCGCGTCACAATCTCAAGCGCCTTCCATACAACCTCAACGTCCAGCCACTAGATTCACTTCTACCAGGATCTAACGCTTCTAGCTTGAAGGTCCATGGTGCACGTTCAAGTCAATGCCAAATAAGACCCAGCGCTGATTGTGCCTCAGCTTAATGGGCCTGGGAATTTCAGTTTCATACACCCCCTCTTCAGCAAGGCAACAGGCCCATTTGGTTATTATTTTCTATTCTTCTTTAATTTCTCTATTTGTTTTCTCTAATTATTTTCTTTTTTCTTTTAATTAACACAAAATTATTTTTTTATTAAATTAACAAATCACAAATCACCAAAATCTTTTTTTTTAATAATATTTTTATTTTTTTAAATTAGTTAGTTTAATTTAACTTAGGGAAATTTGATCTTTTTTTTATATAATTAAAAATAATTAGACTTAGGATTTTAATTGTACATAACTTAATTCATTTTCTTTTTTTCTTAAAAATACACCAAGATCATTTTTCTCATAAAATATTTATTCCTTTAATTGATTAATTAATTAGAAAATTAGGTTAATTTAATTTCCTTCATAATTAAAAACAATTAGAAATTAGGTTTAATTAATTTGTAATTTTATTGTTTTCTCAAATAAAAATCCACAAAAAATACTTTTCCTCACTTAGAGTTTTAGGTTATTTTTCAACCGTCATCGCATTAAATTCGCCGCGCGCTTGTTAATTATTTTTCCATTATTTTGTAACTGCTAAGGGTTTGTAATAGTTAACCTAGGGTTTTTATTTACTGTTCAATCCCCATTTTTTGGTTATGTAATTAATTCCCCCTTCCCGAAGCCTTGTAATAGCTAGGTTTATTTTTCGCACTTTAAATTCCCGCAAAGACTAAATAACTGAAAAAGTTCACATGCACATATTCACCCCTAGGGTTTACCTCACTTCCGTTGCCTTCGGTAAAAAATCATTAAGCATATGAGATTTTAGTGGTTGCCCTCCAGTCTAAAAGATCAAATTGTCCCATTCAAATGTTGCCTCAGAAATGTTGCCTCGAAAATGTTACCTCGAAAAGATCTTTAGAATATAGGGTTACTACTAAAGTTTCTTAACATTGCTTTTGTGATCGTACATGTCCCTTCGAATGTCCCTAAAAACTCCAACGACGATGCTACCTATTTCTCAATAATGGGATAGCATTGTCTAAAGGAAAACGAACAAGCCTTTTTCGAGTAGGTAGATTAGTTCTTAAGTACTTGCTCAAACAAACAAACTTTTTTACACAAACACTTTTCAAATAAAGTTTCCAAAAACAACTTCGTAACACTCTTGAGGACAGAAACAAGGGTTAAAACAAAGTAAAACAAAACTTTTCAAAGCAAAGCACACACAAGCAATTTCAAAAATGAGCAAGTACCTAAGAGCCCGTAGAAAACTACGGATAGAAAGGGTGCTAACACCTTCCCTTTCTATAACCTGCCCCCCGTACACAGAAACATCTCGAAAAATGTTTTTTCTGTTCTTTTTCCTTTTCCTGATTGGATAAAATAAAAGTCGGTGGCGACTCTTGCTTACCGCGACATTTTACAAACAAAAAATGCAAACCAGTATAACAGTCGGTTCTACCAACATATCACAGAACTGGCGACTCTGCTGGGGAAAATAATATAAAGTAGGGTAAACCTTAGGATCTAGGTCATATTTAATTGCTTTCTCTTGATTGTCTTGCTTGCTTTATATTTATAGGAACTGTTTGGGTTATTTGATCCTACACCCGATCAGGAAACACCTTTTAGGTAAGTAGCAATAAACTGTGAGGGAGTTGTGTTGTGGTATACCGACACGGTTGAAGCAGTAGCTACGTTAATGTGGAACTTTGGTTAGTACCCGTAACCCTTGAGTTAATCAGGGAGATGTGCAGGGCCGCTGCGTGGTTTCATAAAGCATCAACTGACCTTAGAACCTTTAATTGCACAACTTGGTTAGTAGGACGTAGCGAGATGGCCGACTTTGGTGTATGCCCAAGGTCGACAGATACTCGATGTTACACTCATTGAGGTCTGACTCTTGAGATTTGTTTGGTTGCAAGTCAATATCATATTGAACGAAGCTGGGAGAAATATTAGTGATATTGAGATCCCTTTTAGAACCCGGTTACTATTTATAGGACAGGTTGAACCAATCTAACTTCAAGAGGGTATGACCTTAAAACTCATGCAAGCCTTAAACCTAAGGACTTGGTGTGACTTGTTTGTTGTTTGCTATACCTGTGATTTTCTAACCTAATCATGACATCATAAGCATGGCATATCATGACTAACCATTTCAAGGATTCCCAAGGGCTCATTTTTGCTCTGTTTTTTAGGACATGGTATCTACCCGTAGGAACACTATATAGATCAACCTTGTGAAAGTGTCTCTCAAACTAAAGGATCTGGCATTAAGGGTTCTTGAAGGTTCTCATTTTACTAGAAAGCATGGTCAGTTGCTCAATCTGGTCACTGCAAAACCTGATGAAGAGTTGTTAAAAGTGTTGTTTTAGTTCTTCGACCCGGTGCACCATTGTTTCACCTTCCCAGATTATCAGTTAGTATCTACTATGGAGGAATTTTCTCAGTTATTGGGAGTACCTATTCTTGACAATTTTCCTTTCAATGGTACGGAAGAACATTCAAAGCCTGGAGAAATTGCTAGAGCTTTGTCTTTACAACGGTCTGACATAGTGGCAAATTGGGAGACTATAGGGAGTGTCCGAGGAATTTCGTTTAAGTTTCTATTTGAGAAGGCCTATCATTTTTGGGATACCTTAGATTTACAAGCTTTCAAAGAGGTGCTGGAACTTCTCATTTATGGGACGGTACTTTTCCCTAATGCTGATCAACTCGTAGATGTGAGCACTATCAAGGTTTTCCTGTCTCATAATCCAGTACCTACATTACTCGGGGGTATTCTGCACTCTTTGCATGCTTACACTCTATAGATAAGGGGAACCCTCCTGTGTTGCACTCCTCTATTGGCTAGGTGGTTTATTTCGCACCTACTCAGGTCTGTTTTGAAGAATGAGCAGGGTTTGAAATGGTCTCGCAGGCTGATGTCCCTTAAGCATTCAGACATTCATTGGTGTTCACGGTTCTCGGAAGATGTTACCATCATCGATCGCTATGGTGAATTCCCTAATGTTCCCCTCTTAGGCATTAGGGGAGGAATCCGTTACAACCCTTGTTTGGCACTACATCAGTTTTGTTATGCGAGAAGAGATGGTCCCCATGATACGCTTATCCAAGGAATCACCTTCAATCATGAGAACGACGTTCAAGGCTATCGTAGAAGGTTCATAAAAGCTTGGGGCATGGTACATAAAATTGATAGCAAGACGCTAGGGCACAAGAATTCCACTCCTCTTGAGCCTTATCTCCGATGGGTACGAGCTCGCGCCCAAAGTCTGATGATGCCCTACCCTGCTGTCCTACCAATAATTGTGGAACTAGTTGTTGAAGGAGACACTGCTTCTTTTGTTCATCACCCTGACATGCCAACTGATCATGAAGAATTACAGAAGTCTTGGGTTCAACTCAAAGAAGAGCGGGACACATTTGAAACTCAGTTCTATGCCAGCGAGAAGAAGGTCCTGGAGATCACTACACTACTTCATGAAGAAAGGAACATAAATGCCTACATAGCAACAAAGAGGATGCGCTCCTCGGAGACCTAGTTTCTTTTTGCTTTTAGTTTTGTTTTGTTTATTTGTAAGCCTAAAGGGAATTCTTTGTAACAATTCAAACTTATCAATGCAATTAACGTGTGTTTCTTTTGGTTAAACGAATCTGAGCCTTTAAGAATCCTTGAAATCATTGCATACGCATATCATCCATGACATTGCATAAACAAGTACCATTACAGGTTTCTCATCTTCTTCGTTGTTTATTTCAGCAAAAATGTCTTCTGAACAAAGCATCAAGGACCTTCAGGCACAAAACGCCCAGTTCCAGCAAATGTTCATAAATCTTGCAAAAGGGCAGGAGGATCTGAAAGCCCTCATCCTGAAAGAGAAAAAGAAAAAGAAGAAGGTTCTCGGTATTCTGAATATATGCAGAAGGTTTAGAGGGCCGTTGAAGCAACAAGTCGATCAGACATCTTCATATAAGGAAGGGGAAAATCAAGAAGAAGAGACAAGGGAGAAAGATCTCAGTCCTGAAGTTTCTGACAATGATACCGACTATAATGATGAGTAGTATCCTCCCACTGAGGATAGATACAAGCAGTTGGAAAATCGCTTGAATTCTATGGAGGTCCAGAGGATACCTGGACTGGATTTTGAAGAATTGGGATTGGTGTCAGGAGTAGTCATCCCACAGAAGTTCAAAGCTCCAATTTTTGCAAAGTATGATGGGGTGTCCTTCCCAAAAATCCATCTTCGCTCTTATGTCAGAAAGATCCAGCCCCACACCGCTGATAGAAATTTGTGGGTTCATTTCTTTCAAGATAGTCTATCAGGGACTCAACTTGAATGGTTCTATAAACTAGAGAAAGCCAATGTCCGAAATTGGGAAGATCTGGCTGTTGCTTTCTATAAGCGGTATCAATACAACGCCGACCTTGCTCCTACTCGTACTCAACTCCAGAGTATGTCCGTGGGGGCAAGTGAAGGCTTTAAAGACTATGCTCAAAAGTGGAGAGACTTGGCTAGAAGAGTCCAACCCCCGTTGTCTGATAGGGAGTTAGTTGATATGTTTCTGGGGACGCTATCTGGTCCATTCTTTAACCATTTGATCGGCAGCTCGTCAGCAGGTTTCACCGAGCTGATTCTGACTGGAGAAATAGTAAAAGCTGGGATCCGGAGTGGTAATATCCATACAAATACCTCTTCGAGTACAGAGAAGAAGTCATTTGGTTGCAAGAGGGAAGCCAATGATGTGCACGGCCAGAAGGGGCGTAGCAAGGTAGACTACCACCAATCTGTGGGGGCAGTGTTGATCTCTAATTCAGCATGCACACAACAACCACAACAAGGAAACAATTATCCAAGGGTGGAAAGACCTCAAAGGAAGTTCACCCAAATCAACATGCCATTCTCACAAGCATTGCAACACATGTTGAAGATGAATCTGATTACGGTGATAAATCCTCATCCGAACCCTAAGACTTCTTCTCCTAACTACAACCCGGATGCAAGGTGTGCTTATCATTCTGGTAGTCCGAGGCACGATATTAATGATTGTTGGGCGCTGAAATACAAGATTTAGAACATGATTGACCCCAAGGAGATCGAATTCGACCCTCCTGAGACTCCCAACGTGATCACTGCTCCCTTGCCAAAACATGGCTAGGATTGGAAGCATTTTTAATCATTTGAATTTTGAAGTTGTATTTTCTTTGCTTATTCGAACAATTATTGTCATGTCAAACTTTATTATTTCATTAATGCGTTACACATGTCTGTCTTGAATTAATTTGTTTTCATTATGCTTAAATTGCTTTATATTTCCTTTTCATGATATTCAACTATCGACTAAAAACTGTAAGCCTTTAGAGGGAGGATGGCGAAAATGATACCACAATCTCTACAATATGCAGTTGAACAGACCCCGCTGACGATGTACATGCGCTGTTTCAAATTCCAAACAGTGGAGTTATAAGGAAGATAATCCCTAGTCAACCCATTTGAGCCAAAGAAGTAGGAGTTTTTCTTTCACACAAATTAAAACCCTTAATCACAACCTGGGGCACGGTAGTTTTCTCAGTTAATCCAGGTGCACAATGAATGAAATTAAAGACGCCCTTCCAAAACAAAAGACAGTGATGGTTCCCTATAATCATCAAGACAAACAGTCATTATTTCTCGAAATAAAAGCCCATTAAGTCAAAACCTATGAAGGAGACTTAAGAAAAACTGGGGCATCCCGCTGACTGTAATCACAAAAAGAAACAGTTCAAGCAAAAGAAAGGGATAATAAAATAAAAAAGAAAGAGGTCCTACAAACCCTCAACAAAAAAAATGACTGCCTATTCAAAACAAACTGTCAGTATCTGAACCATCACTAGAATATCAGAGCAAAGACTCAAACGTGATCTAAATGCACAATTAACCGAGCATAGGTTCGAATAACATCACGAAGAACGGGTGGGTACAAATAAAATTTGAGCCTTTATCCTGTGTTTCTTAAACCATGAACCAGGCCACGTTATAACCCTTAAAAGTCCTAGCTGAAGCATGGTTAGTTCGAAAGCATACTGTTATAAAAGGTATCCTGACTCCTGAAGGTCCGTTACAAATCCCGAGTTGATATCACATCCTTGCGAAATTCTATTTTACTAAAAAAAACTGCATTTTTAAAACCTCAAGACAGACATAAGCTTTGCATTCTTAAAATAACATTGTTTGCATATGACTATTTGTTCAACAACAGAGAAATTCGCATGACGAATATCTAGTGAACAAAAACCTTCTCAATAAAAAGGATCACCTCAAGTGGAAAAAACACATCCAACCAAGGGGGCACAACATGATCATTGTCCATCATCTGGGGCAGTCAAGTCAAGATTCAAGGAATCTCTCAAAGATGCCAAATAGCCAGTGGCAGATCTCCATCGGAATCACTTGGGGCATTGGGCATGAATTCCAGCAACAAATCTTGTACGATCAAACAAACATCTTCTGGAAGTGTGGAAACACTTACTACTATGGATAATGACAATTCTTCATACCTGGTGAACGTGGACATAGTCGGAAAATACTATGCATGAACAAAGACCCGCTAGGTTGACTGGCCTAGGAAAAAATAAGGGCATCCCGACGAACCAAAAGGGTTCGGGCAAAAATTAGGGATAAAAACAAAAAAGATATGTACATCCGGCAAGTTGAAAACTTGAAAAGGCGGCTTGAGCAAAAAAGGGTATCCTAGTGGACTGAAAACACGAAAGGGCGGTCCAGGCAAAAGTTAGGGATCAAAGCAGACGATTATGTCCTGTCATCTTGTCACTTTCCTATCAGTATAAGACTTATCATTCTGATCATAAATTACCAAGCACCTCATGAGTTGGGATAACACTCAGGCTATCCAAAAAGCCCCCACAGGTACTTTCGCCAGCAGGTATAAGGGCAGAAATGTCTTGATGTGAAGTCATTGCCGTGTCCTCAGCATGCGTCCTAGTGATATCTACACTCCCCACAGAGTAGAGGCAACCAAAGCTTTGGTCTCTGCTTCCCCAAACATGAGTTACTTTCCCCAGCCAAGCTCTTTCGGAGAGCCAACGTCTATATTCCCCAGCCGAATTTCATAATCGCGAGCGGATCAATAAAGTTTATCTCCCTAAGCAGAGTTTATTTCTCTAGATACAAAAGTTCACCTTCCAACAAAGTTATTCCCCTGCAGAGTTATTCTCAAACAGAGTCTCTCTCCCTGGCAGAATATTCACAAATAAGGAGCGAATCTACAGCATAGTCATCTCCGTTCACCATCCCCAGCGGAAGTAGAAGAACCACTTTTTCTACAATGATCAGGAATGTAATTTCCAGTACTCTCCAACAACAGTCAGGGATTTATTTTCCCAAACTCGGACATGCCACAATAGCATTTCATGTTCATACATCATGACGTGCGCATACATATTGCATAAGAGCATAATATCATTTATTTTGAGAACATCATCGCACAATGCATTTCATGCATCGCATATAATTAATCTTGTACCTTTTCAGGAAAGATGGTTATCATCAACAATTTCCAGCAGGTCCAAGATTAGCTCCTGAAACTAAACAGAGTAATCATCTGCGTGACCAAATGCAGCTTTACACGGGCTTGTCACGAAGCAATCTTACACGAATTTCTCTCATATACAGCTTCACACGGGTTTATCTTGAAAAATCTTACACGGGTCCCTTCTCATACATTTCCAAATAAAGTTTCACACAAACTCATCACGAAGTAACCCTACTATCTAGGTTCCTTCCCATACCCCTACGCGGACTTATCCCGAAATAACCTTACCCAGGTTCCTCCTGAAGTTTTACATGAACTTATCCCAAATAACCTTACCCAGGTTCCTTCTGAAGTTTTACACGAACTTATCCCAAAGTAACCTTACCCAGGTTCCTCCTGAAGTTTTACACGAACTTATCCCAAAGTAACCTTACCCAGGTTCCTCCTGAAGTTTTACACGAACTTATCCCAAAGTAACCTTACCCAGGTTCCTTCTGAAGTTTTACACTAACTTATCACAAAGTAACCTTACCCAGGTTCCTCCTGAAGTTTTACACGAACTTATCCCAAAGTAACCTTACCCAGGTTCCTCTTGAAGTTTTACACAGACTTAGCCCAAAGTAATCTTACCCAGGTTCCTACCGAAGTTTTACACGGACTTATCCCGAAGTAACCCTACCCAGGTTCCTTCTAAATCCCTACACAGACTCATCACGAGCAAGCTTACCCAGGTTCCTTCTGAAGTTTTACCCAAACTCCTCACAAAGAAACCTCACCCAGGTTCCTTCTCAGTTTAGATGCAGTTTTACCCAAACTCCTCACAAAGCAACCTTACCCAGGTTCCTTCTCAGTTCAGATGCAGTTTTACCCAAACTCCTCACAAAGCAACCTTACCCAGGTTCTTTCTCGGTTCAGATACAATTTTACCCAAACTCCTCATGAAGCAACTTATCCAAACTCCTTGTCACAACCCTACTATCCAGGATTTCATATCGAAGTAACCCTACGAATCAGGTTCCTTCTCATAACCTTACCATCCAGGTTTCTTTTCTCTTATCTCCAGACACCAGTCTACAACACTGTAAGTCCTGGACTTGATTAAACACGATTAACTTTGCATTTCCCCAGTAAGTCGCGGTGCAGCCTGTACACTGACCAGATATGCAGTTCACCTCCGGAGTTAATTCCCCAGTAGAGTAACGGACAACTGAAGCTCCTAAAATTCTATTTCTCCCAAGGCAAATACCAACATTCCTAAGCATATTCTTCATCAACAATAGGAACATGCCTCTCATCGAAGGAACATCTCAGGAAATCAACATCCTCTATATGGCATCTTTAAGCCCATCTCCGACGATTCTCCGTCATATCTTTCGGATGGCATATTTAATCCCATCTCCGACGATTCTCCGTCATATCCTCCAAATGGCATCTGTAAGGCCATTCCCGATACTACCTACACAGTCCAGCACCATCTCAGACGAGTGCAAATTTTTGGGCACTCAAGTGTTCAATCATATTCCACCTTCAGATTACGAAAGGCAGACAACCAATCTACATCCTCAGGTTTAAAAAGATTGAACAGGGGAAGTTGTTGTACCCCAAAATTTTCCCTCCCATTTTACTCAACAAATGTCAAGTGAGGTCCCCAAGTTGCTCAAGGAAGTCCAAGAGTTGACCAGACAAACTCTCTCCTAAGGCAATATACCTCAAATTAGGGTTTCCCTTTTCATCAAGATATGTGAACCACAAAGGACTAAAATGCTTCCCAAGGTACTAATATGTTCCCAAGATCATCCATGTTAAGTTTCATGCCTTGCACAAAGAAGTTTGCTCAGACAACTGCTCAAATGCTTGAGAATCGATTGTATTAGGTCAAAAGTCAACTGGGCCCCACATACAGTCAAACCTCAAGATTTTTGGTCAACATCAAAATTTTGAAGTTACTTCCATCATTTTATCAAGGGTTGATCATGATTCCTCAAGGAATGCTCCAAATTCATCAAAACCCAAAAGTTGCTAAATTAGGGTTTTGTAGGAAAAGTCAATCCAACTTTGACCAAGCATAACATCTTCATACTTTATCAGAAATTTTCTATCCAAGGATCATTTTGAAGAGGATGAAATTCCCTACAATTCGACTTCATCCCACAAGTTCAAAATATGCACTCATCAAAAGATATGAATTTTTACATTATAGGTCCTTTTGAAAAGTCAACAAAAACACCTTTTGGGTCAAAGCTTCATACATGAACATGGAAGATACAATTAACATGAGACAAAAAATGTTGCTTATGGGACATCCTAAGCTTTCTAAAAACTCCAAGTACACCTCTCTAGGGTTAAAATTGGAAGAGATATTCCTTGTCAAATTTGACCTTTTTTGCAAAATTGCCAAAAGTCAAATGTGCTCAAAAGTGCATCTTTTTACCAAATGGGTCAAGCATTTCATGATTGCACCTCACTTATAGCATGGTCCACGACCCAAATATTCAACCTCATGTTATTTGCTTCATTTTTAAATTCATTTGGATTTTTTGTTAATTAAAATTTCAATTAAATCAAATAATTGATGAATAATGGAAAATATATGTTGTGATCTGATTTTTGGATATGATATCAATCAAATAATACAAGGATATCATGATCAATTCGAATTAAGGCTAATTGAAACAAGAAAGGGATAATTTGGCTCATTATAGCAAGTTTATATATGCCATGAAGATCAAATCAAATCTTAAAAACTTTTAAAGATGTGATATATTTTTACAACCCTAATTCATTCTATGATATATATTGAACAAATACAAGTCAAAAGACAGGTTTTTGGAGTCGTGAAAGAGGCAGAGCAAAGTAAAAAATTCAAAGAAAAAGTGTGAATTGGTTTCCATTCCCCATGCCATCTCAAGTTGTTCAAGCTATCCCAATCCATTGCTGGACGTCTAAGGAAGCTATTCCATCCATTTGCAAGGTCTGAAACACCCTGAAACACCAATTGTAACTCACACGGTTTGCATTTTTTTCCAGAATCTATTATCCCAATTCTTGCATCATTAGCAATTTTAATTGTCATATTTGTGATTATTATCATGTTTGCAAGCTAACTGAATGGTTTAATTGCATTTTTGAAGCCTTTACACGCATATGCCATTGTTAGGGTTTTCACGTTGCTTTTAGGGTTTTCGTC
This sequence comes from Vicia faba, assembly GCA_948472305.1. Classification (NCBI taxonomy): domain Eukaryota; kingdom Viridiplantae; phylum Streptophyta; class Magnoliopsida; order Fabales; family Fabaceae; genus Vicia; species Vicia faba. The sequence goes on along the minus strand of OX451736.1, from coordinate 69,467,022 downwards.
CAGAGGGAAAATTGGGCCATGAATGAGGTACCATGATATACGTGAGACCAAGACGAGTTGATTGGTACCATCACAATAGATTTATCATGATTGTATTGAATTTTTGAATGACACATGTTTTTAACAACGGACATGGTCTGTAGGTATAGGTTATGTACTTAAAACGATGGGCTGGAGGTAGAAGAAGGTGATTTGTCATCACCCCGTTGGTTCATTTGAATTCAGTGCGCGCGGTTTTTTGTTCCAGGGACATTGAATTTGTTTTATATATTATAAATTCTCTTTATTGTGTTAACAATTAACAATCATAGCTTAGCTGGCAGTGTGGCATTACATTTAAGCGTGAGGACCTGGGTTCAATCCCAGGTCCCAACGCTTTCTTTATTTTCTTTTCCTTTACCAGATCCTACGCGTCCCAATCTCAAGCGCCTTCCATACGACCTCAACGTCCAGCCACTGGATGCAATTCTACCCGGATCTAACGCTTCCAGCCTGAAGGTCCATAGTGCACGTTCAAGTTAATGCCACACAAGACCCAACGCTGACTGGGCCTCAGCTTAATGGGCCTGGGAATTTTAGTTTCATACACCCTAATAACGAGAAATCGTATCATATAATTACTACGCTTTTTATTGACTTTATAATACATTAAGTCGTCTAACTCCCAATTATTCCTAGTTTATTTGTCTTTTTATAGGTATAACATTTTTCAACTCAAACCAATGGAAAAGGACTACATGATGGAGGCTAGACAATAAACAAAGAGAAAAAGAACTAAATCTGCAAAGTTTGGAGATTTTGGAGCAGTGACGACTGTCACACCCTCGTGACGGGTGTAACGACCCCCAACTTGAAGCAACGCTCGTCACACATCACTGACGAGCGTAATGCGCTATTTAAACGCATTACGATCGTCACCCACCTGTGACGACCATCACGCGCGTAAAGATGGACGTTGTGAATTGGTAAAGACGTGGGCAACGTCAGGGAAGACTTGTTCTCCTATTTTCCTTCCACTCAATAACCATGCTCCCTATATTTCCTCCACTCAAGCCTTTTCTCAAGATACTTTCAACTGCTATTTTCTCTCCTATATATATGTGTGGTAGTGCAAGGCTGCAGGGGTCGAAGGAATTCTCCCAGAACAAAATTATTACTTTTGCAATTATTTTTATTTCCTTGTTTTAGAGCATTTTCTACGTACTATAATTCCTACTTCCAGTATTATTTCAAGCTTTAGTTTTTAGGTGTTAATTCTTCATTCAAGAATTAACACAATTTATTTACTTCAATCAAGCTGCAAGGAATATTGTAACATTTCAAGATTACCATAGCAACGTTATTTCCAGGTTTTTATTGCAATTAATATTTATTCATTTTTGTATTATGCCAGTTATTTTTATGAATTATATTTTGAATTGCATTGTTGTTAAATCTATTATGTCCGGCTAAATTATTAGTACCGGTATGTGACTCTTAAGAACCGAAAGAATTCAGTGATACCTTGGCCAAACATATTTATTTATAAAACAATTTCTGGTTTCCAATTTCATGCTTAATTTAACTACCCTTGTCACGAGAGTGAGAGGTTAATTAACACGATTTTGCCACGAGAGTGGGAAATTAATTAAGGCAAGAACCTGCATGTGAGAGCTGGGGTTCAACCCAGATAGTGGTAACGAAACATTAATTTTTAAATACACGAGAGTGTTTTAATAAATTAATTAAACTCAAATTGTTTTCAAAAAGTGTTATTAAATTTAAAGTGCATCCACTAGGTTTAGTAGCATAACTTATTTCATGAACACGAGAGTGTATGTCTCAGGTTTTTAAACAATTAGTTTTTACCGAAATACTTTATAGGCCAAGCGATTCACCGAATTCCCGAAGTCCGACTAACACATACCGGTATAACTATTACTATTGTTTTTAATTAAATTGTTTCTCCCCTAAAATTGAATATTCATCGCTTAGTTAAACAAACTGTAACATTAAATCATATGCGATTGATCCTCAGTCTCTGTGGGTTCGATAATCAGTTAAAACTAGAACGACTGAACTGTATACTTGCAGTTAGTATCCCGACAGACTCATAAAGTCCCGATCAAGTTTTTGGCGCCGTTGCCGGGGACTTGTTAGTGAATTAATTATGATTCTTCTGTTGCGCGTTTAGACTAGGCAACAGATACCCTTTTTTCGATTTGTATCCCAAGGACTCGCTCACAAGGCGAACCACTTGACAAATCGACGGACAAACCTGAACGCATTCTTTCCGTAAGACGTGCAGTCAGGGATTACTGTTTAAATCACGCTATTCCTTTACCCAAACCCGAAATCAAGATTGATTCCGAAACAAATTCTAATTCTTCCTCTGAGACCGAAACTAATCCAGAATTAGACATGGCCGAAGAACAAAGGACCCATCCACTGAAAGAGTACGCAGCTTCATCACAACAAGAACCCTACAACAGCATTTCTGCTCCAGCAATAAACCGAAACGATTTTGAGTTGAAACCGTCATTGATATCAGCTATCCAACAACGCCAATTCTCTGGAGATCCTTCCGAGGATCCAAATGAATATCTTACAAAATTCGTTCAATTTTCTGACACAGTTATAGCAAATGGTGTTAGTAAAGATGCAATAAGATTACGTCTTTTCCCTTTCTCGCTAAGAGATAGAGCTTGGGCTTGGTTGCAATCCTTGCCATCAAATTCCGTCACTACGTGGGAAGGACTGAAGATTGTATTTTTAGCACAATACTTTCCCCCGAGCAAGACTGCTGCACTAAGAGCCCAAATCAACGGATTTAGGCAGAAGGATACTGAATCGCTATTCGATGCATGGGAACGCTACAAAGATATGATGCGAATGTGCCCACATCACGGATTAGAAAAATGGCTGATCATCCACACGTTTTATAATGGACTCTTGGACAACACAAGACTCTTTATAGATGCCGCCGCAGGTGGTACACTGATGGATAAGCCTTATGACGAAGCTAACCAACTCATTGAAAACATGGCCCAAAACCACTATCAGTGGGGAGGAGAAAGAACATCTGTGGAGAAAACTCAAACCAAAGGTGGGATGTACGAGATTAGTAGCCTAGATAAAGTTAATGCTAAGGTAGATGCTCTTACCCAAAAGATAGAAAGCTTGACCTTACCTCCGGCAGCTACCGTGGCTGCAGTTACCCGAAGCTGTGAAGTTTGTGGAGTTCCTGGTCATGTTGGAACCGAATGTCAAATCTTAGCAGGAATATCAGTTGATCGGGTAAATTATGCTCAAGGTAATCCTTATGCTAATACCTATAATCCTGGTTGGAAGAACCATCCTAACTTCTCGTACAAGAGAAATAACGCTTTATATACACCTGGCCAAGCACCTGCTGTACCTCCAGGTTATAAAAAACCCGCTATTAATGTTCCTAACATTCCTAAGAAATCTAACCTTGAAATCCTAATGGAAAATTTTATCGCTAATCAAGCCCAACAAAACAAAGAATTCCTCAATCAAAACATTCACACCGGTGAACAGTTGAAGCTATTAGCAAATAAGGTAGATGCCCTAGCAACTCACAATAAAATGTTAGAAACCCAAATCTCCCAAGTAGCACAACACCAAGCTAGTTCTGCCGCAACTGCTGGTACATTTCCTGGACAGCCACAATCCAATCCTAAAGGACATGCAAATGCTATCACATTATGAAGTGGGACAACCCTTGATGGACCGGTAGATCCTAGACTCCAAAACCCGACCATGTATCAAAAACTTGAAAAAGAAGTAGAGAAGTCAAAAGATCAATCTGAGAATGTAGAGGAAGACGCGAATGAGATCAGAGAGGCTTCAGAAAAACCTTATGTGCCTCCACCACCATATAAACCACCAATTCCATACCCCCAAAGACTTGAAAAATCCAAGAACGAGGGACAATTCAAGAAATTTGTAGAACTTCTGAAACAATTAAACGTTACTATTCCGTTTACAGAAGCTATAACCCAAATGTTGTCATATGCTAAATTCCTAAAAGAAATATTGTCTAATAAGAAAAAAATCGTTGAAAACGAAACTGTTATGCTAACTGCCGAATGTAGCGCCATAATTCAAAATAACATGCCTCCAAAGTTAAAAGATCCTGGTAGTTTCTCCATACCATGTGTGATTGGAAAATATATCATAGACAAAGCCCTATGCGATTTAGGAGCCAGTGTTAGTCTAATGCCCTTATCTATTTGCGAGAAGCTCAAATTAGGCGACATGAGACCTACCAAGATGTCCCTACAACTAGCCGACAAATCAGTCAAATTCCCTGTTGGTATGCTAGAAAACATTCATGTCCGAATAGGATAATTTTACATACCGACTGACATTATAATAATGGACATCAAGGAAGATTCAAACATTCCCATCATACTAGGAAGACCATTTTTAGCTACTGCAGGAGCCATCATTGACGTCAAGAAAGGAAAGCTTACCTTCGAGGTAGGAGAAGAAAAAGTAGAGTTCATTCTTTCCCAATTCTTTAAAGCCCCTGCTATAGATGACTCATGCTGTCTCCTAGATATTATTGATGAATGTGTCAAAGAACTTGAAAGCCAAGAAGACACCTATTCTGGGATGCTAAAAATTCAGACACCAACTATCCTCAAGGACGATGAATGGAAACAAGAACATTTAGATTCCGACCTAAGGGAATGTTTAGCCTTAACACCCGATCCTGCCCCGACTGATAAGAAAACTGGTATAGAACTTAAAACATTACCTGAAGACCATATGTATGAATTTTTAGATAAAGAACTCGAACGACAAGTTATAGTCAATGCCAATTTAGGGAAGACTGAAACTGAAAAACTTCTTAGTGTGTTACGGAAGTATCCAACCACGTTAGGGTATAATCTATCAGATCTAAAAGGAATAAGCCCTTCTCTCTGTATGCACCGCATTATGTTGGAGGAGGACTGCAAGACTTCTAGAGAACATCAAAGACGAATAAATCCTATCTTAAGCGAAGTCGTTAAGAAAGAAGTGCAGAAAATACTAGAGGCAGGCATCATATACCCAATATCAGATAGTAACTGGGTCAGTCCAGTTCACGTAGTGCATAAGAAAGGAGGTGTTACGGTTATAACGAACCCAAAAGGCGAATCAGTAGCACAACGCACCCAAACAGGATGGAGAATGTGTATCGATTATAGAAAACTGAACAAAGCTACACGCAAGGACCATTTCCCGTTACCATTCATTGATCAAATGCTCGAGCGCTTAGCCAAACATTCTCATTTCTGCTATCTTGAAGGATACTCAGGATTCTTCCAAATTCCCATTCATCCTGACGATCAAGAGAAAACCAAGTTCACATGTCCCTATGGTACCTTTTCATACCGAAGAATGCCATTTGGACTACGTAACGCACCTGCAACTTTCCAACGATGCATGATGGCGATTTTCGCAGACTTTTTAGACGGAATTATGGAAATATTCATGGACAATTTCTCTGTCTGTGGAGAAAGTTTTGACGGATGTTTATCAAATCTTGAATTAGTACTGAAACGCTGTGTCAATGTCAACCTAGTGCTCAACTGGGAAAAATGTCACTTCATGGTGAGACAAGGAATTGTGTTGGGACACATTGTATCAAACAAAGGGATTGAAGTCGACAAAGCAAAAATCGAAATTATCAAAAACCTTCAACCACCCAAAACAGTTAGAGAAATAAGAAGTTTTCTAGGACACGCTGGTTTTTACCGACGTTTTATAAAAGATTTCTCTAAAATCACCAAGCCACTAACTGAATTATTAATGAAAGAGGCTGAGTTTATTTTCGACGATAAATGCTTGAACGCATTTGAGACGCTTAAAGAAGCCTTAATTTCAACACCTATTATGCAACCTCCTGATTGGAACCTACCATTTGAAATAATGTGCGATGCGAGCGATTATGCTGTAGGCGCAGTCCTAGGACAACGCAGAGATAAAAAGCTTCACGCTATCTACTACGCAAGAAGAACACTCGATCCCGCACAAATGAATTACGCCACTACGGAGAAGGAACTCTTAGCCGTGGTATTCGCATTGGATAAATTTCGTTCCTACTTAGTAGGCGCCAAAATCATTATTTACACAGATCATGCAGCGATCCGATACTTACTAAGCAAGAAAGACGCCAAACCGTGACTACTCAGATGGATCTTACTCCTACAAGAGTTTGACTTGGAAATAAAAGACAAAAGAGGAACTGAAAATGTGGTAGCTGACCATTTATCAAGATTAGATGGAATCCAAACCGAGAGTGTTCCCATAAACGAAGATTTCCCTTATTAACGCCTTATTGCTAAGCTAGAGATAGACCCTACCGACAGTTTAGATCAACACAATGAACCTTTAACAACTGCGGTAGTAAAAGCCATTTGTACCAACACCACATTACCATGGTACGCTGATTTCGTCAACTATTTAGCTGCCGGTGTTTTACCACCTGACTTAACGTACCAACAGCGGAAGAAATTCTTCCATGATCTTAAACACTACTTTTGGGATGAACCATTACTCTTTAAAAGAGGCGCCGATGGTATCTACCGTCGCTGCATTCCTAACGATGAAATAGACGACGTCATTTCCCATTGCCATTCCGCCCCTTATGGTGGACACGCTAGTACGTCGAAAACTTGTGCAAAAATACTTCAAGCTGGCTTCTTTTGGCCTACCTTATGGAAAGACGTCCACGTAGCAATTATGAACTGCGATAAATGTCAACGCACATAAAATATATCTAGACGCGATGAAATGCCGCAAAAAGGAATCCTCGAAGTAGAAATTTTCGATGTATGGGGAATTGATTTCATGGGACCATTCCCCGCATCTTTTGGAAATAAGTATATTTTTGTAGCCGTTGACTACGTATCAAAATGGATTGAAGCCATCGCCGCACCTACAAACGATACACACGTGGTACTAAAACTATTCAAGCATGTTATCTTCCCACGATTCGGTGTACCAAGACTAGTAATCAGTGATGGTGGTTCCCATTTTATCTCTAGAATTTTTGAAAAGCTACTTTTAAAATATGGCGTTAAACATCGCATAGCCACACCATACCATCCTAAAACGAGTGGACAAGTGGAAGTGTCAAATAGGGAGATAAAACAAATCCTTGAGAAAACTGTAGCCACATCCAGAAAAGACTGGTCCTCCAAGCTAAATGATGCTCTTTGGGCATATCGGACAACTTTTAAAACCCCTATCGGAACAATGCCGTTTAAGTTAGTTTATGGAAAATCTTGTCATTTGCCAGTAGAATTAGAATATAAAGCTTATTGGGCCATCAAAACCCTTAACTTAAATTACAAGATTGCTGGCGAGAAACGAGTATTAGATATCCATGAATTAGAAGAATTGCGTTTAGACGCTTATGAAAATGCTAGAATCTATAAGGAAAGAACAAAAAAATGGCACGATAAGCGTATCTCGCGAAAAGAGTTTAAGGAAGGAGACATCGTACTCCTATTTGATTCTAGACTAAAACTTTTCCTGGGAAAATTACGTTCCAGATGGTCCGGACCATTCGAAATTAACAAAGTTTTCCCAAGTGGTGCGATCGAAATTAAAGGAAATTCTATCGAACCATTCATAGTCAATGGCCAGCGCCTAAAGCACTACTTTAACGTCGGAAATATCAACTATTCGGCTTATCTTCAGTTAAGTGAGCCACCTACCCCGATACCTATCTAAATAGGTATTATCTGTCGAGCCGTCGACATAAAATAAAGGCGCTTCGTGGGAGGCAACCCATGTTTTAATTTAATTATTTTTACTGTTTTAACATGTTTTTATTTTTCTTTTGTTTTTCTTAATCTTTAAAATTTTCATGATTGCATCTCTTACTCCTTTCAGTTTTCTTCTATTTTTATTTTCCCTTTAAACTTTCTTTTTCTTTTTGATTTAACTTCGGCAAATTCTTAACCTGAAAATACTAACTTAGTTTTTTCAAACATTTATTAAATATTTTCAGGGGGTAATTCTTTTGCTTTCATATTTAGCTCTATGGCACGTGTAAACTTCATGAATGTCACTTTGAGAAGCAGACACCAAAGAAGACGCTTTGAGGATCTGGCTGAGCGGGAAATGTGCCCTACAATCTACGCTGATGACCATGCTATGACCGCTCTTGGCATTCGTGAGAGTGTCATGTATTTGCTATATCAGATTGGCTGGGACACTGCTCCTATCTGAAGACGGTACTGTACTTACAAGAAGCTGACCCTTGAGTTCGTGAGCACCCTGAGCTTCATTCCAAATCACGGGATAGGATTCAACCGTGGGTTGATCACTTTCAGGATGTTTAACATGGACTACACCTATAACCTCAGGGAGTTTAGCCACCTGCTAGGATTCCCTTTTGGACCTGATGTTATCACTATGACCCAGGAGGACCTCTTGCTTGATTCTGATCTTGATTTTTTTTGGGGAAGCATCACTGGCAATAACCATCCAGAGCCGTCTGATCTTTATTCTGAGTGCATCTATAACCCGACTATCAGGTACTTTCACAAGATCATCGCCCACACCCTCTTTGGTAAACAACAGAATGTTACATTCGTGTCCCGCGATGAGCTCTTCATTATGTACTGTGCATCCCAGAGCCATCCGGTAAACGGTGCCGCTTATATGCTAGCTAACATGGAGCGTATCATCCAGAATCCAAATGCACCAATCCTGTTGGGTTGTTTAGTCACCATGCTATCAAATGCAATTGGACTCCGTAGGCCTATGATTGGATCAACCCCGCATTATGGAATAAAGTCGATGAACATTGAATTCTGCTTCAACACTAGCTTTATCGGGAACCTTGGGCCAGATCAATTTGAGCTGTTAATTAATCATGAGATTGTCCACCAGTTTAAGCTCCCGAACCCTATCACTAGTGTGCATAATAGAGCAAACTGGCTTTTTGACCTCTACCATCCTGCTACACCGCCTTCGTCTCCTTCTACTGTTGACCTTTATGAAGTACCTAACACTTCTAATGCTGATGAAGACCCTGCCACACCACCGGGATACCATGAGTTCCCCGATCCATGGGAACAGCAGGAAGCTTCTACTGAGACCGCCACTCAGGCTCCAAAGATTCCACCACCGCCTCCACCTACTGTTACCCTTCACTCTTTGCATGAAGAAATTACTGAAATGCGGGGCGCGCTTACATCTCTCCGGGTGGATTTCATCACTTTCATGGATTTGGTGACCGATCAGCTGGATTTCATGCACCAGCATATGTTCCCGACTCCCCGTGGCTAGAGTTGCCGTTGCTATCTTATTCTTTTCTCTCGCATTTGTACATACAGTGGGGACACTATTTAGTTTTAGTGTGGGAGGGATTCTAGTTATTTTAGCATTTTATTCTAGTCATTTTAGCATTTTATCATTTTTATTTTTAGTTATTTCGAAACAATTTTTAATGATTAATTAATTTATTTATCAAGCACCAAGTTTATTTTATTTCTCATTCATTTTTTATTTTTCAGCATACTGTTTATTTCTTTTAATTTACTGTTTATATTTCCCGCAAATATTATTATTTCATTATGTGCTGGTAAATAATATTACAGAACTTTAATATTCAAAACTTTAATTAATTAGAATATTTCAAAACTTAAAATATTTCAAACTTTATTATTAAGATAATAATAAAAAATATAAAAATATATAAACATCTCCAACGGTCTTGTAACGGTCTTCTCATTAATGACATTGAACGTGTTACGACTGTCACACCCTCGTGACGAGCGTAACACACATTTTTTGCCTTGTGACGACCGTCACACCCTCGTGACGACCATCATGCATACAATGTATCAGAACGACTATTACAGAACCGTTCCAACCATTCTCTTCTTAACCTCCCTTCTTCCATTGTTGCAAAATCACACGAAAACTACCCACTCCACCCCATTTTTCTTCAAACTTCCAAACTTCCAACACTAAAATACTATCCACCCACTACCCCAATTTCATATTCCAAACCTTTTGCAATCAAATTCTACCTACACCATGGCCAACAACCAACAAGCTCCCGCTCTCACTTTCAGATCCGGCGAACAAGGAGAAAACCAACGGGTCAAATTTCAGAAGTTTCAACGCTGAGGTCTCTAACCTACACGGTACGTTGATATCGACTGCCTGAGGAGTTTGGGACTACTTGACAGTGTCCGCCAATTGTTGCAAAGTGTGGATTTGTGGAACTTGTACCGCGAACCAAGACCGATTTATGAAACTCTTACTCTCGAGTTTTTGAGTTCCTTTGTTTACATCACTCCGCCAGGTGCCACGAACCAACTATCAGGCCTGGCCAAATTCCGCATGTTTGGCATTGAGCACGAGTTGCCTCAATCCGACATCGCACGACTTTTAGGCTTCTGTTCGGACGAAGGGGTCCATATCCGGGTGCCGGATAATTTTGGTGAGGAAGCCTTCAACTTATGGCATAGTTTGACGAATATCCGTGCCGGATCCTACGACCATCTAAATGCCACCCACATTCATAATCTGGCCATCCGCTATTTCCACCGCATCCTCAGCAACACAATCTTTTCCCGTGACAGCAACCACAAGCTCAACTCTAAGGAGCTCTTCTTTATGCATTACACGTTCATAGGGCAAAAGATCAACGCCGCCTTGTTCTTACTCGCTCACATCCACTCTATTTGTGCTAGAGGCGGAAAACCATTTTATTTCGGAGGGCTGGTCACTTCACTTGCCATAGGTCTAAACTACGGTGCTGCTCTCGCGACTTTGCCTTCTATGGCACCGGCTTTGCTAACTTTGGATCACTGCAAAGCCGCACATCTCATTTACGAGCGGGAGGATAGCAGATTCCACCCTGTAATCAAGAACACCGTTTATCAGAACATCATTTTGCCATGCAGGGACCGAATCGATCCACGAAACCGAGCAAACTGGTTGTTCGATCCTGCAACTCCCGCAGAGCGTGCACCTACTCATGAAGACCAACCTGCAGCCCCCGCAGACGAAATGCAAGAAGAGATGGATAGTGCTCCTCCCGTCCACGACATTCTAGGATCCTCATCTGCACCTCCTCCTATTAATCTTGAAGACATCCTCCACGCCATCCATATGCAAAACCAAATGAGCGCAGCACTTGAAAGAAGGCAACACGAGTAATTTGAGTCTCTATGCGCTCAAAATGCTCAAATCTTGACTGGGCAGCGCAACATGAATGAGAGGTTAGATGAGGCCCTGTCAGAGCTCAACGCCTTAAGGCTGAACGTCAGCACCCTTGGTTTCCAAGATACTGACACAGAAGCCACTCCTACTAGACGCTCTCGCACCAGGAGTAGAGGACGTGGTCACCAGTAGTTTTTCTTTATTTTTTATGTAGTTTATTAATTTTTCTGTCTCTTTTCCTTTCCGTTTGTTTCTTTTTGTAATTGTACTTCCATGCCTATATATCGCAACATTGAGGACAATGTCAGATTTAGTGTGGGAGAGGTACCTTTCCTTCCTTTATAAACTAGTAATTTTTATGATATATCTCGATTTAAATTCTTCACTTTATTCAGCCATACCAAATTTTTTTTATCTTCGCATTAGCCCGACATACCTATTTTAACGAAATCCCCAGTTAGGGAAGTCGAAAACGACATAACAAGATCGATACGGTTATGACACCGTAGACTTCCTACTTACGCGATCCGTTTCAATAACCATTATACCGACATCTAGAGTTTTTAGTTCTACAGTAACCCCTAGTAGTTTACACTAGCAGTCAGCACCGTCTTGACACAAACCACGTGGAGAATCGATGAATATAAGTGTTTGATGCCTGATCATTAAAATATCCTTCCTATCTCGCTGCTAAAAGAAAAGAAATTTTGTGCACCAAAATATACGGTCATATATAAGAGTTGAGAAAATAACGAAGGAATCTAGTGTAGGTTGGTTCAGAGGTATCTGGTTCTGAACTCGGTAGGGCGTGCTATGGCTCGATCCCCCACAACCTCCAACTTGGATAACATATGTAGAGTTGCCACATTCGTGTACCAGACCCCGTGCTAAAAGGATCAAAGTCACTAACCGGTTACTCCACTACGTTTGTGCTAAGACAAAGGGCTTAATGTGATTGCGCCAGAACAAAACCGGGTGAAATAGATACGAGGAACTCTGGGCAGAATTATAACAGAACTGTTGGATAGCTCGTTTGAAATGGAAGCCTACGACTAAGGTTATTGCTTGTGTCATTAGCGTATCTTTAGTGTTTCACTCAAGTATTGGCCGAACCGACGAGGATTTTCCGAAATTACTTTAAAAATCCAAGGTATGTCATGCTTATGCGCTTGACAAAACTTGTCTGACCTTTCGAATAACTATTTGCTTGAGGACAAGCAAAGTTTTAAGTATGGGGGAATTTGATAACGAGAAATCGTATCATATAATTACTATGCTTTTTACCGATTTTATAATATATTAAGTCGTCTAACTCCCGATTATTCCTAGTTTATTTGTCTTTTTACAGGTATAATATTTGTCAACTCAAACCAATGGAAAAGGACTACATGAAGGAGGCTAGACAATAAACAAAGAGAAAAATAACTAAATATGCAAAGTTTGGAGATTTTGGAGTAGTGACGACCGTCACACCCTCGTGACGGGCGTAACTACCCCCAACTTGAAGCAACGCTCGTCACACATCACTGACGAGCGTAATGCGCTATTTAAGCGCATTACGACTGTCACCCACCTGTGACGACCGTCACACGTGTAAAGATGGACGTTGTGAATTGATGGAGACGTGGGCAACGTCAGGGAAGACTTGTTCTCCTATTTTACCTCCACTCAATAACCATGCTCCTTATATTTCCTCCACTCAAGCCTTTTCTCAAGATACTTTCAACTGCTATTTTCTCTCCTATATATATGTGTGATAGTGCAAGGCTGCAGGGGTCGAAGGAATTCTCCCAGAACAAAATTATTACTTTTGCAATTATTTTTATTTCCTTGTTTTAGAGCATTTTCTACGTACTGTAATTCCTACTTCCAGTATTATTTAAAGCTTTAGTTTTTAGGTGTTAATTCTTCATTCAAGAATTAACACAATTTATTTACTTCAATCAAGCTGCAAGGAATATTGTAACATTTCAAGATTACCATAGCAACGTTATTTCCAGGTTTTTATTGCAATTAATATTTATTCATTTTTGTATTATGCCAGTTATTTTTATGAATTATATTTTGAATTGCATTGTTTTTAAATCTATTATGTCCGGCTAAATTATTAGTACCGGTATGTGACTCTTAAGAACCGAAAGAATTCAATGATACCTTGGCCAAAAATATTTATTTATAAAATAATTTCTGGTTTCCAATTTCCATGCTTAATTTAACTACCCTTGTCACGAGAGTGAGAGGTTAATTAACACGATTTTGCCACGAGAGTGGGAAATTAATTAAGGCAAGAACCTGCATGCGAGAGCTGGGGTTCAACCCAGATTGTGGTAACGAAACATTAAGTTTTAAATACACGAGAGTGTTTTAATAAATTAATTAAACTCAAATTGTTTTCAAAAAGTGTTATTAAATTTAAAGTGCATCCACTAGGTTTAGTAGCATAACTTATTTCATGAACACGAGAGTGTATGTCTCAGGTTTTTAAACAATTAGTTTTTACCGAAATACTTTATAGGCCAAGCGATTCACCGAATTCCTGAAGTCCGACTATCACATACCGGTATAACTATTACTATTATTTTTAATTAAACTGTTTCTCCCCTAAAATTGAATATTCATCGCTTAGTTAAACAAAATGTAACATTAGATCGTATGCGATTGATCCTCAGTCTCTGTGGGTTCGATAATCATTTAAAACTAGAACGACTGAACTGTATACTTGCAGTTAGTATCCCGACAGACTAATAAAGTCCCGATCACACCCCCTCTTCTGTAAGGCAACAAGCCCATTTGGTTATTATTTTCTACTCTTTTTTAATTTCTCTATTTGTTTTCTCTAATTATTTTCTTTTTTTCTTTTAATTAACACAAAATTATTTTTTTATTAAATTAACAAATCACAAATCACAAAAATATTTTTTTGAATAATATTTTTATTTTTTAAAATTAGTTAGTTTAATTTAACTTAGGGAAATTTGATCTTTTTTATATAATTAAAATTAATTAGACTTAGGATTTTAATTGTACATAACTTAATTCATTTTCTTTTTTTCTTAAAAATACACCAAGATCATTTTTCTCATAAAATATTTATTCCTTTAATTGGTTAATTAATTAGAAAATTAGGTTAATTTAATTTCCTTCATAATTAAAAACAATTAGAAATTAGGTTTAATTAATTTGTAATTTAATTGTTTTCTCAAATAAAAATCATCAAAAAAAAACTTTTCCTCACTTAGAGTTTTAGGTTATTTTTCAACCGTCCTCGCATTTAATTCGCCGCGCACTTGTTAATTATTTTTCCATTATTTTGTAACTGCTAAGGGTTTGTAATAGTTAACCTAGGGTTTTAGTTTACTGTTTAATCCCCTTTTTTTTATGTAATTAATTCCCCCTCCCCGAAGCCTTGTAATAGCTAGGTTTATTTTTCGCACTTTAAATTCCCGTAATCTTTAACTGTCTAGATGCATGGCTAATAGGATTGTATGGAAAGAATGCTCGAAATTTAAAACGGTAGATCACCTAATGTGCAAAGATTAAATAACTGAAAAAATTCAGATGCACATATTCACCCCTAGGGTTTACCTCACTTCGGTTGCCTTCGGTAAACAATCATTAAGCATAGGAGATTTTAGTGGTTGTCCTCCAGTCTAAAAGATCAAATTGTCCCATTCAAATGTTGCCTCGGAAATGTTACCTCGGAAATGTTGCCTCGAAAAGATCTTAAGACTCTAGGGTTACTACTAAAGCTTCCTAACATTGCTTTTTTGATCGTACATGTCCATTCGAATGTCCCTAAAAACTCTAATGACGATGCTACCTATTTCTCAATAATTGGATAGCATTGTCTAAAGGAAAACGAACAGGCATTTTTCGAGTAGGTAGATTAGTTTTTAAGTACTTGCTCAAACAAACAAACTTTTTCACACAAACACTTTTCAAACAAAGTTTCCAAAAACAACTTCGTAACACTCTTGAGGACAAAAACAAGGGTTAAAACGAAGTAAAACAAAACTTTTCAAAGCAAATCACGCACAAGTAATTTCAAAATGAGCAAGTACCTAAGAGCCCGTAGAAAACTACGGATAGAAAGGGTGCTAACACCTTCCCTTTCTATAACCTACCCCCCGTACTCAGAAACATCTCGAAAAAGGTTTTTTATGTTCTTTTTCCTCTTCCTGATTGGATAAAATAAAAGTCGGTGGCGACTCTTGCTTACCGCAACATTTTGCGAACAAAAAACGCAAACCAGTATAACAGTCGGTTCTGCCACCGTATCACACATCCCATATTCATACATCATGGCATGCGCATACACATCACATACAGTATAATCTCATTTATTTTGAGAATATCATCATATTGCATTTCATACATCATGACATTGCATACGACTAAATCTTTACCGTTTTCAAGAAAGATCAAATCAACAAACACCGTTAACTACTTATGCGATCTGGTAGTCTTCTCAAAATTTACGTCTGATGAAAGACTATTTCAGCATTTTCCTCAGAAAGATGTTCTCAAAAGACCTCGGGTTCATTTAGATCGATACTAAGATCTCTCTAATTTCTATTCCGGTTGAAGATATTCCAAGATTTTTGTCTGGTTCAGTTGAATCGATACTAAGATTCTTCTAATTTCCATTCCAGTCAAAGTTAATCCAAGACCATATCTAGTTAAGGTAGATTGATACTAAGATCTCTCTGATTTCCATTCCAGTTGAAGAAATTCCAAGACTTTTTTCTGGTTCAGTTTAGTTGATACTAAGATTTTCCTGATTTCCATTCCAGTCAAAGTTAATTCAAGACTTCTTGTGGTTCAACTAAATCGATACTAAGATTTTTCTGATTTCTATTCCAGTCGAAGATGATCCAAGACTTCTCTGGTTCATTTAAACCGACACTAAGATTTTTCTGATGGCTATTCCAGTGGAGTTGAAGACAACTCAAGACCTTATCTGGTTCAGTTAGATCGATACTAAGATCTCTCTGATTTATATTCCAGTTGAAGATAATCCAAGACTTTTGTCTGGTTCAGTTAAATCGATACTAAGATTCTTCTGATTTCCTTTCCAGTCAAAGTTAATTCAAGACCTTCTCTGGTTTAGTTAAATCAATACTAAGGTTCTTTTGGTTTCCATTCCAGTCAAAGTTAATTCAATACCTTCTCTAGTCTTGTTAGATCGATACTAAGATCTCTCTGATTTCTATTCCAATTGAAGATATTCCAAGGCTTTTGTCTGGTTCAGTTAAATCGATACTAAGATTTTCCTGATTTCCATTCCAATCAAAGTTAATTCAAGACCTTCCTATGGTTCAACTAAATCGATACTAAGATTTTCTTGATTTCTATTCCAATTGAAGATAACTCAAGACCTTTCTTTGGTTCAGTCAAATCGACACAAAGATTTTTCTGATTTCTATTCTAGTTAAAGAAACTGCAAAGCCTGGAGTCCGACCAAATAGCAGTTAATTTCAAGTTTCACCAGTAAAGCGCTGTGAAGCCTGGAATACGACCAGATAACAGTCAGCCATATTATCCTCAACAAGTCACTGTGAAGCATGGATCCTGACCAAATAGCAGTTCACTTCCGTCTCTTCAATCAAGAGATGACTTCCCAGTAGAGTAATGGACAACTGAAGCTCCTAAACTCTATTTCCTGAACAAAGACCAACATTCCTTTGCAGAGTCCTCCTCAACAACAATAATATAAATCCTCACAAAGGAATATCTCATGAAATAAACATTGTTCTAGATGGTATCTTTAAGCCCATCTCCGACAATCTTATGCTATCTTCTCCAAATGGCATCTGTAAGCCCATTTGCGATATTATCTACACAGTCAAGTATCATTTTAGACGAGTTTAAATTTCTGGGCACTATAGTGTTCAATCATCTTCCACCTTCAGATCTCAAAAGACAGACCAGCCAATCTACATCCTCAAGTTTATGAAGATTCTACAGGGGCAGCTGTTATACCCCAAATTTTTCCCTCTCATTTCACCCAAGACATGCCTCTAGAGGTCCCCAACTTTCCCTAGGATGACTAAGAATTGACCAGGCCAACCCTCCCCCTAAAGGAAATGAACCTCAACTAGGGTTTCAATTTTGAGCAAGATGTGTGAGTCCCAAGGATCCTAAAAGTTATCCATTGCCCTAATATGTTCTCTAGATCATCCATGCCAAATTTCATGCCTTGAACAACAAGTTTGCTCAGTCAAACATCTCAAATGCTTGAAAATCAACTATACTAGGTCAAAAGTCAATTGTGGCCTATGTACAGTCAAACTTCAATATTTTTTGTCAACATCAACAATTTGAAATATTATCCATCATTTGATCAAGTTTTGATCATGATTCCTCAAGAAATGCTCCTAACTCATCAAAAGTCAAAAATGGCAAATTAGGGTTTCTATAGGAAAAGTCAACCAAACTTTGACCAAGCATAACTTTCTCATACTTTATCATAAAGTTTTCCACCAAGGCTCATTTTAAGAGAAACCAATTCCCTACAACTTCTCTTCAGCCCTCAAGTTCAATAAATTCCCCAATAAAAATATACAAGCTCATACATTATAGGTCCTTTCAAAAAGTCAACAAAATCACCTTTTGGGTCAAAGCTCCTTACATGAACATGGAAGATCCAATTGAGATGAAACCAAAAGGGTTATTTAGAGGACAGCCTAAGCTCTATAAAAAGTATAAGAAAACCCTCTTAGAGATAAAAAATTTAGAGAGATAAGGATTGCACAAGTTGGGAAATTTTTAAGGAATGCATGAAATCTCAATTGGGAAAATTTGTATTTTTGAGCTATTGGGCCCAATTTTTAGAGTCCAAACGTGTTCATGATGTATCTATGGATATATAAACATGTCCATGCATTATTTTATTTTTTTATTAATTTTGATTTTATTCAAATAAATTCAAAATAAATTAAATAAATACTAAATAAATGCAAGAATATGTAAGATATAGAATATGCAAATCTATTGTAAACCAAATAGATCATAGCCAATTATCAAAACCGTGTGGAGTGAAAAAGGAAGTGGATATTTTCTTTTGGAAAGATTTGAATTAAAATCTTCACACTTTAAAAGAGCATTGATCAATTGGATTTCTTCCACAATTGTTAACCTATATGATTCACCACATAAGCACATCAACCCTAGACCAAAAGAACACGTGAAAGCTGCCTCCAAACCTTCCACAAAAGGTGCAAAACTGTTCTGTAATATTCTGCCTCTTTCCAAGCAAACCATCGCCACAAATCATCTCCAGGACATCTTCAGGGTAAGACAGATTGAATTCCCATGCTTGTTTATACTTGAAATCATCGCATGCATCATAACAAATTTGCTTTATTTTTTATCAATCGCATTCTGAATTACATTCATTATTGAGGAATTCTAATGACTTGAATCTTCTAGTATGATCATTTAGAACAGGTTGATACCCTTATATGTGAACTGGGACGCGCGGATAACCATATGCAATTGTTGACCGTTATTGTGTGTTTTTTTATAGCACCATTTCCAGGGTGTTTCAGGCCAAGAGGACCCTACCATTAGATCCACAACCCTTGTATTAGGGGGGTAGGGGTCCAGCTAATGATTGAATTCGCAGGTTTAAACAAGTTCCAGTGGAGGAGGCTGCTGGAGAAGGTGATCGGTGCTAGTGCTCCGGCGCCTCTCCGGTGAGTCAAGAATAGGGGTTGTGTTGACTGCAGGCATGGCAGTTTCCCATGATCTAATTGGGTCCTTCAATTGCGGACGCGTGTATTTTTTATGACCTGGAATGTGCCCTAGTTTCATATTATATTACTTTTCTTTATTTATACATATGAATTAACAAGCAGCACAATTGGCAAGAACAATGGGGTTAAGGCATTATGTGTGTGGGAAGTCAGGGGTTCGACCGTTGCCTCCTGCATATTATTTTTCTGATTTGTAAATGCAGATCCAACACTTCTAACTCCAACATGTGCACCATAGACCCTCATGCTCAGTCATTAGATCATTCATCCTCCAGATCCAGCGCCCAGTGATGCTTCCCCATGGTGGACCTCCCTAACACAGTAACACCAAATCACACGCTTGCATTGGGCTTGCACATATCTGGGCCTTGAAATTCAGCAGCATACCCCGAATTTGGGTTTTTCACCCCTCAGGCCCATCTTTTTAATTACTTTATTCCTTTTTTAATTAGTTTATATTTTGTTAAAATTCATTTTTTTAAATCATAAAATCATAAAAATAGGACTTAGAGTTTTTCTTAATAAAATTAATTTTTGCAAATTAATTTAATTAACTTTAATTTGTTTTCTTTAACTTTAAATTATTTAGAGATTAGGTTAAATTTCAATTTTTTTATACAATATTTAATAAGCAATTAGATTTTAGGGTTCCAAACGTATGCCAATCCTAATTTTTACGCGTTGTTGTTTTTCATACGATTATTTTATTATGTAATTGTGTCCGGTTTGTAGAAGTTTAATTAGGGTTTTTTTTTAATTTCCGCACTTTACTTTTTAGTCGTTCTTTATGTAACTACACCAAAGCCCTGTAATAGCGTAGGAACTTTATTTCTCAACTTTATATTTCTTGTAAACTTGTATATATTTAACTGCTAGTAATTAGGCATGGATGACAAGAATTAATCAATCAGTCATTAGATCACTAACATTAAGATAAAATACCTGAAAAATGCACTTTGTTGCACACTTGCACCCCTAGGGTATAACCTCACTTGTTTCCTTCGGAAAAACATGGTCATGTCCCTCGAACGTAGGGATACTCTTAACAAAGACCCTCAGTTTAAAAGTCATCATAAAGATCATGATGCCTTAATGTCCCTCGAGTTGCCTACAAGAAATGATCTTGTCCCTCGATGTTTCCTACATGACGATAGTCCCTTTGAACTGCTAAGGTATCTCTACATGTTGCCTTCAATGACCATAAACGTCCCTTTCGATAGTCCCTCAACATCCAACGATAGGGCTACCTACTCACTAATAGTAGGATAGCACTATCTAAAGGAAAGGAGGAAAAGAACGCCTTTTTCGAGTAGGTAGATTGCTGTTAAGTACTTGCTCAAATCTGATTCCTTTTTACACTTACACACTTTCAAAATTCTTTTCAAAAATGCTTTATCACACTCTTAAGGACTGATACAAGAGTTATCATAAAGCAAACAAAAACCTTTCAGAATACACGAACACGAAAACAGTTTTCAAAAATGAGCAAGTACCTAAGAGCCCGTGGAAAACCACGGATGGAAAGGGTGCTAACACCTTACCTTTCCATAATCTACCCCTCTGACTCAGAAAATCTCGAAAAATGTCTTTTTCTGTTCTTTTCACCCTTTCCTTTGTTGGATAAAAGAAAAGTCGGCGGCGACTCTTGCTTACCGCGACATTTGCGAATAAAAACACAAAACTAGTATTAACAGTCGGTTCTGCCACCATATCACATGGATACTTTATCTTTGTTTCCTATAGCTTTTATTCCACTTCTGCTGACTCCATAGATCATTGAAGCCATCTTGCTTTTATCTATGTTTTTAGCGAGGAATTTCTGAAAGCTATGATCATATTCCTTTATGATCTTATCAAGGTTACTAGGAACTTCTGAGATGGTTTCCTTCTGAGTATTTTGTAATTCATTTTCAAGATTTGAAATTTTTTTCTTTCAATTCAGGGTTTTCCAATCTCAGAGTCTTAGTTTCTTCAGAGTCAGAAACTAGATCCTTTTTTAGGTTCTTGTTTATGACTCAAAGTTTCTGATACCTTTCTAGAATTTCTGACAGACTCTCTTCTAATTGAGATATAGAAAAGTTAGAAAATACCTCTTCTGACTCTAAGTCTGATTCTGATTTAGATTTTGATTTAGAGGATTCAGAGACATCTTATAAGTTATCCGTTTGAGCTATATTGCCTCGTTCATCTTCAAATTCTGTTCCATTGTTAGAAGATTCATAGTCATCCCTCGTTGCCATAAGACTTTTCTTATTTTCCTTAGAGAACTTCCTTTTAGGCGCATCTATTTCAAGATTTGGACAGTTGCTCCTGTAATGATCTTGTTCATTGCATTTATAGCAGGTAATGTTTTTGTTACTGGATTTTCTGTATCCAGAGGAATGTTCAGAGTCCATTTCCTTGATAAACTTCTGACGATCTTCTTTACATGATCAGCAGTTGAGTACCCTTTGTCCAGAACTTTTAGCCCAGCCACCAGAGTTTGAAATATTGAGAACATTGTTTCAATGGTTTCATCTTCTTCCGTTTTGAAGGCTTCATACTTCTGAATGAGCGCAAGGGCTTTGGTTTCTTTGACTTGTGTGTTGCCTTCATGTGGCATTCTCAAGGAATCAAACATGTGCTTTAATGTCTCTCTGTTTGTGAACTTTTTATACTCTGAGTATGAGATGTAACTCAAGAGAATAGTTATGGCCTTGTGATGATTTCTAAAATCCCTCTTTTGATATCCGTCATTCTTTTTCTGTCAATATTATGACCACTTTCATCAACAGGATGTATGTACCCATCTGTTACCATATCCCGAAGGTCAGTGTCACACGCTAGGAAGAAACTTTTGATTTTGTCTTTCCAGTAATCAAATTTTTCACCATCAAATATTGGGGGTCTGCTGCTGATTCTGTCTTTCTCATCATGATAATCCTTGCTGATGTTCTGACTTTTACCCACCATAGTGTTTTTCCTCCTTGGATCTTTTTCTGACACGGTTAAGTGTTTGCACCCAGATCCAGGTGCTCTAATATCAATTGAAGAATGGAAAAACACAAGAAGGGGGTTGAATTGGGATCTCAAAATTCAATGGAAAGAACACATTGATTTTTATCCTGGTTCGTTTGAACTCAAACTACTCTAGTCCACCCGCCAAGGTGATTTCGCCTCTCTCCAACGAGGTCTTAATCCACTAATAAATATTGATTACAAAACTACTTTGACAACTGCCAAAGTCTTGAGTCCAAAATTAAAACCCGGTTTTCTCAAGGAAATGCCTAAACAGTAATTGAATAAATGTGTACAATAGTGTTTCTAATAAAACATTATCACTAACAGGGATGTTTTACACAATTTGAATATGATTGTTTGAGGATGAAAGATGATTGCTGCGTTACTGTACTTTCACGCAAATTCTTCTTTTTGTGTGCAGTAGTTCATCATTTGAAATCTTCTAGGTGTTTGCTTTATATAGGCCATGCAACAGTGACATAAGAAGATGCTTTTGGTATGTTCATAACACGAGTTAATGGACTTTCCAAACCAGGAGATCCTTGTCTTTTTGTAGACGTTACTTTTGATATTGCATTGATAAATTGTAATGCTTCATAACTTCTCACATCAAAGGATGAATGTTACCATTGAGAGTCCTTTACTGCTTGTATAAGAACTTTACATATCAGAGTATCATAGATCCTGTTTCACAGCATTGGTGCATTCAGAAGTTGTAATAGAACTTCTTCATATAAGCGTGTCACACAGATTTGCTTCTAAGAAGGATGCGCCTTATTCTATCATAGTACTCTCATCTTCTATGCTCGCATAATCAGAACTTCTAGTGATGTTCTGGCATATCATATATGTTCCTTACATCAGAACATCTTTTTCACATCAGAATTTCCTGCATATAAAGATACTTTTATTAGCGAGCATATTTGTTCTTTATATCTATATATATCATGTGTTTGTTATCAATAAAACTCTTGCAGGGATGTAGAACCAATTTATGTTCTCACATATACATCAAGAATTTTGATTCTGAGATCTATATCCTCTTCAAGGCCCATGATACAAGCTTCATATTTCGCCATGTTATTGGTACAATAAAATTCCAACCTTGAAGTAAAAGGGATATGTGACCCATGGGGAGTGATAATCACAACAACAATTGCTTTTCCATAAGCATTAACAACTGCATCAAGCACCATACCCCATTTGGATTCGGGATCAGGACCTTCCTCGGGAAAAGCTTCATCACAATCTTTAACTTTCAAATACATCACACCCTCATCAGGGAAATCATATTTAATAGACTGATAATCATCATA
The DNA here is from genome assembly GCA_948472305.1 of Vicia faba. Classification (NCBI taxonomy): domain Eukaryota; kingdom Viridiplantae; phylum Streptophyta; class Magnoliopsida; order Fabales; family Fabaceae; genus Vicia; species Vicia faba. The sequence goes on along the minus strand of OX451736.1, from coordinate 69,443,765 downwards.
TGGTTGGTGAGCAAGGTAATTTTCCAAAACACAGCTTTTTATAGCCTTCTGAGTACGGTATTCAATATCATATTCAGACAAAAGCACCTGCCAATGGGAAACTCTTCCAGTAAGAGCAGGATTTTCAAAAATATACTTAATTAGATCCATTTTGGAAATCAACCAAGTAGTATGATTCAACATATATTGCCGCAATCACTTTGCTTCCCAGGCCAAAGCACAACATGTTTTTTCTAGCATAAAATACTGTGACTCATAGTCAGTAAATTTATTGCTCAGATAATATATGGCATATTCTTTTGTTTATGTTTCATCTTGTTGTCCCAAAATAAAGCCAATAGAATTATCTAACACCGTCAGATACATAATCAACGCTCTTCCTTCAATAAGAGGGAGCAAGATAGGAGGTTCAAGCGGATACTCTTTAATGCTTTCAAATGCCCTTTGACAATCGTCCATCCATACACAACCTTGATCTTTCTTTAACAACCTGAAGATCAGTAAACATGTTGCATTCATATGGGAAATAAATCTGGAAATCTAATTCAAACATCCAAGGAAGTCTCTAACTTGATTTTTAGTTCTTGGTACATGCATTTATTGAATTTCCTTAACTTTATAAGGATCAACTTCAATCCCTTTTTGGATGACAATGAAATCTAGCAACTTTCCTGAATGAAAACAGAAAGTACACTTATTTGGATTCAAGCGGAGACGATATTTCCTCAAACGCTGAAACAACTTTAACAAATCTTCTATATGCCCTTCCTCAGTCTGAGATTTGGAGATCATATTATTAACACACACATCAATTTCCTTATGCATCAGATCATGGAATAGGGTTTTCATATCCCTCTGGTACGTTGCACCAACGTTCTTCAACCCGAAGGGCATCACTCTGTAACAAAATGTTCCCCAGTGTGTGATAAATGTTGTTTTTTCCATGTTCTCAGGAGCCATTCTAATTTTATTGTATCTATAAAATTTGGCCATGAACGAGAACAGCTTGAATTTTTCTGTGCTATCAACCAACATGCAGACTGACCTAGTTTAAATCTCTTTAATCGATGAAAATGCAGACTTTTCCATCTTTCTTTGGTACTGGAACAATATTTGCAATCCACTGAAGGTACACTGATGATACAAGAAAACCAGCGTCAATCTGTTTCAAAACCTCTTCTTTAATCTTCAATGCCACATCTGGATGAGTTCTTCACAGCTTCTGCTTGATTGGTGGACATTCTGGTTTTAGCGACAAATAATGTTTTACAATATCAATATCCTAACTAAGCATATCTTGATAAGACCAAGAAATGATATCCATATACTCTTCCAACAATTCAATAAACCTGCTCTTCACATCAGAATAAAGAAGTGCTCCAATCTTGACTTCTTTTGAATCTTCCTCTGAACCCAAGTTAATCACATCCAATGGCTTTTTGTATGGATGAATGGTATTTTCCTCATGCTCAAGAAACCGTGAAACCTCTTCTGGAATTTTATCATATTCTTCTTCTTTAGCCATATACACAAGATATTCAAAGTTGGGAGAGGGTACAGGGTCATTGCATTCAACGAGGTTTTTAATTAATCTGCACATATGATTTATGATTGATTTTAGAAACTAAAACATGTAACAAGTGATTATGAATATTTATTTGCAGTTATTATTTGTTTTGAAAGTTTTTTTTTCTGATTACACTTTCCAAGAAGAAGAGAAAAATAAAGACATAATTTGGGAATTAAAAATAACTTTTATTAATGATCTTAAAAGTGAAAACAAAAGATACGCCCATACAATGATTACTTTCACCTTGGGCAGAGTGAAAGATTTTTGAAAAGACAAACAAAAACCAAATTACTTTGAAATATGAATGCAAGAAGGAACATCAAAAGTGATTCAATTCTGGACTCTGACTCAATGTGTCACGAAGTTCAATATCTCTTGCTCTGATTTATCTTCGAGAATAGCATTGATCATTTGAGTAGTCAGATGAAGATAGCCTGCACTGTGAAAGATATCTTGATATTTAATCAAAGCGGACTTTGGCTTCACGACTTCCTTCTTCATGGAGAAACCCAAACTAGTAATGTTCCTGTTCAGAAGAGGATTAATAACCTGCCCCCACAACTTGCTAGGGCCTTTCTGCACTACCTGTTGTGCATCCTTAAATGAGGCGATAAAATTTTTATTTTTCCTTATATTATCAATGTACAAAGCTTGGAGTTGAGTTCCAACAACAGTTTCATCAGCTTTTACAATGCTAAAGGAAGACAAATGAGATATCAACAGAGCTTGCTCAATGTTAATAATGACTACCTTCCCTTCACGAATAAATTTCAGCTTCTGGTGCAAAGTTGAAGTAACAACTCCTGCTTCATAGATCTATGGTCATCCCAATAAATAACTATAGGCAAGGACAATATCCATAACTTGGAAAGTAATATGGAATAAGTGCGGACCTATGTGAATATGTAAATCTACTTCTCTGATGATAGACTTTCTCGATCCATCAAAAGCTTTTATTACAATTCCACTTGGGCACATGGGAGCTCCCTGGTACTTAAGCTTCATGAGAGTACTTCTCAGTATGACATTCAAATCAGACCCATTATCAATGAGCACATTGGACAAAGAGTCATTCTTACAATTCATAGAAATATACAGAGCCAGGTTATGGTTTCTTCCTTCATCAGGAAACTCGTCATCACAAAAGCTCAAATTATTACAAGATGTAATATTACCCACAACACTTCTGAACTGATACAGAGACATGTCACTTTCAACAAAAGCCTAATCCAATACTCTCATCAGAGATTCCCAATGAGCATAAGAGTTCATCAACAAAGCTAAAATGGAAATCTTAGATGGAGTTTGCAACAAATAATCCACAATGTTGTAATCACTCATCTTGATGATTTTTAACAGATCATTAACATCCTTTTCCAAGGAAGCTCCGCTAGATTCTCCTTCCTCTTTCTTAGGTTCAATATTCTCAACAAACTTTTTATCAGAATTAACATCTCCTCGAAAGGTAGGGGCGAAGACACGACCACTGCGGGTTACGAGACTAGGTTCAACAATATTCTCGATATGAGACAAAGGTTGGATAGGAATTTCCACACCATCTTCCAGGATAGTTGCATTGTACTTATAGGGCATAGCTTTGTCTAATTTATATAGGATAGGACCAGGAAGACAAATAACCATGGGAGAACAACAGGCTTTCTATGGTACTTAATCTCTACAGAAGCGGGAACACCAAAACACGGTACAATGACATTCACCCCCACTTCTTTAGAATATTTTAGCGTCGCAAAATCATTATCGGAGAACATACCTTCATTAGAAGAAAAGAACTAACCAGTAGAAACATAACCATCATCAGATATGGCTTCAATAGAGTAATCTTCAATCATATTAACTCTATTGTGATCATTTATGTTGCCTATGATTATGATAGTACCATTATCTAACAATAATTGAACACCTCTTCTTACGTAAAAAAAACCACGAGAATCCATACAGCTGATCTAACAGTACCGATAATGATGTTCTTCTTGGCCATCCATGTGACAAAATGTAGCGTGGAGCTGTACCAGATCATCATTCATGTAATTCACATAAAAAATCCAGAATTCACCGGGACATTCATAAACCATATTCACGTCTTCTTCATATTTAGCCCTTGGTCTGATTATGTGGATGAGACCTTCATCCATCATTTCTTGAAGATTAGCTCTCACTTTATCACATCCATGGATATTTGTACTACAAATTCTACAACTAGCATGATCATGTGTATAATAGCTGAATTCACAGAGATCAATATGCATCTTCACTAAATCACCTCTAACCAGGTTGATATAAAAAATACAAAAGTCCCCAGGACAACCAACAACCATATTTACAACATTTCCACCTCCATGTTTGGGTAGTACATTATCCTTCACATTGGGACCTTCATCTTTAAAATATAGGAGACCATATTTCACCATCTTCTGCACTTCAGACTTCAAGGAATAACAATTTTCAAAGTTGTGCCCTAGGGCTCCTTGATGAAAAGCACAAGTCTAAGCTTTCTTGTAATACCATGATAAAGATGAAGGTATGGCAAGAGAGGCCTAGTCTGCACCAATATCTTATGAATCAAATCCAGAAGCAACTCTGCATAACTCATTAGAATAGGGTCAAAAGCTTCTCTCTTCTGACCTTGCCCTTGATTACCTTAAGGAGGTGCTCTCTGATAGGTAATAGAAATCAGAGCTACATTGATGAATAGAGTCACAAAAGAAACTTGTTGTTGGTACTGATGACGTCTTCTCAGAGGTTTAAAATTTATTTCCTTAATGACAACATTTGTTTCACTTTCTTTCTTTCTAGAAAACCCATACGATGATTTCTTTGTTCCTTCGTCTTTTGTCAATCGTCCTTCCCTGACAACTTCTTCTAGACGAACACCCATACTTACCATCTCACTGAAATCACTTGGCACACTGGCAACCATCCTTTCATAATAAAATGATCCAAGGTTTTTTAGGAAGACCTTGGTCATTTCTTGTTCTCTCATTGGGGGTACCACTTGGGCAACAATCTCGCGCCAACGTTGTGCATACAGTTTAAAGGACTCTTTATCCTTCCGAGCCATCAATCTCAATTGGTCACAGTAAAGTGTCATAAACATGTTGTACTTATGATGCTTGATAAAAGCTTCACCTAATTCATTGAAGGTGCAGATATTGCTATTATACAATCCCATATACCATTTCAAAGCAGCACCAGTTAAACTATCCTGGAAGAAATGAATTAGAAAGTGATGGTCATCAGTATGAGTGGACATCCTTCTGATATACGTCACGCTATCATTGGTTGAAGAACGACACGTAGGTTGTCTTCAACCTCCATACCTCTTTGCATTGGGTTTTTATGAGTTTCTTTAAATTGAAAAATCAAAAGATCATAGTGGTGTCATTAGATTTGTCTCTTCAAGATGATCCTAACCCTACCCTCGCGAAAATTACTTTAAAATACATCTCAATCAATTTGAAGAAAACTAGAAGAGAAAAGTTGGAAATGGATTCGAAAATTCATGTGTAAAACTGACTTCCAGTTAAAAACTAATGATGTGATTAGTATCAAAGTGACGAGATCTGCATTGCAACATCAAATTTAGAGAGAATTAATGGAGGAATCTACCTATCAAAGTTCAAATTCAGAGCTCTGAACTTTGACTTGGCTAGCACGATTCAGGACACTTCAAGACTTGGTACATCTTCTGTTAGCTTCAGTGAAGTTCAAGGATGAAGAATCAGCAAAAAAAGGGTCGAACAAAACTTTAGAATTGAATTAGAAGTTGTAGAATTATGAGTTATGGAGGGAGTTCAACATAGATTCTTTGGCTCTCAAAAGCTTGTCTAATGAGTGGGATATCATCCTCTATTAATAGGTAAGCGAATGGAATCAAGAGGAGGGGTGAATGATTCTGTTTTACCCCAAAATTTTCCCTCTCATTTTACTCAACATATGCTCATTGAAATCCTCAACTTGCTCAAGGATTGATCAGACAAATGCTCTCCTAAGATAATGAACCTCAAACTAGGGTTTCCATTTTAATCAAGATGGGTGAACTCCAAAGGTCTCAAATATTTTACATGGTCTTAATATGCTCTCAAGATCACCCATGTCAAGTTTCGTTCCTTGCACAAGGATTTTGCTCAGTCAACTGCTCAAATGCCTGAAAATCAACTATGTTAGGTCAGAAGTCAACTGTGACCCTCATACGGTCAAACTTCAAGATTTTTGGTCAACATCAACATTTTTAAGTGATATCCATCATTTGATCAAGGGTTGATCATGATTCCTCAAGGAATGCCCCAAATTCATCAAAGCTCAAAAGTTGTTAAATTAGGGTTCCTATAGGAAAAGTCAACCAAACTTTGACCAGGCATAACTTTCTCATACTTTATCATAAATTTCCCATCCAAGGCTCATTTTGAAGAGGATTCAATTCCATACAACTCATCTTCATCCCTCAAGTTCAAGAAATTTACTCATGGAAAAAATATGAATTCATACATTATAGGTCATTTCAAAAAGTCAACAAAAACACCTTTTGGGTCAAAGCTTCTTACATGAACATGGAAGATCCAATTGAGGTGAAACCCAAAATTTTGTTTTGAGGACATCTTAAGCTTTCTAAAAAGTCCAAGAACACCCTCTTAGGGTCAAAATTGAGAGAGATGTGCATTGTCAAAGTTGGCCATTTTTGGAAATTTGCACAAAGTCAACCATGCCCAAAATGCATTTTTTCTCCAAATGGGCCCAACTTTTTTTGCTTGTATCTTATTCCTAACACTGTCCATGACCCATGAACCACTCCATGCCTTATTAACTTATTCATTTAATTTATTATGATTTTATTCATTTAATTTATTCTGATTTTATTCATTTAAAATTCAACTAAAATCAAAATAAATCATATAAATTGCTTTTGGAATGATTTTGGCATTGAATGAAGATGATATATGCTGGCATATCAGGATCAAATTGTGCCAAGGGTTATTGGAACAAGAATGGCATGATTTGTCTTGTTTTGGAAACAAATAATGCAAGGATTAAATAAGATCTTATCTCCATGATTGTGCAAGATTTAATATGTTTTTGTTAACCTAATATGTTACAATACATATACACAAAGAGGCCAAACCTAGAGGATACAAAAAGACTGCCTCCATAAGAAGAACAAAACTCAAAATTTTTGAAAAAAAATATGGTTCGAATTCTGAGTTAGAGGGAAATTCAGGATGATTCAAAGCCAACAATCTATTCCTGGGCGTGCACTGAAGCTATTCCAATTGCTCTCAAGTCATAAAGCCTCCAGAATCGTAAGATACAGATCACAGTTTACCCCCCCCCCTTTTGCTTTTAATTTGTTTTCTTAGTTTTACATGTTTTAAATCAAATTCGTTTGCATAAATGTGTTTATAATCATGCTTGGAATCTGTTTGAATGCTTGGATTTGAGTTTTAGTGCAGGAACAGACTTACGCCATTGCTAGGGTTTGAAAGATTCAAATTAGGGATTCTCTGTAGAGGAAAAATTAGGGCATATCAAGGGTATCAATGAAATTAGGGCACGACTTCTGACTGTCTTATGCCCTTATTTAGAATTTATTTGGCTTGTATTGCATTTTTAATTATTGCAGGTTTGTAGCTATGGATAAAAACTGTCACTATAGCCTTTGGTGTCAGTTTTGTACGTAGGTAAAGGGTTGGCATCAAAGATGACACTTTGAGAAGAGACGATGAGGTGGCTGACTCCCACAGGCCGGTTTGAAATTACGCGCGTTTTTGGGCATAAGGCGTTCCTTTCTATTATATTATTGTTTGTTCATTATGCTAATTGTTGTACCCCAAAATTTTCCTTCCTCTTTTTCCACAAGAAATCACAGCTTCAGACTTTTCCTAATTTTTCAGATTGGCGTAAGAATCAGTCAAACAGACTTTTCTTATCAGTCAGACAAAATTAGGGTTTTTCATTGATTTTAAAGAAGTTCAGGCAGATTGCTAAGGTTTGTTTGAGTTGGCTCAGGTTTTGATCAGGCAGACGCTTCTCTGACATTTAATCAAGAACTAGGGTTCTGTGCGCATATTTCTCAGAAAGAATTAATTCTATAGCTCTTCTCAGTTTACTCTGAAATTTGGACTGAGTCATTTGGATTGAGTTTGCAGTGTTTGATTAAATCAGTAAAAAGAAAAAGACATTTGGGCATGTGTTGATTTGACAATGCATTGCTATGTTTTATTCGGAACGCTGGACGTTTATTAATTATTTATTTTTCTAAAGTCAGAATAATTGGATTTACATTCAATTGTTTTAATTTAAGAAATTCAAATGATTAAACAGACAGCTGAGAGGAAAGATATATCTGACAAATTTGGATTTTTTATTCATATTTAAATTATTTGTTACAGTTATTATTTGTACACTGTAAATTTATTTACAGAGGTTTACATTGATAATTTTACAATAATTCAAAGTAAAATAAAGATATTCCTAAGCCTTCAATTCTTCATCCTCCATCCAATGCTCCCTCTGCTTCATTTGATTTTATCTGCAAAAAAAAAAAAGAAACAAAAGAAAAGTCAAAGCAGATAAAATAATTAAAAGACAGACAGATAAAAATAAATTCATCATTAAAGGCGACTGGCAGGAATCAGTTTGACCTCTCTTCAAATCACGAGATTTCTCCCGGTTCACAAAGAGGGATGGAATGTCTTGCAATTTAAGAATGAAATGCACAAAAGTATGATTGCACAAATTCAAAATTGTCACACATGCTGCCTAGTTTCAAGTTTTCAACCAAAGGAACCCAAATCAATTGAAAAGTGCACAAAGCTGCATAGTTCATAAGTTATTAAAGTCCAAATCAAACTGAGTTCCAATTTCAAACTAAACCAAAAAGCTGTCAAAATCTGCCCAAAGATATAGAAGTATCTCAAGATATCAAGAAGTACAAAATGCTGTCATTAAAGTATGCAGGAAAGAAGGAAGTATGCAGAGCTAAGCAACTTTGGCAAGCAACATCCATTTTCATCATTTTCCACCAGTCACCTTTTCAGCATAAGATAGTACGTAAGCAATATAATAATGCTTAAAACTGTGGAGAGAGAGAAAAGAGAAGAAGAAAAGGGCTTACAGGCTTAGGCTGGAAACAGAATATAAAACAAAAAACTTATCAGAACAGTAGGAAGACACAACATAAACAAAATCAGAACCTCGCAAAACTATATCAAAAATATACAGAATTGCCTCCAAAAGACCATTCAAAGCTTTCACTTGTCCAAAACCTGCATTAAAAAGAGCTCTAAGCCTAAGTCTGCATAAAAGATTCAAACACAAACTGAAGCCTAAGCATCAAAACCTCTACAGGCCCTATCAAACAAAGCCCCAAAGCTTTCAACCTGTAAAGAAACCAACCCAAAAAAGCCATGCCAAATTGTGTCAAACCTTGAACCAAAGCTCAAAACCTGTAATAGCCTAAAGCCTGTTAAAGCTTCAAGTCCAAACCAGCATAAACAAAAGCCATACACCAGTGACCTGTAACCTGAGTCCAAGCCAAAACCAGTAAAATCACGAACCAGAAAAAAGGCCCATAACCAGCTCAACCTGTTACAGCAAGCCAAGGCCTGAAGCCAGATAAACCCAAAAAGCATTCAAACCCACAGACCCCCCTCAGAACTGTGTCCATCATTGGAGAAAGCATATCAACATACAAGGCAACTCAGTATAGAAATCATCCAAGGCAACCAAACATATCAAGCAAGCATTTCAGGGCAACAGAGCAAGCAAACATCATCATCTCAGAGGCAAGTTAAAGCCAAGAACATTCGAACCAACCAAAGCCTCAGAAAACTTTCATCATAGGCAAGAAAATCATCATTGAAGGCAACTGAAGCAAATTTCACAAAGAGGAAAAGAATTGTCAAAGCTAGGCAACTCAGAATAAGCATACAAGCGAGCTAGGAAACAGAAGCGAGGCAAAGAGACAGAAGAGGAAAAGGAAGTCATACAAAGGGTTTTCAAGCATCATCATCAAACCAACACAATAGCATTCAATACTCAATACCAACAAGCAATATACAGAGCAAACATCACACAAAAGTTGGGCAAATAGAAGAAGAGGAAAAAGTGATCAAACTAGGTTTTTAGTTTTGTTCATCACGAAACCTGAAGAAGCAAAGCGAAGATAGCAGGGTTCCAAGCTAGCTTCCATCATCACCGAGCCTCCACCTTGGCCGCCTGAGCGCCTCCGCGTCCACCATCCTCCTCCAAAGAAGGTAGTATCTTTTCTTCTCTCCTCAATCAGAATAAACAAACAACATTATTTCCCAATCAGAAACAATAATAGCACTTAATCAAAACATGAAATCAAAAGGAGCTAAGGCATAAAAAAGGATTTGTTTTTTTACCGTTTCTTGGAGCTACTACGCTCATCCATGGAGGAAGGAAGACGGACGATGGCGTTGGTGGCCCTAGGCGGAGGGTCTCGATTCAATGGCCCTTACGTTGAGGAAGATGAAGAGGAACGAACGAAATGAAGAGAACGGCGCGCCTCTTTTACAAACCCTAATCCATTCCAAATGAACACAAACATTGAAACCCTTTGCAAAACATTTGGCAACTTGCTTTGGGCCTTGCCCTTTCTGAAACGCTTAAGCCCATTGTCAAACTAACAAGCGCACCCCCTTTTTTCCTTTTTATTCTGATCATTTATTTGGCCCAGCATAACTCCTTTAGGCCCATTCTATTCTTTTTTAATTAACACCTTTTTTTTTTCATTTATCACATGACATTTTTACACAACTTATTTTTGTTAAATAAACCAATTGTTAATATTAAATTTAATTGACAATATTCATATTTTTTTTATGATATAATTAAATCTTTGTATATAAAAAAATACTAACATAAATACCTAAAAAACATTAATACATAATACTTTTCTTTTCTTAAGGTATTTTGCTTTGTACATAATTAACAAAATACAAAACATGATAAACAATACATTAACAAAATACAATAATACATAAATAAAGTATTCAATTTTCTCATTAAGTTAGCAATACTTAATAAATACACTTTCACCACTTGTAAATAAATCATACACTTACACATTTACAATACACAAATATGTCGATACATTTACTTTGCTTTACACATATACATTTGCTATTCTTATACATTGTTATACATTACATTACATTTGCGATCGCAACTCGATTTGGTTGTAAATTATTGGACATTACTCTCCTATTTTAAGTCTCATCCCCATTTGTAAATTCGTACCCCCCACTCCCGGATACTATTTTGTAATAGCGTAGACTTTAAATTCCCGCAATTTACCGCTTTCAAATATACCATGGTTAGACCTAGGGTTTGTATGTAAATAAAATCAAACGCTAGATAACCTAATACAAAGACAAATGCATGAAATCAATACACAATCACACTTTCACCCCTAGGGTAATCCCGCTTGTTGCCTTCCAAAAATGGGCCATGCTTGCACGTTGAGTTTCTTTGGCAAAACAATTCAAATGATCATAAGTCCCTCGATGACGCTTTCGAAAGTTGCCTAAACGGAATGATCATAGTCCCTTCAAGTAAATTGCCAAAGACACTTGGCACCATTGCATTCATGGTCCATACGATGACCCGCACCTGTCCCGTTAAACATCCTAAACGCAAGATTGTCCACCAAATACAATGGTGGAACAAAATTGTTGAAAGGGTTAAAACATGAGAAAAGCCTTTGAGTACAATAGGGGTAGACAAACTGTTAGTTACTTGAGTAAACTTGCAAAAACACTTGCCTACTTTTCAAACCACACTCCACAAACACTTTCAAAACAAACTTTCAAAAACATTTGAAACATCTTTTCGAAAAGATACACACCTTCGTATATAGTCAAACACGAGTCATTACAATGGTTGCCGAAACAAAGGCATCTATTTCAAAACATTTTCAAACACACACACACACACACACCATTTCAAGCAATCAAAAATCAAGGCAAGTGATCTAAAAAACCAAGTAACTAAGATCCCATGGATAACCATGGATGAAAAGGGTGCTAATACCTTCCCTTTTCATAATCTACCCCCCGAACCCACGAAACATCTCAAAAGGTTTTTCCTGTGCTTTTTAACCTTTCCTTTAGGATAAAATAAAAAGTCGGTGGCGACTCTTGCTAAACCGAACAAGTGCGAATACAAACGCAAAACCTCAAGTCAGTTCTCCCACCGTATCACAGAACTGGAGACTCTGCTGGGGAGTTATCTAAAAGTGGGGTTACCTTAGGGTTTAGATCACCTTTACATTCTTGCTTTGATTGCCTTGATTGCTTTATCTTTTGGGTCCTTGTTTGGGTTTGTTGTAAATCCTACACCCGGATTTGGGGCACCTTTTTAGGTAAATAGCAATAAAACTGTGAGGGAACTGTGCGGGGTATACCGACACGGTTGAAGCAGTAAGCTATGTTAGTGTGACATATTTGTGAGTACCGGTAACCCTTGAGTTCAGTCAAGGAGAGTACGGGGCCGCTGAGTGATGTCGTGAAGCACTAACGAACTCTTAGAACCTTACTTGACCATCTTAGCCTTTTTAGGGGTAGTGAGATGACCGACTTTGGTGCAGTCCGAAGTTGGTAGATACTCAATACTACACTCATTGAGGGTTGTTTTCTTGGAATATTTTGGTCGCCAGTTAAGTGGCTAAACCAAAATAATGAACACAGAAAACAATCCAATGATATTGAGCTCCTTAGAACCCGATTTCTATTTTAGGACAGGATGAGCCAACTAACTTCAAGAGGGTACTTACCTACAACCCCATGCAAGCCTAAACCTAAGGACTTGTTTGATTTGTGTGAATATGAATACCTGTATATAAACTTACTTGCTCTTGCATACATGTACATAACATCATAACATCATACAATAGCATTTTCAATAACCATTTCAAGGATCTCGAGGGTTCTTTTGATGTAGGGTTACGTTGAACCAGACGTCTACCAAAGGGCTAGAGGTTTTCTCCTCTAAACAAATGCCATCAAAGGTCAAGTACAACAACTTGAATCAGGGGCTATGACCCACTTGACATGGTGAGCTTGATTCTCGTGGAAGGACATCCACCAAGGCAAAGTTCTCCAATCAAAGATCAAGTGCAACAACTTGAATCAGGGGATATGATCCACTTGACATGGTGAGCTTGATTCTCGTGGAAAGACCTCCACCGTTTCAAAATTCTCCAATCAAATATCGAAGTTCAACCTCTAACATTCTCTTGTGTTTACCCCAAGAGATCCTTGAAAGCATGCATCCACATACCATGCATTGCATTTTGACAGTTTTTCCTTTTTCAGGTTTCCTTACTCTCGTACTGTTTATTTCAGTAAGAGATGGCTCTAGAAAGGACTGTCAAGGATATCCAGGATCAGACTGCTCAACTGCAGGAAATGTTCTTGAACCTGTCCCTGGGGCAAGAAGAAATGAAAGCTCTCCTCATAAAGGGCTTGGTCCAGGAGACTTCAAACAATACCAGGAGTGATCAGCTGGCAGAACTGCAGTTTGATTTGGCAACATTGAGGATCCAAGTAATGGGACAGCTGGTAGGCCAGATGGCTCTCATCCAGGATTTGTCTCAAAGACAGGAGGAACTCAGAGTTCTTGTCAACCAACTGCTTCAGAACAACCAACTGGGGAAAACATCTGAGGTTGAAAAGCAAGTCACCGCTACACCCCCATCCACTCAAGAAGACAAGGGGAAGGCTCCTTTGCTTGCTTCAGGGTCACAAGCCCATCAACAACCTCGCCAACGTCAACGGGGTAATCAGCATAGTCAAAATACATTGGGAAGACAGTTCACGGAGACTTACATACCGTCATCTTTGATTCTGGAGCGCTTGTTGGAGGTCAATCTGACTGCTTTGAGGGAACCTAGCCGGAACCCAAATACCTCCGCTCCTAACTATCATCCCGATGCATTTTGTGTATACCACTCATACAGCCTGGGACACGACACTGACGACTGTTGGGCCTTGAAGAACAAGATTCAAGATCTGATTGACATTGGAGTGCTGATGTTCATGCCAGACGGCGAGATGAAAATCTTCCGTTAAGGGTTGCTCCACCTGAAGTGACAAAGCTCAAACTGAAAGACTTTTGCTTCATTTGAATTTTCAAAGTTGTAATTTCGTTTGTATTCAAACAATTGTTTGTTGATGTTAAACTTTGTTTCATTAATGCATTGCATATGTTTGTCTTGAATTCATCCATTCGTTTTCACTACTCTTATGTTTTCTTTATGATATTTAACTCTTGATAAAAAGCTGCAAACCTTTAGAGGGAGGATGACGAAACAATACCATAATCTCATACAATATGCTTTTGAACAGACCTTGCTGATGATGTACAGGCATTTCTTTCAATTCCCAAACTCTGGAGTTATAAGGAAGATAATCCCTAGTCAACCCCTTCGAGCCAAAGAAGTAGGAGTTTTTCTGTTCTAAACAATCAAAACCTTTGATATAAACCTGGGGCAGGGTAGTCTCTCAGTTAATTCAAAAAAGATGCGCATTGAAGTCGCAAACTCTCAGTCCGTAACACAACGACGACAAAGAAAAGCATTCCTCTGGAATCAAAAGACAGTGATGGTTCCCTATCACATAGGCAGTCAATCTCTCAAAAGAGAAAAGCCCACCAAGCCAAAATCTATAAAGGAGGCTTAAGAAAGCTGGGGCATCCCGCTGACTGTGATCTCGAAAACAGAGACAGTCAGGCAAAAGTTAGGGATAACAAATCAAAATCAAAATAGAGAGGTCATTACAAATCCTCAACAACATGAAAAATGTTGCAAAAGAAAAAAGGAGATGATGACTGTCTCCCAAAATTCAACTGGTGAACCATCACCCAAAAGTCGTTCCAAACTCGAACAGAGTGCGACGCACAATTAACTGAGCTTAGGGTTGAAGAACATCACGAAGAGCGGGTGGGTACGAATATACTTTGAGCCTATATCCTTTGTTTCTTAAACCGTGAACCAAGCCACGTTACAACCCTTCAAAAGTCCTAATTGAAGCATGGGTTAGTTCGAAAGCATACTGTTACCAAAGGTATCCTGACTCCTGTAAGGCTTTGCTCTAAAATCTTGTTTTTGACTTGTCTTATAAAAAGTTTTCTGCTAAAAAACGCATTTTCAAAACTTCGAGACCAACATAAACTTTGCATTGCTTGAATATCACTGTTTGCATTTGACTATTTGTTTGACAGCGAAGAAATTCATACAGCGAATGTTCGGAGGAACGAAAACTCTCTCAGTGAGTAAAATCATTTCAAAAGGATGACACTTCCAACGACAAATCTCCTATCAGCAAGGGGCATGACATGTCACCATCCAGCACACCTGGGGCAGTCCAGTCAAGGTTTCAACAGATCTTTCAAAGTTCAGTTAACCTGGGGCAGTCCAGTCAAGATTTCAACAAATCTCTCAATGGCAGAGTAACCTGAAGAGACTCCTTCATCATCACTTGGGGCATTCGAATGTCAAAAGTGTCCGAAGTTTCCTTCATCGCCTGCTGGAAATTACAACCACCAACAAATCAACTATCACAATTCCAGATTTGATTCCTGTATCTAGCCAAGGCATATCTGTGAGTGATTGATTGTAGATTCAACACCTGTAACAAGCCAAGAGAATATTTGTGGACAACTGATTGTGGATCAACACCTGTAACAAGCCAGGAAATTATCTACATCGCCACTTGGGGCATTCGAATGTCAAAAGTGTTCAACAATTCCTTCATCACCTGTCGGAAGTTACGGTCGTCAAAGATCAGTTTCTCACAAAATTCAAGTTATGATGCCCGGATTTGACCGAATAGTATCTTGATCTCTACAACACATTGTGAAGACCGGACTACGACCGGATAACAGTGTCAGACTACCGCAAAGTCTGGATTACGACCAGATAGTGGGATCTCCTAAATTCAAGTTATGAAGCCCGGATTTGACCGGATAGTATCTTGATCTCTACAGCACATTGTGAAGACCGGACTACGACCGAATAACAGTGTCAGACTACCGCAAAGTCTGGATTACGACCAGATAGTGGGATCTCCTGAATTCAAGTTATGAAGCCCGGATTTGACCAGTATCTTGATCTCTACAGCACATTGTGAAGACCGGACTACGACCGGATAACAGTGTCAGACAATCGCCAAGCCTGGATTACGACCAGACAGCAGTCAAGAGTACTACGAAGCCTGGAATCGACTAGATAGTGGTATATCTTTAACACAAGCCGTGAAGCCCGGATTTGACCGGATAACAGCTTAACAAGCTAATGTGAAGCCTGGACCACGACCAGATAGCAATACAAATTTCTGTAAAGCCTGGATTACGACCAGATAATAGTTAACCCTCAAGAGTGAAGACCCTCATCCTTAAAACCTCAGAAGATTGGTATACTCCCAGTTTCTGACCGTTAACATAACGAAGATTTCCACCACCTCATCATGAAGCAACCCTACTCAGGTTCCTTCTCAACTCAGGATGCAGTTTTACACTGACTCATCATGAAGCAACCCTACACAGGTTCCTTCTCAAACTCAAAAGATTCTTGGAATCCCCATCCAGAGAGCCTCACAGAATCTAATTCCCCTCAGAATCAAGTTTCAATATCCCCAGCGGAGCTAAAACTTCTAACTATCAATCCCCAAGCAGAGTGAAGACTCTCATTTTCAGTTCCTCACAGAATATTCGAATATTCTCCAGTGAAGATCTCCTCAAGACAGGAATTCCCCAATAGATTGGCATACAACCCAAGCTCCGGATTCCCCGACAGTGGTCCCAGGACTTCTTATGATAAAAGATTCTTGCCCTCCCCAGCAGCAGTCAAGGAATTATTTTCCCCGGCAACAGTCAAGATTCTTATCTCCAGCCATCCAGGATTCATCTATCCTCAGCAAGACAGCTCATCAGCTTACCTGCGCATCCATCACATTCATATCATAAACATTGATAACATACATTGCATCATGCATCATGACATTGCATACAACTAACTCTTTACCTTTTCAGGTAAGATAGTCGACAGACAAAGATCATCATCTTCCGAGATTCTTTCTAGAAATAGTTCAGATGTGACCCAAACACGACAACATTCTAATACTTATTCCAGATTCATTCAGATGCAGTTTTACACGGACTCATCATCAGGAAACCCTACACCGGTTCCTTCTACACTTCAAGACTTCTGAAAACAGTTTATGGATTCTTCCCAACAACGGATGTTAATCTATCACTTGTTCAGATGCAACTTTTGAAAACAATTTACAGACGCTTCCCAACAACAGATGCTACTCTATTGCTTATTCACCTCCAACTCCTGAAAACAGTGTACGGATTCTCCAAACATGGATGTCAATCTATTGTCTGTTCAGACCCTCAGTTCAGAGACGTTCCAAAACATGGATACCTTTCTGATACTCGTCCACTCACCAAGGACATGCAGCTCAACCATCATCTTTAGATGGCATCTATAAGCCCATCCTCCTACCAACATTTCCAAATGGCATCTTTAAGCCCATTTCCAGATGGCATCTCTAAGCGCATCCCCCGATAATATTCTGTCACATCTCCAGATGGCATCTCTAAGCCCATCACCAAATGGCATCTGTAAGCCCATTCCCTCTACCATCACATCACCGAGTGAAAATTTTTTGCGCACTCTAGTGTCCAATCTCCTTTTACCCTCGAGTCGCAAAAGGCAAACTTGCCAATCTAACTCTTCAGGTTCAAGAAGATTGAACAGGGGCAACTGTTGTACCCCAAAATTTGCCTTCCTCTTTTTCCACAAGAAATCACAGCTTCAGACTTTTCCTGATTTTTCAGATTGGCGTAAGAATCAGTCAAACAGACTTTTCTTATCAGTCAGACAAAATTAGGGTTTTTCATTGATTTTAAAGCAGTTCAGGCAGATTGCTAAGGTTTGTTTGAGTTGGCTCAGGTTTTTATCAGGCAGGCGCTTCTCTGACATTTAATCAAGAACTAGGGTTATGTGCGCATATTTCTCAAAAAGAATTAATTCTATAGCTCTTCTCAGTTTACTCTGAAATTTGGACTGAGTCATTTGGATTGAGTTTGCAGTGTTTGATTAAATCAGTAAAAAGAAAAAGACATTTGGGCATGTGTTGATTTGACTATGCATTGCTATGTTTTATTCGGAACGCTGGACGTTTATTAATTATTTATTTTTCTAAAGTCAGAATAATTGGATTTACATTCAATTGTTTTAATTTAAGAAATTCAAATGATTAAACAGACAGCTGAGAGGAAAGATATATCTGACAAATTTGGATTTTTTATTCATATTTAAATTATTTGTTACAGTTATTATTTGTACACTGTAAATTTATTTACAGAGGTTTACATTGATAATTTTACAATAATTCAAAGTAAAATAAAGATATTCCTAAGCCTTCAATTCTTCATCCTCCATCCAATGCTCCCTCTGCTTCATTTGATTTTATCTGCAAAAAAAAATAAGAAACAAAAGAAAAGTCAAAGCAGATAAAATAATTAAAAGACAGACAGATAAAAATAAATTCATCATTAAAGGCGACTGGCCGGAATCAGTTTGACCTCTCTTCAAATCACGAGATTTCTCCCGGTTCACAAAGAGGGATGGAATGTCTTGCAATTTAAGAATGAAATGCACAAAAGTATGATTGCACAAATTCAAAATTGTCACACATGCTGCCTAGTTTCAAGTTTTAAACCAAAGGAACCCAAATCAATTGAAAAGTGCACAAAGCTTCATAGTTCATAAGTTATTAAAGTCCAAATCAAACTGAGTTCCAATTTCAAACTAAACCAAAAAGCTGTCAAAATCTTCCCAAAGATATAGAAGTATCTCAAGATATCAAGAAGTACAAAATGCTGTCATTAAAGTATGCAGGAAAGAAGGAAGTATGCAGAGCTAAGCAACTTTGGCAAGCAACATCCATTTTCATCATTTTCCACCAGTCACCTTTTCAGCATAAGATAGTACGTAAGCAATATAATAATGCTTAAAACTGTGGAGAGAGAGAAAAGAGAAGAAGAAAAGGGCTTACAGGCTTAGGCTGGAAACAGAATATAAAACAAAAAACTTATCAGAACAGTAGGAAGACACAACATAAACAAAATCAAAACCTCGCAAAACTATATCAAAAATATACAGAATTGCCTCCAAAAGACCATTCAAAGCTTTCACTTGTCCAAAACCTGCATTAAAAAGAGCTCTAAGCCTAAGTCTGCATAAAATATTCAAACGCAAACTGAAGCCTAAGCATCAAAACCTCTACATGCCCTGTCAAACAAAGTCCCAAAGCTTTCAACCTGTAAAGAAACCAACCCAAAAAAGTCATGCCAAACTGTGTCAAACCTTGAACCAAAGCTCAAAACCTGTAATAGCCTAAAGCCTGATAAAGCTTCAAGTCCAAACCAGCATAAACAAAAGCCATACACCAGTGACCTGTAACTTGAGTCCAAGCCAAAACCAGTAAAATCACGAACCAGAAAAAGGCCCATAACCAGCTCAACCTGTTACAGCAAGCCAAGGCCTGAAGCCAGATAAACCCAAAAAGCATTCAAACCCACAGACCCCCCTCAGAACTGTGTCCATCATTGGGGCAAGCATATCAACATACAAGGCAACTCAGTAAAGAAATCATCCAAGGCAACCAAACATATCAAGCAAGCATTTCAGGGCAACAGAGCAAGCAAACATCATCATCTCAGAGGCAACTTAAAGTCAAGAACATTCGAACCAACCAAAGCCTCAGAAAACTTTCATCATAGGCCAGCAAATCATCATTGAAGGCAACTGAAGCAAATTTCACAAAGAGGAAAATAAGTGTCAAAGCTAGGCAACTCAGAATAAGCATACAAGCGAGCTAGGAAACAGAAGCAAGGCAAAGAGACAGAAGAGGAAAAGGAAGTCATACAAAGGGTTTTCAAGCATCATCATCAAACCAACATAATAGCATTCAATACTCAATACCAACAAGCAATATACAGAGCAAACATCATACAAAAGTAGGGCAAATAGAAGAAGAGGAAAAAGTGATCAAACTATGTTTTCAGTTTTGTTCATCACGAAACCTGAAGAAGCAAAGCGAAGATACCAGGGTTCCAACTAGCTTCCATCATCACCGAGCCTCCTCCTTAGCCGCCTGAGCGCCTCCGCGTCCACCATCCTCCTCCAAAGAAGGTAGTATCTTTTCTTCTCTCCTCAATCAGAATAAACAAACAACATTATTTCCCAATCAGAAACAATAATAGCACTTAATCAAAACATGAAATCAAAAGGAGCTAAGGCATAAAAGAGGATTTGTTTTTTACCGTTTCTTGGCGCTACTACGCTCATCCATGGAGGAAGGAAGACGGACGATGGCGTTGGTGGCCCTAGGCGGAGGGTCTCGATTCAATGGCCCTTACGTTGAGGAAGATGAAGAGGAACAAACGAAATGAAGAGAACGGTGCGCCTCTGTTACAAACCCTAATCCATTCCAAATGAACACAAACATTGAAACCCTTTGCAAAACATTTGTCAACTTGCTTTGGGCCTTTCCCTTTCTGAAACGCTTAAGCCCATTGTCAAACTAACAAGCGCACCCCCTTTTTCCTTTTTATTCTGATCATTTATTTTGGCCAGCATAACTCCTTTAGGCCCATTCTATTCTTTTTTAATTAACACCTTTTTTTTTCATTTATCACATGACATTTTTACACAACTTATTTTTGTTAAATAAACCAATTGTTAATATTAAATTTAATTGAAAATATTCATCTTTTTTTTATTATATAATTAAATCTTTGTATATAAAAAAATACTAACATAAATACCTAAAAAACATTAATACATAATACTTTTCTTTTCTTAAGGTATTTTGCTTTGTACATAATTAACAAAATACAAAACATGCTAAACAATACATTAACTAAATATAATAATACATAAATAAAATATTCAATTTTCTCATTAAGTTAGCAATACTTAATAAATACACTTTCACCACTTGTAAATAAATCATACACTTACACATTTACAATACACAAATACGTCGATACATTTACTTTGCTTTACACATATACATTTGCTATTCTTATACATTGTTATACATTACATTACATTTGCGATCGCAATTCGATTTGGTTGTAAATTATTGGACATTACTCTCCTATTTTAAGTCTCATGCCCATTTGTAAATTTGTACCCCCCACTCCCGAATACTATTTTGTAATAGCGTAGACTTTAAATTTCTGCAATTTACCGCTTTCAAATATACCATGGTTAGACCTAGGGTTTGTATGTAAATAAAATCAAACGCTAGATAACCTAATACAAAGACAAATGCATGAAATCAATACACAATCACACTTGCACCCCTAGGGTAATCCCGCTTGTTGCCTTCCAAAAATGGGCCATGCTTGCACGTTGAGTTTCTTTGGCAAAACAATTCAAATGATCATAAGTCCCTCGATGACGCTTTCGAAAGTTACCTAAACGGAATGATAATAGTCCCTTCAAGCAAATTGCCAAAGACACTTGGCACCATTGCATTCATGGTCCATACGATGACCCGCGCCTGTCCCGTTAAACATCCTAAACGCAAGATTGTCCACCAAATACAATGGTGGAACAAAATTGTTAAAAGGGTTAAAACATGAGAAAAGCCTTTGAGTACAATAGGGGTAGACAAACTCTTAGTTACTTGAGTAAACTTGCAAAAACATTTGAAACATCTTTTCGAAAAGATACACACCTTCGTATATACTCAAACACGAGTCATTACAATGGTTGCCGAAACAAAGGCGTCTATTTCAAAACATTTTCAAACACACACACACACACACCATTTCAAGCAATCAAAAATCAAGGCAAGTGATCTAAAAAACCAAGTAACTAAGAGCCCATGGATAACCATGGATGAAAAGGGTGCTAATACCTTCCCTTTTCATAATCTACCCCCCGAACCCATGAAACATCTCAAAAGGTTTTTCCTATGCTTTTTAACCTTTCCTTTAGGATTAAATAAAAAGTCGGTGGCGACTCTTGCTAAACCGAACAAGTGCAAATACAAACGCAAAACCTCAAGTCAGTTCTCCCACCGTATCACACTAATATATAAACAAGATGGCACAGATAGCAAGGGTGCAGGCGTTGAAGCGAAGGGTTCTGGGTTCGATCCCAGAATCTCACGTTTTCATATTTTCTCAATTTCTTTGTACATGATCCTATATGTCTCATATTCCAAGCGCCTACCCTGCACTTCAGATCTATCCATTGGATCAATCTTCTGCCAGATCTAGCGCTCATGCAAGCAAAGTCCATGGCGCACCCTCAAACGTAACCCTCATTGGATCCAAATAATTGGTTGGGCTTGTGCTTCTTGGGCCCAACGAAAATCAGTAATACAACCCCCTGATTACTCAACAATACCAGGCCCAAATCATTTTTTTTATTTCTCTTGTTTTATTTGTTTGCTTAATCATTTTCTTTACATAAAAAACACAAAATCATTTTTTTATCAAATCCAAAAAATCACAAAAATGTAGAATTAGGTTTTTTATTATTTAAATTAATTTTATTGAACATAATTTAGTTTAATTAGATTAACTTAATTTCTTTTTCCTTTTAATTAAAATTAACAAGAAATTAGGTGTAATTTCAATTAAATTGTTTTTCTCATTAAAAAAATACACAAAAATATTTCTTTAATTAATTAGATTTTTTAGGCTTCTAATTTATTCTCGTATTTAATTATTTGCGCGCGCCTTTACTTTCTTTTAATTCAAATTATTGTAACTGTTTTAAGTTTGTAATAGATTAATTAGGGTTTTATTTTCAGTCAAATATTCCTGTATCTGCCCAAAAGCCTTGTAATAGTTAGGACTTTAATTTCTCGCACTTTTTAATTTCCGCAACTATTAAACTTCTAAATGTATGGATATTAGGATTGTGTGCGAAATATAAATCAACGATTAAAAGGTAGATAACCCTAATTGTGCAAAGATAATTAACTGAAAAAAGCACACTTGCACATGCTCACTCCTAGGGTTTTCCCCACTCCGGTTGCCTTTGGTAAACGGTCATGAAGCATAGGGAATTTTAATGGTCGTCCTCTATTCCCAAAAGATAAAAAATGACCAGTTCGGATGTTTCCTCGGAAAGATCTTTAGGACTTTAGAGTAATCACTAAACTTTCCGAACTATTGCTTTTGTGACCTTACTTGTCCCTTTCGATTGTCCTTTAAACTCCAACGATAGGGCTACCTACTCCTTAATAGTAGGATAGTGTTGTCTAAAGGAAACGAGAACGAAGAATCTTTTTTCGAGTAGGTAGAAAATCTTAAGTACTTTCTCAAAATCTCTTTTACACAAACACTTTCAAAACAAGTTTTCAAAAACAAACTTCATCACATTCTTGAGGACAGATACAAGGGTTATCACGA
Organism: Vicia faba; assembly: GCA_948472305.1. NCBI lineage: Eukaryota > Viridiplantae > Streptophyta > Magnoliopsida > Fabales > Fabaceae > Vicia > Vicia faba. The sequence continues at coordinate 69,420,706 of OX451736.1, read as the reverse complement.
AGTTAAACAAAAAAATTTCAAAACACACACAAGCAATTTCGAAATGAACAAGTACCTAAGAGCCCGTGGAAAACCACGGATAGAAAGGGTGCTAACACCTTCCCTTTCTATAATCTACCCCCGTACTCAGAAACATCTCGAAAAAGGTTTTTTCTGTTCTTTTTCCTTTTCCTTTGTTGGATGAAATAAAAGTCGGTGGTGACTCTTGCTTACCACGAAATTTGCGAATACAAAATGCAAACCAGTATAATAGTCAGTTCTGCCACCGTATCACAGATGCAATTAGAGATGAATTAGTGCACACTCTAATCATGACAAAAATGTGACTTGCAAGTTGTCAAAACTCAACCATTCCTTGCATTTTGATCATTAATACAACCTTAGAAATTTGGTTAAACATGTTAAAGTGGAAATCACACACAAAATTGGTGATTAGAGGTCACATTATGGAAATCAAATTCTGACTTCAAGAGAAAACTTTAGTTTCAAGGTACTGACTTTGCAGCCATGGTGCAAGCAACTCAGGGACATTTATGGAATGATTATTGAAGCAATTGAAAGATCTCACAGAAAACTTCACATTATTCCAAGAAAGACATCATTGGGAGGTCTAAGAAAAAATTTATGATCAATTGAAATCGTGAAAAACACACGGATCTTTCTACATAGAAATATTTCTAAGTGTTGAACTTCAAAATGACCTATAATGTTCTTCAAAAATACATGACCTTCCACTCAAAATTTGATCTTGATATATGCAGATGGAATGAAGTAGATTTCTTAAATTGAATTGTGGAATTGATATCACTCAAAAATCATAAAAATTTAAAAAGTTATGGTCTTTAGAAGATGATGAACAAATTTGGGGAAATTCACAAAAGACCTATAATCTTTTCAATTCTTCAACCATTTTCCAAGCATCTTCAAGTCTTTGACATCAAAACAAAGTTGTAGTAGACATCCCGAAAATTATTTTGGAAAAAGAATGGACTCAAGGAGTGAAAAACTTACCAAGTTATGATCATGTGAAGTCAAACCCTAAAATTCAAAAGCCTTTCAAGGAGACTTGTAATCTTTCTCAACTTTTAGTGATCTTTCATTCAAAATTACCCTTAGACTTCTGAAGAGAGCCTGTTAAGGACCCTTTAAAGAGAACCATGGCTTTGGATTCATTCAAAAATCTCAAAAAATGAGCAAGATATGACCCTTTGAAGTCAACAATCCCTAACTCAAAGAGTGTCAAAATGACTTAAAACCCCTTTCACCTTTTGATGATTTTTCTTGCACAATTGGATCTTGTCATGTGAAGAGAGGTTGTGCACTTGTGATCATTGTATTTATTATTTTCTTAATTAGGTCAAACTTGTTGAATTAACCTTGAATCTTTTTGAACTTTCTTGGTAAAATAAGCATGATAAGTCATAAGAGGCCTTGAAATAATGTTGTCTTAAGGCACACTCAAGGATGAAGATTAAGTCTCAATGAAGCTTGTTGAAGAAGACATGGAAATAAACACATGAACCTATGAATCTTCTTGATGACTTCCACCACCAACTTTGAGGAGACCTTGACCTAAATAAAGTCAAAGGGCTCATTTAACCACAAATATTTAATGCCATAGACATGACCTTGAAGATTAAGCTCTTGTAATCCATTAGAGAACTATTTGATTGAGAATCACCCCTCAAACTCTAGATTAGATGGTGAGAGGAATGCAATGGTGATTACCTACAATATGAACATTCAAAGAGACATATAGATATATTTTGATGTTAGTTAAAGTAATACATGTATAAGATACACAATTCAAGGTGTTTGGTGATCCCTCAAGAGCAACCTTAAATATGGGATAAAGTAGAAAGAAAGAATCAACCCTAGAGTTTGATCTTGATGCATTATGACATGAGATAATGAGGAATCTTAGGGGGAAAAACTGGGGTATAACACCCTACCAAAATCTCTAAGGAAATATTGGATAAATCATTGGTGTGAGTGGATCAGAGACGTTGGACGTTGCCTTTACTTTTGTTTGTGAGTATAATTTGGATTGAGATTTTACCAAGGTGGGAATATCATTCAAGTGTGACATTCGTTATCACGAGTGTTTGATTTCATTAATAGGCCTTCGTCCCCCTTTCAAAAAATTTCAGATTGGCATTCTTAACCACTTGTTAATCACCCCTTAGAAATTAAACCTATTGGTTTAGACTTACATAAATGACTCCTAATACTAGTACAAATATAATAAGAGTCTATGAACCTTGTCGCCCTTCTTCTATCTTTTCAAAGCTCAACATAGTTCAGTTCTTCATTAAGGGATCAAGGCCTGATATCTCTTTTGCAGTATACCAAGATGTTTGATGTTTCCTCAAATAATGGGAAGCATTTCAAAATTTGATTCTTCCTGGTTATTTCCCTCAACTAAGGAGATAACGCTAAGATATTATACATAGATCACATGCCTCCTTATCAATGCTCGGATGTGTTCTCCAAGTTCTGGGGTCAAAGCCACTTCTTGTCGGATTTTGGGTCTTATGTTTACAGGATGGAAGATTAATTTCAGGAAGACATTTTTGAGAAGAGCACCTTGGTATCCTTTTTAACCATCTAGGTTATCTTAAGGGTGTTTCCCTCTTGATATGACATCGAAGAAGCAACTGAAGTGGCTCACAAAGATGTGCCTACCTTTAGATGCCTGCTCAAAAATGAGACATGGAATCTTCTCCTTATTGAATATTGTTTTGGTGATTCCTTTTGTAATCTATATTTTCTTGTCTTGCGGATAAAATGTAGGAAAATAATGCAATAAATAAGGAGGAATCCTTGGGTTATCCTTCTCTTGGAAGGTGTGAAAGGCTGCAAGTATATGGTAATACCAAAGTTATAAAAAGAGTTATGGTACTCAGAGACCAATGATTAAGTATTATTCTTTATCGTCTCTATGTGTATCTAAGGCTATATGAAAACTAGTTTATTTATGAGAAAAAGGGGAATGTTTGGATTTTCAAATTGGTGTAAATAAGATTCCGAGACTATGATTCTCGTCCCTTAAATTCACTCATGTGAATCTCCATATCAATTATAACTATAATTTTATCCTTTGTAGAAAATACCAAAATTATTGGTAATGCTTGAATGGAAATCGTGATACAATACTAAGCGGAAAACCAAAACTTATCTTTAGTTGATCCTTACGAATGATGCATGATCAGTGATAGAACGATTACCTCTTATCATGATTAACATTTGTGATACAGAATCAGAGGAATGATCACAAGCATTGTATGAAGAATAATGCCTCTACTAATTCCATGCGAACATAGTGCCTTCAATCTCAAGACTAGCTGCTACAAATGAAGACTTTGAGTGAGAGAGAAATTATAGCCAGGGTTTCACAAACTGAATTTAATCAAGTGTAAAACCTTTTGCACACGAAATCTATTTATAGAACCACCTTGTGTGGGTTGTAAGCTAAAAAGCCCACTTAAGTGCATTGTACCTCATGGTGTACCATATTTCAAATAAGTGCAATGTGCCTTACGATGTTTTACAAATTACTTAAGTGCATTGTATATTATGGTGTTCTATAATTCTCTTAAGTACACTAGACCTTATATTGTTCCTTCGTTATTCTATCGCTCAACAATTTGTCCTTTTGTGTGTGACCCTATATGTTCTCGTGACATTGGCAATTATTTTAAATCACACAATTAATATAATAAACATTGAGCGATATATAGAAACATATCACTTCTACCTAAGTAAAAAAAAATGTCATTTTATATGCAAAAACCTTTATGTGATAATATTTGTGTATACAATTACCTTTTTACCCTCATGTCTATAATGAACACAAGGAATGAATCGTGTCACCGTTGTCCATTTCAATATTGGGCCCTTATACATTTATCCTATTACGTATTATGGACAAATTTAAAATAGGTTCCTCATATCCCTCATCATGATTTGTGCAGTACCCATCAAATTTCTTTATGGTCATCTAGTTACGGACAATGTTTGATCGGTTATAAAGTACTCAACTCCACAACTAGGGTTCATAGTGGTTTCAGGTCGAAGGGTGGTGTACACAATTGTCACCATGAGAATAACTTATGACATTTTGCATAACATTTTATGTAGTATTCTCATAGTGGGCCAATCTAGTATTAATATTACTCCTATTATTCATACATATGTGAAGACTTAATAAATTTTTATCCATGAGATGCGATCATCAGTCTATCCACATAATAGTCTCAATGCCTTAATGTTATCCCACTTGACAATAAAGTTTTACTACATATACTTTAAGAATATTGCCCTCGTGTTTAATGGTATATCATAATTAAGTCACACTTAACATTTCATTAAGCAGACTAGCTATTATAGGGACTTTATTATTTTGGAAAAACAAACATAATTAAGAAATTCCTTTTAATTATTAACAAATAATTTGATACAATTATCAAGTTATAATAAAACTATTATTATCTAGGGATTACAAAAAAAATCTCCCACTAGCACTAGATCCAATCATGATTATCCATAATACACATAGGTCTAGTATGACCATTATGATTTTATTGCACAAGAGGCTTTGTTAATGGGTAAGCCAAATAGTTAAATGTTGGTACTTTTCATATCTTTACATCTCCTCTATCTATTACCTCTCGAGTGAGTTGATATCTCATAAGTATGTGTTTGGATTGTTGGTGAGATCTAGGCTCATTAGTGTTGTACCCAAATTTTGACCTAAGATCCGACTTCATATGAATCATCACATCTCTAACAAAATATAAAAAAAATAGCTTGTGTGTTTGTTCTTTGTGTTAAGAAGGCTTTGAATCAAGAAATTTCATCAGTGTAAGTATTGATAAATTAGGGTTTTGATTGAAAAAGATGGATCATTGACTTTTGGCTCAGTACATGACTTAATGGCTTGACATATGATTCAAAGACCTCAAAATAAACATCTTGGCCTAAATATATGGCTCAATAAATTCTCAAAGATATAAATGATTGATAGTGAAAGATTTGGAATCAACTGATGAAAAGTCAACTATCACACAAAAGTCAAAGTTTTACTTTTTGGTCAAACATTGAACTTCAAAAGTCAAGAATCACTAAAGAGATCAAATTTGTTAACATTGATCATCAACAATCAAGAGAATCATGAAAGTCAACAAAAGTAAAATATGAAGACTTTTAAACACTAATAAAAATTCAAGTGTTTTACACTTGAAAAACCCTAACTTCATGGACAAGTTTGACAAAGATCGAAGCTGATTCAAGGAAAAATTTCAAAATAAAAGGTTATAGATAATTTAAAGTTATGAAACTTTGTCTTTAGGGTTCATCTCCAAAAAAAATGCTCAAATCAAGAGTTATAGGCATGTGAAGTTCTTCCAATACTTAGAGAAAATTGTCAAACAATTTTGACCTTGAAAAGTGACCAACTTTATGGCTAATTTTCACCATGATCCAGATTGATTCAAGAAAAGTGTTCAACATAAAAGTTGTAGGTAAAGTCTCAAGCTATCAAAATTGTCTAAGAGCATGAATTTATCTTATTTGAGTTTGAAGTTTCAAATTTATGAATATGGTTGATCAAAGTTGCATTCCAAGTCATTTTTGTGATAGATTTATGATCAAATCTTAGAGCCATGATATGTAATCTCTCTTTTCAGGACATATTACCTCTAAATATCTCCAAAATCAAAAGAGTGCACAAGCCTTTGAGTCTTTATCCAAGTGATACAATCTATTGTCCAAATAACTTGCCATTTAAGGGAGAAAGGTTACACTTCCATTCTTGAAAAGTAAGATTTTTGTAAAAAGCATGCCTTGAACCCATACCTCTACTTATTTATGATTAAACTCCACCATGAATCAAGGAAACAAGGTCTCTTCACCCAACTCCTATTGTACTATGCCTTGGGACCATGGGTTTTCAAGTTTTCTTCTTCACTAAGTTTCCAAACCATAACTCCATAAATTAAGAATTTGTCCATCTCATTACCTCTAAGTTTTCTCTATAAATAGAGAGCTCATTTGCACTTAATCAATACCAATTCACAGCTCTAAAACTCCCTCAATCTCTCTCAAAATCTCAAATTGCTCAAAAACTCCATCTTTGAGCCAAGAAGTCTATTTCTTCTGATTTCACAACCCTTGCAAATTCCTTTCAAACTAATCATGTATACACCTCATATATATTATATAGAACTCATCCAAGCCCCAAAACAACTTTTGTAGCATCATTATCATCATCTTCTAAACTCAAAAACCGATCCTTGTAACTTGACTTGGTTGAAGTGATTCAACAACTTTCAGAGCATTCTACCAATTGGAATAACTTTAGGAGGTTCTAACAAGCTTAATCAATCATCATATTACACCTGGAACAACTAGAAGAAGCTTTGGAATTTTCTCCAAAGAGGTAAAAAACTCAAACTGTGATATCCTTATCCATGCATCACTTGCGTTTGATTTCAAAATATAGAATGAAGATATCATTTCACTGAAGCTAACCATGCCCTTATTTTTCATTTATATTATGTGTGTGTTGAGAATTTTTCCTCTGAACTGTTAGGGTCCATTTTTGGTACCAACATAAATTCTTGCTTATCCTTGGTTGAGTTTATTGTTAAAATTCAAGCAAGTTTTGTGTTTACACTTTTTTAAATGGTTGATGAATAGAGGTTTTATGAAATTCAAAAACGGAGGTGATATTGTTGTCCGCACTAAGAAGACGAAGTCCATATTTAAATTTTCAAAAATGAGTTTACTTTATGTTTGATGCAACATGTTTTATAACCGGGTGAAACAGCCACCCTTGTGGCAAGAAGCACATGCCAGTTAGCTATAGGGAGTGGGTTCGAACCTCCTAGTGCCCACCCCTATTTTTGCAATTCACTTTTTCATCATTTTTTACTTCTTTTATACAATTTTCATTTCATTCTTTCACCAATCAAATTAATCTTTTTTGATCCAATTTTTTGAACACTCTTAATTTATCACCTCTATTTTATGAATATAAAAAAATATCACAAAAATATTATTTATTTCATCATTTTCTAATTAAATCAAAATAGGTACCTTTTTTTAGGGTTTTTAAAGACTTTCCCTTTATCTTTTGATTAAATTTTCAACTTTTCTCACAAGGCTTGATCTTACCATGATAGATCTTGATCCTCACTTGATATCTTTACTCTTGAGTAAGTATTTCATGATAGGTTAAGTTTATTTTAGGGTTTTCCCACTAATCCAAAGTAATATCGTGCTTGTTTGATTACTTATTATTTATCCTATCTTTTGTCTCAATTTTACTTTGATAAACATGTTAACCTTCCCCTTTGTGTTTAAATAATTGTGATGTGTATGTTTGTTACCATGTTAGTCATATAATATTTTGTCATACTTATGCCAACAAAAATTCTTAGGAAAAGGAAAAAGAATTGTTGACATTATAGTCATAAGCATGTACATTCACCTTTGTATAAAAACCCTTGTGAATAGTCACCCTATGTATCTTATACTCTAAGAACCTATTAAACCCTAAAAAATCATTTTCAAACTTTAAACCTCTTTCATATAAAAACCTTGACTATGTGTCATTGCATTTTCAAACTTTCTTTTTAATAAAATACTCCAATATATTTAAGCTTATAAAAAATCTTTCAAAAGACTAAAAGTTTTTTAACCTCACCCAAATATTTTTTTTCATTTGAATTTTAAAATTAAAACTTTTCTCAAAGAGATTATATATAAATCTTCTTCATATTTGAGATATGATTCATCTATCCCCATAGTAATTTTTGAAGTAAATGTGATTCTTTCCACATGAAGATGTTATTTGACAACTTGTTGATCTTTATATCCAAGTTAGTAACCCTTCCTTCATAGTGATGCAAGATCCATCTTCTCACACTTGTGGTGGTATTAGTTGAGCTTTCTCTCTAAAAAGATTATTAAATATCCTTTTCTCCTAAAATCAACCACAATAAATCTTTTGTTATTTTTACCATGAACTACGAGATTTTGATCCTTAATTGGTATGTATGTATAAGACTATGTCTTTCCAAACAGAAATATAATAAAATATTTCTTTCCCCATCTCCACACCCATTTAATAAACAAGCAATTTTAAACCAAAAAAAAATATTATAAGTGGTTCCTATAGAGTACTGTAGATACATAGGATCATAATACATTCCCTTTATATAACCAACCCCATACCTTGGATCTCTTCTATATACTTTGTTTTTAGTCTTTACTTCTTACGTTGCATGTTAAAACAATAGGGTTTTGATCTTTTCCCTTTTCTTTGGAAACAATAAAGTTCGGTGGTGACTTCTTAAGTCTTTGTGAGTCAAGTTTCTCAATAACAATAAGGTTAAGCCTAGCTTATTATATTTGTTTTGTTATTATTTTTTGTATGTATATGTGATGTTTTGTGGTTCCTTGAAGGGGGGGGGGGGGGGGAGGGGGGTTGGTGATTGATAATTTTTCAAAAGACAAATCCTACACCCAGATTTAAGTAACACTTAAGAATTAGGATGGTGGTATAATCAAAAGTTACATGATTGGAGTAATCTTGACATAAGTAGCATATGATAACCCCACTCAGTGGAGGACTATTTGGGTGTGATAATGCAAAAACAAGCGACTTGCTTAAGTATTGTTAGTTTAAACCTGAGAGCCCCAGAAGTTGAGAACCGTAGAACCCCTTTTCCCATCTTGGCCTCTAGGATGTAGTGCAATGGTGATCAGTGCATGTTCATGCACATTCTTCTACTATAATACTTAGGAATTTATTTAGTTTATTTCTTTAATTTTTCCATTTTAATGTGTTTTCATATTTTAGTTTATTTTTACCTTTAATTGATTTTTGTATTTTATTTTCAGCATTAGCAGCTTTCAATGAAAAATTCATAACTGGTGCTACATGAATCAGATCAATGAGTTCTAATATTCGTTGGAAAGCTGAGAAAGAGATGCAAATTTCATGTTGAAGCCAGAAGCTGATTCAGACTGTAGATACCTTGGAAAATTCGTTGAAGTTTTAGTCATAAAAAACAATTACTTTTGGACCGGTTCTGGACCGGGTTTTTATGTTTTTGACCCAGTTACGTTATGACTCGAATTCCTTGTTTTTCCCTTATACCTAGGCAGCCGCAATACTTTTCATTATCACAGTTTACTATTCACAAAAAATAATGGAGAACTTGTACGAATCATGAGGAGTTAATCCCGAAGGCAAATTCTGTTGGTTACGGTTTCCGCACACTTTGAGGATTTTAAATCTTTAATCCAATTTATTTCCATTTCTATATTAATCTATATACCTTGTTTGTTAATTCAAGTTATATAGAATACTATTGATTTATACTGATTGCTTGATATTCCTTGACTTTTACAATTTTTATTGTTGCTTAATCGTGAAGCTGCGTATGTCAGAATCAGGTTTGCTTAATTCGTGATTGTGCTGATTTGTTTTCTTTATTCCGAAAATACGAATGAAATATTATAATGTCAATTTCACTTGTTAATTGGTGTTGTAATCTATAGGTAAATAGAATCCGCTTAGCGGATTGAAGTTTAATGAACCAGTGATAAGTTGGTACCAGAATCAGCAGAATTATTGTTTTAGTTTATTTGATAATCACTTATTTTAATCTGTTTTTATAATTAGACTATAAAACAAAACACCAATTAATAGTTATTGTTATTTAATAAAATCAAGAATCCTTGCGATACGACTCGAGCCATTGTCGTTAAACTACCGTTTTACAAAATACTCGTTTTGATCTGCGTGTGACAGCAGATCAAATTGACGTCATTGTCGGGGATTCATTGTTTTTATTAATTGATATTATATTAATAGGTATAGTGTTCTTTCTTTTTTTTTCCTTGTTTTTTTGTTGTGTTTGTTGATTTTCAGGGTTACAATACTTGTTGTAGTATAATGGTAATTATTTCAGCCTGTTAGGTAAGTTTGTAAGCTACAGTTTCGAATTGATCCAAATTTTTTTTTGTAAATCAGAAAAATATCAATGAACAATACATCCTTATAATAGAACTCTAAATAAATTTGGTCCTCAAAATCGCAAATTCTTCTTTTTTCTATTTTTAATTAATTTTTTACTGTTTTCACAATGTCGAAAAAATTTTAAAAAATTCTCAAAATTCTTATTTTAATTCATTAGATTAATTTTGGTGTTTTTATTTTTTATTTTTGAATTTATTTTAATCGTTTTCCCTCTTTCTATTTGTTTCTTCCTATTGAGACATAGTTGATATTTCTGTGTTTGTTGATAATATGGCTGAACAAAGAACTTTGAGGCAGTTGGTTGCCTTTGATGTGAACTATAATGGTGTCTGTATTAACTATCCTGCAGCTGATGCACCTATTGAATTTAAATCTGATTTAATACACTTGTTGCCAAGGTTTAATAGTCTTGCAGGTCAGGATCCACATAAGCATCTAAAAGAATTTAAGGTTGTGCGCTCTGCATCTTCTAGGCCTTCTCTATAGGACATTATCAAACAAATAGCTGTCAATAATCTCTAGTTTCAACAATAAATTGGTTCTTCTCTCCAGACTTTGCAAATACAGATTGAACAACTCGCCTTTTTGATGAATGTCATGCAACAAGCTCAATGATCTAAACAACCCTTGGAAGAGAATTATGTTTTTCCAAAATAGTTGCTTTCTGAGACTGTTGATGATACTTATACTGATTTATTTGTAGCTGATTTTCCATCATTATCTGATTTTGATGATGTTTGTACTGACACTAAATTTGCTCTGTTTGTGCTGAAATTGAGATTGCCTTGCAAGTTGATATTCTTACTGCACATGAAACAAGCAATATATCAAACAAGCAATATATCAAACAACCACCTTCTCGAGAGCTGAAACCAATACCTAAAAGTCTTAAATATGCTTATTTAGAGATGAATGAAAAACTCCCGTTATAATTTCTTCTAAAATTTATTTTGATCAAGAAAGTAAATTTTTGTAGGTTTTGAAGAAGCATAAGAAAGGAATTGGATGGATCTTGGATGATATTTATGATATTAGTCCATCCATGTGTATGCATAGGATCTCACTTGAAGATGTAGCAAAAGCAGTGAGGCAGCCTCATAACCTTTTTATCCTTGATGTTGTGAAATATGAGATCATGTTTACGTGCCCATTCAACACTTTTAATTTTATAAGAAAATTCTTTGATCCTGGAATAAAAATTGAAGACATTGATCAAAATTACAAAGTCAATAACAGTTCATTAAGCTATTTCTTTAGAGCCCCACATTGGAAGAGGAAATTATAGAAGAGCTCTTGTTGGAAAAGGCTACTTATGTGGTCATCTATTCTCCTTGACTACTCGGATGTATTCTTTCCTCTCTCTCGTCTCTCTTATTTTATATTTGTTTCTTTCATTGAGGACACTGTATGTCTTAAGTGTGGGGGAGAGAACCTTTTGTTTTTGTTCATTTGTTCGTTTTCTTGAATAAATAAAAAATGGAATTTGCATGCTTTCTCATTGGTTATTTTTCAACAAATGTGAGTATTACCTCTGTTCTTTGTCGAAATACTTGTGGTGTGATGTGATCGATGCTTTTTGTACATTCTTGGAATGTATATTGACTAAACTTTAAATTGTACATCACTAGTAGTAGACCACTAATCCTTGTGAGATTTTGAGCCTAATAATGGATAAAACAAAAAAATCCATCTTTTTCTTTCTTGTATGATTTCACTCATGTTTGTTAGTCTCTAGAACTTAAATTGACTCTTGTTGAAGCTTTTTGTTTACTTATGCACACTAAAATTATAAAGGCATATTATTTTGTTTTATTTTTTACTCAATTAACTAAAAAGCCAACCTTGATAATATTACCCCTTGTTTTGAAGCCCCTTTGAGCCAATTATCCCTTTTTGTGTTTAAAACTCATTACAAGCTAAAAAGTGAAAAACAATGTTATTACTCTATTGAAAGGATTGGAAGATGCTTGTATGGAGTTGTGTGGGGTTGAACATTATTGTTATGATGTTGTTTTGAGGTTGGCAGAAAAGAAAAAAATATAAAAGAAAAAAAGAAAAAAAAAGAAAAAAAAGGAAAAATGAAAAAAAATAGAGAAGGATGTCAATATTAGCCATTCCAGAAAAAAAAACCAGAAGAAAGAGAAGAATAAAAGGAAAAGAGAAATAAGTTGAGGTTGTTCTTCAAAAGAAATTGAGATATTATGTAGTTCAACCCTCGCAATTATTTCAATTTTCTTTTAACTCTTTGAATTTTAGCCTAATACTCTTTAGGATGTATCTCACCTTGACCTTGGCCAAGTTACAACCATAATAAAAGTTCTTTGATCTTTATGTGCAATGTATTTCAAATTGTGAATGATAGAGTATTTCCAAACTTATGGCAATATTAACTTTTATGTTTTGCTTTGAGTGTAAACAATAACCTAAACACTTGAGAGTTGAGTAGAAACAATTTATCTTGTGAGGATCTTGATGCTTTTGATGTACTTTTTGGTAATCTGTTTTATATACTTACTTTGAATGTCACAAAAGTGTTACCCACTAATGTCATATTCTTGAAGTTTAGAACTAGAAGTTTTCTTGCACCTTGTATCCTGATAACCTTTGAGTTTGCATGCTCTATTTCGTTTTTGTTTTGAAGTTTTTTGTTTTGATTTTTTAATTTTGCTCGGAGTGAAAAAGTTTAAGTGTGGGGGAATTTAATCAGTGTATCTTCATGCATATTCTTCTACTTTTATACTTATTCATTTCTTTAGTTTATTTCTTTAGTTTATTTCTTTAGTTTTTCCATTTAATGTGTTTTCATATTTTAGCTTATTTTTATACTTAATTGATTTTTGTATTTTATATTTAGCATTAATAACTTTCAATGAAAAATTTATAACTGGTGCTACATGAATCAGATCGATAAGTTCTAATAGTCGTTGAAAAGCTGGGAGAAAGAGCTATGACTTTTTTGTTGAAGCCAGAAGCTGATTTAGACTCTAGATACCTCTGAAAATTCGTTGAGGTTTCAGTCATAAGAAACAATTAATTTTGGAACGGTTTTGGACTGGGTTTTTATGTTTTTGACCCAGTTGGGTTATGACCCAAATTCATTGTTTTTACCTTATACCTAGAAAGATGAAGTACTGTTCATTATCATGTCTTACTATTCACAAAAATAATGGAGAACTTGTATGAATCATGAGGAACGAATCCCGGAGGTAAATTCTGTTGGTTACAGTTTCCACATACTTGAGGTTTTTTAATCTTTAATCCAATTTCTTTTCCCTGTCAATATTAATCTATATAACTTGTTTGCTTAATTAGATATATATATATATATATATATATAGAATACTATTCATTTATACCGATTGTTTGGTGTTCCTTGACTTTTGTCGTATTTTATCATTGCGTAATCATTAAACTGCTTATGTTAGAATCATGTTTGCTTAATTCGTGATTGTGCTGATCCATTTGCTTTATTCGGAAAATAGGAATGAAATCATATAATGTAAATTCCGCTTGTTAATTGGTGTTTTAATTGGTAGGGGAATAGAATCCTCTTAGCGGATTGAAGTATTATGAACCAGAATCAGTAGAATTGTTGTTTTAGCTTATTTGATAATCACTTATTTTAATCTGTTTTTATAATTAGACTATAAAACCAAACCCTCCAATTAATTGTTATTGTTAGTTAATAAAATCAAGAAACCTTGCGATATGAATCGAGCCATTGTCGCTAAACTACCGATACTCATTTTGATTTGCGTGCGACAACAGATCAGGTGGCAATTATAAGTTAGAATTGAATTAGTTGTTACATGATACTACACTTGGACGAGTTTTCCTTCTGAATATTATTGGTACTCATAAGTAGTTGTGTAAATCAGTAATATCTGAAAGAAGAATCATAACTCCAAAGGTACTTTTAGAACCTTGTTTTACAGGTACAAATGAACCCATAGTACATACCTTGTGGAGTGATTCTTACCTTTGGATCCATGCTCGTGCCTTTGAAACCTTAAAACCCTGTCTGTTTATTATTGCATAACCATGCATTCATGCATTCATTAAAAACTCTTTTTCAAGGAACTTATAAAAGTCTTTTGTAAACATGATAGGATTTAATCATGAAAGTTGGAAAAAGGAACACTAAGAAGTACAATTTCGAAAGGCCTGATTTACAAGAGTAAAGAAAGCTAGAGACTTTGGTGGCTAATCATGAAGATTTCAAAAAGCATTGTGGGAGACTCTTGAGTATTCTCCAAGTCAAGATTCCATATGGGATTCTTGAGACCCTTGTTCAGTTCTATGATCCCCTCTATCATTGCTTCATGTTCCCCGATTATCAATTGGTCCCTACCTTAGAAGATTACTATTTTTGGATGGATTTGCTAGTAACAAATGCTTTACCTTTAAGTGGTTGCGAAGAGGTTCACGAACCCCTTGTTATTGCTAAATTACTTCACATAGAAGCATCAGAGGTAAAAGCAAATCTCATTATTAGAAAAGGCTTCAAAGGTTTACCCTCCAATTTTTTTGTTGGAAAAAGCTCTTGTCTTGGGAAAAGTAAATAGTAGGGATGCATTTGAAGCAATTCCTGCTTTACTCATCTATGGTCTTGTGCTCTTCCTAAACGTTGACCATTTTGTTGCTATTGATGATATTCAGAAATTCTTGATCGGTCACCCAGTTCCCACTTTGCTTGGAGATGCCTACCACACTATCCATCTTAGAACCCAAAAAGGATATGGAACTATCACATGTTGTGCGCCTTTACTGTAAAAGTTATTTAATTCACACTTGCCACAGTCTTATCTCTTCAAGGATAACCCAAATAAGCTTAGGTGGTCCCAAAGGCTTATATCCATTACTCAAGTGGATTTAAATTGGTATATTCGATTATATGACATCGGAGTTATTATTGACAGTTGTGGTGGTTTTCCTAATGTACCTCTTCTTGGTATCAAAGGGGGAATCAGCTACAACCTTATTCATGCTAGACGCCAATTTGGATACCCTATGAAGGAAAAACTCGATAATATTCTATTATCTGGTTTCTTTTACCTTGATGGAGAGGATAACATATACTTGAATGAGGAGATTGTGGATGCTTGGAAGAAGATTTAAAGGAAAGGTAAAGATCGTTTGGGAAGGAAACGTTGTCATGCTTTTGAGCCCTTTACTCAGTAGGTCCATGATAGGGCTTTCAAACTCAAAATTCCTTATCTCTTTGAAAAGCCTTTTCAACCAACAATTTCATTATCATCTTCCACCATTCCTATTGAAAACATTGAGGAGTACTGAGAAACATTGGCTAGAATTAAGTTGGAGAGAGACACTTGGGAAGGAAAATATCATATATCGGAGTATGAAAAGAGAGATTTGGAAAGACAGTTGAAAGATAAAGAAGATGTACTTTTTCTTCAAGATGGATGGCTTGTGGAACATGATGGAAATCTTCGTAACAAGGATGTTTTTTCTCAAATGGTATGCTAAAGGGAGGAAGAGGAAGCAAGAATATTTTATATATGTTGATCCTGCTCTCGATGCTTGGCAGAAAGTGGTTGATTTGTTGGTTAAAGAGAAGACGCAGATGGAAGATTTCTATGAAGAGAAGATCCGGAACCTCAATCTACAAAGGGGAATTGGTTCTTCTTCAAATGGAGCTCCTTAGGACCCAAGGATTTAGTTGTTTTCCTCTTGTATTTTTTAGGATATTTTGAAAGTGTACTTTAATTGTAATCCTTCTATGGTTAATGAAATGAGGTTTTTCGGAAATTTTTTAGAATTTTTGTTTGAAAGTTTATAATAAGTTCCTTGAAACAAATAAAAGAATTTGTGTGTCATATCATTCATCATTCACCATCTAGTCTTTACATTCTAGAGTCTTACTCGTGCCTCCTTTCTCCTGTTTGAGTCAAACCGCAGTTGGGCTAATTTTTTAAAAGATAGACATCACACTAGAAAAAAAGAACTACGAGCTTCGTAAGGAAGTGACTACCCTTTAGACCGGAATGGAAGATTGACAACTATGGTGGAGAACATGGTGACTTCTCAAAATCAGTCATCGACTCCCTCATCTCCCCGTTCAACTCAAGCACAACTCTAGACAACAATGATCTCTGAAGTTGTTATCACTCCTGTTTCTCTAGCTCTTGACAATATTCCACAGTATCCAATGCCATCTGGATATCCTTGGGGCATGCCACCCAACTTTATGGCTGAAGGATACTAACTTGGTGTTGAAGTTCCTACAATGCAACATGTAATGTCTGCTCCCCCTCATGGGATGACTTTTCCTTATCCTGTAATGTTTATTCCTCTTCAAGTGGTACATACAGTCCCATTTGGAAATGAAAAAGTTTACCATGATGAAGCGTATGAATGTTTAGCTGTTGAGGAAAGGATGGATGATTCCAAAATCAATTTCAAAAGATGCAAAAAAAACTTAAGGTTGTAATATGGTGGCAGAACCGACTGTTATACTAGTTTTGCATTTGTATTCGCAAATGTTGCGGTAAGCAAGAGTCGCCACCGACTTTTCCTTTATCCAACAAAGGAAAGGGTGAAAAGAACAGAAAAAGACCTTTCGAGATTATTTCTGAGTAAGAGGGGTAGATTATGGAAAGGGAAGGTGTTAGCACACTTTCCATATATAGTTATCTACGGGCTCTTAGATGCTTTGCTCATTTTGAAAATACATTATGCTTTGTGTGTTTTGAAAAGTATTTTGAAAGGCCTTAGTGCGGCTATTTGCTTTACGATAAATCTTGTATCAGTCCTCAAGTGTGTTGATAAAGCTTTTGAAAATGTTTTTGAAATTTGTTTAGTGTAAGTGTGAAAATTTATTTTTGAGCAAGCATCTAACAACTATATACTTTTACTCAAAAGGTCATTCTTTTCCTCCTTTCCTTTAGACAAGGCTAGCCTACTATTAGTGAGTAGGTAGCCATAGTCGTTTGGATGTATGAGGGACATTCGTGGGTCATTGTACAATCATAAAGGTAACATATAGAGACGCTTTGGCAATTTTGTTTAAGGGACTAGATCATTTACCGAAAGACAACACCGAAGGGCCATCGAGGGACTATGATCTTTTAATTCGAGGGTCTTTGCTAAAGCATCCCTATTTTCAAGGGACATGACTGTTTTATTTTCTGAAGGCAACCAAAGTGGGAATACCCTAGAGGTGTATATATGCACGTGTGTTGTATTCAGTTATTTTTGTCTTTTTTGTTATATTTTCTAGCATTTTGTTTTATTCTTGCCATACAATCCTATTACCACACATCTAACCGTTAATATGTATAGGAATAAAATGTGGTAATTATAAATCCTAAGCTATTATAAAGCTTCGGGGAGGGGGATTATTACATGTCCAAACTTTGGGGAAAAAATAAAGGAAGCAGTAAAATAAAAGAGTCCCAATTACAGTCTATTACAATCAGGAAGCAGATACAATAATATGATAATTCTAAAATAAAATTTCGTACAAATTAGAAAAGACGTCTAAAACCCTATGGAATAAAAATCTTTTTGTTTGTTTTTATTCTATTTAAGAAAATGTTTAAATAAGAATTAGATTAATTAACCTAAATCTAGATTTAAAGAAAAAATTTAAAATAATTAAAAGGAGTTAATTCTAATTTTTTTGTATTTTTATTATGAAAAGAAAATAAATTAAAATGGATTAAATCCTAGGTCTAATTAATTTTAATTAAAAAAATAGGTTAAAATAATTAATAAATTAATTAACAAAATTAATTCAATAAAAGGAAAAAAAACTAAGTCTAATGATTTTTATGATTTTTTGATTTTAACGTTTGTAATGAAATAGAAATAAAGAAAACAAATAAATAAAAAAAAGGAAATGGGGAGGCAGCAAAAATAAACAAGGGTGGTATGATCTTGAAAATAAAATAGGCCCAAGTTAAAGGGAGCCTAAAAGTTGCATTGGAACCAGTAAGGGAATTCCTTAAGAGTGCATGGTGAGCTGCACGTCTGAGTGTATTGGATCTTGATGCGTTGGGATCTCATGGTGAGGATCGAAGGATATCCGGCGCATGCCTGGGACACGCCAACATTGAATCTGCTAATGAAAGTTAGAAAGATAAGACACATGACCTGGGTGTCAAACCAAAGTCCTTCTCCTTAATTCGATTTCCCTCATAATTCGAATATGAGTATAATTGGCAAGAGGTTCCTATATTACCCAGTTCAAAGCTTGGCTGCTTTGAAGGTCCAAACATCATTTTGTTGGGAAAAATATTTTCCTGTACAATAACAAACATTAAAGATCCAGGGGGGGGGGGGGGGGGGGGCTCCCCCCCTAATTCGAACCTATCCCCAATTCAAACCTTTGAGTTCGAATCTGGGTTTGTTTGGCCTGAAATACCCTAAGTCATGATATTCTAAGTAAAACTTAGATCGTGCCCTAACAATGGCACGATCTCATCCATGTGCCTTATCTTGCATGCATAATATTCATTCAAACACAAGTATCATTAGTAACAAGGATATATGCACAATATGTATTTAAATGGTATGAAGGTGGAGTTTTGGTTTTGCAAACCCTTACTGATCGAAGACGTCTGAATCTCTATGACTTTGGGCGTGTAGATGCTTGCTTGAGGGATGGTATGGGCTCCTGGATGTGAGGTTTTCGTCTAGCTTATGCGTGTATGGGAAAGAATGTTTATGTCTGATGCAGTGTATGGCAAAAAATACTTTCTTTTGGAAATGTCTTTCTTATCCCCTTTTTTCGTACCTGCCAATGTATCCTTAGGCCTGTATTTATAGGGATGTGATATGCATGGAAATGGCAAGGGAAAACCATTAACTAGGCCTTGAAGGAAAAATCAGACACATTAAAATATTTCCATTTTTGACGGATTCCTACCCTTTTGGGTCTTGGGATGAACCTGTACATGTTAGGCTCCTTCAAATGCCCTCAAGCCTTTCTCTTCAATTGGCCCTGAGTTGCCTCCTTCGAATGGCTCCAAGCCTCATCATGGTGGCCTTTTCGATTGAGTCCCTATTTGCCTTGTTCTTTGATTGGCACTAAAACTACCCAAATAGCCCAATCGAAAGACTTCATTCTGGCCAGTCGAAGCTTCCTTTGACATGAATGTACTTGTGCAGGAGGCTTGGGCTTGGAAATATGTTTAACTTTGGCCAGCAAACATCTTGGACCAGGACTCAACATAAAACAAACTGGTTTCTCACAATTATGTATCCTTTGAATGGACCCGTTGTAGGTCCTTCAAAGGCACCATATGTGTGTCCTTAAAATGGACCAAATGTATGCCCTTTGAAGGCACCATTTGTGTGTCCTTCAAATTGCCTACATGCACCCCTGGTGCATTCTTCGAATGGGCCACCAATATGTTCATAATGTAGAAACGAAGGTAGGCATGAAGAGGAAACATTTTCCTTGTGTGCTGAAGGCAAGCATAGAGGGAGTATTTTCCTATGGGATCAAAGGTCAGTTGAAAAGGAATCCTTTGCCTTGTGCCCTGAAGGCAAGCATCTTGAACCAATACTCATCAAAAGGCAAAACAAGCTTGTTTCCCACAATTATGTATCCTTTGAATGGACCACATGTATGTCTTTTGAAGGCGCCATTGGTGTGTCCTTTGAATAGCCTACATGCACCCCTTGTGCATTCTTTGAATGGGCCACCACTGTGTTCATAATGTAGCAATCTTGTTCTTGTGAAACGAAGTTAGGCATGAAGAGGAAACATTTTCTTTGTGAATCAAAAGACATTTGAAGAGGGCTTTGGCCTTGTGGATTGAAGGCAAGTCTGAAGAAGTATTTGCCATTGTGAATCCAAGGAAAGCATGAAGAAGCCTTTTCTTAAATGAAGCTTGCATACAGGAGTCCACTGCCGGTGAATCGAAGCAAACTTGTAGGGGGTTCTTGCCTTGTGCGTTGAAGGCATGCACAGAGGGAGTATTTTCCTAGTGCAATGAAGGCACGCACAGAGGGAATTACTGGAATGATACTTGTGGGACAAAGTTTGCTCGAAGAATGCAAAATACCCAATCGAAGCTTACTAATCAAAGCATGATCAAAGAGTGCCAAATTCCCAATCGAAGTACCTTTTGCATCTGCCAATCGAAAGACACTTAATTATCTTCAAAAAAAATTATATTTTCTCTAAGCAAGTGTTTGTAACCACCCATGTAAGAGACAATCTTGGAAAACATGAGAGGGAATATTTTGAGTTACAATAGTTTCCCCTGTTCAATCTTCTTAAACCTAAAGATTTAGATTGACTTGTTTTCCTTTCGTGATTTGAAGGTGGAAGATGATTGAACACTAGAGTACCCAGAAATTTGCGCTCGCCTGATGTGATGGTTGATTTTGTGGGGAATGGGCTTAAAGATGCCATTTGGAGAAGATGACTGAGAGTTGTCGGAGATGGGCTTAAAGATGACATCCAAAGTAGGTGTTGACTTCATAAGAGGTCCCTTTGTGGGGAATTCCTATTCCTGCTGTTTGAGAAGGTGTCCACTAGTGAAGGTTGATTTATGCTGTTCTCCTGCTTGAGAAAACTCTGTGGGGAATAGAGTCTAGGAACTTCAGTTGTCCAAGGCTCTGCTGAGGAATTATCTCTGGAAAAGTTTGTTGTTTTCTGGTTGAACTCCAGGATTCACAGTAACTTGCTGGGGGAGGATGAAATTAACTGTTATCTGGAAATGTATTAGAAGGAGCCTGTGTAGGGATGCTTCAGGATAAGTCTGTGTTAGACTGCATTTGGAAAGTTGAGAAGGAATCCGTGTAAGATTGCTTTAGGATGAGTCCGTGTTAGACTACATCTGGAGATCATGAGAACAAACCCGTGTAAGATTGCTTCATCTGGTCATGAGATAGTTTTCCTATCTGGTTTCAGGTATTAATCTACAATCAGTCGTTCACAGATAGTTTTCCTGGCTAGTTACAGGTATTAATTTGGATCTGATTTTTTTTGGTCGTTGAGATAGTTGTCCTGGATGGTTTCAGGTATTAATCTCTGACCTTAGAAAGAAATATAGTTTTCTTGGCTTGTTACAGGTATTAATCTTCAATCTGCTCATGTAGATAGTTTTCGTTACATGTATTAATCTACAATCGGTCGTCCACAGATATATGTCTTGGCTTGTTACAGGTATTAATCTGGAACTGTTTTTGTTGGTCGTTGAGATAGTCGTCCTGTCTGGTTTCAGGTATTAATATCTGACCTTAGAGAAAGAAAGATAGTTTTCCCATTTGGTTTCGGGTATTAATCTTTAATCTTCTCATGTAGATAGTTTTCCTGTCTGGTTTCCGACATTAATCTACAATTAGTCATCCATAGATAGTTGTCCTGGCTTGTTACAGGTACTAATCTGGAACTATTTTTGTTGGTCGTTGAGATAGTTGTCCTAGATGGTTTTAGGTATTAATCTCTGACCTTAGAAAGAAAGATAGTTTTCCCGGCTTGTTACATGTATTAATCTTCAATCTTTTCATGTAGATAGTTTTCATGGCTTGTTACAGGTATTAATCTACAATCGGTCGTTCACAGATAGTTGTCCTGGCTTGTTACAGGTATTAATCTGTAACTTGATGTTGTCAGTCGTTTAGATAGTCGTCCTATCTGGTTTTCGATATTAATCTATGACCTTAGAGAAAGAAAGATATTTTTCCCATCTGTTTTCGGGTATTAATCTTTAATCTACTCATATAGATAGTTTCCATGTCTAGTTTCAGACATTGATCTACAATCAGTCGTCCACAGATAGTTGTCTTGGCTTGTTACAGGTATTAATCTGGAACTTGAAAATTTCAGTCACATAGATAATTCCCCGTCGGGTTTTGGGCATTAATCTGTGGCCTGCTGCATTTGTTGGTAAACCCATCTTGCTCCGGGAGTTCATACCACTCGGTCGTGTAGATAATTTTCCCGTCTGGTTTTGGGCATTAATCTTTGACCTGCTGTATAAGTTGATAGTATTTGTCTTTATGCTAATTATAACCTGAAAAGGTAAAACTAATTTCATGTGATATCATGTGGTATGAATTACATGATTCTCTCAAAATAAATGAGATTGTGGTATATTCATTTGTGTTGCATATGCTATGATGTTTTTAGAAATGATGTACGAATGAAATGTATGAACGTGTTAGCTGTTCTGTTGCAGTGTTGCAAAATTAGGGAAAATAAATCCCGATTGTTGTTAGGGATGAAGAATGTAGGTCTTCATATTACAGTTGAAATGCTGGGAGATAGATTTCTGTTATTAGAGAAATAAACTCTGTTGGGGCAGGAAAACTTCGTGCACTGTTTGGGGATTTTGTGAAATCCTGCTGGGGAATCCTGAGAAGCTTGGCGACTTCACTGGGGAATTTTTGGAGCAGTATTTGGAGATTTTTGCTCTGCCGGGAATGTGAGAACACCTGACATCATTAGGCTGTATGTTGTGGATATGGAAGCGACTTTACAGTAGAATCCCCCTGCTTCTGAACCTACTGGAGAAGGCTTCTTGCCGGGATTTTGTGGATGGCCTTTAGGCATTGCCCATTTCTTAAAGCCATTAGTAACTGTATTTTTGTTTTTATGCAAGTATTTGTAAATAGTAATCACATTCAAATGCATATGTTCAAAAATAATCACTGGACGTTTTCGCAAACAAAACCAAAAAATAAAAACAAATAGTTTTGAACTTTTAAAGAGATAGTTTAGTATTAATTTGAATAAGCGTTTTTGTACAAGGAGACGAACATCCTAGTAAGAGAATGTCGTTGTAAGAATGGAAAATTATATAAAGATAGTACACAAAGAAAAACAGCTATGTACGATAATCCTAATGGGTTCCTATTATGCTATTGCCTTTATGTCTTTTGAGCGTCTCATCTCTTTGCTGCTTGTCTGAAGCTGACTAGATTTATTAGTACGAATTGAGCTTGATAGTTGATACTGAAGATTTGCCATAAGGTGATCCAACGGGACATAGTCATATGCTTAACATCCCTAACTTTTTCCTGGACCGCCCTTTCGGGTTTTCAGTCCACCGGGATACCTTTTTTTGCCCAAGCCGCCTTTTCAGGTTTGTGACTTGCTGGGTGTATAATTGTTTTATGTATATCCCTAATTTTTTCCCGAATCCTTTTGGTTCGCCAGGATGTCCTTATTTTTGCCTAGGCCAGTAAACCTAGCGGGTCTTTGTTCATGCGTAGTATCTTTTAACTATGTCCACTTTTACTGGGTGCGGAAGGCCATCACCGTCCATAGTGGTTAAGATCATGGCTCCACCATAAAATATGTTCTCGATCATAAATGGACCTTCGTATGTGGGAGTCCATTTGCCCCTGGGATCACCCTGCGGCAGGATAATGTGCTTGATTACCAGATCACCAGCCTGATATACTAGATGTCTGACTTTCTTGTTAAAAGCTTTGATCATACATTTTTGGTACATCTGACCGTGAAAGACAGCCTCGAGCCTCTTTTCCTCAATCAGGTTTAATTGGTCAAGTCGAGTCTAAACCCATTCATCTTAATTCAGACCTACGTCCTTCGGGATTCTCAAGGAAGGGATTTGGACTTCTATGGGCAGGACAACTCCCATACCATATGCCAAAGAGAAAGGAGTTGCCCTTGTTGATGTATGTATTATGGTGCGGTAAATATGAAGATAAAATAGTAACATCTCGTGCCAATCTTTATATGTCACCGTCATCTTCTGGATGATCTTCTTGATGTTTTTATTAGCAGCTTCAACAGCGCCATTCATCTTCGGCCAGTAAGGAGAAGAGTTATGATGCTAGATCTTGAATTGCGTACAAAGCTCGGTGATCATAGTATTATTGAGATTGGTACCATTATCCGTGACGATTCTTCCTGGAATACCATACCGACACACGGGGTTATGTCTGATGAATTGGGCCACAACTTTCTTAGTAACAGAAGAAAATGAGGCTGCCTTAACCCATTTCGTGAAATAATCAATGGCAACCAGGATGAAATGGTGCCCATTAGAAGTTGTAGGACTAATCTCTCCAATCATATTGATCCCCCACATTACGAATGGCCAGGGAGAATTCAAGTTGTTTAGAGGAACATGAGGTACATGTACTTTATCAGCATAGATTTGGCATTTGTGACAAGTTCGTGAATGCTGAAAACAGTCTGCTTCCATAGTGAACTAGTAGTATCCTGCCCGTAGGATCTTTTTATCCATTGTGTGCCCACTGGAATGGGTGCCAAAGGTACCTTTGTGCAAATCTGCCATAATCTTTTCTGCCTCACCCTTGTCTGCACACTGATGCAAGGTAGAATCATGGTTGTGCTTGTAGAGGATTTCGTTACTGAGGAAGAACGTGGCATAAAACCTTCTTAGGAACTTCTTATCGTTGATTGAAGCTCCTTCAGGATACTCTTGGGCTTCGAGATATCTTTTGACTTCATCGAACCAAGGTTTTTCCACTACTTCTTCAGTATCAATCTCATGATAGTACTCTGGTTCATCCATTCTCTCAATAGTGATCTGAGGAGCTTCGTTATCCCACTTGACCTTGAACATGGATGACATAGTAGATAGAGCGTCCGCTCGTTAATTTTCCTCTCGTGGAAAATGCTCAAAGGTAATTTCTTTAAAATATGGAATCAGTTCCAATACATGTTCTTTGTAAGGGATGAGATTAGGATGCTTCGTGCCCCATTCTCCTTTGATTTGGCTGATTACTAATGTCGAGTCTCCAGATACACTCGAGAATTTGATCCTCAAGTCGATAGCAGCTTTGAGACCCATAATGCATATTTCATATTCATCCATATTGTTGGTATAATTAAAACATAGCCTGGAAGTGAAAGGAGTATGACAGCCTTTGGGAGATATGATCACAACACCGATGCCATTTCCAAGTGTGTTGGAAGCTCCATAAAAAACCATAGTCCATCGGGATCCTTTTTCAGGTCCTTTATCTGGTCCAGGCTCTTCACAATTAGTTACTAACATGATGTTCTCATCCGGGAACTCAAAATTCATGGATTGGTAGTCGTCCACAACCTGATGAGCCAAATGATCAACTAATACACTTCCCTTAATCGCTTTCTGGGTTGTATACTAAATGTCGTATTCGGTCAGGATCATCTGCCATCTTGCTATTCTTCCGAAGAGAACGAACTTCTCAAACATGTACTTGATAGGATCCATTTTAGATATCAATAAGGTAGTGTGAGTCAACATGTACTCTCTTAGTCAGCGAGCAGCCCATGCCAAAGCGCAACAAGTTTTCACGAGCAGTGATTATATTATTTCACAGTTGGTAAACTTTTTGCTAAGGTAGTATATTGCATGTGCTTTTCGACCGGACTAGTCATGCTTCCCCAACATACACCCCATTGAGTTCTCTAAAACTGTTAAGTACATGATCAGAGGTCTTCCTTCAACTGGCGGCATCAAGATTGGAGGCTCTTGAAGATATTCCTTGATTTTCTCAAAGGCCTTCTGGAAATCGTCATTCCACTTCACTGCTTGATCTTTCTTCAGTAACTTGAAGATTTGCTTACAAGTAGCGATCACATAGGAAATGAACCTGGCAATGTAGTTCAGACGTCCCAAGAATCCCCTAACTTCCTTCTCAGTGTGAGGAGTTGGCATTTCTTGTATAACTTTAACCTTTGTAGGGTCTACTTCAATACCTTTTCCGCTGACAACCAAACCTAAGAGCTTACCGGATCTTACTCCAAAAGTGAACTTATTCGGGTTCAACCTCAGTTTGTATTTTTTCAGCCTTTCAAACAGCTTTTGCAGGTGATCAAGATGCTCCTCTTCAGTCTGAAACCTAGCTATTATATCATCAATGTAGACCTCTATCTCGTGATGGATCATATCATGAAACAAAGCTACCATGGCACGCTGATAGGTTTCCCCGACGTTCTTTAACCCAAATGGCATAACCTTGTAGCATAAAGTTCCCCACTGCGTGACGAAGGTTGTTTTCTCCATGTCCTCAGGTGCCATCCTGATCTGATTATACCCGGAGAAACCATCCATGAAGGAGAATACCTTATGTTGTTCGGTGTTGTCAACCAGAACATCAACATGGGGAAGCGGAAAGTCATCCTTGGGGCTTTCCCTATTCAGGTTTCTGTAATCCACACACATACCTACCTTACCGTCCTTCTTAAGTACTGGAACAACATTGGAAACCCAATGTAGATAAGAGGCGACAACTAAGAAACTGACATTGAATTATTTCATGACTTCGGCTTTGATCTTTTCTAACATATCTGGCCGCATACTTCGAACCTTCTATTTCACAGGAGGGTATTCTTCTTTTGTCGGCAGATGATGGACCACAATATCAATGTCAAGTCCTGGCATGTTTTTGTACAACCAGGAAAAGACCTCAACATAGTCATGTAGCATCTAAATTAACCGTTCCTTGACATTATGCTCCATATTGACACCTATCTTGACTTCTTTCTTATCCTCTTCAGTACCCAAGTTCATTGTCTCAACCGGCTCTTCATGAGGCTGTATTGCCCTTTCTTCCTGTTGTAATAGTCTGATAAGTTCTCGCGGTACTTCACAATCTTCCTCACCTTCGTCCTCAGCTTGGTAGATCGGATTTTCAAAGTCATAATTGGCAATATCAGAACCGTTATCAATGGGATCCAGAGTGGATGTGGATCTATAGTTTGATACATGGGTGTGTGTAAGAGAATAGTTGTTTTTTGATAAAATAAAAAGGCATAAAAGAAAAAAATAGAGAGCGTAAAATTTGTATGCAAAACATCCAATGATTTATTAATGGCATATGGATATGAAGCAATAACCCTCAGAAATAGACCATTGTGCCTCGAGTAAGACACAAGCCTTTAAAGTTTCAATTGTTCAAATATTACATATCCCAAAAAAACAAAAAGACAATTACTCTTGAATAAAAGTAATAGGCACAAAATCTTTGGCCTCCCAATTGTTGAGTCCACCGCTGATGGTTGGGAAGATCCATTTTTCCATGTCATAATCACTATCATTATCTTCCCGAGAATTGACTCCATGGTTGCTAATCCGTAATGGTGGTCCCCCGATGCGAGCACGACGAATAACTCTCTGGGCTCCTGAAGTAAAACCCAAACCAAACTTGTCAGATTTGTAGGGAATGTCTGGAAGT
Organism: Vicia faba; assembly: GCA_948472305.1. Lineage (NCBI taxonomy): Eukaryota > Viridiplantae > Streptophyta > Magnoliopsida > Fabales > Fabaceae > Vicia > Vicia faba. Next base: position 69,393,516 of record OX451736.1, on the reverse strand, counting down.
TGGCCCCAAATGGTACACCCACCTTCTTTAACTACTTCTTTGGCATCCCATAGAGAAGCCATCTTCAGCGGAGGTTTAGTAGTCTTTGGAACACTGATAGCAGTCTTGGTCGCATCAACTGTCTATGGAACCTCTTCAAAGTTCTAACAGGGGGTCTCAATGAACTCGCCGTCCATTTCAACATACCTGAAATATTTCAGGTGGCTCACCATGTATTCCTCATCCCCATGGACTGTGATAATCTTTCCATTAATTGGGTACTTCAACATCTGATGCAGGGTAGAAGTTACAGCACCATCCCCATGGATCCAGGGTCGACCCAATAAACAGGAATAAGACGGGTGGATGTCCATCACATAGAAAGTTGTGTCAAAAGTATGAGTACAAACTTTGATAGGGATGACCACCTCCCCGTGCACCATTCTTTTAGAACTGTCGAAGGCCATCACCATAATATTACTGGGCTTTAGTGTGAGTCCTTCACAATCTAACCTGTCTAGAGCATTCTTGGGTAAGACATTCAATGATGAACCCGTAACCACCAGAACATGAGCTAGGATAGTGCCCCTGCACTCAATGGAGACATGGAGGTCATCATTATGCTTCATTCCCTTGGGAGTTAAATCAGCGTCAGAGAAACCTAGTCCATTATCAGCAGTCAGGCTGGCAACACAGTTCTCAAATTGATCAGCAGAGGTCTCTTGAGGAACATGGGCAGACTTCAGGAATTTTACCAAACACTTAGCATGGGATTCAGAGCATAAAAGTAAGGCCAGCATTGAGATTTTTAAAGGGGTCTGCCCTAACCTCTCCACAACATTATGATCACTCTTCTTTATTATCTTCAGTATCTCTTCCATTTCTTTTTTAGAAGCCTCATGAATGACTTCTTTGTGCGCCTTCGTCTGGACAGGCTCAACCAATACCTCTTTTCCTCGAGTCTCGGCCGACTCAGTAGCAGGGATAATAGCAGTGATAACAGTAGGAGTAGCAATGGGAGTACTAGCAGGAGTAGCAGCAGGGATAATAACAAGAGTAGCAACATTCTTTGGAGAGATCTCGGGAGATAAAACTCTTCCTCTTCTTGTAATTTTACTGGTCCCAACGATGATGTGGATGTTGGGATCAGTATCTTCAGCAACTTTATCCTCAACAGCTAATAGGTCTTGCTTGACAGCATGGTAATAGACGTCAGCCCCATAATTCCAAGGAACAACTTTATTAGAGGAATTTGATATTGGCCCAGGAAGGGTGATGATCAAGGGAGCGAACTTGGGAACAGATGTAATCCTGACGGATCTTTTGGTGAAGACCCTGGGAGGATTTTCGGAAATGGTAATTATAGAGACATCTTCATACAAACTTCTTATAAGGGGAACTTTCTCAAACATAATTTCTTTGTTAACCATCAAACAATGGACGCCCATCTTTAACAACAAACAACCATCTGGTAGAGATATACATGAGTGGAAACCATCACCATAGCCCGGAAATAAACCGGCTCGCAACAAATTCGTTTTAACAGTTGGAAGAGGAGTAGTTAACTCAAACACAGAAGAAAAAAACTGGACATCGTCAACAGCATTGACACCCTGGCCATGTTTGTGCATTGGTGCAGTTATTACATTAGTTATCACTGGAAGATCAAACTCAATCTTCTTCGCCTTGATAAGATCCTAGACCTTGTTATTCAGTGCCCAACAATCGTTTGTGTCATGCCCTGGACTTTCGGAATAGTATGCACATCGAGCATTTGGGTTGTAGCGAGGAGATGCAATATTCTGATTCTTAGGGGCCTCCTTTAGGGTCACCATATTGGACTTTAATAGGTGTGGCAAAACCTGGGATAGGGTCATGTTGATCTTGGTAAACTGTCTTATGGGCGCATCTGGTTTGTGTTGATTGTTTTGTTGTTAGTTCGATGCAGGATTGTAAATTATAACAGCCCCTACCGTCGGACGATGTTCAATTTTGTTTTGATTTCTTTGGCCATAAGAAGCAATGACCTCCTTCTTTCCAGTGAAGAGTTTCTTTGTTGTGCTGGAGGATGCATCTCTCAGGATTTTACCACTTTTGATGCCAGCTTCTACCTGTTCACCAGTTAGTATCAGTTTAGTGAACCCAGCAGAAGAGCTTCCAATCAGATGGTTAAAGAATAGACCAGACAACCTGCCCAAGAACATGTCCACCAGCTCTCTATCAGACAAAGGAGGTTGGACTCTTCCAGCAAGGTCTCTCCACTTTTAGGCATAATATTTAAAACCTTCTTCGGAAACCATAGACCTACTTTGCAATTGCGTACAAGTTGGGGCGAGGTCAGCATTATATTGGTACTGCTTGTAGAAAGCAGCAACCAGGTCTTCCCAATTACGAATGTTGGTTCTTTCCAGTTGATAGAACCATTACAGCTGAGTCCGTGCCAAAATTTCCTGGAAGAAATATACCCACAGATTCCTATCATAGTGTGTGGTTGAATCTTCCTGACATATGACCTTAAGTACAACTTAGAGCAGGAGACACCGTCATACATGGAAAAGGTGGGGACCTTGAATTTCTACAGGATGACCACCCCCGAGATCAGTCCTAGCTCTTCAAAATCCATCCTGGGTACCCTCTGAATCTTCATAGCATTGAGATGATCCTCCAGCTATTTGTATTTATCATCAGCAGGAGGATACTGCTCCTCAGAGTAGTCAGCTTCATCTTCCTCAGACCCTAGGTTGTTGCTTTCTTCCGCTAGCTTCTCTTCTTGATTGTCCCCCTCATTTGATGGGGTTGCAAAATATAGAGCTCGCTTAGCTGATCCTCTGAACCTTCTTCCCAAATTCAAGACCAGCTGGTTTTTTTTCCTTCTTAGTCTTCTCTTTGACGGTCAGAGCTTTCAGATCTTCTTGCCCCTTGGCCAGAGCCAGAAACATTTGTTGGAACTAAGCATTTTGAGCTTGAAGGTCCTTCACTATTTGTTCAAGAGCCATTTCTTTTGCTGAAATAAACAGTGAAAAGATAATAAACATGTCTCGCAATACCTACTTAATGTAATGATATGCATGATAATGTTTATGCAATGTTTTCAAGGATTTTTAAGATCTTAAATTTTCTTAGTCAAAGAGAGAACAAACACTAATTGCATTCATGAGTTTAAATAATTACAATGATGTCTCTATGGATTACAATGGAAGAAACAAAGATAAACAAAACTTCTAAATCAAACCGGACTCAAGCTTCCCATGAGCGCATCCTCTTTGGTGCAATGTAGGCATTCAAACTATGTTCTTCATGCAGTTGCCTTGTAAGCTCCAAAACCTTTTTCTCGCTTGGGTAGAACTGGGCTTCAAAGGTGTCTCGTTCCTCTTTGAGTTGAATCAAATATCTTTGCAATTAATCGAGAGTAGTCGGCATGTCAGGATGGAGAATAGTATGAGGTACACTTGTCTCGATGATAGGTTCCATGATGATAGGCAGAATGGCGGGGTAAGGCATCATGAGATTTTGAGCACGTGCTCGTACCCATTTAAGATAAGGCTCCAAAGGATGTAGTTATTATGCCCTAATGTCTTTCTATCCACTCTGTTCACCATGCCCCAAGCTCGGATGAACCTCTGACGGTACCCTTAGACATCATTCTCATAGTTAAATGCAATTCCCTGAATCAACGCATCATGGGGACTATCTCTCCTAGCATACCCAAACTGTCGCAATGCCAAACAAGGGTTATAACTGATTCCTCCCCTAACGCCTAGGAGAGGGACATTAGGGAATTCCCCACAGCAATCAATGATGGTAACATCTTCGACAGATCGAGGACACTAGTGAATATCCGAATGCGTGAGAGACATCAACCTATTAGACCACCGAATTCCTTGCTCATTCTTTAACACAGATCGGGGTAGGTGAGAAATAAACCACCAAGCCAATAGAGGATTGCAACACATGAGGGTTCCTCTTCTCTTTACAGTGAGAGTGCGAAAAGAGTGCAAAATGTCTCCAAGTAAGGTAGGCACCGGATTACGAGACATGAAAATTTTGACCGCATTCACATCTATGAGTTGGTCCAGATTAGGGAACAAGACCATCCCATAAATGAGAAGGGCCAACACCTCTTCAAAGGCTTGTAAATCCAGGGTATCCCAAAAATAGTGAGCTTTCTCAAATAAGAACTTGGCTAGAAACCCTTTGACACCGCTTCTTGTTTCCTAATTTGTCATAACGTCGGACCATTGTAAATATAGGGCTTGAGTGATTTCCTCAGGCTTTGGGTCTCTTTCCATACGTTGAAGGATAATTGATTGAGAATAGGCACACCCAATAACAAAGAAAACTCTTCCATAGTAGGCACCAATTGGTAGTCAAGAAATGTAAAGCAATGATGTAAAGGGTCAAAGAACTGAAAGAGAACTTTCACCATGTCTTCATCAGGACTTGAAGTGACCAAACTGAGGAGCTGACCATGTCTTTTAGTGAATGGGGAATTCTCAGGAACCCTTGATGCCAACTCTTTGAGTTGAGAATGTACCCTTACGAGTTTGACTTGGATAGTATTTCTGCGAATGGGAGTCATGTCCTATAAAACAGACACAAAGATAAGTCCTAAAAGTCCTTGAAATGGTTAGTGTGATATGCCAATGTTATGATGTTATGATGTTATGATTTTATGATGTTATAATGTTATGATGTTATGTACAAACAATTATATACAAGCATACAAATAGATCTTTAGGTTTAGCCTTGCATGGATTCCATAGGTAAGTACCCTCTTGAAGTTTAGTTGGTTCAACCTGTCCTATTAATAGTAACTGAGTTCTAGGAAATCTCAATATCACTAATATTTCTTCACCGGGAATTGTTTCAGTGCAAGCCTCTTTATTGGCGACCGAAATATTCCAAAAGTCAGATGTCAATGAATTTATTATCGAGTATCAACCAACTTTAGACTACACCAAATCCGATTATCTCACTACTTCCTAATGGCAAAGTTATTCAATTAAAGGTTCTAAGGTCAGTTGGTGCTTCGTGACACCACACAGCGGCCTCGTATTCTCCTTGACTACTCAAGGGATACCGGTACCAACAAATGTATCACACCAACATAGCTATCATTTCAACCGTGTCGGTATACCCCGCACAGTCCCCATGATCTATTGCTACTTACCTAAAAGGTGCCTCAGATCTGGGTGTAGGATCTTTAGTAACAACCCAAACAAGCCCTTAAAATATAAAGAAAACAAAACACACAATGAAAGAAAAAAATGATTTAACTCTAAGGTAACCCCACTTTATAAGTAGTCCCTAACAGAGTCGCCAGTTCTGTAATACGGTGGCAGAACCGACTGTTATATTGGTTTTGCATTTGTATTCATAAATGTTGCCGTAAGCAAGAGTCACCACCGACTTTTCTTTTATCCAACAAAGGAAAGGGTGAAAAGAACAGAAAAATACCTTTCGAGATTAGTTCTGAGTAAGGGGGGTAGATTAAGGAAAGGGGTTGTGTTAGCACCCTTTCCATCCGTAGTTATCTACGGGCGCTTAAATGCTTGGATCATTTTGAAAATACCTTGTGCTTTGTGTGTTTTGAAAAGTATTTTGAAAGTCCTTAGTGCGGCGATTTGCTTTACGGTAACTCTTGTATCAATCCTCAAGAGTGTTGATAAAGCTTTTGAAGATGTTTTTGAAATTTGTTTTGTGTAAGTGTGAAAATTTGTTTTTTAGAAAGCATCAAACAACTATCTACTTTTACTCAAAAGGTCATTCTTTTCCTCCTTTCCTTTAGACAAGGCTAGCCTACTATTAATGAGTAGGTAGCCATAGTCGTTTGGATATATGAGGGACATTTGTGGGTCATCGTACAGTCATAAAGGTGACATATAGGGATGCTTTAGCAATTTTTTTAAGGGACTAGATCATTTACTGAAAGGCAACACCGAAGGATCATCGAGGGACTATGATCTTTTGATTTAAGGGTCTTTGCTAAAGCATCCCTATTTTCGAGGGACATGACTATTTTATTTTCCGAAGGCAACCAAAGATGGAATACCCTAGAGGTGTATATGTGGAAGTGTGTTGTATTCAGTTATTTTTGTCTTTTTTGTTAGGTTTGCTAGCATTTTGTTTTATTCTTGCCATACAATCCTATTACCATACATCTAACAGTTAATATGTACAGGAATAAAATGTGGGAATTATAAATCCTAAGCTATTACAAAGCTTCAGGGAGGGAGATTATTACATGTCAAAACTTTGGGGAAAAAAAATAAAGAAAGCAGTAAGATAAAAGAGTCCTAGTTACAGTCTATTACAACCAGGAAGCAAATACAATAATATGATAACGCTAAAATAAAATTGCACATGAATTAGAAAAGACGTCTAAAACCATATGGAATAAAAATCTTTTTATTTGTTTTTATTCTATTTAAGAAAATGTTTAAATAATAATTAGATTAATTAACCTAAATCTAGATTTAAAGAAAAAATTAAAACTAATTAAAAGGAGTTAATTCTAATTTTTTGTATTTTTATTATGAAAATAATATAAATTAAAATGGATTAAATCCTAGGTCTAATTAATTTTAATTAAGAAAAGAAGTTAAAATAATTAATAAATTAATTAAAAAAATTAATTCAATAAAAGGAAAAAAAAACTAAGCCTAATGTTTTTTATGATTTTTTAATTTTAACGTTGTAATGAGATAGAAATAAAGAAAACAAATAAATAAAAGAAAGAAAAGGGGGGAGGCAGCAAAAATAAACAAGGGAGGTATGATCTTGAAAACAACATAGGCCCAAGTCAAAGGGAGCCCAAGTGTTGTGTTCGATCCAGTAAGGGAATTCCTTGAGAGTGCATGGTGAGCTGCACGTCTGAGTGTATTGGATCTGGATGCGTTGAGATCTCATGGTGAGGATCGAAGAATGTCTGGCGTATGCCTGGGATACGCCAACATTGAATTTGCAAATGAAAGGTTAGAAAGATAAGACGCATGACCTGGGTGTTGAACTCAGGTCCTTCTCCTTAATTCGATTTCCCTCCTAAGTCGAATATGAGTATAATTGGCAAGAGGTTCCCGTATCACCCAGTTCGAAGCTTGGATGCTTCGAAGGTCCAAACAACATTTTGTTGGGAAAAAAATATTCCTGTAATATAACAAACGTTAAAGATCAAGGGGGGGAGGCTCACCCCCCTTAATGTGAATATGTCCCCAATTCAAACCCTCTAAGTTCGAATCTGGGTTTATTTGGCCTGAAATACCCTAAGTCATGAGATTCAAAGTAAAACTTATATTGTGCCCAAACAATGGCAGGATCTCATCCCTATGCTTTAGCTTGCATGTAGAACATTCATTTAAACACAAGTATCATTAGTAACAAGGATATATGCGCACCATGTATTTAAATGGTATGAAGGTGCAGTTTTGGTTTTGCATACCCTTAATGATCAAAGACACGTGAATCTCTAAGGCTTTGGGCGTGGAGATTCTTGCTTGAGGGCTGGTATGGATACTGGATGTGAGGTTTTCGTGTGGCTTATGCGTGTACGGGAAAGAATGTTTCTGTCTGATGTAGTGTATGGCAAAAAATACTTTCGTTTGACAATGTATTTCTTATCCCTTTTTTTTTGTCCCTGGCAATGTATCCTTAGGCCTGTATTTATAGGGATGTGATATGCATGGAAATGGCAAGGGACAACCATTAACTAGGCTTTGAAGGCAAAATCAGAAACATCAAAATATTTCCATTTTCGAGGGATTCCTACCCTTTTGGGTCTTGGGATGAACCTGGACATGTTTGGCTCCTTTGAATGCCCTCAAGCCTTTCTCTTCGATTGGCCCTGAGTTGCCTCATTCGAGTGGCTCCAAGCCTCATCATGGTAGCCTTTTTGATAGAGTCCTTATTTTCCTTATTCTTCGATTGACTCTGATACTACCCAACTAGCCCAATCGAAAGACTTCATTCTCTCCAGTCAAAGCTTCCTTTGACATGAATCTACTTGTGCAGGAGGCTTGGGCTTGGCAACATGTTGGACTTTGGCCAGCAAACATCTTGGACCAGTACTCAACATAAAACAAATTGGTTTCTCACAATTATGTATCCTTCGAATGGACCCATTGTAGGTCATTCGAAGGCACCATTTGTATGTCCTTCAAATGGACCAAATGTATTCCCTTTGAAGGCACCATTTGTGTGTCCTTTTAATGGCCTACATGCACCCCTGGTGCATTCTTTGAATGGGCCACCAATGTGTTCATAATGTAGAAACGAAGGTAGGCATGAAGACGAAAGTTTTTTCCTTGTATGCTGAAGGAAAGCATAGGTGGAGTATTTGCCTAGTGGATCGAATGTCAGTTGAAAAGGAATCCTTTTCCTTGTGCGTTGAAGGCAAGAATCTTGAACCAATACTCATCAAAAGTAAAAACAAGCTTGTTTCCCACAATTATGTATCCTTCGAATGGACCACATGTATGTCCTTCGAAGGCGCCATTGGTGTGTCCTTTGAATAGCCTACATGCACCCCTTGTACATTCTTCGAATGGGCCAGTAATGTGTTCATAATGTAGAAATCCTGTGCTTGTGAAACGAAGGTAGGCATGAAGAGGAAACCTTTGCTTTATGAATCGAAAGACAGATGAAGAGGGCTTTGGCCTTATGGATCGAAGGCAAGTCTTAAGAAGTCATATCCATTGTGAATCCAGGCAAGAATGAAGAAGCCTTTTCCTAAATAAAGCTTACATGCAGGAGTCCACTTATGGTGAATTGAAACAAATTTGTAGGGGTTGTTGCCTTGTGCACTGAAGGCACGCATATAGGGGGTATTTTCCTAGTGCGCTGAAGGCACGCACAGAGGACATTGCTGGAATGATACTTGTGGGCCAAAGCTTGGTTGAAGAATGCCAAATACCTAATCGAAGCTTAATAATCAAAGTATGATCGAAGAGTGCCAAACTCCCAATCGAAGTACCTTGTTCATATGCCACTTGAAAGACACTTGATTATCTTCAAAAAAGTTATATTTTCTCTAAGCAAGTGTTTATAACCACCCATGTAAGAGACAATATTGGAAAACATGAGAGGTCAAATTTTGAGGTATAATAAAGGCCCTCTGTGGTAAGTACTTATTTGGAAAGAATGCATATGACCTGTGTCTGGTGCCAAATGTGAAGATACTAGTGAAGTTCAATGTACCTGACTTTGAAAAGTACAAAGGGAATTCTTGCCCAGAGAGTCACTTGACTGTGTATGCTAGAAAAAAGTCAATGCAGAAAGATAATTACCAACTGTTGATCCACTACTTTAAAGATAGTTTGTCTGGTGTTACTCTCTAATATGAGTTTGGATAGTACATAGATCCATACTTTTAGAGATCTTGGGGAAGCCTTTGTTCGTCAGTACAAGTATAATGTCGACATGGTTCTAGAAAAAGATCAACTCCGAGCTATTTCCTCAAAATATAAGGAAAGCTTCAAGGAATATGCACAAAGTTGGTGTGAGGTTTCCGCCAAGATCTGTCCTCCCCTAGAAGAGAAAGAAATGACAAAGATATTTTTGAATGCCCTGGCAAAGTTTTACTATGAAATAATGATTGCAAGTGCACCAAATTTTTTCACTGAAATGATGAATATGGGAATGCGACTCAAGGAAGGCATACATGCGAGACGGTTGACCAAAGAAGTGGGTTCATCAACTTGGGTCAGAAAATTTGGAAGTAGTTTCCCAAAGAAGAAAGACAAAGATGTAAGTGCAGTATTATCCCGAAAACCAAGAAGAAGGTATCCATAATAACATGTTGTAGATATTGCTCCCTTTATTAATCCAACACATGTGGTGCAGCTTACCAGCCACAATCCTCCAACAAATTCAGCAGCCTCGACAACAGGCTAACAACACACCGCAGCCTTAGCAATAGGCTTACAACAATCAACAATCAACATATAACAATAGGATTATGAATAATTGTTACCTGGATTATTGTAGAAGAATTTGTTTTAGACAATGGAACCACCTACTATCCCAAATGACATTTCATATTGGTATAAGGCAAATGCTCAATGTGCCTTTAACCAAGGAGCCCCAGTCATAATACTAAAAATTGTTTCCCATTGAATATTGAAGTCCATAAATTGGTAAGAAGTGGTCTCTTATCATTTAGGGGTGTTGTTATGAATGTGAAATCTAATCCGCTACCTAATAATGGAGAACACAATGTGAATATGGTATATGGATGTCCCAACGAATATTGTATCTTAGATTCCTATCTATTAAGAGGAGACCTGGTGAAAATGCACGTTACACTTTGTGGAATGATTGAAAGGCACAAATATGGTTCTTGCCAAGTATTTTAAAGAGACTCTCGTGGATGCCATGTTGTGAAAAGAGGCATTCAACTCCTGCTAGATCAAAGACTCATAACAGTCACTAGAGACTGAAACGAGCATGCAGTTAATATGGTGGGCAGTTGCCCTGGAAAGTATCATGTTTTTTATTTCAGGTATTTAGAGAATCACTGGTTCAAATGCATGCCAGTTTATACAAGCTTTCTTTTGTTAGAAACAGTCACGCCGCATGCGGAGTTTGCTCTAGAAACCCATGTGGGTTCCTTGTTGTAAGAAGAGATATACATAAGTTGATGGTTGAGAGGATGATGACCATCACTTACAATAGAGATGATAATGAAATGGATTTGATTGAAGAAAATTCTACTGAATTTGTGACTGTTGATGATGATAGATTAATCCCCGCTAAGGCGTATACCAGATATACCCAAGAACCTTTGATTAAGGATCTTAATATGGTGACTCCCGTAGAGATACACGAACATTGGGTTCAAAGACAGTTGATTGACTTCAGTCATGATTGCTGCCCGAAATGTGAAAAGAAACCATGGGGCTGCGCCACTCTGAGAGGAGATATCCTGATTTTGAAATACTTGTGTTTGTTTAAAGATGGAGTTATAGCCATTCTTGCAGATAGAAGAAGAAAGATATAATTGGCTAAAGATACTCTTGATGCAAGTATGGATATCATTATTTACAAAGGAAAAGTCGAGGACGCTGAAGTCAATGTCATAGTCCCTCATTTCATTATACCCGAATTTTTGGAAATAACATATAGCAGTCAAAAGGCTCTTGTTTCTCCTTTGGTTGTATACTTTCCCAGATCTACTCCCTATGTTTTTGATCAGGACGTTCCCTACAAATACAATGCTACTATGCTTGAAAATGGGAAACAAGTTTTGATTCCTTCTTTTGTTGTTAACATAGCTGATGTTAGTGGTTTGACCCGTAGCGGCCGTGTGTTCACCGCTATACCTCCAAAGAAAGTTGGGAGTAACCTGGTTCAAACTCCTGATGTGATCTATGTTTTCCTGGATTAGAGAAAGGACAACCTAGTAAGACCAATTTGAATGATGATGCTGATAAAGTTTTAAAGTTGATTAAAAAAAGTGAATACAAGGTGATAGATAAGTTGTTGTAGACACCTCCCAAGATCTCTATACTTTCTCTGTTGATGAAATCTTACACCCACAAAGAAGTTATAATGAAAGTGATAGACCAATCATTTATTGACCACGATGTAACAGTTGACCATTTCAGCAGGATAGTAGGAAATATTACTACATGTAATAACCTGAGCTTTAGTGACGAAGACCTCCACGAGGAAGGCAAGAATCACAATTTCGCGTTACATATCTCTATGAACGGCCTTTCAGATAGTATGACCAATGAGTTGATAAATACCAGTTCTTTGCTAAATGTTATGCCTAAATCTACACTATCTAGGCTCTCACATCAAGGCACTCCCGTGAAAAGTAGCGGGATTGTTGTAAAAGCATTTGATGGTTCAAGAAAGATAATGATTGGTGAAATAGACTTACCAATGAAAATTGGTCCCCACTCTTTCTAGATAAGATTCTAGGTAATGGGTATCCAGGTTGCCTATAGTTTTTTGTTGGGAGGTGCATGGATTCATGAGGCAGGAGCTGTCACTTTGACGTTTCACCAAAAACTGAAATTTGTAAGCAATGGAAAGTTGGTGGTGGTAGGCAGAGAGCGAGCTCTTATGGTAAGTTATCTCTCATCTTTCTCCTACATCGATGCTACTTAAGAATTTGGCATTCAGTTTCAAGCACTGTATATCGCTGATAAGATTACTAAGAAGAATGGGCATCCATTGCTTCATACAAAGATGCACAACGAGTAGTACAGAGTGGCATAAATACTGGTTGAGGTACTGTGTTGAACTTACCTGGAAATAATTTCGGGCAAGGTTTGAGTTTTTCTCCCGCGGATGGTAAAGTTTATAAGAGAAACACTGTCATCCATCTTATCCAAGAGACATTCTGTAGTGCAGGATTTAATTTCCCAACAATACCCGAAGCTAACGCCATTCTTGGGGATGAGTCTGAAGAAGATTTGCCAAATTTCATGACACATAGAAAGATTAACCCGAATTAGATCTCCGTTGTTTACATTTATGAGTAATAGTCTTGTTTTTATTTTTAAAACCTTTCTCTCTGCCCAAGATGAAAGAGTAGTTGTGGGGTTTTATTAAAAATAACTCTTTCCATTATGCCTAAGGTGGAAAAGATCTTGTATCGGGCTTTTGTTTCACATTTAACATCATTAATAAAAGTCATGTTGTTTTCTATATTGTCGTTTTTACTTTTCGTTTTTCTGGAAAAAAAATGGTAATCCTAAAAAACCCTGTTAAATAAAAAATAATAAAAAATCACTTTAAAAAATCAGCATAAACATTTTTTTTCACCTTTTACTTATCTCTAAAATCAAACATAAATGATGTGTGCAAATTAAATCATGAAACCATTGAAAAACATGATCTTATGCCCTCTCCCAACTTTGAGTTCTGTGTTCAAAGCTGAAGAGGAAGAAATAGAAGAAATACCTGAGGAAATTTCCCGATTGTTAGAAAGAGAAGAAAAAGCCATCCAGCCTTATGAAAAGCCAGTAGAAGTGATCAACTTGGGCACTAAATAAGATATTAAAGAAGTCAAAGTATGGGGCACTGCTTGATCCAAATGTTAAAAAAAGGTTAATAGAGCTTCTCCGGGAACTCGTTGATGAATTTCTTGGTCCTATCGAGATATGCCAGGGTTGGACACCAATATTGTGGAGCACTATATGCCAGTAAAGCCAGAATGTCCGCTGGTGAAGAAAAAGCTTAAAAGGAATTACCCTGATATGGCTAAGAATATTAAAGAGGAAGTTTAAAAACAGATCGGCACATGTTTTCTTGTTGCTTCTGAGTCCCCTCCTTGATTGGCCAACATAGTTCATGTTCCTGAGAAAGATGTCAAAGTCAGAATGTGTGTCAATTACCGAGATTTGAATAAAGCTAGCCCAAAATATGATTTCCTATTACCGCATATTAACATGTTGGTTGATAACACTGAAAAGTTCAATGTCTTTTCCTTCATGGATGGTTTCTCCAGCTACAACCAGATCAAGACTGATCCTAAAGACATGGAGAAGACTACTTTTATTACACCTTGGGGAAGATTCTGCTATAGAGTGATGCCCTTCCGGTTGAAAAACACTGGTGCGACATATCAAAGGGCTAAGACTACTTTGTTCCATGATATGATGCATAAAGAAATTTAGGTCTATGTGGATGACATTATTTCCAAATCATAAAATAAAGAATACCACGTGGGAAATTTATTAAAGTTATTTCAACGATTGAGGAAGTATCAACTCCGCTCGAATCCTAATAAATATACCTTCAAAGTCTGTTCAAGAAAGCTTCTAGGTTTCATCGTCATTCAGAGAGGTATTGAAGTAGATCACGACAAAGTCATAGCTATTCAAGAGATGTCTGCACCCAAAAAAAACAAGTAAGGTGGTTTCTTAGACGTTTGAACTATATATCCAAATTATGAGTCTGGGTACTTCGTGCTTAAGAAAAGTTGTCGTGCCTTGGCTTGTGTTATTTCTATGAAATTATGATTGGCATGAATTTCAGTAAAACTATCTTTGCAACAACATGTTAAACCAAATGTTTCAACTTGCAGATTCAACATATAGAATATGATGTCCTAATCAGAAGTAAAGGACATTTGGTCTGTTACAATTTTTAGTTTGGATAATATTTCAACTTGCAGTTTCAACATGTCGAATGTGATGTCCTAACCATAAGAGTAGGACATTTGGAATGTTACAATTTTGTAGTTTGGAAGTTGTTTCAACTTTTTGTTTGAACATTTTGAATGGGATGTCCTAACTAGAAGTATAGGGCATCAGGTCTGCTACAGTTGACAATTTGGATTTAGCTGTTGAGATTTAATTACTGAATATTATGAGAATACTTAGTAATCCTATATGGCGTCCAAGATGGATAAATCATACATTTTATGTTGGTCTTAAAGATATTAAAAGTTTTCTAAATATGGATACATTTTAGGGTAGTTTTGATTGAAGACTTATTTTAGGGAGAAGTTTTTGCAGACTTTGTGGAGTCTCCTTGTTGCGTTTCTAAGGCCCTAATCCAGTTGGGAAAAGGGTTATAAATAGAAGCATTTGTATTCTAAATAAGTACCAGCCAAAAATGTAAAGTATCTATTATTAGGGCTAAGTCTGTACCACTCTCTAGGAATGTTGGTTGTGTGATCCACTCGGGGTGTGAGATGGACTGTGTTAGAGTTGTAATCTCAGTTATTATTCTCCTCTAAGCTGTGAAGCAAGACTAAGTATTTGTGATTGAAGTGTGATCTTCATTTAGGTGAATGGTCAGTAACTGGGACTGGGTCTGTTAGACATCATTGCGGTGATTGGAAGTGGGATGAAGATTTCTCATATCTCAAGAGGACCTAGGTAGAAGTAGAATTGGGTAGTGATTAGGCGAGAAGTTGTAAAATTGGGACTAGTTAAGCTTTGAACTAATATTTCTAATAGTGGAATTCCTTCCTGACTTGGTAGCCCCCAGAGTAGGTGTTGTTGTACACCAAACTGGGTTAACAATCTTGTATGTTGTTTTTCTTTTCAGTACTGTTTTTATTATGTATACCTTGCCTTGATGTTTATTCAAAGATCATATGTCTCGACATCCTATAGGACATATGTGATCTGATATACCATAATTTCAATTGGTATTAAAGCTGGCATCCTGTTCTGTTTCTGGGTGAGATCTTGGGAAGATACTTTCTGGTCATGGGCAAGTTAGGAGGTTGTTACTGGAAAGTTGTTTGAACTTTGATAGTTCATATTGTTGTTTTAATGGTCCCTTGAAGTGGAGGATGAACTATTTATGATAAGGTGTGTATTGGATCTATTTTTTGTTGTTGGGATTGAAGCTTTGGTGGATGAAACAACAGTCTAAAATCATCAAAGATAAAAGCTCAATGAAGTCGCCATTGAACGTCTTTTATCCCACCGAAAGGGAAAGGTAAACATTGAGAAAAACTGTAGGGGGGTTGTTGTACTCCAAATTTTTCCCTCCCATATTTCTCACAACATCTCAAGTGAGGTCCTCAAATTGCTCAAGGAAGTCCAAGGGTTGACCAGACAAACTCTCTCCTAAGGCAGTCTACCTCAAATTAGGGTTTCAGTTTGCATCAAGATGTTTGAGTCCAAAGGATCCCAAATTCTCACCATTGTCTTAATATGTTCTCAAGATCATCCATGTCACGTTTCAAGCCTTGCAGAGGAAGTTTGCTCAGTCAGTTGCCCAAAGCCTAAAAATCGACTATGCTAGGGCAAAAGTCAATTGTGGCCCACATACAGTCAAACTTCAATGTTTTTGGTCAACATCATCATTTTGAAGTATTATTCATCATTTGATCAAGGGTTGATCATGATTCATCAATGGTTGCTCACAATTCATCAAAACCCAAGAGTTGCCAAATTAGGGTTTTATATGAAAAGTCAACTCAACTTTGACCAAGCATAACTTTCGCATACTTTATTAGAAATAACCCATCCAAATCTCATTTAGAAGAGGATGCAATTCCATACAATCCATCTTCAGCTCCAAAGTTTAAAAATTGCACTCATAAAAAGATATGAATTTGGACATTATAGGTCATTTTGAAAAGTCAACAAAAACACCTTTTTTGTCAAAGCTTCATACATGAACATGGACATCTTGAGCTTTTTAAAAATTCCAAGAACACATCTCTAGGTTCAAAATTGAAGGAGTTATGCATTGGTGAAGTTGACTTTTTTTGCAAAATTTCCAAAAGTCAAATATGTCTCAAATTGCAATTTTTGTCAAATGGGCCCAACTTTTTGTGCTTACATTCAGTGGACAACATGATCCACGACCCATGATTCTTCCCACTTGCCCTTATTTTATTTTTGTCATTTATTTTGGTTTTTATGTCAATTAAATCAAATTAAATAAAAATAAAATCATGAAAATATCATAATCATTTAAACCTTGAGATTTTATGCATATTTCAGGTCCATGAATAGCTGGCAATGAGATCAAATCGTGCAAGGCTTGTTTGTACACAAAAAGATTGAGTTTTGCTTGATTTAGAAAGATTTGAATAAAAATTAAATCATGATTCAATCACCTTAATTGAAAAAGATTTGGAGCAAATTTGTAACCCTAATCCATTCAAGGATACATATAGAACATTGGCAGACCAAAAGCATAAGGGTTAGAGGCGTGAGAAGCTGAGAAAGAATTTGCAAAAACTCAAGAAAAGTGGCAATCTGATTTCATAGTTCCAGGCGCTTTCAAGCCATTCCAAGCACACCATTCACTTACTGGACATTTAAGGAGTCTATCCCAATCATTAGCAAGCGCTTCCGTGCCCAGAAACGCACTGTAAGCACCTCACGATATCCTTACTTTCTTGAAATTCAATATCACTATTCTTGCATTTGTAGCATAAATTCTTTACATATTCTTGTTCAGTGAAACATTTGCAAGCTAATGATAATATTCAATTGCGTTTTTGTTAGCCATATAGATATTTGCCATGATTAGGGTTTAGGTTCCGTTTTTAGGGGTTTTGATTGCAGGGACAATTGGCCATGAAGAGTGGTACCATGATGCTCTTGAGGTTGCCACAAGTTGATTGGTACCACTAGAATTGATTTATCATGCGCGCAGTGGATTTTGGAAAATCACAGGGGCTATACCTACAGAGAACGTCAGTAGGTAAAAGTTATTTTACCTAAGACGATAGACGCTGGGGAAGATGATGGTGTGGCGTGGTGTGATTCATCCATATAAATTTCGTGCGTTTTGATATATTAGCTTGATTTTTCTAATATAATGTTTGATTATTATTACATATACAAATAAGCAGCGTGGCACAGATGGAAACAAGGTGATGGTTTGAAGCATGAGCACCTGGGTTCGATCCTAGGTCCCAGCAAAACGCTATTTTCTTATTTTCCTGTTACAGATTCAGTGCACCCTTGGCCCAAGCGTCTTACCATATGCCCTCAATGTTCAATCACTAGATCCCCAGAAAGCCAGATCTAACGCCCATCCTTTGGAGGTCCATGATGCACCCTGGTTAACTTGCAACATGGAATCTGAGAAGTCAAACGTGGAACAAGGCATATTGGGCTTATTGACACCCCCCTTTTACTTTTGATACCAGGCCCATTTCTCTCTTTTCTTCTATATTTCTTTTGTTTATTTGATTTTGTTTAAATTATTTTCTAAATCAGATTAATTCTTTTTTATACAAAAAACTCATAAAAATCAATTTCATCTAATTTAGGTTTTTTTATATATTTTGTCAAAATTAATTTAATTAGTTTAATTTAATTCTAGGGCAATGTTAACCTTTTGTAAATAATTTAAAATAAATTAGAAAATTAGGGCTGGTTGATTTAATTTTTGTTTTGTTTTCTTAAAATAATAAAAATACAAAAATAGGTCAAATTAATTATTTTTCTTAATTTAAATTAATTAGTTATTAGGTTGGTATTTATTTAATTAAAACCTTACTTTTCCTCAAAATAATCAAAAACAACAAAAAATGGCATTCCTTCTAATTAGTTCTAGACGGGGTCAAAACCCTAATTTTTTCTCGTTCTTGATTCATCGCGCGTTTATTATTTTTTGCAAATATTAATGTAACTGCTCATGGGATGTAATAGTTTAGTTAGGACTTTTCGCTTATTTATCGTTTTGCGGGTTTTTGGGTATGTAATTAATCCCCCTCCCCGAAGCCTTGTAATAGCGTAGTTTTATTTTCCGCATTTTAATTTTTTGCAAATATTAACTGTTAGATGTATGATAATAGGATTGCATGACAAGAATGTATGCTAATTTTAAAATGGTTAGCAAACTCTAAATGTGCAAAGATAATAATTAAAATCAAATCACTCGCACATGCGCACTCCTAGGGTATGCTCTCACTTCGGTTGCCTTCGGTAAATGATCATTAAGTATAGGGTATTTTAGTGGTCGCTCTCTTGTCTAAACAAAGATCAAAAGTCTCGTTCGAAAAGGTTGCCTCAGAAATGTTGCCTCGAATATGATCTGAAGACATTAGGGTTATTACTAAGACGTCCTAACATTGCTTTAGTGATCGTACGTCCCTTTCGAATTGACCCTTACAAACTCCAATGATGGTGCTACCTACTCATTAATAGTGGGATAGCATTGTCTAAAGGAAACAAGAACAAAAACATTCTTTTTTCGAGTAGGTAGATGCTAGTAAGTACTTGCTCAAAATAAACTTTTCCACACTTACACTCTTTTTAAATAAAGTTTTCAAAAAACACTTTGTAACACTCTTGAGGACTGATACAAGGGTTAATACAAAGTAAAAAAAAAAACACAAGCAATTTTTAAAATGATGAGCAAGTACCTAAGAGCCCATGGAAAACCACAGATAGAAAGGGTACTAATACCTTCCCTTTCTATAATCTACCCCCCGTACTCAAAATCTCGAAAAAAATGAATTTTTCTGTGCTTTTTTCCTTTCCAATTGGATAAAATAAAAGTCGGTGGCGACTCTTGCTTACCGCGACATTTTTCAAACACAAATGCAAAACGTAAACCAGCATTTCCAAAACAGTTGGTTCTGCCACCGTATCACAGAGGTGAAATCATGGTCTTGCGACCATATAGATTGGGTAAGGAAGTCGGTTACGCAAAGGGAAGGTTTTAGAACCCCACACATTTGTGGTACTCTACATGATCCACTTATGTTTGTTTTAATTTAAGGGTGTCAAATCTATGTTTAAAGCATAAGAGCTAAAAAGAAAGATGAAAAAGGGGAATGCATGAAAAAGAGAAAACACGGGGAAAAGAAGGAAATATTACAAAGGTCGCTCGGCTGAGACCTGTGACCAGATGCCTACTTATCCCTCTTAAGGAATCCGAGCGTCGTAGTTCAGCTTAATAGTTTCCATTTGTTTTGTATTTTTTAATGAACAATATTAATTTCGCCTTCTACCTCAACTCGATCTTTGGAGACATATGTGTCGGCATAGAAGTGAATTAACTTGGTCTTTTGAAAAAGTTTTAAAAGAAAAAGTCAGAAGGCAAAAAGAGTTTGTATTGGTTGGTATTTTTGTTGCGAATAATAGCTAGTTGATCTCAAGAAAGAGATATTAGCCATTTCACCACTTATCCATGAAAGGAGTCTTTGAGACATGAACCACATCAAAGCCTAGAGTATAAGAACAATAAGATCGAGAAGAAACCCTCTTACTATCTCCCCTACATAACAATGGTATGATTCTTGTCAGTAATTTTTAAGTATTTTGAAGTTTGAAAGTAAAAGAAGATTTTTTTTAGTGAGATGCAAAAGAAGAAAAAATGTCTAAGGGGAGACTAGCAAAATAGACCTAAAGTTGTCATGCATTATTGATCTTGTAGTTGAGGATAAAAGAGGGAAATATCTACCTAATACTGGCATACATGGATAATAGCCTTAGGTTTATTCAATTCAAACTTAGAAAAGAGTGAACTGAAGATCCTATGGGGAGCATATGATAGGGGAATCCAATATAAGAAGGAAAAGAGATGATAGATCATCACCCAAGGGATTACCAATTATCAAGAACACTCAACATTTTGTGACAAAACAAAAGCTATAGATGAAACTCTTAAACACACCAAGAAAGGTGGATAAAAGACACTCAAAGTTGTTAGGAGAAGAGGGGTTTTAGGAGTATTAGAAAAATAGGAGAAATTGAATATAATAGCAACAAGTCATTCTCATATGCTATGCTAAAAATTGGCCCTAAACTATGCATACAAGTTTTTACATACAAAATTTTTAGTCAAAGTAAAACCCTAAACATCCCCCTAAATCAATATAAGATTGCCAATAGGGAAAAAGCTTATAAAATTAAGTCAATTTAATACTAACTTCCTAAAGCCTTGTAAAAATCAGCAACATGATTTAAATTTCTTGGATTAACTTAAAGAGGTGGAAATGATTGGGAATCATCAAGACTAGTTGACAAAGGGTCAAACTAGAGAGTTTTTATCAAAATATTTATAAAAAATGTAAGATCAACAATTAAAATTCAACTAAAATGATTTTCATGTACCTAAGTCATCAAAGACATTCAAACATATTTTCTTTTATTTTTAGAAGTAAAGGAAGTTAGGTTTTCAAATGTTTCTTTAGGCTTGAAGAAGAAGAAAGATTAAAAACTAATATGAACTTCTAAAATTTGGAAAAAAAAAAGGGAAACTAAAATGTAAATTCTAATAAAAATCATGGAAAATTAGTTTAATATCTAAGATTCAGCAAGTCTATTTTTATGGGATTTCATCACTAGAGGAAAATAGAAAACAAAAAATTATTTGCAAAATATAACAAAAAAAGGTAAAGAAAATGGTATAACTAAGAATTGATTTTATTTCCTTGTATTGAAATTTTATAAAATCGAACAAAAATTATTTTTATGAAATAAAATCAAAATGAAGATCATAATATTTTTTTATGGATTTTTTAGGTTAGTAAATAATTAAAAATATGATTCTAGATCCTAAAAGATGATTAAAACCATAATTGAACTAATTGATTTATTTAACCTTCTAAATATGATAAAAATAAGAAATAAAATTCATAATATGAAAATAGACTAACAATAAAGTTTAATATATATTTTTTTTATAATTTTTGAGTAATAGAAAATATTAAAAAAAACAAATAAAAATACATCAAAATTCAAATATGCTAAAGCCTATTACACATGTTAAAAAACAAATGCGCTATAAAAGGTTTTTAAATCATGTTTAATTGAAACATGCCTTGTAATCATTCTGTCCTAACAACAAACCATAACTTGTTTGATTCATTTCATTGCACGATTTTTAGGCCACAAATTCTTACTTATTTCTTCATGAAATTGAACAAAATTTAGATCAAATTAAAGATCTCATAGAGATCTACAATGTAGAACCAAGAATTTTAAAAAATGATTCGTGACTCATAGAGAAAAACGCACCTGAAAACCACTGGTTATAAGCCATTCAACCTTATCAAACATACAGATCCAACATCTGACTTTCGAATTTGGATTTCTCTTTCATTGCTTAACCAAAATTCATGATTCAAAATGCAAATTAAAGATCTCTCGTCAATCAACATCATGCAACTTACAAAATTCAAAACCATCAAGAGATCAAGTAAAGATCAGGAGGACACTCTTCTCTAAGAGGTAGTTTGTGTACAACAATATTTGTATCCAGCCCAGGCATGTCTTCATAAGACCAAGCAAAGATATCCACATATTCCCGAAGCATTTTAGTCAATCTCCTCTTGATACCATCTTCTAAAGTAGCCCCAATCTTGACTTCTCTTCGGACCTCTTCGGTACCCAAGTTAATCACTTCAACAATCTCTTGATGTGGCTGAATAACCTTTTGTTCTTGCTCTAACAACCTTGCCAACTCTTTTGGGAGTTCACAATCTTCCTCACCTTCTTCTTCGGCTTGGTAGATCGGATTATCAAAGTCATAATGAGCCATAACATAATCATTTCTGACATAATCCGAGATTAGTGGGGGGTAAAATCTGCATGATGTTTTTTTATTTATTTTTACTTTAGTTTCAGGATTAAAAAAATGGAAAATAAAAGAAATCACATTGCCAAAAAATTTACAAAGAAAGACAGAGAACGAAATATTTGAATGCAAAAAGACATCCTGTATTAATGATAAATTGGAAATGAAAAACATCGTGGCCCTACAGCATGTTCACTACGTCATGGGCAGAATGTGGGAATTATTGCATGATGAAAATAAAAGAAAATTACTCTTCTTAACGAGTGACTTCGATGACGTCTTCAACAAACCAATTAGCAAGCTCTTCACCTGGAACAATAGGATGAACCCACTTGTCCATTTCACAATCACTATCACCTTCCTCGCCTACAACATGAATCTCCCATGGATAACACCACCACTGACAAACTAAATTGGCGGAGGGATACCTTGAACCTTGAGAGGATCAGAAGTTGACACGCTTCGACAAGCCATGAAACCTAAACATTTATTATCTATATGTGTGGGGACGTCTAACACTCTGCCCCAGCCTTTAGGATGACAAGACTGAACAATTGCTTGTGATTGATGGTAAGATGGCAAGGAGGTTTTTGGCTTCTTAACTTCTTGGAGAGAAGTTCTGATAACTTGCACGGTTTTAAAATCTTGGCATCGAGTCTTATGGATTTATCATTCCACTTCAACATAGCGAAATATGGTCAAATAACTAACAATATAATCTTCCTCACCATAAATGGTGACCACCTTTCCATTCAACATGAACTTCAAATTTTGATGCAGGGTGGAAGTGACACCACCAGCCCCATGAATTCACAGACGACCAAGCAGACAACAATAAGAAGGATTAATGTTCATAATAAAGAGCTTTACATCAACAAATTTGGGACCTAATTTAATAGATAAATCAACCTCCCATACCTGTATAGCCTCGTGATCCCTCTCATTTTGATGTGGCGACCACCTCTTCCCTCTTAGGCCTCGAGTGTTGCATACGGTGAAACAACTGCTCGCCCTTTTTAGCCTCGAGTGTTACATGCCCCCTAGCTTCCGCATGGTTCGTCCTCGAACCACATTGTACTGGGAGAGGTATGGCTCTGATACTCCGAATCAACTAGCCCCGAAAATGGATGGAGCTAAAGCGGGCAACCTATACCCGGTTGTCGGGGAAAGGGCCAAGCCCTTATGAGTTGGAGGGTGCGATGATCGCTACAAAACCTGGGGTGTGAGCCTGGGCGGAGCGATCGTCGGTGCAGATCTTGGTGGTAGTAGCAAATATTCAAATGAGAACTTTAAAGGTTGAATAGGGGAAAGGTTCCAGGTGAACGACACTTGCACATGGGTTAGTCGATGCTAAGGGACGGAGGAAGCCCGTCTGATAGCACTCTAAGCGCGTACACTAAAATGGAATCAGGTTAAAATTCTTGAACCAGGATGTGGTGGTTGTCGGTAATGTTAGGGACTCCGGAGATGTTGGCGGGGACTGTAACGCCTAATATTTTATTAATTACTTAATTAAATATTTTCGAATATTTTTCCGATTAAATTTTTGAAGTTGTGAAATATTGATTTAAGTTATGTCGTTCTTAGTTGAATTAATCAGTTGATTAAGTTGTAGGATTAATATTGAATAATACTATTATTATTTATGTGGGCCTAATTTAATGTTAGAAGTAGTAGAAAGGAAGGTGTAGAAATTTAAGCCCAACAAGGAAGAATAAGAATTATAGTATAGTATTTATATTATAATAGATGTTTAGAAATAAATAGGAAAATAGAAGTATCAGTAGAAAGAAAGAAGAATAGTTTTTGGCAGAAGAAGAAAATAAGGGTTTTGGAAGAGATACATAGAAGTGAAAAGAGGAGGCAAAGTTAGGTGCAATCGAAGAGTTATAGCAACCTTCAATCTAAGGTAAGGGTGAAGTTCTGACTCTATAATAGGGTATGTGATAAATGGTATGTGGGATTAGGTTGTAAATTTTTTCTGCTTGTGTTTGAAATTGATATATTATTAAAATTGTGAGATGATTGAGAATACAATTTAACACATAGACATTGTAGTACACTTAGAAATTAAATGATATCTTCTGTTTCTTTTTAATGACTGAAATTTGTTTTCCGAATACTGTAGCGTCATTTTCATTAGCAAGTGTGTACTGTGACTTCGTAATTATATATATGTATAGTGCCATTAGTGTCACTTTATTAACAATTTGGGTACATGATTTCCATCTAAGAGTAGTTGTTCAGTTCACACCACTTACTACATACTACTAGGATCACATATGTTTTTAATATAGTATAAACAATTGATATAGAATAACAAGTGATATATGACTATTTGGTTACTGTAGGGAAATGTATGTGAGCATCACTTTGAAAATGCATTGGTACGATAGCAAAACCTTTTCATGCTTTGATAGAATAATCAGTTATATATTGTAGTGTTAAATTGAGAATCATGTTCATGTTTACAAATATAATAATGGTTATAATAGTAATAATAATAATAAGTTAGTATTATTACTAAACATTTTTTATAGAAGTTATGAATTAGAGACAAGTATTTGGATAAATAGTTAACTTGAGTTAATTTCTATTCTAATAGAGTTGTTAGAACTATCAATTGAGTTGTCAATAGGGTTGTTAGAATTATCAATAGTGTTGTTATAGTTATCAATAGAGTTGTTTCGTATCATTAAAAGTCATTTTTATTTGTTTTGCGTAATTCCAACATGTTTAGAGTTGTCAGTAGGGTAAGTTGGAGCTTCCAAATAATAATACATCTTTGCTAAATTATGATTTATTATCAGTATGGAAATTTGTTTAATCAATTGTATTAGTATGCCCAGTGGCGGAGCTAGAAATATTATAAAGCCTGGGCGAAAAATTAAAGATCGCAAATTCACATTGTATATAATATATAAATACTCATCAATCAAAATAACAGAGACTCGCCATTTTGTCCACAAAAATATAGTTTAAAATAAAAGAGACAAATATAACCTTACAATAGCGGGTTAAATAAAATTACGAGGCAAATGTCCTTTCTGAGACTTTTTTGCGGTGAATGTTCAAATAATATCAATATCATTAAGTGATTTGAATATCTCCTGCTCAGTGTAACATACCATCAAGTCATTGAACCACACATCATTGATCTTATTGCACAATTTAGACTTGATAATCTTCATTGCTGAAAAAGCACTTTCAACGGATGCTGTCGACACCGGCAATATCAAAGCTAACTCAATAAGTTTATAAACCAATGGAAATACTAAATGTTTCTCAGTTTGAACCATCTTCATAGCCAAACTTTGAACATCTTCACAAGTGGAAAATGAAGCATTTCTTCTCACTTGAAGAACATAAGTCTCAAGTTGATCCCTTATTGTTCCTCGGTCATCATCAGAAAAGTCTACACGATAAATATCCGCAAGACGAGCAAGCTTATCAACATTAAACTTGGAGAAAGAGTTTTTGGGATCAAGACATGAAAAACAATTAAGGATAATGTTACTTTCTTCACTAAAGCGATGATCCATCTCCACACATATTTTGTCAATAGCAACATAAAAAATCTCTGCACGGTAATGATGAAGATTAGTGACAGTCCTCCCTTCTACCCTTGAACGACCCCGAACCGGTATTTCATCATCCATATTTGGAACTGGAATACCTTTAGCAACACAAAAATCTTGGACATCAGAAAACAAATTATCCCAACCACTCTCTCTTGTTGTGGCTAATCGAGCTTTGACATCATCAACTAATTTCATGAGACCAAATAATGCCCCATCAACATGGATGAAGAACCTGTCATGTGAAAATCCAGCTTCTTCTATTTTTTATATAACCAGATCAAGATTATCCACCAATCCTTGTACCTGTAAAGTTTCAGTTCTATGAGCCAAAATTAACTAAAGGAAGATAAGGGGAGGCATAGGACTATGAGAGAGAGATATATGTTCACATTTATTGGTTGAGACAATTAACTAAACATTTAGTGTGCAAGTTGCAAAACATTGGTAACATAAAAAATTCGATACGGATTCATAAACCACAACCTGTAAGAACAATAATCATCAACAACAACAATTATTTAACATCATGAAGTGAAAGAATTGAAGGGAAAAGAGGCGAGAAAGTTGGTTAAACTATTAAACCATTCTATCGAACACTTTGTGGACAAGACTAAAAAATGCATTTTTAACAGGTAAACATTCATCCACTTAGCTTCATAATGTTGTATGCTAGTATTTAGAATCAATTCCGAAATTGCAAAACCAGAACTGACTCGAAATTTTCAAAAAAATTAACTCGAAATTATGAAAATAGATCCGTAAAAAATAGGTTATCGTAAAAAAATAGGGACAGAGCTTGGGCATGTGCCTAGCCTGGTCGGGCCTTAAAACCACCAATGGCAATGGCGGAGACAATAAGATTATAAAGCCTGGGAAAAAATGTAAAGACCGAAATTTAAGCCTGGGAAAAAAATTTTAAGATCAAAAATTAAATCCGGACAAAAAATTTAAAGACCGAAAATTCACATAATATATAACAAAAAAAATTGTTTTTGCCCTTTTTTTTCTTTCACTTTTTGGCCTTTTTTTGTTTTTTTTTTATAAAAAAAAATTGGAGCTTGGGCAGTTGCCCAGGGTGGCCGTACGGTGAAACCGCCTATGAGTATTACAATAGAATAAATTAAGATAAGTAGCAGGAATTGGTGGTAGGCTTATTAATAAAGTGATAGTGTGGTATATGGTTATAAGTAGCAGAAATTGGAAATAGTATAAAGTAGCAATAGTAGAAGCAATATTTAGCAGGCTAAATCAGTAGCAGGTTTAGAAGTTAATAAAATAGCAGAACCATATTATAGACAATACAAGCTCTAATAACAGTGTAGTATTAATTTAACAAAGACATAATCAGAACTTTAAAACAAAGTAGAAATAATAGAACTTTTAACTGATAATTAATTAACCGAAAATAGTCGTACTAGTCCGAATAATTATGCGGTTTATTTGTAGTAAATTTTGGTTGACTCGTTGTATTGTGTTATTTGTTTAAAAATGTGAATTAGAAGGTAATGTTATTGCCTCTATTTATGGGAAAATATTAAGTTGTAGGCTTATGGTCAATGTTGGTTTGTTGTTGCGTTGCTATGGAATTTTGTTGTTACTATCCTGACATTCATATTGGGTCGCATACATAGCATATCAAGTTGGAGATGATTCTCGGTAAGTTGGCATGGATTGGCAAATTAAGTTGAAGGCTTATGCCTTGTTGATGCCTTTATTAATTGACAGATTTCTAAGTTGGGAGTTTTGCTCCATTGGTACGACATGCATGTGCATTGTAACAAGTCGCATTCTGTGTTGAATATTTAACATGTCGTGTTGTTGACTTGTGATGATTGATGTTGGTTGAAGGTTGTGAAATGGTGATTTTATATAGTCTGGTCTAATAAATTTTTTATCATACACTCAATTATATGGTCCTATATCTCACCCCTTCTGTTTGAATGTTGCCCTTTGTTGGTAACATGCAGGTAATCAAGAAGGATAGTTGTTACCTTCGTTAGTTAGAGTCGGTGTTGTTGCTCTTATACGTAGCACTTGGGGGCATGAATACATGTTTTCTTTATTGTTGTTTTTCATTATGTTACTGGATTTTTAAGTTGTTTTCATTAAATACTTGTTGTCTTAAATCCATTATGAGTTGGACAAGATGTTATGATGTTGTCAGTTGAACTTGTGAATCCGCTGCATAGCAATAAAAGTTGTTTTTATTTTTATAGACTAAACAAGTTGTTATCGGTTCTTCCGAATTTTATGTGTTATGTATCTGAACTATATGTGATTGAATGTCGTTGTTTCTAAGTTGAAAGTGTAGTATTCCATTTGTTTGTTGGAAATTTTGTAACTCTGATTTTATATAATTCGTTGGGTAGAAATGGGGTGTTACACCCAACAGCTTCATCAATGCATTTCTATGTGATTCAGAATCCTTGAGCAGAGCATAATTGAGATATTTGAGGGTGTCTAACTCAGCTGATCAATAATCTTATAGTCGCTTTTATTTATGTGCCTCGTCAATTCAATCACATCTTTATCCATATCGTAATCCAAAGTAAGAGTATGAGTACTTTACCCCGGTTTCACACCGTCAACCATAATATGCTTATCCTTAGCTTTAGTCGTGACATTTGTGTTCCTTCAGGTTTATCCGGTGGTGAAATGATTTGACCACTACGGGTTATCTGACTTTCACCAACAATGTCTTGAATCTCAGACATCTCCTTTTAAAACTTTCCATCTTCAGGCTTTTGAGTGACAAGCTTCTGCCCTTATTGATAACATTCACTATCGTAATGCCAAGGAACTTCTTTGTCTCTAACATATGGTACTGGCCCTGGTATGGTGATGGTTATAAGTGATTTCCTGACATGAACTAGAATTGTAATAGGCACTTGAATGGTCTTTGCTTTGACATGAATAGTTATAACATCAACTTCATCCTCACCACTTTTAGTCTCAGCAACTGTGCGGTCAAACTGCAAAACTCCCTTGTTAATCAAATCCTGGAATGCATCCTTCAAGCATTGGAAACCCTCTGGTTGTACCAAACAATCTTCACAATCAAACCAACGGCCCAAAAACAACCCTTTCTGTGATAACAGTTCTTTCACGAATGAGAGGGGTGTAATCAGATGATTGACATCCATAACCAAATTCGTATTTTCATCTTCAATGATCGCGCTGACAGTGGCACCACCACGAGGAAGCAAAGGCTGATTAGTAATATTAGGTTCCGAGCCAAAGTTAGTAGCCTGGGAATCCAAAAAAATCTGGTACTGTATGCTTAAAAGCAAAGCAATTTTCAATGGTTTGGCCCTTTCCACCGGAATGGAAATTACATTTAGTATTTGGATCAAAATTGGCTGGTAATTTTTCAGGGTCAAGCTTCCACGTACGCAACTTAACCAGCTTCAGCTCAAGTAACTAAGGTAACAACTCTACATATGACATGGGAATAACATCAAACTTCCTAGGAGGTGGTATCGGCTTATGCTTATTTCCCTGTCTAGGCAAATATGCTTGCCACTGAGGTGTAGCAACTATAATTGTAATAGCAACAATTTAGGGACCAGATCCCTGATAGATCTTCCCTTTACCCTTGCTCGTATAGAGTGCGCTGGCTTCAGTCTCTTTCTTCTTCTAGAAACCCCTAAAAGGCTTTTTAGCATTGCCAACATTAGTTTTGGAGACATCTTGAATCTTTCCAAGCTTGATTCCAACCTCAATTATTTCCCCATATATCACCATTTTGACAAATGAATCAGAAGTACTACAACTCGTGTAATAATGCCCATGTAAAGTTCCAGTGAATATATCCACCATTTCATGCTCCACCATAGGAGGTTGAGCCCTAACAACCATCTCACGCCACCTCTGAGCATATTCTTTAAAGGATTCATTATATTTCTAAGATAAATTTTGCAGTTGTAAGTCCTCGTGCGTGCCATATCTATATTATATCGATAGTATTGGACGAAAGCTTCAGCCAACTCTCTCCATGTAAGGATACAAGTACCATCCAATTTCATAT
This sequence comes from Vicia faba, assembly GCA_948472305.1. NCBI lineage: Eukaryota > Viridiplantae > Streptophyta > Magnoliopsida > Fabales > Fabaceae > Vicia > Vicia faba. The sequence goes on along the minus strand of OX451736.1, from coordinate 69,363,966 downwards.
ACTACTCAAGTGGTCCACCAGTTGGAAAAAGTGCATAAGAAGCTTTTCATCATAAAAATACTCGGACATCCTCCTGTAGCAGGATTTGACATGCGTCCTAGGACAAGAGGTGCCCTTGTATTTGACAAAGTCTGGCACTTTAAATTTTGGAGGAATCTTTACTTCCAGGACCAAACCCAAGTCAGACATGTCAAGGCCCATAGCACCCTGATTCTTAAACGCCCGCATACGTTCCTCAATCATACGTAACTTTTTGACAGCTTTAGTCGGCTCATCAACATGAGACATCTAGTCATTGTAATTATCCTCTTCAAGTGGACGAGAAGGAACATACAGAGGCTTTGGTTGAACAAATTTTTACTTATTATGATGTCGAGTAAGAGTGGGCGGAGGCGGATAACTTCCCAGGACTTGGACTGCAGGCATGCCTTGATTACCAGCAGGATTACTAAGGTTCACAACTTGACCATTCTAAAGACTCAGACCAGCATTTGCATTTAGATCCATATTCTGAGCGCCACCTAGGTTTTCATACATATTCTAACCACCATTCATGTTCTGAGCACCTTGGTTTCCATTCAGATTTTGAGCACTTTTCACATTTTGTCCACCTGGATTACTGGCTGGCCTACTAACAACAACCCCTTAATGATTGCCAATCAAAGTCTCATTCCCATTATTCACGATCTCAACGGGCCTCATTGTCAAGACTCTCATTTCTTCTTGTTGACGGGCCATGTTCTGGATAATCTCCATTAACTGGTCAGTACGAGTGTCCATTTTGACACCCATAGCAACAACATCTGCCTAAATTTGTTCCATTTGTCTTTTGGAAGTACTCTGAGTGTTGTAATGGTGCAAATTTGCATTAGCAATCTCTGAAAAGAAAAACCAGATTGAAGATAAGAAAACATGTGGGAACCACCTATCATGATATGATATGCATGAATGAATGACCATGCATGAAATGTTTTATCATTTCAAAGGTATCCAAAAGTTTTGTCAACCGTTAGGAATATTAAACAAACATGATAAGAGAGACAATTAGAGAACGACAAGAGATATAACAAGTAAAATTGACTTCATTCATAATAAAAATTATCCTTAGCATCAATAGTGAATTCATAGAAGAATGAACCAAAGTACATAGCAAAATATAAACGATCCCATCCAACAAGACTGGTGGTGATCAAACGTCATCATGGAAAAAGAACAATTAATGTGGTGGTTCTCTAATCACTGTGTAGTATAATGGTCCCCTGGAGGAAGTACCCTTCACTCCACTCTTTGGTTTCTTTGAACAATTTCTTCGTCTTTTCACGATCTCGTCCTTGTGCAAAGAATCAATCACCACATCTTTCCAGAATAATTGTCCTTCCAAATACACACGTTGCTCCAAGAAATGACCAGACTCTTTGCATTCTGGAAAAGGTATAGGGACTGGCGTATTTTCCATCTCTTTTATCTTGTCTCAGAGTCTAGAATTTTCTTTCATTACCTCAATCATCTGATCTTCTTTTGTTTCTAACTCCAACATAGTAACTTTGAGCTGCTTCCCTATCTCATTGGCTTTTGCTTTGTTTCTATTATTGGCCATTTGGAACTTCAAGGTCTCCTGACAATTCTTCTTTGCGTCAACAAGGGCTATTTGATACTCCTCTGAAGATACAAAATATTCTTCTACCCCAAGTCTTATTTTGGTCTTCCTACCTCCAGAACTACCGTCACCTTCATATTCTTTTAGCTAATAGGCTAATTCTCTCCTTCTTTCTATCAAGAAGTATATTTCTATTTTTTTTTGTCTTCAAGGCTCTGACGAATATCCCTATTTTCTAACTGCACTTGGTAAAAGTGTTCCTTAGGTATATTATGTTGCAACTTAGTGGGTTGAGGATATAAGGATACCTCCCTCTCAAAAGGTAACATAAGAGTTTTTACCCTTTTTTTTACCTAATTTACATAAGGATCAAAAGCTAATGCTTCCTTCAATCTAAAGAATTATTTTCCTTTCCTACTAATATGGGCCCTAGCAAATTCTACTTTTTTCAACAATTCAAGGTATTCCCCTTTTTTGCAATACACAGCTTCAACTTCTTTAGCTGTGGGTAGATGCCTCATAGCATAGCCTAACTGGCGCAAAGCAAGTACCATATTGCAATTGATAATCCCTTTTGTTCCTATGAGTGGAACATTAGAGAAACCTGCACCATTAAAGATTACCTCGACACTATCAACCTTGAGCTTGTACCACTGAATATCAAAAGAGGTGAGTGTCATTACTTTGGAAGCCGAAGAACAAGGATCTTCCTTGAATGGTCCCTTTGTAGGTAATTATGCCATGAACCACTTGTAAATCATTGGGAAACAACACACGACAACTCCCTTCTTCCCATAACTGAAGTGAATGGCCTGGTAAATATCAGCTGATAAGGTAGGTATCATATTTTTGTTCATGAAAACACACAAAGAAACCAAGTCCACTATCTTCTTAATCTCAGGAAAGAGGATAACCCCATAAATGGTAGCATCCAATAATGCATAATAAGCATCCCAAAGTCCCTTGCTCGCCATTTCTTTAATCTTACCTGCCAAGGAGTCTACTGGAAGACCACAAGTGTTTTTATTACGCCTCCACTTTTCTTTCACATCACTAAGGCTCAAATAAAGAATCTTAGAAATATCTTCATATTCAGGCTCGATAGGGACTTGAATAAATGGAACGTCATTAGTAATTATGATGTGGAGAATATGAGAATACTCCTCAAAAGTGGGGGCCAACTAGTAATCCTAAAATGCGAAACAATGCAACTCTGGATCATAAAACTGTAACAAAGTCTGGATAACCTTATCATTAACCCGGGCATCTAAAAAAGTTAGGAGATTCCCATATCTTTCACCAAAAACACCAATCTGTTGACAATTCATGAGATCTCTAAGCTCACCAAGAAAAGTCCAAACACTTGGGATGAACTGGTAATTGTCCCTCTTGGTTTTAATGACAATATTGGTGTTGTCTTCCATTCTTTGAGGAAAAGAAAACTCTGAAAAATCCTGGAAATAACAATGCATATGCAGGTTAATCATTTTTTGTATATCAAATTTTTTAAAAGAAAATATGCTATGATGCAACATGACAGGACTCAAGTTTCCAATAAACCGGATATTGTCACGCTGTTGTGTAGAGTCATATGTTTAAAGGTTCGATAAAGTCACCCATAATAGTCACCAACAAAACCAAAGTCACCATTAGAACTAGAGTCACCAACATAACCAAAGTCACCAACTGTACCTATAAAAAATCAACCCTCCCACTCACGGGTGGAGACTAGGTCAGGGTAAGGCAAGGGTAACTTAAAAATCGCAGGTGCACTTGAAAGTAAAATCATCACAACACAGACGTGTATGATAAAAATACCTTCACTTGAACTTCATCACAGTGTGGTATATGACATGAATGCACTAATCGAACCACATCCTATAGCCTTCATGTCCCCACTCTATTCCTAGGTTTTCTATGAGTCCGGGTACTGGGCCTTTTACCTCAAAAAGTATCATCCCAACCCCACAAAGAAACAATACAACAACAATATCTAGAGTATAGGAAAGAATAAAATAAAATGCGATGCATGAAGACATACAATCAAAGCATATAATCAAATAGAGCTAAAAATCAATAAACACATAAACACCCATTAGAAAAGAAAATAAACACTAGCTAGGACTGACTTCGGGATAGACCAGCATTTGGTCTCCCTTTCCATAGTGAAGTCGCCAACTGAAACAAACAGTTGAAATCATCAAAGATAAAACTCAATGAAGTTTCCATCTGTAATACGATGGGAGAACTGACTTAGATGTTTTGTGTTTTATCGCAATTGTTGCGGATATCAAGAGTTGCCATCGAATTTTATTTTATCCAATAAAGGAAAGGGTGAAAAGAACAGGAAATACCTTTTGAAAATTTTCTTGAGTTCGGGGGGTAGTGTGATACGGTGGGAGAACTGACTTGGTGTTTTGTGTTTTATCATAATTTTTGCGGATAGCAAGAGTCACCACCGACTTTTCTTTTATCCAATAAAGGAAAGGGTGAAAAGAACAGGAGATACCTTTGAGATATTTTCTTGAGTTCGGGGGGTAGGTTATGAAAAGGAAAGGTGTTAGCACCCTTTTCATCAGTAGTTTTCTAAGGGCTCTTAGTTGCTTTCTAGATCACTTGAAAATGCTTTGTTTGAAAATGTGTTTTGTGATGGGTGTATGTTTGAAAATATTTTGAAAACGCCTTTGTTTCGGTAAACTTTGTAATGATTCTCATCTCTATAAGAATGTATACAAAGTGTTGGTTTTGAAAATAATTTAAAGAGATGTTTGTTTTTGAAGATGTTTTGAAAGTGTAAGTGTGGAAATGGTTTTAGTTTGTGAGCAAGCAACTACTAGCGTCCTACCTACTCAAAAGGTCTTTGTTCTTTTCCTCCTCCTTTAGATGTTTCTATCTTTCCATTGATTGGTAAGAAGCCCCATCATTCGATGTGAAGGGGCAGGTGTGGGTCATCGTATAGCCATGAATGGAAACATTGTGAGATATCTTAACATTTCTCTTAAGGGACTATGATCATTTGTAAGGCAACATTCGTAGTGTCATCGAGGGACTATGATCTTGTATTTTAATTATTTTTGCTAAGATGGCTCACATGCACATATTGACTATTTTTCTCAAAGCAACAAGTAGGGTTAACCCTAGAGGTGTAAGTGTGCAAGTTTTTATTTTTTCATACATTGTCTTGTCTTGAATTAGGATTTTATAAGGTTAATTTTGTATCTTTCCAAACACACCCTAGTTACTAACATTTATGAAAGCGATAAAATTGCGGAAAATAAATGTTCTATGCTATTACATCATTTGAGGGATGGGGGATACAAATGTACAAATGAGGATTGTAAGAAATTAAACCTAATTATCTATTACAAACCATATTGAATAGCTATGAAGAAAATATATGAAATATGTAAAAAAAATCCCAAAAGAGAGAAAAAAAACAAATCTTTCGACATCCTGTGTTAAAGCATGTGTCGAAACATGCTTATATGCATCAACACATATCCTTCTTTCGAACCTGTAAATCCAAATCGAAGCATAATGTTATGTGACGAATCACACACCCTTTTTCCTTTCTGTTTGGGCCTGTAAAATAGTATGTTTCGAAGCCTAAGGCTTTGTGTCGAATCACGCTGTAATTTTTTCACTCCAACATTGTGTCATGGTTTGTACAGGTTAGTTATTAACATATAATTGACAAGAAAAGAAGACAAACAAAAGGTTAGCTTCGAAGGCAATGGTTATTACATGTTATATTTGAAGATAAATCATCAATGATGCTTGAAATGAAGGGTTTAAAGTCAAGAAGACTTACCTTGAAGATGTGATTTTTATTTCGAACTTGAGTTGCTGCCTTGAATGTTCTTGAGTTCGAAAGAAAAAAACAGAGGTATTTTTTTTTTAGGTTCTGGGTTTAAGAGTGTTTTAAGGCTTCAACATTCATGTTCGTTCCTCTCTCTTTTTTTTTTCTTTTCTTCTCTTTTTTTCTTGCCAAAAGCCACCCTTTTGTATGTTGTGAAACAACTTACTTATGGAAGAGTCTTGCTGGGGTTATTTTTGGGGGGGGGGGGGGAACAAATAAAATTTGAACTGTTTGGGTATGCTCTTTTCATAGCTTTTGAGGTGCAGCTCGTATATGCTAATTTGGTGCAAATATAGGACTGAGGTAATGTAGGCATGAACTGGTTTAGGAGCAGCATAGTAGGACTGCTTTACAATAGTTTTGGAGTGTTGTGGCAGCTTGGTGCAGGGCTATTTCATAGCAGTACAACTGACTATTTTTTGACATGGTTTTAAGTTGTTATGTGGACAGTTCAGTAAGCTTGGGCTTGGCAGCATATAAGACTTTGTTCAGCAGTAGTCTGGACAACATTTTTTGAAGCATGCCACTAGTTTGGTTTTCCCCAAGCATCTTGAATCTCTTAAAGATGTCGAATACTTCGTCCTTTCATTTTGATCACATAGATCCACAACCTTAGACCAAACTAATCAACAGATAAAACAATATTTGTTTCCACCAATTGTATGTTCTTCGAATGGACCATACTCATCTGAATTTACCACTTACTTCGTCCTTTCGTTTTGATCACATAGATCCCCAACCTTCGACCAAACTCATCAACAGAAAAAACAATATTTGTTTCCACCAATTGTATGTTCTTCGAATGGACCACATTATTCTAAATGTACCACTGACTTTATCCTTTCGCTTTGATCACATAGATCCACAACCTTCAACCAAACTCATCAGCAAACAAAACAATATTTGTTTCCACCAATTGTATGTTCTTCGAATGGACCACATTCATCTGAATGTACCACTTTGAGTATGCAAGATGATCTCATTGGCATAGTCAAAATGAAGGATTTCTGGATTGCTTTCCTACCAGTAACCATATCTTGAGTAATATGTTAATTAAGTGGTCGAAAGTTTAAATGTCCAAACCTCAAATGCACAACCAACTATCCTGGTGATCAAACAGTTTTCAAACATTGAACTTCTGTCGGATTGATCATTATCTTAAATGTCCTGCTTTTTCGACAATGGAGATTTTAAGACGAAATTGTTCTTGGTGTTGAACAATCTCAAAACTCCATCTTTCATACAACTGAGGAGATTTTTCGACTAGTTGTCTAACACTTAGCAAGTTGCACTTTATTCCAAGTACATAGAGCATATCTTTAGTCATAACTTTTCCTGCATTACTCATTTGAAAGATTATGTTGCCAGTACCTTCTTCTTGAAATGAACTATTATCAACAAGTTTTTTTGTTAAATTGTAATTTATAGTGTTGAAACTATGTGTGTCAAAGGGTTTAGAGGTGGATCGAAGCAAGTTGCTCGAAGGAAGCCATTGCCCAGTTGAAGCTTGGGGATTGAAGCAAGTATGAAGATAAACAACATGTCAGCTATCAATCTGGCGAAGAACCCAATAATACATGGTCAAAGAAAGCATATCGAAATGAGGTTCCATTATCTCCGAGAGCAGGTAGCAGATGGGGAGATGAATTTGGAACAGTGCAGAACTGAGAATCAGATTGAAGACATCATGGCGAAGGGAGTGCAGGTCAAATTATTCAGAAGACTAAGAACCATGATAAATATAGATTTTTTTAGACATAATGAATTAGGTGGTGTGTTAAATTATAATTTATAGTGTCGAAACTATATGTGTCGAAGGGTTTAGAGGTGGATTGAAGTAGGTTGCTCGAAGGAAGCCATTGCCCAGTCGAAGCTTGGGGATTGAAGCAAACTTGATCTTCTTCGACTTGTCAAAATCTGCCAACCACTCCTTTTGATCAGTCATGTGGTTCGAACAACTTGCACCATATTTTAAGTTTGACATGGTTATCTGCAACTGCAAACCCTTTTTTGTCTGCTCTACCCTTTTGACAGTTTCCTCTTCCTTCTTTCGAGGATTCAGAAGTTACATCTTCAACCTGATGCTTGAGAGCCCAATATGATCCATGGAAACTATATGAGGCATTAAAAATATAATTTTACTTGTGCAAACTCAAACCCTAATTTTGAGGTATTAGTGCTGAGGAGGTGGCTTGACCTAGTCAATACTTGTGCAAACTTGAGCTTTTGAAAATCTTTGTGAGAAATGTGTTGAGAAAAGAGAGGGAAAATTTTGGGGGTACAACAGATGCCCCAGTTCAATCTTCTTAAATCTGAAGAGTTAGATTGGCGAGTCCGCCATTCGTGACTTGAAGGTGGAAGATGATTGAACACTAGAGTGCTAAGAAATTTGCACACGATGATGTGGTGGTTAATTGTGTCGAGAATGGGCTTAAAGATTCCATTTGGAGAGGTGAGAGAGTCTGTCGGGGATGGGCTTACAGATGCCATCTAGAGTGACTGTTGGTAGAAATTGGAAGAAGTATCAGAATAAATCTTTGGTCAATTTATACTGAAACAATAGATGTCTTGAAGGAAGTTTTTTTCATGTAAATAGTCACCCCGTCTTGTTTTGAGAATTGATTTATAATCAATTTGTTGGTAAACCCAATCTATTTCGGGAGTTAATACCATTGGTGATAAAGATAGTCACCCCATCCTGTTTCGGGAATTGATCTTTACCTAACCCAAAAAGAATGAAAGATAGTTTACCCATCCTGTTTTAGGAGTTATTCTTCAATCTGCTCATGTAGATAGTTGTCCTGTCTTGTTTTAGGTATTAATCTACAATCAGTTGTTCACAAATAATTGTCTTGTCTTGTTTCAGGTATTAATCTGGAACTTGTTTTTTGTTGCTGTAGAGATAGTTGCCCTGGCTTGTTTCAAAAATTAATCTCTGACCTTAGAGAAAGAAATATAGTTTCCTCGTCCTGTTTCAGGAGTTAATCTTTAATCTACTCATGTAGATAGTTGCCTTGTCTTGTTTCAGGTATTAATCTATAATATGTTGTTCACACATAGTTGTCCTGTCTTGTTTCAGATATTAATCTGGAAAAGATAAAGATTTTTGTTGTATGCAATGTCATGATGCATGATGTTCTTAAAATAAATGAGATTGTGCTATATGTATTTTGTATTCATATGCTATGATGTTTGTAAAATAATGTATGAATGCAATATATGAACTGATCAGTTGTTCTTTGTAGCATCGTTAAATTGAGGGAAAATAAATCCCTGACTGCTATCGGGGATGAAGACTGTGATTCTTCATTATTTGTTGAAGTTGGATGGTTGGGAGATGGATTTCCGTGGCTAGAGAAATAAAACTCTACTGGGGAAAGAAAACTCTTTAAGATGCTTGGGGATTTTTATGAAGCCCTGTTAGGGAACCCAAGAAGTTTATGAACCATGTTGTGGAATTCTTCAAGATGCTGGGGAGATGATTGGAGACTCTTGCTCTGCAGGGGATGTCGAAACCTTTGACATCAATAGGCTGTATGCTGAGGAGATGGCAGTGACTTTGCAGGAGGATGTCTCTGTCTCTGTATCTATTGTGGGATGTATCTGCGGGGATTTACAGATGGCTTTTTAGACATTGTCCCGTTTCTTAAAGCCATTAGTAACTATCTTTCTGTTTTTATGTGTGTATTCGTAAACGGTGATTATATTCAGATGCATATGTTAAAAATAAACACTAGACGTTTTTTTTTGCAAAACAAAACAGGAAAATAAAACAAATAGTTTATGCACTTTCAAAGAGGTACTTTTTGTATTAATCTGAAGAAGTCTGCCTATAACAGGCGTTTTTGTACAAGGAGACAAACATCCTAGTAAGAGAATGCCGTCGTGAGAATGAAAACTATACAAAGCAGTATACAAAGAAAAAAAAACAGCTATCTGAAATAATCCAATTGGATTCTCATTCTGCTATTGACTTTATATCTTTGAGAGTATCATCACTTTAATGCTTGACCGAAGCTGACTGGATTGATTAGTACCATTTGAATTTGCCACTTGATACTGAAGTCTGTCTCTGAGGTGATCCAACAGGACATAGTTGTACGCTTTTAATCCCTAACTTGATATTCCTGACGTCTGACCTTTTTTTAAAAGCTTTAAACATAAGTTTCTAGTACATCTGACCATGACAGACAACCGCGAGCTTTTTCTCGTCAATCAGGTTCAATTGGTCAAGTCGAGTTTGAATCTAATCGTCTTTATTTAAACCAGCATCCTTCATGATTCTTAAGGAAGGGATCTGGACTTCGATGGGTAGGATAACTTCCATACTGTATACCAGAGAGAAAGGAGTTGCCCCTGTTGACATGCACACTGAGGTACGGTAACCGTGAAGAGTGAATGGTAACATCTCGTGCTAGTCTTTGTATGTCAATGTCATCTTCTGTATGATCTTCTTGATGTTTTTATTGGCGGCCTCCACAGCGCCATTCATCTTCGGTTGGTAAGGTGAAGAATTATGATGTTGAATCTTAAATTGTATGCAGAGCTCGGTGATCATAGTAATATTGAGATTGGTACCATTATCTGTGATGATTCTTTCTCGAGTACCATACTGAAAGATAAGGTTATGTCTGATGAACCGGACCATGATGTTCTTGGTAATAGAAGCAAAGGAGGTTGCCTCGACCCACTTTGTGAAGTAATCAATGGCAACCAAGATGAAGCGGTGCCCATTAGAAACGATAGGTCTAATCTCTCTGATCATATCAATTCCCCACATTATGAAAGGCCAGGGGGCAGTCAGGATGTTCAAGGGAACCGGAGGCACATGTACTCTATCAGCATAGATCTAGCACTTGTGACAAGTTCGGTAATGCTGATAAAAGTTTGCTTCCATAGTGGACCAGTAGTACCCTGCCCACAGAATCTTCTTAGCCATTGTGTTCCCACTAGAATGGGTGCCAAAGTTACATTCGTGCATATCTTCCATAATCTTCTCTGCTTCACTCTTGTCTACACTACTAAGCAAAGTAGAATCGTGGTTGCGCTTGTAGAGGATTCTGTTACTGAGGAAAAACTTGGCAGAGAACCTTCTTAGGAACTTCTTATAATTAACGGAAGCTCCCTCGGGATACTCTTGGGCCTCGAGGTATATTTTCACTTTGTTGAACCAAGGTTTGTCCACTACTTCTTCAGTATGCACCTCATAACAGTATGCTGGTTCGTCCAATCTCTCAATAGTGATCTAAGGAGCTTCATTATACCATCTGACTTTAAACATGGATGACATAGTAGCTAGTGTGTCTTCTAATTGATTTTCTTCTCGTGGAAAATGCTCAAAGGTAACTTCTTCAAAGTGTGGAATCAGTGTCAACACATGCTCTCGATAAGGGATGAGATTATGATGCTTAGTGTGCCATTATCTTTTGATTTGACTGATTACCAAGGTCGAGTCTCAAAATACATTCAAGAATTTGATTCTCAAGTCGATAGTAGCTTTGAGACACATAATGCATGCTTCATATTCAGCCATATTGTTGGTACAGTTGAAACATAGCCTGGCAGTGAAATGAGTATGACCACCTTCGGGAGATATGATCACAACATCGATGCCATTGCCAAGTGCATTAAAAGCTCCATCAAAAACCATAGTCCATCGGAAACCTTTTTCAGGTCCTTCATCTGGTTTAAGTTCTTCATAATCAGTCACTAACATGATGTCCCCGTCCGGGAACTCAAAATTCATGGATTGATAGCCGTCCACAGCCTGATGAGCCAAATGATCAGTTAGTACACTTCCTTTTATTGCTTTTTGGGTAGTGTATTGAATGTCATATTCGGTCATAACCATTTTCCATCTTGTTATTCTTCTAGAGAGAACGGGCTTCTCGAATATTTATTTGATATGATCCATTATAGATATCAACAAAGTGGTGTGGTTCAACATATACTGTCTTAGTCGGCGAGCAGCCCATGCCAAAGCACAACAAGTTTTCTTGAGCAGTGAGTATCTTTTTTCACATTCGGTAAACTTTTTTCTAAGGTAGTATATTTCATGCTCTTTTCAACAAGACTCGTCATGCTGCCCAAGAACACACCCCATTGAGTTGTCTAATACTGTTAAGTACATGATTAGAGGTCTTCCTTCAACCGACGACATCAAAATTGGATGTTCTTCAAGATACTCCTTGATTTTGTCAAAGGAAATCTGGAAGTTGTCATTCCACTTCACGACTTGATCTTTCTTTAGTAATTTGAAGATTGACTCATAAGTAGCGGTTAGGTGGGAAATGAATCTGGCAATATAGTTTAGACGTCCCAAGAATCCCCTAACTTTCTTCTCAGCACAGGGAGTTGGGATTTCTTGAATAACTTTAACCTTCACAGGATCTACTTCAATACCTTTGTCGCTGACAATGAAACCTAAGAGCTTACCAGATCTTACTCCAAAGGTGCACTTGTTCGGATTTAGTCTTAACTTGTACTTCCTCAGCCTTTCAAACAGCTTTTTCAGGTGGTCAAGGTGCTCTTCTTCAGTTTGAGACCTAGCTATCATATCTTCAACGTAGATCTCTATCTCGTGATGGATCATGTCATTAAATTAGGGTACCATAGCACGTTAATAGGTTGCCCCAACGTTCTTCAACCCAAACGGCATAACTTTGTAGAAAAAGGTGCCCCACTGCGTGACAAAAGTTGTTTTCTCCATATCTTCAGGTGCCATTTTAATTTGATTATACCCGGAGAAACCGTCCATGAAGGAGAATATCTTATGTTGTGCAGTGTTGTCAACTAGAACATCAATATTGGGAAGAGAAAAGTCATCCTTAGGGCTCGCCTTATTCAAATCTTTGTAATCCACACACATGTGCACCTTGGCGTCCTTTTTGGGTACCGGTACCATGTTTGCAACCCATTATGGATAAGAAGTAACAGCTAAGAACCCGACATTAAATTGTTTCATAACTTCAGCCTTGATCTTTTCTGACATTTCAGGCCGCATACGATGAACCTTCTACTTCACTGGAGGACAATCTTCTTTTGTTGGTAGACTGTGAACAACAATATCAGTGTCTAGCCTCGGCATGTCTTTGTATGACCAGGCGAAGATCTCAATATAGTCATGTAACATCTGGATTAACCTCTCTTTTACACTCTGCTCCAAGGTGGCACCTATCCTGAATTCTTTCTTATCCTCTTCAATACCCAAGTTTACCGTCTCGACTGGCTCTTCATGAGGTAGTATTGCTCTTTCCTCCTATTGTAACAACCTATCAAGTTCTCTTGGTACTTCAAAATCTTCCTCACCTTCCTTCTCAGCTTGGTAGATTGGATTTTCCAAATCATAACTAGAAATAGCAGAAACGTTATCAATGGGATCCAGAGTGGATGTGGATCTGCAATTTGATATGTGGGTATGTGTAAGAGAGCATAACTATTTTGATAAAGTAAAAGAAGAAAAGAAAAACAAAGAGCGCAAAATTTTTATGCAAGACGTCCAATGATTTATTTATGACATATGAAAGTAAAATGATAACCCTCACAAATAAACCGTTGTGCCTCGGGTAAGACACAAGGCTTTAGAGTTTAAATTTTTCGAATATTACATATCCTAATAAGAAAACAAAAAGACGATTACTCCTGGATGAAAGTAATGGTGTGATATGGTGGCAGAACCGACTGTTAATACTGGTTTGTGTTTTGTATTCGCAAATGTCGCGGTAAGCAAGATTCGCCACCGTCTTTTCTTTTATCCAACGTAGGAAAGGGTGAAAAGAACAGAAAAAGACCTTTTTCGAGATTTCTGAGTAAGGGAGGTAGATTATGGAAATGGAAGGTGTTATCACCCTTTCCATCCATGGTTTTCCATGTGCTCTTAGGTACTTACTCATTTTGAAAATTGCTTTCGTGTTTGTGTGAAAAAAGTTTTGTTTGAAAATGCCTTAGTGCGGCGATTCGCTTTATGATAACCCTTGTATCAGTCCTCAAGAGTGTGATAAAGCGTTTTGAAAACTTTGTTTGAAAAGTGTTTGAAAGTGTGGTGTGAAAATTTCTTTGAGCATGTATATAACAGTTACCTACCTACTCGAAAAAGGCTGTTCTTTTCCTCCTATCCTTTAGACAGTGTTATCCTACTATTAGTGAGTAGGTAACCCTAGTCGTTGGATGTTGAGGGACTATAGAAAAGGGAAGCAATGTTCATTGAAGGCAACATGTAAGGATAGCTTAGCACTTCGAAGGGACTATCATCATAAGATCACTTCTCGTAGGCAACTCGAGGGACATTTAGAGACTATGATCTTTATGATGACTTTAAACTGAGGGTCTTTGTTAGGAGTATCCCTATATTCGAGGGACATGACCATTGGTTCCGAGGCAATCAAGTGAGGTATACCATAAGGGTGAAAGTGTGTAATAGTGTGCTATTTCAGATATTTTATCTTGCAGCTTAGTGATCTAAGACTGAGTATTTAATTCTTGCCATACACACCAAATTTACTAGCTGTTTATATACAGTCATGTAATATAGTGCAGAAAGTAAAACCTATAGCTATTACAAAGCTTTGGGGCAATTACATTTATATTTGACTGAAAATGTAAAATGCAGAAATTAAAACCCTAAGGGAAAATGTAAATGCGCGTATGAATTGAAAATGCGTCTAAAATCCTAAGTGAAAGCAATTTTTGTTTGTTTTTGTTATGAAAATAAATTGAATTAAAATCCTAAGTCTATTAAATTTTAGTTTTTTAAGAAAATATTAACATAATTAATTAATTAATTGACAAAATTAATTTAATGTAAAAAGTTAAGCCTAATGTTTTTTGGGGTTTTTTCAATGTTAATTAGAGCTTAGAAGAAGTAAGGATAAACAACCAAAAGAAAGGAAACACAATCGAAAGACCAAAAATAGGAAACAAAAAGAATGAATTCCTGGAAGTAAAGTCTGGATCGAAGAGGCCTGGGTTGCTCTTCGATCCAATGAGATGATCGAAGACCTCGTACAAGGGTCTTGGGGGGTGCTAGATCTACAAGCAAATTCGTTAGAAATTAAAAATCCAAGGCCTGGGATTCAAACCATGGTCCCTTTGATTGCACAAATTCCCGTTCACCACCTGAGCTGCTTGCTTATTCGAAGTGAATGACACCTGCTTTTGGTCCTGCAAATTAGTTAATTCGAAACTAAACAACACAGGAAAAACATCCTATTCAATATCAATCCCTGAACCCGAATATGGGTTGGTTTCGATTTGTCATAGCTAGTATCATGGATTTCAAAAGTAGCCATCTTCGGAAAACTCTATCCATGGTGTTCGAACGTATGAACATTGAAACTTGCATACACTTTGTTAATTCGCTCACAAATAATAACAAAAATGATGAATATGCAATCATGAGTCTAATTTAAAATTAAGGGGGATCGAACATTCTTACCATTGGAGGCGCCTGGATCTGCAGTCCTGGGTGTAAGATGGCTGGGGCACGAACGAGTGTACGCCTGTATGAAATCCAAGAACACGATTAGAGTGTCAACCTGGACGGAAGGTGCCTGCAATGGAGTTTTGACAACTTTGGAATTTGATGCTATTTTCTAGACTTTCGTAGGGCAGGTTGGTGTTTTTGCAAGGCAATATGTGTGTGTCTCTGTGTGGTAGTCTCCGTGAGTTTCCGTGTGCTTTTTCTCTGAGATCATGAAGTTTTTATAGACAAGGGATTTTAGGTCAATGTTTGTGTATCAAATCTTGGTCCATTATGATGAAGAGATTTGATTTAATTTCTTCATAAAGACTTTCTATATTTGATTCAATCAAGTGCCAATCTATTTTCATACATTACTGCCAGCCTGTTATGAGTTGTTTGGGCCTCCAACATGATGAAAATCGAAAGCTGACCTTCCCCTGCAGATCCACTTCCCTTCGAGTTTGCTCTCTTTGAAGGATCTAAGCTCCAATTTGAATTATTCCAGCTTCAATGTCATCGCCCCTTCGATTGAGCCTCCCTCTACTTCGATTGCTTAATTCGAAAAGAATCTCCCTGGTTGAATCAGCTCTTGTGGATTTGTGAATAACCAAGGTAAGAATATGGCCTTTAATTCAAAAATTGAACCCACAATCAACATTGAATTCTTTCCATATTTCAAAGGGAAACGTGCCATTTTGAACTTTGGGTGAACCTGGACAGGTTAGAATATGAGTTTTTGCTTAGTCATGCCAGCCTATTTCATTCCTTCGAATCTGCTTTCTTTGCCTGCTTCAAAGTCCAATTCGAATCTATTCATAACATTCCCTATTAGACAACTTCGACCAGCCCTTGGCCTTGTGATGAGTCTAAGTTCTGATTCGAAGTGTTCAGAACTTCCTTCATCAGAGCATCTTAGATTAAGACAAACTCTGCACTAAAATGCCATTCGAAGTTCATTTCATTCTGATGTTATGATTGAGGGGAACTCTGAAGTTCCAGTCGAAGGACACTCTGAAATTCCAGTCAAAGGACCTTTTGGAATTCCAATCGAAGGGCCTTTGTCCATATTAATCGAAGGACCTTTGTCCAGATACCAATCAAAGGGTACTTGTTAAAATTCCAATTGAAGGACACTGTTACAATGTCAATCGAAAGGTACTTGTTAAAATTCCAATCGAAAGGCCTTGTTAATAGGCCAATAGAAGGACCTTTGTCCATGCCAATCGAAGGGCGCTATGTAGATGCCAATCGAAAGAAATTTTGGAGATGCCAATCGAAGGATACTTAACCATCGTTTGAAAAATTTCCTTGTTTTAGGCAAAGGTTTGTAACCACCTATGCAAGAGGAAATCTTGGAAAAAAATGAGAAGGCAAATTTTGGGGTACAACAGTTGCCCCTGTTCAATATTCTTAAACCTGAGGATGTAGATTGGATAGTTTTCCTTTCGTGGTCGAAAGGTGGAAGATGATTGAACACTAGAGTGCCCAGAAATTTGCGCTCGTCTGAGATGATACTTGACTGTGTAGATAGTATCGGGAATGGGCTTTATAGATTCCATTTGGAAAAGATGAAGGAAGATCGTCAGAGATGGGCTTAAAGATGCCATCAGAATGTGACGGAGATTCGTCGGAGATGGGCTTAAAGATGCAATCCAGAACAATGATGATTTCATGAGATATCCCTTTGTGGGAATTCTTGATATTGCTGTTAGAGAGGACTCCGCTGAGAAATGTTGGTCTTTGTCTTGGAACATAGATTTTTAGGAGCTTCATGTTAGAACATAGTTTGATTCTACAACCCTTGAGTAAAGTTTTGATGATAACAAAATACAAAGAATAAAATTATTCCTAAGGTATATACAAAGAACAATTATGCTCCTGAAAATTATGTTTTGTATATACAGAAGTTCTGATGGAATCAGCATCAGAAGATCAGTAATATGTGCTACACGCTGAAGCTTGATGACCAGAATCTGCGCATAAACAAATACACTCTGACTCTGATCAAAGACATCTTTATCAAGTCATCAACACTCTGAAGTGTTATCAGCAGTTAAAGCAAAGAAGACTCTGAAGCGTTATTAATTATTCAAAACAGAATTAAATGCTAACAGCTTTCTTCAGACAAGATCTTCTTCAAAAGGAAAGTGTGTTATTATCATTAAACTTGCTTTATGGACAATGTATCTTTGCCTTGCCTATATAAACAAGTATGCTTGAGAAAAGAAGCACGCATGTACTCACAAAATTTGCCAAGCCTTCCAAACCACGCATATTCAAAAGCTTTAGCAAATTCATTTTATTCCAAGCTTAATTTGTGTAACTATCACAGTTGTGATATACTGTTTTGTTAGAAAACAACAACACACTCTTGTTCATTTCTTGTAAAAGATTTCCTTGAGATAAACCGGTTTGTGGTTATATTCAAGAAGACTTTAACAGTTGTTAAAGTAGCTGTTGTAATTCTTTGAGAAGAGTGGATTAAGACCTCGTTGGAGAGAGGCGAAATCACCTTGACGGGTGGACTGGAGTAGTTTGAGATCAAACGAACCAGGATAAAAATACTGTGTCTTAAAGTTGTTTATTATTTGATCCAAGTTTTTCAATTCAACCCCCCCCCCCCCCCCCCTTCTTGTGTTTTTCACATCTTCAATTGGCATCAGAGCGCCTGGTTCTGAGCTTATAACACTTAACCGTGTTAGTACAAAATCCAGCATCAGAAAAACACAATGGCAGGACCAAGTCAAAACATCAGCAACGACAACAATGAAGAAAGGGACAGATTCAGTGGCAAACCTCCAGTCTTTGATGGAGAGAACTTTGACTACTGGAAAGACAGAATGAGAGTTTCTTTCTGGCCCATGATGTTGATCTGTGGGAAATGGTGACTAATGGATACACACACCCAGTGGATGGACGTGGTCAGAAGATTGACAGGAAAATGATGTCTGATCAGCAAAAGCGTGAATTCAGAAATCATCACAAGGCCAGAACAATTCTTCTCAGCGCCATCTCTTATTCAGAATATGAGAAGATATCAAACAGAGAAACTGCCAAGAATATGTTTGACTCTCTGAGAATGACGCATGAAGGCAACATTCAAGTCAAAGAAACCAAAGCCCTTGCGCTCATTCATAAGTATGAGGCATTCAAGATGGAAGAGAGTGAATCAATAGAAACTATGTTTTCAAGATTTCAAATTCTTGTTGCTGGTCTAAAAGTTCTTGACAAAGGGTATTCCACTGCTGATCACGTTAAGAAGATCATCAGAAGCTTTCCAAAACAGTGGAGGCCAATGGTCACAACGCTTAAGCTAGCCAAGGATCTCAACAAAATCTCTCTGGAGGAACTTGTCAGCTCCCTCAGAAGTCACGAGATAGAGCTAGAAGCAGATGAACCTCAAAAGCAAGGTAAGCCATTAGCTTTAAAATCTAACAGAAAATCTGACTCCAAAGTTTTGCAGGGTGTGGAAGAAACCTCTGATGGGTCCTCATCAGAAGAAGATGAACTGTCTCTCCTCTCCAGAAGGGTGAACCAATTGTGGAAGCAGAGGCAAAGGAAGTTCAGGAATCCCAGAAGATCAGAAAATCAGAATGAATCTTCCTCCGAATACAGAAGGTTAGAATCCTCCTCTGGACACAGAAGATCTGAAGGTTCTTCAGGAAACTGAAAGCCAAACAAGAAAGACATCATCTTCTATGAATGTAACGAGTAAGGGAACTACAAAAGTGATCGCCCAAAGCTTCAGAAGGAGAAGCCCAAAAAGAAGTTTGGCAGGGAAAAGAAGAAAAGTCTCATGGCTACATGGGATGATTCTGACACATCTGAAGCTGACTCAGAATCAGATGATGAAAGAGCAAACATAGCTCTCATGGCAAACATAACTGAAGACATTGAAGCTTCTGATTCAGACTCTGAATCAGATACAAAAGAGAAAATGTGGGTACCTAAGGATAAAATAATACATGTGGCAGATATCTTTAGCAGCAAAGCAAAGAAACCAACCATGGTACCTGGACTCTGGCTGCTCACGACACATGACAAGAAGAAGGCATATGTTCCAAAGCCTGGAACTTAAGCCTGGAGGCCACGTAGGCTTTGGAGGAAATCAGAGAGGAAAGATCATTGGCTCTGGAACAGTAGGTAATGGAAATCTTCCCTCTATAAGTAATGTTTTATTAGTTGATGGATTAATGCATAACCTGTTATCCATATGTCAATTAAGTTATAACGATTATGATATAATCTTCAATCAAAATTCATGCAAAGCTGTTAGTTAGAAAGATGGGACTATCCTATTTAATGGAAAGAGGAAAAACAACATATATAAAATCAAACTTTCTGAACTGAAAAGTCAGAACGTAAAGTGTCTTCTGTCTGTTAACAACGAGCAATGGATCTGGCACAGAAGATTGGGACATGTTAGTATGAGAAGAATATCTCAGATTAACAAACTCAATCTGGTCAGAGGACTTCCTAACCTGAAGTTCAATTCAGATGCTCTTTGTGAAGCATGTCAGAAAGGCAAGTTTGCAAAACCAGCTTTCAAATCTAAAAACGTTGTTTCCACCTCCAAGGCATTAGAACTTCTGCACATTGACTTATTTGGACCAGTTAAAACTGCTTCAGTCAGTGGCAAGAAGTATGGGTTAGTAATCGTAGATGACTATAGCAGATGGACATGGGTAAAGTTATTAAGGCACAAGGAAGAGTCACACTCTGTGTTTGTTACCTTCTGAAACCAAGTTCAGAATGAAAAGGATCTTAGAATCATCAAAGTCAGAAGTGATCATGGTAGAGAATTTGAAAACAAAGATTTTGAGTTATTCTTTAATGATAAAGGCATTCTGCATGATTACTCTTGTCCTAGAACTCCCCAGCAAAATGGAGTTGTAGAACGAAAGAACAGAACATTGCAAGAAATTGACAGAACCATGATCAACGAGACTAACGTTGCTAAGATCTTCTGGGCAGAGGCAATAAACACAGCGTGTTACATTCAGAATAGAATCTCCATAAGACCTATTCTGGAAAAGACTCCCTATGAATTGTGGAAGAACAGAAAGCCCAACATTTCCTATTTTCACCCATTTGGATGTACATGTTTTATTTTGAATACAAAAAATTATTTGAACAAGTTTGAATCTAAAGCACAAAAGTGTATTATGTTAGGATATTCTGAACGCTCAACATGGTATAGAGTATACAATACAGAAACACAGATTGTGGAGGAGTCAATCAGTGTTCGTTTCGATGATAAGCTTGACTCTCAAAAGTCAAAGAAGAATGAATTCCTTACAGGTATGGAAGTTGAACTCACAGGTACTGAAGACAAATTATCATAAGCTCTCAACATAGACACTCCCTCAACATCATAAAGAGTCACTGCAAGCAATCCAGCACCTTCTGTTGATCAACTCCAGAAAAGACCATCCAGAAGCAGCATGGATCACCTAGAAGAAACAATCTTAGGAAGGAAGATTCAATCAGAACAAGATCTACCTTCAGAAACTCTGAAGAATCCCTCATGGGACTGGTTTCTCTAATTGAACCAACAACAATTGATGAAGCACTTGTGGACAATGACTGGATTCTAGCAATGCAAGAGGAGCTAAATCAATTCACAAGAAATGACGTATGGGATCTAGTTCCCAAACCAAAAGGATTCAATGTCATTGGTACAAAATGGGTG
Source organism: Vicia faba (assembly GCA_948472305.1). Lineage (NCBI taxonomy): Eukaryota > Viridiplantae > Streptophyta > Magnoliopsida > Fabales > Fabaceae > Vicia > Vicia faba. The sequence goes on along the minus strand of OX451736.1, from coordinate 69,343,358 downwards.
TTCAGAAACAAACTGAATGAACAAGGTGATGTCATCAGAAACAAAGCACGATTGGTAGCATATGGTTATAGTCAGCAAGAGGGGATAGACTATACAGAAACCTTTGCTACAATCGCCAGGTTAGAATCTATCAGACTCTTAATTTCATTTGTTGTTAATAAAGGAATCACTCTGTATTAGATGGATGTTAAGAGTGCATTCTTAAATGGCTATATAGAAGAAGAGGTATATGTGCACCAACCCCATGGTTTTGAAAGTTCCAAAAATCCAGAATATGTTTTCAAACTAAAGAAGTCACTCTATGGTCTGAAACAAGCTCCCAGAGCTTGGTATGAAAGACTAAGTAACTTCCTGCTAGAAAAGGAATTCACCAGAGGGAAAGTGGACACAACCTTGTTCTGTAAGACAGTTAAGAATGACATTTTAGTATGTCAGATTTATGTTGATGACATCATATTTGGATCCACTAAACCCTCTCTGGGAAGAAAGTTTGCTAAATGTATGCAGGAAGAATTTGAGATGATCCTAATGGGGGAACTAAAATTCTTTCTGGGCATTCAGATTAATCAAACCCCAGAAGGAACTTACATTCATCAGAGCAAATTTGTCAGAGAACTTCTAAAGAAATTTGATCTCTCAGAATGTAAGCCATCAAAGATTCCAATGCATCCCACGTGCATTCTGGAAAGAAAAGAGGTAAGTAAAAAGGTAGAATAGAAGGTCTACAGAGGTATGATTGGTTCTCTTCTCTATCTGACGGCTTCAAGGCCTGACATTCTATTCAGTGTTTGCATTTGTGCTAGATTCCAATCAGATCCTAGAGAATCTCACTTAACAGCAGTTAAGCGAATTTTCAAGTATCTGAAAGGTACTACTAATCTGGGTTTGTTTTATAGAAAATCAAGTGATTACAGCTTCATAGGATACTGTGATGTTGATTTCGCTGGAGACAGAGTAGAATGTAAAAGCACCTCTGGAAGCTACTAGTTTCTGGGAGAAAATATGATCTCATGATCCAGCAAAAGACAATCCACAATAGCTCTATCAACAGCAGAAGCTGAATACATAGCAGTAGCTGGATGCAGCACACAAATGCTCTAGATGAAAAGTCAACTTGAGGACTTCAAGATATTTGAGAGTAACATCCATATCCTCTGTGACAATACTTCTGCTATTTGTCTCAGTAAAAAAATCCTATTTTGCATTCTAGGGCTAAGCATATAGAAATAAAACATCATTTTATTAGGGACTATATTCAGAAAGGGATTCTAAATTTAAAATTTATTAACACAGACCATCAATGGAATGATATCTTTACAAAACCTCTTTCTGAAGATAGTTTCAACTTCATTCTGAAACATCTTAGCATGAAGCTCTGCCCAAAATAAAACTGTTTTGATTCCATATCTTAACCTTCAGAACTTTGTTTATTTTTCCGTGAACTACTGATCAATCTTTCTTCAGATCTTTAGAAGTACAAATTGTATCAGAATCTATCCATAAAGATTTGCGCGCTTCATTTCAAGTATAGAAATGTGCAGTTCACTCAAGCAAACAGGTGCCATCCAGTCATCAGCTACTTTCTGAGGCTGAACACGTGTTCACGTTTCTGAAAGGTCAAAAGTGTTGATTGGATGCATTAGGACACATGTCATGGGTAACCGTTCCAATATCTTTCTGAATCCCCCAAAATCAGCTGTCATTAAATGCTCATAATCGTTATAATTTATTTCTCTCTCTTGCCGTTTATGTTTTCAAAATCTTTTTCAAAATCTATTTAAACACATTTCTCACTCTTTACACTCTTTCACTTTCACTTTCATTTTCTCTACAATCTAATTGATTTCAGTTTGCATCCTTTCTCAAAACCCTTTCAATTTCTTCTCAAAACCTTCGGTGTGAACATGGCTTCCTCAAGAAACCCTACTTCCAGTACTCAAAACAGATTCCTCCGAACAATATGAAGAACCCTTCAGAACTCTCCTCATACCCATCAAAAATCTAGTACTCTCAGAATTGATTGTGGACTTTAACAGTCTTCAAGAGAACAGGTTTAATCTTTCTGAAGAGGTAAAGGCTCAAGGCTGGGACAGATATTTTGACCGACTGGTAGGTCCAACATTCCCAATCCTTGTGAAGGAATTTTGGATTCATTCTTCATCTTCCAACCATCAAGTTACTTCATACATAATGGGGAAGAAGATAGTCATTAATGATGACCTCATTGCAAGATTAATAGGCTACAATGGTGGTGGTGTACGATGCATTGACATGGCTGAAAGATGTGCTGATGTCGCCCTAATTGCTAGAGAAATCTTCACTCTGGGTCTTCCCTCCAACAAGATAAGGGATCTAAAAGATCATCACAGAATATGGGCCAAGATTATTCTGGGATGCATAAACCACAGGAAGCCTACTAGCTCTCCTGACTACATCAATATTGATCAGCAATTTCTGATCTACTTCATCTCCCAGAAGATTAAGGTGAATCTGGCCCATCTGCTGTTTAACCATCTAAGGACTAGTGTTAAGGAAACCAGAGAAGAGGAGTGCACAAAAAGGGACTGGATACCCCTAGGAAGGCTTATATCAGATATTCTAACAGAGAATAAGCTGATTGGTCATCTAACAGAAGCTCAGGAAATCAGCTCTTTGGAAGCTACTGTTGGCAAACAGTTGAATGCAAAGAATCTGAAGAAGATGAAGTTAATTGAGAACATCAAGAAGGAACCCAGTGTCACTTTTTTTGCAACAATCTCCAGCAGAAGAATCCCTCTTGATAACTTTCCCATGTTCTCAGAGATTGATTCTAAACCTGAGATAATAGTCAGATATTTGGATGCATGCAAGGCGGATGATACAGCACCAGATTTGAATATTCAGGATCTGCAGCAGAAGGCTCTAGAAGTTGTGCTGAAGAAAAACAAGAAAAGGAAGGCTGTAGCAGAAGGATCATCCCAACGGACTCCTAAAAAGAGAGGTAATCCTTCTTCTGTAACTGTTTTAAATTCAATTTTTGTATCAACATCTGTACCAATTCCCACTCAATCAGAAAACCCCACACCACAAACACTTGATGACTTTGACATTGAATTTGACCCCTCAGAAACCTTAACTCTTAGAGGATCTCACTCCCTACCTCCAAATCCAAATATTGAAGCAACCCAACAAGAACTTGCAAAAGTTCTATCATATATAGAATCCTTTGACCAACATATATCTGCTCCCATACCGGTAAATCCAAACTCTGAAACCATTTCAGAAGCACCTCAACCAGAAATTCCACTCTCTCCACTACCAGAAACTCATCCACCTTCTCCACAACCTGAACTATTTCAACCAGAAGTTCAAACTTCTGAGGCTCAACCTTCTGAATCCTGCGAACCAGAACTTCATCACCATCAATCCAACCAAACACTTGATTCTGATCCCATTCCCATTCCTGGAATCACTGAACCTCTAAACATAGTATTCCCCAAATTCCCTCTTCACGAGAATCCACTCCACCAAAGACCCCAAATAGTCCAATAATCATTCTAGACTCTCCCACTTCCTCATCAAGTATCAATCCAAGTGACCATACCAAAACTATCATTGACTTAACTGCTTTTGAATGCCTGGCTGCCATAACTAACAAAACAACCATTCCAAAACCAAAACCATCTGAACCCACACCAGATGTTGGTACCAGCTTATTGATATTTGAAACAGAAGTGTAGAAGTGGATGACTTCTCTGAAGCAAGCTAGTCTTGAGTTGATTGATCCTGCTGCATCAGACTACCTTTGGACAAGGTTCAGAAGATGGTTATGTTCTGAAACCCATAAAATGCAAGAATAGAGCTACGGACTAGTTCAACAGAACTTCAGCAACCTACTAAAAGATTTTGAAGATCATGTTCCGAAGGAGCTACTTAAGGAAGAAGCTCTTCCTCTGACAATGCTCCCTGGTCTGAACATCGTCCAGCAGACAGAGTTTAACCAGAGTCAGAAGATCTCAATCTGACTGACTCTTCAGAGCAGATAGTTCCTGCTGAACAACCGGGTCAAAAAGAGGACATTGCAGAATGCTTTGAGAGGCATCCAGTTGCTGAAGATCCTCAAGCTTCCTCATATGAAAGGAAGACTTTAGAAGACCTGAAGAGATCTGATACCTTGATGAAGGAAAGAATGGATAAACAGGATGACAAAATTTCAGAAATCAAGAACATGTTAACCAAGCAGGAGGAAACCAACATCCAAATCAAGGGCTTGTTGGAAGCTTTGTTCACGCGTCTTCCTCCTCCCTCTTAGATTTTCCTGTTTAATCTTTTTTTGTAATATTCTCTACATAGCTCTGAACTTATCATTAATTCTGTTTTAATATAAACTTTTTGGTTCTGATTATGCGTTCTTTTTGATAACTGACAAAAAGGTTGAGAAAGAAAAAGATATTTCAATAGCGAATTCCTGAGACATAAGTCCCAAACATTATAATCTACATAAATTCTCTTTTCCAAAAAGCTTGAACAGGTACAAAACTCTGATGAAAGATACAGTAAGATTCTGATGCTCAAATATTCATGGAGTTCAAAGGAAGTAATCAACTCAGGGGGAGTTTTTCTACTTAACTCTATACTTTTTGTTCCTTACTCTTTATTGAAAAATCTGGTTTTTGTCATCATCAAAAAGGGGGAGATTGTTAGAACATAGTTTGATTCTACAACCCTTGAGTAAAGTTTTGATGATAACAAAATACAAAGAATACAATTATTCCTAAGGTATATACAAAGAACAATTATGCTCCTGAAAATTATGTTTTGTATATACAGAAGTTCTGATGGAATCAGCATCAGAAGATCAGTAATATGTGCTACACGCTGAAGCTTGATGACCAGAATCTGCGCATAAACAAATACACTCTAACTCTGATCAAAGACATCTTTACCAAGTCATCAACACTCTGAAGCGTTATCAGCAGTTAAAGCAAAGAAGACTTTGAAGCGTTATTAATTATTCAAAACAGAATTAAATGCTAACGGATTTCTTCAGACAAGATCTTCTTCAAAAGGAAAGTGCGTTATTATCATTAAACTTGCTTTATGGACAACGTATCTTTTCCTTGCCTATATAAACAAGTCTGCTTGAGAAAAGAAGCACGCATGTACTCACAGAATTTGCCAAGCCTTCCAAACCACGCATATTCAAAAGCTTTAGCAAATTCATTTTATTCTAAGCTTAATTTGTGTAACTATCACAGTTTTCATATACTATTTTGTTAGAAAACAACAACACACTCTTGTTCATTTCTTGTAAAAGATTTCCTTGAGATAAACCGGTTTGTGGTTATACTCAAGAAGACTTTAACAGTTGTTAAATTAGCTGTTGTAATTCTTTGAGAATAGTGGATTAAGACCTCGTTGGAGAGAGGCGAAATCACCTTGACGGGTGGACTAGAGTAGTTTGAGATCAAACGAACCAGGATAAAAATACTGTGTCTTAAAGCTGTTTATTATTTGATCCAAGTTTTTCAAATCAACCCCCCGCCCCCCCTTCTTGTGTTTTTCACATCTTCACTTCAATTATCCATTACTCTACTGGGGAGTCATCACTTGATTGAAGAGACGGGAGTAAACTGCTATCTGGTCAGAATCCAGGCTTTACAGTGGCTTGTTGAGGATAATAAGGCTAACTGTTATCTGGTCGTCCTCCATGCTTCACAGCGACTTACTAAGGAGATGAGATTAAACTGTTATCTGGTCAGGATCCGGGCTTCACAGTGCCTTGAATTGTTGATTGACTATTATCCGGTCAGTTTTCAGATTTCATAGCTTCTTTAACTGGAATAGAAATCTTAGTATCGATTTGACTGGACTAGAGAAAGGTCTTGAGTTGTCTTCAACTGGGATAGAAATCTTATTATCGATTTGAATGAACCAGAGAAAAGTCTCGAATTTTATTCAAATGGGATAGAAATCTTAGTATCAATTTGACTGAACTAGGGGAAGGCTTTGAATTAGCTTTGACTGGCATAGTAATCAGGAGAATCTTAGTATCGATTCAACTGACCCAGATGAAATTCTTGGAACCTCTTCCACTGGAATGGTAATCAAAGAGATCTTAGTGTCGACTTGTCTAACCCAGGGAAAATCTTGGGTTAACTTTGATTGACATAGTAATCAGGAGAATCTTAGTATCGATTCAACTGACCCAGATGAAAGTCTTGGAGTATCTTCAACTGGAATGGTAATCAGAGAGATCTTAGTGTCGATTAGGATAATCCAGAGAAGATCTTTGGTTAACTTTGATTGGCATAGTAATCAGGAGAATCTTAATATCGATTCAACTGACCCAAACGAAAGTCTTGGAACCTCTTCCACTGGAATGGTAATCAAGGAGATCTTAGTGTGGACCTGCCTGACCCAAGGAAAATCTTGGGTTAACTTTTACTTGCATAGTAATCAGGAGAATCTTAGTATCAATTCAACTGACCCAGACGAAAGTCTTGGAACCTCTTCCACTGGAATGGTAATCAGAGAGATCTTAGTGTCGACCTACCTGACCCAGGGAAAATCTTGGGTTAACTTTGACTGGCATAGTAATCAGAAGAATCATAGTATCGACTCAACTGACCCAGATGAAAGTCTTGGAATCTCTTCCACTGGAATGGTAATCAGAGAGATCTTAGTGTCGACCTGTCTAACCCAGGGAAACTATTGTGAGGACATCCTTCTGAGGAAAATCCTGGAATAACCCTTTATTAGACGTAGCTTGTTGCTTTGATCTTTTCCCTGAAAGGTACAGAGTTAGTTGTATGCAATGTCATGATGTATGAAATGCATTGTGATGATGTTCTTAAAATAAATGAGATTGTAATGTATGCAATATGTATGCGCATGCCATGATGTATAAATATGGGATGCTATTGCGGTATTTCTTAGTTGGGGAAAATAAATCCTAGACTGCTGTTGAAGAGTATTGGGAAGCTGAATTCTTCATTTCCGCTGGGGATGGTGAATGGAGATGACTATGCTGGGGATTTACTCCTTTCTGTTTGCGAATATTTTTCCGGGGAGAGACTTTGCCTAAGAATAGCTCTGCAGGGGAATAACTCTGTTTGAGAGAGGAGATGCTTTGCTGGAAGATTTTGCCGATTCAGAGAAATAAACTCCGCTGGGGGATGAACTTCCATAGCCAGAGGAATAAACTCTTTTGGGGATTGAGCTTCCACATTCAGAGAAATAAGCTCTGCTCGGGAGGAGATTCTGCAGTCATAGAAATAAGCTCTGCTCGGGAGAAAACTTTATAAATCGTTTGCGATTATAAAACTCGGCTGGGGAATATAGATATCGGCTCTCTGAAGGAACTTTGCTGGGGAAAGTAACTCCTGTTTGGGGAAGAAGAGATCAAAACTCTTGGTTTCCTCTACTCTGTGGGGAACATAGATGTCACGGGGTCATATGTAATGGTGACTTCGCCTCAAACTGTCTATGTCCTGTACCATGATGGAAGGAGTAACATGTCAGAATTGAAATGGTTTTATAGACTTTTCCCCGTTCCTTAAGTCATGAGCAACTGTCCTTATGTTTCTTATGCGAATATTTGTGAATAGCAATCATATTCAAATGCATATGTCAAGAATAAGTCATTGGACGTTTTTGCAAAACAAACAGGAAAGAGAAAAAAAAGAAAAGAAAACAGTTTTGTACTTCCAAAGAAACAATTTGTATTGATTTCTGAAGTTTTCCTATAACAAGCGTTGCGAACAAAGAGGCTTACGTTCTAGTAGGAGAACGCCACCATGAAGACTATACAAAGTAGTGTACAAAGAGAAGAAAACAACTATGTGTAATAATCCCATTGAGTTTCAATTCTGCTATTGCCGCTATGTCTTTTAGCGTCTCATCACTTTGCTACTTGTCCGAAGCTGACTCGATTTATCGGTGCCGTTTGAGCTTGATAGTTGATACTGAAGTCTGGTCGTAAGGTGATCCAATGGAAAATAGTGATACCCTTCAAATCCCTAACTTTTGCCTGGATCGCCCTTTCGGGTTTTCAGTCCACCGGGATACCCTTTTTTCACAAGCCGCCTTTTCAGGTTTTCGGCTTGTCGGGTGTACAGATAATTTTTTCTTTTCAACCCTAATTTTTTCCTGAACCCTTTTGGTTTGCCGGGATGCCCTTATTTTTTCCTAGGCCATTCAACCTAGCGGGTCTTTGTTCATGCATAGTATTTTCCGACTATGTCCAAGTTCCCCGGGTATGGATAATTATCACTGTCCATAGTAGTAAGTGTCACCATACTGCCAGAAGATGTTTGTTTGATCTTACATGATTCGTTGTTGGAATTCATGCCTAATGCCCCAAGTGATTCAGATGGAGATCTACCCCTGGCTATTTGGCATCTTTAACAGATTCCTTGAATCTTGACTTGACTGCCCCAGATCAGTTGAACACCATGCTCTGCCCCTTGATTATGAATGGCCTATCACTGGAATGTCTTTCCATCTGAGGTGAAACTTTTTATTGAGAAAGTTTTTGTTCACTAGATATTCGTCATGTGAATTTCTCTGTTGTTCGAACAATTAGCCATATGCAAACAATGTCATTTAAAGAATGAAAATCTTATGTCTTTCTTGAAGTTTGAAAATTCATTTTTAGTAAAACAAACAAATTTTGTGAGAGTGTGATATCAACTCAGGATTTGTAGCAAGTCCTACAGGAGTCAGGATACCTTTTGTAACAGTATGCTTCCAAACTAACCCATGCTTCAGCTAGGAATTTTAAGGGTTATATCGTGGCCTGGTTCACGGTTCAAGAAACAAAGGATAAAGGCTCAAAGTTTATTTGTACCCACCCGTTTTTCATGATGTTCTTCAGTCCTATGCTCAGTTAATTGTGCGTTTAGATCCCAATTGAGTTCTGGAATGTTGGCCCCGATATTCCCGTGATGGTTCAGAAATTGAACGTTTGTATGAGAAGGCAGTCATTTTCTAATATCTTTTTTTTATTGAGGATTTGTAGTAATCTCTTTTTTATTTTTTATTTTTCGTTATCCCTTATTTTTCCTGAACTGTTTCTTTTGAGATTACAGTCAGCGGGATGCCCCATTTTTTCTTAAGTCTCCTTCATAGGTTTTGACTTAGAGGGATTTTCTTTTGAAAAATAATGACTTCCTGCTTTGATGATTATGCAGAACCATCACCATCTTTTGGAAGGTATCCTTTACACTATTTATCGTGTATGAAGGACGAGGTTTCCACTGAATGCGCCTCTGAATTAACTAAGAAACTACCCTGCCCTAGGTTATGATTAAGGGTTTTAATTTGTGTGAAAAGAAAACTCCTACTTCTTAGGCTCAAAGGGGTTGACTAGGGATTATCTTCCTTATAACTCCATTGTTTAGGATTTGAAACAACGCCTGTACATCGTCAGCAAGGTCTATTCAAAAGCACACTGTATGGATTATGGTATCGTTTTTGTTATCCTCCCTCTAAAGTCTTATAGACTTTTAATCGAGAGTCTAATATCACATAAAGGAAGCAAGAAAATATTTTAAATAAAATGACAATGAAATCATTCAAGACAAATATATGTGATGCATTAATGGGAAACCAACGTTCGGCATAATAGTAATTGTTTGAACAACAAATGAAATTACAAATGAAAAATAAAAAATGAATTGGACGTTCTCAATGATTTGGCCTAGGGGCAGTAATCACTTTGTGAGTCTCTGGAGGGTCGAATTCAATCTCTTTGGCATCAATCATATCCTGAATTTTGTTCTTCAGAGCCTATCAACCATTTGTATCATGTCCAGGACATTAGAATGGTATGCACACCTTTCGTCGGGGGTGGTAACTAGGAGCAGAAGTATTGGTATTTCACAGAGGAGCCTTTAACGTAATCAACCCTACTTTAAACATGTGTTGTAACTCTTGAGCTAGTGACATGTTGATTATGGTGAATTTTCTCTTAGGTATGACCTCTTTATGTTGGTTCCCATGTTAGTGTTGTTGCATAGGCGTAGGATTAGAGACCAATATTTCCCCCACAGATTGATTGTGGTCATCTGCCTTATTACGACCCTTCTGGCCATACACAACATTGGCTTACCTCTTACCAGCGAGTGGCTTCTTCTCAGCATTAGAAGATTCAGCTATCAGGATCTTCCCACTCTTGATACCATTTTCGATCATTTCTCTAGTAAGAACCATTTCTGTGAACCCGGATGAGGAACTCCCAATCAGCAAATTGAAGAACGGGCCTGTCAGAGTTCCCATGAACATGTCTACCATTTTACGATCATTCAGAGGAGGTTGTACCCTGCCAACTAGATCCCTCCATTTTTGCAAATATTCCTTGAACCCTTCTCTTGAGCTCATGGACATATTCTACAGTTGCACTCGAGTTGGTGCCAAGTCAGCATTGTATTGGTACTGCTTGTAGAAAGCAGTGGCCAAGTCTTCCCAGGTATGGATGTCAGTTCCTTCTAGTTGATAGAACCAATCCAGTTGAGTTCCAGCTAAACTTTCTTGGAAGAAATGGACCCATAACTTCCAGTCAGCAACGTGAGGCTGGATCTTTCTGACATATGACCTCAAGTGAAGCTTGGGACAGGAAACACTATCATATTTTGCAAAGATGGGGACCTTGAACTTAGGTGGGATGACCACCCCTGGAACCAAACCAAATTCTTAGAAATCCAGACCGGGAACCCTTTGAATATCCATGGCATTGAGCCGATCCTCCAGTCGTTTGTATTTATCGTCAGCAGGAGGATATTGCTCCATAGAGTAGTCATGTTCATCTTCTTCAGACGCTGGATTGTTGTCTTCTTCCTCTGATTCCTCATCATCTTCCTCTTGATTATCCCCTCTCTTTGATAGGGTTGCAAAGTCTAAAGCCCGGTTAGCTGGTCTTCTTCTTCCCACACTCAAAACACGAACTGGTTTCTTTGCCTTCTTAGTCTTCTTTTTGACGATCAGAGCTTTCAGGTCTTCTTGCCCCTGGGTCAGTGTCAAGAATATTTGTTGGAACTGAGCATTTTGATCCTGAAGGTCTTTAATTGTTTGTTCAAGAGCCAATTCTTTACTTGCTGAAATAAACAGCGAATAAGATAAGAACCCTGCTTTGAAACCTGTTTATGCAATGACATGTATGATATGCATATGCAATGTTTTCAAGGACTCGCAGGGTAAACAAGAAAATGTTAGAAGTTGAAATTTTTAGCTTTGATTGAAGAACTTAGTATCGTTAAAGGTCCTTCTACAAGAGTCAAGCTCACCATATCAGGTGGGTCATAGCCCCTGACTCAAGTTGTCGTGTTTTAATCTTTTGACGGCGTTGGCCAGAGGAAAATAAATCCCCTTGCCCCTTGCTAGACGTCTGCTTTATCATAAACTGCATAACAGGCCCTTGAGATCCTTGAAATGGTTAAGGAAATTCTATGGTGTGATGCTATGATGTGTATGCTATGCATCAAGAAAAATGCAGGGTAAGAAACCAATTTATTGGATTTATACAAACAAGGTCCTGCAAGGAATACAAACAAAGCCCTGCAATGAGTTCAAATTGTTGGGCAAAGAAAGCAAACAAGTCACACAAGTAGCCTTAGGTTTAAGCTTGCATGGATTACATATGTAAGTACCCTCTTGAAGTTTAGTTGGCTCAACATGTCTTAGAAATAGTAATCGGGTTCTAAGGGATCTCAATATCATTGGCCTTTTGTTGTACCCCAAAATTTGCCCTCCCATATTCTTCAAGATTTGGCAAGATCAAGCTTCAAAATCTCTCAAGGGTTGCACAGTCCAATTGCCTCCTAGCACAGTCAAAATTAGGGTTTTGGTTCTTGCAAAGAAATTTAGGTTTCCAAGGGTCCAATCAAGTCCCATGTGTCTATATGCATTGTCAAGCATTCATATGTCAAGTTTCAGGACTCACAGCATCAAATTGCACAGTCAAAAACCCTAATTGCTTCACAGTCAACTGCAGGGGCAAAATGGTCATTTGACAGTCAAAAGTCAAAAATTTTGGTCAACATCTTATTTGGAAGCCACCATCATCATTTGACCAATTCTTGATCATGATTCCAGAAGCATGGCTCAAAAAGTCTCAAGATGCAAAAGTTGCTATTTCTGGACAGTTGAAAAGTCAACTGCAAATTGACCAAGGAATAACTTCTTCATGGTTTATCAGAAAAATCCCAACCAAAGCTCATTTTGAAGGGGATGACATTTCCTACAACTCATCTTCACACTCCAAGTCCAAGAAATGCTCTCACAAAAAGTTATCAATTTCAACATTATAGGTCATTTTCAAAAGTCAACAAAAAGGCACTTTAATTCAAAGACCATAACTTGAGATTGGTAAATCAAAATGACATGGGACCAAAGGCATTGGTTAGAGGACTTCAAGGCCTTCCCAAAATGTCCAAGAACATGTTCATAGCTTCAAAATTGAGCAAGATATGCATTGGAGAAGTTGGGAAATTTTTGGGAACTTTCAAAAGTCAACTTTGCCTAAAAAGCTTCAATTTTGCTAATGGGCCTCAAATTCTTTCTTGAATCATTACCCAAAGCCTATGCACGACCCATTGAGCTCAAAATAATTTATTTTCTTATTTTTAATTAATTAATTGAATTTTTATTATTATTAATTCATTTAATTGGTTTTAATTGTAGAAAAATATCAAAGAAGGGTTGTCAAATCTTTTTATGCAGCAAATACATTCCATATATGCTAAAGATTTCGTGCATCACTCAATGGGACAAGATCTTCCATAATTGGCAAAGTTTTCCTGGCAAAAGATTGAAAATCACATAATTGAAAAATCAAATATTCAAGCCATTAATCCATGGACTTGTGGGCTTACTTTTGACCTAGAATCATTCACATACATATGCTGAGTGAAACCCTACTCATACATACACGAAAAAGTTGCTCAGACGCCAGAACCAATTTGCAAATTTTCAAGAGAAACTTGAAAACTGAAATCCTACTTGCAGCGCGTTTCAAAGCCTAAAAAGGATTCTAATCCCTTGCTGAGAGTCTCCTGGACGTATTGCAAATACTTTCCAACCTCAAAGCTCAAGGAAACGGTAAAACAGAGTCATGGTTTTAACAAATATTTCCATAATCAAATTTTAATTTCTACGCATCATTGTTATGTTTTGATCATTGATTTGTATTACTGACATCTCCCTGAAACTTTTGATATAGTTTAATTGTGCTAAAACTGCTTGTATCAAAATCTGCCATGAACAAATGTTAGGGTTTCAGAACATCCACATTGGGGCTTTCCTTATATGGTAAAATTGGACCTCCAAACCTATATGGACAAATTCGTTGCAACAAGACGAATCGATTGAAACCCTCGCGCTCAATTTATGTTGTCTCCTCTTCTATTTGCTATTTTCCACAGTTATACTTAGTGGGGGTTTAAAACCCCCGCTATCTCATTCATGTTACAGGTACAAACGAAGAAGAAAGCACGCGTGGCATCATGCTACTGGGGTATTCAAACCTTGGCGCGCTTTTTTAATATTTCAGCATAATGGGCATTTTTTATATATTATATTTCTTTGTTGTTATGTATACAAACAAACGCAAATGGCCAGATGGTGGAGGATGTGTCTTGCAAACAATGGGACCTGGGTTCGATTCCCAGGTCCCCCCATATAATTCTTGATTTTTGTCTTAATGCTTTCACATGCAGCACTCCTTCAACGCTCCACCATGCATCCTCATGCCTAAGCTTGCCACGCCCTCATGATCAATAATCCAAGGGCCACTGAATGAATTCCATGGTATGCTCCGGTTAACCAATGTGCACACAATCATGGAAAGTCAAACGAGCCTTGTCTCTTGGGCCTGAATTACTTCCAAAAAACCTCCATTTGGGCCTGACACCCCCTTGGTTTGCATCCTTTTTAATTTTATTTTCTTTTCTGATTCTTTTTAATTGTTTTAATTGTTTTTTCACCATAAAATAATTTTTTCCATAATAAAAACAGAAAGTCAAATTGTAAAATATATTTAATTATTATTAAATTCATCACTAACATATTTTTGGTAAATAAACTCTAACAATTAACTTTAGTTTAATTTAGGTTAAAATTCAATCTTTTTCTTAAATAAAAATCATATAGAATTAGGTTTTGACATTTTTTATCTTTTTCTTAATTAATTATTTTCATCATTATTTATTATTATTATTATATTTGTACATAAATATGTAAATTAATTAATTAGTCTAAATTAGGTCAACTTTGACGTTTTATTAATAATTAAAATAATTTAGAACTAGGGTTTCAATAAATTTAATTTTAATTCCTTTTTTTCTTTGTTTCCATATTAAATACCAAAAACATAAAAAACACTTTCTTTTCTTTAATTAAATATTAATTAGTCTTTAATTTAATTTAATTTCGAGCAAAGGGTCAAAACCCTCGGACGTCCTAATTTATCGTTTCGCGCATTATTTTTCTTATTGATTATTATGTAACTGTTCAAGGATGTAATAGTAATTAGGTTTACCGTATTTATTTACTTTCCGCATCTTTTATCAAAAACGGGTCTTTGTATTTTGGCGATGTATAGACCCGCGCCTTGTAATAGCGTAGCTTTTATATTTCCGTCTTTTTATTTTTTGCACTCTTAAATTCTAATTGCATGAAAGAATGTATGGTAATTAAAAAACAACGCGTAGCTCACAATGCCCTGATCAAAGATAACTGTTAACATGAAAAAAACACACAATACACACACCACTTCTAGGGTACGCCTCACTTGTTGCCTTCGAAACATGGTCGTCAAGTATAGGACGTTTTAGCGGTCGCTCTTATGTCCATGATCCAGTTGCCTCGAAACAGTTGCCTCGAAACGGTTGCCTCGGATTAAAAAAGGGTCTAGGATGTAAGGGTAGCTTCTAAGGTGTCCTACTGTTGCTTCAGTGACCACACTGTCCCTACAATCAAATTGACCCGAACACCTCTAACGGTGGTGCTACCTACCTCTCAATGGTGGGATGGCACTACCTTAAGGACAAAAACACAACCTAATTCCTTAGGGTAGGTAGATGACTCATGGATACTTGCCCTCTTCAAAAAAAAAACAAAAATCTTTTCACACTGACACCTTCAAAATCTTTCAAAACAAATTTTTCAAACACTCTTGAGGACAGATACAAGAGTCATTCAGAAATCTTTCAATGAAACTTTTTCAAACCCACTCACATTTTAATAGAAAACATTTTGAAAACATAAGAGCGAGTATCTAAGAGCCCATGGATAACCATGGATAGAAAGGGTGCTAACACCTTCCCTTTCTATAATCTACCTCCCGAACCGAGAAACAATCTCATAAGGAATTTTGCTGTGCTTTTGTCCTTTCCATATTGGAGAAAATAAAAGACGGTGGCGACTCTTGCTTACCGCGACATTTCGCGAACCAGCGTTAAACAGTCAGTTCTATTTCCATCGATCACAGAACTGGCGACTCTGCTGGGGACACTTAAAGTGAGGTGTACCTTAGGAGAGCTCATACTTGTGTTTTCAATTGCTTTGTTTTGTTTGCTTTATTATTATGGGCATTTGTCTTGGAGTTTCATAGATCCTAACCCGGATCTGGGGATACCCTGTTAGGTAGCATAAGCTGTGAGGGACCTGTCCGGCGTAGACCGACATGGGTGAAGCAGTGGCTACGTTGGTGTGGCACCTTGGTCTGTACCGATATCCCTTGTGTTGCAACGAGGAGAATATGGGTCTTCTGAGGAGTCATTAAGCACCAACCGACCTTAGAACCTTAAACGACCCAACTTGGCCAATATAACAGTAGCAGTATGCTACACCCATTGAGGCTAAACTCTCGCGATGGTTCTGGTCGCAAGAAAAGATTGCGATGCTGGAGTTATGACCGATTGAGGGTAGTCCGTGATATTGGGATCCTCTAGAACCCGGTTACTTTTGATAGGACAGGTCTGAACCAACAAACTGAAATAGGGTAGTACCTGAACTTCATGCTGGCCTAAACCCTAAGGGTTGTCTTGTGTGACCTGTGTGCCTTATCATGTTTGCCTTTGTGAATATTTGTGGTGTGCTTTACCATGACATCATACCATCATAAACATTGCATGCATCCTGTATAAGGACTGACCATTTCAAAGACAAGAGGGTTTCACCTTTGCTCTGTTTTGTAGGATATCATGATTCCTATGCGAAGGAACACTATCCGGTTCAATTTTGTTCACCCACCTGAGTTGCTTGAAGAATTGGTTAGCAGAATTCCAAACACTACTTCCTTCATCCAGAGGCATGGTTCTCTTCTCGGTTTAGTCACTGCAAATTGGGACCAACAACTGATAAGCGTCCTGACCCAGTTTTATGATCCCTTGTACAATTGCTTCACCTTTCAAGACTTCCAGCTGGTCCCTACCCTGGAAGAGTTCTCTGATTTGCTTGGTATCCCTATCTTGGATCAGACTCCCTTCACTGGTTGGGAAAAGACTCCTAGGCTTGAGGAGATTGCTGCAGCCCTTCCTTTGACCACCAAAGAGGTAATGGACAACTGGGTTACTAGAAGCAGAGTTAAGGGTTTCTTGGCCAAGTTTCTGATTGGTAAATCTAACAGTTTCTGGAATGACTTAGACTTCCGGGCGTATGAAGACATTCTGGCTCTCTTAATCTATGGTCTGGTTCTGTTCCCTAATCCGGATAACTTCATTAACATCACTGCCATAAGGATCTTCATGTCTCGGAATCCTGTGCCCACTCTCTTGGGCGATATCCTGCAACAACTCTATGCTCGTACTGCCCGAAGACGAGGAACTCTGTGGTGTTGTATTCCTTTGTTAGTGAGGTGGTTTATTTCGCACCTCCCTATGTTCGTGCTGAAGAACAAAGAAGGAAGAGGTTGGGCTCATAGGTTAATGTCTCTCACTGATAATGACATCATTTGGACTTTCAGGGGTTTGGATGAGATAGCTGTTATTGATCGTTGCAGAGAATATCCTAATGTTCCTTTGATCGGTACCCAAGGAGGAATCTCTTATAATCCATGTCTAGCCCTCCATCAGTTTGGAAGAGCCAGAAGAGCAGGGCCTCATGAGATGTTGGTGCCTCACATCAGTTTTGAGTTTCAGGTAGACAGTGACGAGCTGCGTCGTAGGTTCATCAAGGCTTGGGACAGAATTCACAAAGCTGACCCACATGAGTTGGGACCGAAGACTTCTCTACCTATGGGACCCTACTACAGATGGGTCCGCATCCGTGCTCAGAATTTAGGTATGCCATATGAAGCTGTCAGACCCATCATTCTTGAGTATCCTGATAGAGATGGGGCTCCTCCAACTATTCTCCCTCCTCAGATACCTACTGATGTTGATACACTAAAGAGGTCTTGGGTGCAACTACGAGAAGAACAGGATTCTTATCGGGAAAAGTTCAACGAGCAGGAATTGAAGATCCAGAAGCTGACAAAGCAGTTGGAGAACGAGCGGGCGTTGAATGACTACATCCGTACTGAGAAGAGGAGACCCTGGGATCACTGATGAGCTTTGGATGTTCCTTTACAGTTTTTATTTCCCTTTTCAGTATTTCCATTTTATGTAACGCCTAAGGGAAATCTGTTGAACAATCTAAATTTCAAAGTTGAATCTAATAAAGTGTGTTTCCTTTTTGTTTACAAAGTTGAATCCTGATTGTCTTTGAAAACATAAATCATACGCATTCCATTCATCATATGCATCACAGGTACTCTTCTTTTCAGGTTGCTTAATGATCTTCGCTGTTTATTTCAGCACGCCATCATGAATCCTAAATCATCTACTGAGCAATCCATCAAGGCCCTCCAGGCTCAGAACGCCTAGTTCCAAGAGCTGATCATGAGTTTAGCCCAAGGTCAAGAAGAATTGAAGGCTCTGTTGGTCAAGAAGAAGAAGAAGAGAACTGTACTATTCAACACTGGCCGGAGGTTTGGCAATATAGTGCAAAATGAGGCTGACCAAGCTGGTTCTTCTGTAGGGAAAGGCAGTCCCAAGGGGGGAAGGGTTCCTAGTCTTGTGGTCTCTGACAACGAGACCGATTTCAACGAGGAGCAGTATCCTCCAGCTGAAGACAAGTACAAGCAGTTAGAGGATCGCCTGAATGCTATGGAAATTCAACAAGTGCCTGGGTTGGATTTCGGTACCTGGGTCTATCTTCTGGTGTGGTGATCCCACATAAGTTCAAAGCACCATCTTTCGCAAAGTATGATGGGGCGTCCTTCCCTAAGCTACATCTCAGATCTTATGTGCGGAAGATCCAACCATATACTGTGGACAAGAACTTGTGGATCCATTTCTTCTAGGAGAGTCTTTCAGGGACTCATCTCGAATGGTTCTATCAGCTGGATGGAACCAAGGTTCGTAACTGGGAGGACTTGGCTACTACTTTTTACAAGCAGTATCAGTACAATGCCGACCTCGCTCCTACACGTACCCAACTCCAGGGTATGTCGCTAGGGTCGGGAGAAGGTTTTAAAGAATATGCGCAGAAGTGGAGGGACCTGGCTGGCAGGGTGCAGCCACCGTTAACCGACCGTGAACTCATGGATATGTTCTTAGGGACCCTATCAGGGCCATTCTTCAATCATCTCATTGGCAATTCGTCTGCAGGGTTTACAGATCTCATTCTGACTGGTGAGAGGATAGAAGCTGGGATGAAATCAGGGAAAATACAGAAAGGTGCATCCTCAAGTTCTGAGAAAAAGGCTTTCAAGAAGGAAGCCAGTGTTGTGTATGGGCCCAAAAGGCAAAACAAACCGGAACGCCGCCAAGCTGTCAACGCGGTGGTAATTGCAAAGCCTGTTTCCGCTCCTCGGCAACCTAACCAACCAAGGGGTGAGAGACCCAGAAGAGAATATACTCGGCTTAGTATGACCTTGTCGCAGATCTTGCGGCAACTGCTATCGACCAACTTGGTGACCGTCAGAGAAGCTCCCAAGGTGGTAAACACGACCTCTCCGAAGTATAATCCCAATGCCCGTTGTGCTTACCACTCTGATAGCCCGGGGCATTCTACTGATGATTGATGGACCCTAAGAAATAAGGTTCAAGACCTTATCGATGCCAAAGAGGTACAGTTCGAGGCACCCGAGAAGCCTAATGTGGTGACAGCTCCCCTACCTGACCATGGAGTAAATGCTATCAGGGATGGTGACAAAGTGGAAGAATCTGAGTTCAACAGCTGGATCTGCCCGACGGCCGACAGTGGACTGAACAATTGGACCGCAAAAGACTACATACCTGTTACTTTTGTTACGCAGTAATGAATTCCTTTGTTTTTAATTTGTAATGAACAATAAATTGAAACTTTATGGCCTGGTGTCTTACCCGGGGCACCGTGGCTTCATTTGTGAGGGCTTATTACTTGTCATTTCCATATATCATGAATAAAGACATTGGACGTTTTTCGTATCTCAAATCTTGTGCTCCCTTTGTTTCTTTCTTTCTTTATATATTGCAAAACAGCTATGTTTACACACACTCACCTATACAGATTTCAATCCACTCTGGATCTCACTGGTAACGACTCTGCTACTGCCAGTTATGACTTCGAAAATCCGATCAACTTAGCCGAAGACGAAGGTGAAGATGATTGCGAAGTGCCTGGTGAGCTTGCAAGACTGTTACTCCAGGAAGAGAGGGCCATTCAACCACATGAAGAGCCAGTGGAAACGGTAAATTTGGGTACTGAGACAGACAGAAAGGAAGTTAAGATTGGTGCCAATCTAGAGCTCAGTGTAAAACAACGGTTGATTCAGATGTTGCATGATTATGTGGAGATCTTCGCCTGGTCTTACGAAGACATGCCTGGGTTGGATACCGACATTGTGGTCCATCACTTGCCTACCAAGGAAGAATGCCCTCCGGTTAAACAAAAGGTCCTCCGTATGCGTCCAGAGATGTCCGAGAAGATCAAAACTGAGGTTATGAAACAATTCGATGTCGGGTTTCTAGCAGTGACTTCTTACCCTCAGTGGGTTGTCAATGTGGTTCCGGTGCCGAAGAAAGATGGTAAGGTCAGAATGTGTGTTGACTACAGGGATCTGAACAGGGCGAGCCCCAAGGATGACTTCCCTCTGCCTCACATTGACGTTCTAGTTGACAATACTGCTCAGCACAAGGTGTTCTCCTTCATGGACGGCTTTTCAGATTACAATCATATCAAAATGGCTCCTGAAGATATGGAGAAGACTACCTTTGTTACTCAGTGGGGCACCTTCTGCTACAAGGTCATGCCTTTTGGGTTGAAAAATAATGGGGCAACCTACCAACGTGCCATGGTTGCTTTATTTCATGACATGATCCATTATGAGATTGAAGTGTACGTCGATGATATGATTGCAAGGTCTCAAACTGAGGAGGAACACCTTGACCATCTACAGAAGTTGTTTGACCGCCTGAAGTTGTACAAGCTGAGGTTGAATCCAAACAAATGCACATTTGGGGTAAGATCTGGGAAGTTGCTAGGCTTCGTCGTGAGCGACAAAGGTATTCAAGTGGACCCTGCCAAGGTTAAAGCCATACAAGAGATGCCAGTTCCCAAGACAGAGAAAGAAGTCAGAGGCTTTCTAGGACGGCTGAATTACATTGCCCGGATCATCTCGCACCTAACTGCTACCTGTGAGCCAATCTTCAAGCTTCTGAAGAAAGATCAGGTAGTACGTTGGAACGATGAATGTCAGGCTGCTTTCGACAGAATCAAAGATTATCTCCAAGAACCACCCATTCTTATGCCACCGGTTGAAGGGAGACCTCTAATCTTATACTTGATAGTACTGGACAACTCAATGGGGTGTGTGCTGGGACAGCATGACGAGTCTGGCCGAAAAGAGCATGCCATTTATTACCTTAGCAAAAAGTTTACCGACTGTGAGACCCGATACTCACTGCTCGAGAAAACTTGCTGCACTTTGGTATGGGCTGCTCGCCGGCTGAGACAGTATATGCTGACTCACACTACTCTGTTGATTTCAAAGATGGATCCAATAAAGTACATATTCGAAAAGCCTGCTCTGTCCGGAAGAATAGCAAGATGGCAAATGATCTTGAAAGAATACGACATCCAGTACACGACTCAAAGCTATCAAAGGAAGTGTATTGGCAGACCATTTGGCACACCAGGCAGTGGACGACTACCAATCTATGAACTTTGAATTTCCAGACGAGAACATCATGGTAGTAACTGATTGTGAAGTACCTGGACCGGATGAAGGACCTGAGGAAGGATCCCGATGGTCTATGCACTTTGACGGAGCCTCAAACGCTTTGGGTAATGGTATCGGCGCTGTGATCATATCCCCCAAAGGCACTCATACTCCACTCACTGCCCGACTATGTTTCAACTGCACCAACAACATGGCGGAGTATGAGGCATGCATCATGGGTCTTCAAGCTGCGATTGACTTAAGGATCAAGTTTCTGAGTGTCTTCGGAGATTCCGCTCTCGTGATCAATCAGATCAAAGGCGAGTGGGATACAAAACACCCAAACCTTATTCCTTACAAAGAATGTGTGTTGACATTGATCCCCCATTTCACAGAGATAAATTTTGAACATTTCCCAAGAGAGGAGAATCAGTTGGCGGACACGCTGGCTACGATGTCTTCTATGTTCAAAGTCAAATGAGATAACGAGGCTCCCCGGATCATCATCTGGAAGTTGGACGAACCTGCATATTATTGTGATCTTGAGGCTGAAGAGGTAACTGAAAAACCTTGGTATCATGAAGTGAAGAGGTACTTGGAAGCTCAAGAATATCCTGAAGGCGCATCCGTCAATGACAAGAAGTTTCTGAGAAGGTTCGCAGCAAAGTTCTTCCTCAACAACGGCATTCTCTACAAGCGGAACCATGATTCAACCTTACTGCGTTGTGTGGATAAGACTGAAGCAGAAAGGATCATGGCGGAGCTACATGAAGGTACCTTAGGAACGCATTCCAGTGGACATACCATGCCAAAGAAGATCCTCCGGGAAGGATATTTCTGGTCCACAATGGAAGCATACTGTTACCAATATTCTCGGACATGTCATAAGTGCCAGATTTATGCAGATAAGGTGCACGTTCCTCCGGTTCCTTTGAATGTCTTGACTGCACCTTGGCCTTTTGCAATGTGGGGCATTGATATGATCGGCGAGATTAAACCTACGGCATCCAACGGGCATTGCTTCATCCTGGTGGCGATCGATTACTTTACAAAATGGGTTGAAGCGGCTTCCTATGCTATGGTAACCAAGAACGTCGTGGCACGGTTCATTCGACACAACCTGATCTGTCGATACGGCGTCCCAGAAAGGATCATTACAGACAATGGTACCAATCTTAATAACAAGATGATCACTAAGCTCTGCGAACAATTCAAGATACAGCACCACAACTCTTCTCCTTACCGGCCGAAGATGAATGGGGCTGTAGAAGCAGCAAATAAGAATATCAAAAAGATTATGCAGAAGATGACAGTAACCTACAAATATTGGCACGAGATGTTACCGTTTTCTCTTCATGGGTACCGTACCTCAGCGAGAACGTCAACCGGGGCAACTCCATTTTCCTTGGTCTATGGCATGGAGGCAGTCTTGCCGATTGAAGTCCAGATACCCTCTCTCCGGATAATGAAGGATGCAGGCTTGAGCGAAGATGACTAGATCCAGACTCGACTTGATCAGTTGAACCTGATTGACAAAAAGAGACTCACCGCTATTTGTCATGGTCAAACGTATCAAAAACGGATGATCAGGGCATTTAACAAGAAAGTCAGACCACAAGAGTATCAAGTTGGGGACCTGGTAATCAAGCGCATCATTCTTCCTCAAAATGATCCCAGGGGAAAATGGACCCCTACGTACGAAGGGCCATTTGTGGTTAAACATGTCTTCTCAGGAGGAGCCATGATTCTAACCACCATGGATGGTGACGACCTCCCTCACCCCGCCAATGTAGACATAGTAAAAAAATACTACGCATGATAAAAGACCCGCTAGGATAACATACCTAGGCAAAAATTAGGGCTTCCCGGCGAACCAAAAGGGTTCGGGCAAAAATAAGGGATGAAATGAAAAAAATTTGTACATCCGGCAAGTCGAAAACCTGAAAAGGCGGCTTGGGCAAAAATGGGTATCCCGATGGACCGAAAACCCGAAAGGGCGGTCCAGGCAAAAGTTAGGGATAAGCGTAATACTATGTCTCATTGGATCACCTGGCATCCAGAATCCGATATCAACTATCAAGTTCAGACGGCATCGATCAATCAACTTCATCTTCAACTAAGCAGCCAAGTGATGAGACGCTCGAAGATATAAAGGCGATAGCGGAGTCGGAACCTAGTGGGATTATTCATTTCACATAGCTGTTTTGTTTTCCCTTTCACAAAATTGTATAAACTATGTTGTTCGGCGGCGTTCTCTTACTAGGACGTCAGCCTCTTGTACATAAACGCCTATTTACAGGCAAATTCCAAAATCAATACAAATTCACTTTTCAGACCAATTTCCAATTGTTTTTCCTTTTTCTGTTTTGTTTTGCGAAGAACGTCCAATGTTCAATTGTGATATATGCATTTGACACTAATTGCTAACTCATAAATATTTGCATGCGAAACAAAGGATTAATTACGGGTAACATCAGAAACACGGGCAATAATAAGTTGTCTAAGCGATCTAATTGCTCTGTCCACCAAGGTACCAAGGTAGGTTCGGCTGAAGAACGTAACCCAGATACCTTCACTCCCCACCGAGTAAAACAAGACTCAGCAATTCTCTCCCAAGCAGTTTGTCTCCCATCAGCCCTAACAAGGCACCGTATCTCCAGCAAGTCAGTAACACTCTCCCCGAGCAGAGTTAGCATATATCCAGCCTTAAGGAAGTTGGATTATCCCCCGAAGATCTCAACATTCCCCAACGGAGCATACAAACATTCCTAACAAGCATCCCCGGCAGTCTTATTCTAAGATTGTTCCCCGGCGGAATACAGACACTTCAGTGGAGCCACTTCCCCGGTACAGTCTCAAAAAGTCTCCCCAGGAGAGTTGAAACCATCTCCCCAGTAGGAAGCTTATCCCCAGTAGATTCTGGAAGCTATCCCTTCCAGAGCACGAACGCGTCTTCCCGGACTTTATTCAAAGGTTATGCTCCACCAGAGCTTATAACTGGGTTATCCTCAGCTAATTGCCACAGAAAGGTCTTCCTCGGAGAAATCCTTCCTACCCTCAGCGAAGTTCATCAAATCTTCCAACAGAGCTCAACAAGGGTATCCCCAACGGAGTTATCATCAATCTCAGAAAAGTACCTCTCTTCCCACAGAGTAATTCCCCGCAGGGTAATCTCTCCAGCAAAGTTTATTCCTCAACGGAGTCATCTTCTCCTACCGGTATTCTTGCAACCATCATCCCCAGCGGAAACAAAAAGCTCTACTCTTCAACATCAGCCCAGGATTTGACTTCCCGACATTCGTCAAGGATTTATTTTCCTAGACAAAAATACATCCATAAACATCATATCTTCATACATTATAGCATGCACATACGCATCATGAATATACAATCTCATTTATTTTGAGAACATCACGCATGTCATACATCATGGCATCGCATATAACTAATGTTTTGTCTTTTCAGGACAAAGGTTAGTACAAAGATGATTACTATCAACTGTTGCAATTCCAGACTCGATTCCTGTATCTTGCCAGGGCACGTTTGAAGAATTTGAAGATTCGATTCCTGTATCTTGCCAGGGTGTATCTGTTGACGACTAATTCCAGACTCGATTCCTGTATCCTGCCAGGGCACGTCTGAAGAGTTTGAAGATCCGATTCCTGTATCTTGCCAGGGTGTATCTGTTGACGACTAATTCCAGACTCGATTCCTGTATCCTGCCAGGGCACGTCTGAAGAGTTTGAAGATCCGATTCCTGTATCCTTCCAGGGTGTACTTGTTGACGACTATATTCCAGACTCGATTCCTGTATCCTGCCAGGGCATGTCTGAAGAGTTTGAAGATCCGATTCTTGTATCCTTCCAGGGTGTATCTGTTGACGACTAATTCCAGACTCGATTCCTGTATCCTTCCAGGGCATGTCTGAAGAGTTTGAAGATCCGATTCCTGTATCTTGCCAGGGTATATCTGTTGACGACTAATTCCAGACTCGATTCCTGTATCCTGCCAGGGCATGTCTGAAGAGTTTGAAGATCCGATTCCTGTATCTTGCCAGGGTGTATCTGTTGACGACTATTTTCCAGACTCGATTCCTGTATCCTTCCAGGGCACGTCTGAAGAGTTTGAAGATCCGATTCCTGTATCTTGCCAGGGTGTATCTGTTGACGACTATATTCCAGACTCGATTCCTATATCCTGCCAGGGCACGTCTGAAGAGTTTGAAGAGCCGATTCCTGTATCTTGCCAGGGTGTATCTGTTGACGACTATTTTCCAGACTCGATTCCTGTATCCTGCCAGGGCACGTCTGAAGAGTTTGAAGATTCGATACCTGTATCCAGCCAGGGCATATCTACATGAAGAGTTTGAAGATCAACCCCTGTAACAGGCCAGGTAATTATTTTTCTTTCTCAGGTACGCAAGTTCTCGCTAAGGAATCTCTTACGCGATCGACACCCAAATGGAATCCCTAAGCCCATTCCCGACAAAGTTCTGTCACACTTCCATATGGCATCTATAAGCCCATCCTCCCATCCATCAGTATCCAAATGGCATCTGTAAGCCCATTCCCGCCATCACACTGCTAGTACTCTACTATGCGAGTGCAAATTTCTGGGCACTCTAGTGTTCAATCATCTTCCACCTTCGGATTACGAAATGCACGCCAACCAATCTACATCCTCAGGTTTAAGAAGATTGAACAGGGGAAACTATTGTACCCCAAAATTTTCCCTCCCATATTCTTCAAGATTTGGCAAGATCAAGCTTCAAAATCTCTCAAGGGTTGCACAGTCCAATTGCCTCCTAGCACAGTCAAAATTAGGGTTTTGGTTATTGCAAAGAAATTGAGGTTTCCAAGGGTCCAATCAAGTCCCATGTGTCTATATGCATTGTCAAGCATTCATATGTCAAGTTTCAGGACTCACAACATCAAATTGCACAGTCAAAAACCCTAATTGCTTCACAGTCAACTGCAGGGGCAAAATGGTCATTTGACAGTCAAAAGTCAAAAATTTTGGTCAACATCTTATTTGGAAGCCACCATCATCATTTGACCAATTCTTGATCATGATTCCACAAGCATGGCTCAAAAAGTCTCAAGATGCAAAAGTTGCTATTTCTGGACAGTTGAAAAGTCAACTGCAAATTGACCAAGGAATAACTTCTTCATGGTTTATCAGAAAAATCCCAACCAAAGCTCATTTTGAAGGGGATGACATTTCCTACAACTCATCTTCACACTCCAAGTCCAAGAAATGCTCTCACAAAAAGTTATCAATTTCAACATTATAGGTCATTTTCAAAAGTCAACAAAAAGGCACTTTAAGTCAAAGACCATAACTTGAGATTGGTAAATCAAAATGACATGGGACCAAAGGCATTGGTTAGAGGACTTCAAGGCCTTCCCAAAATGTCCAAGAACATGTTCATAGCTTCAAAATTGAGCAAGATATGCATTGGAGAAGTTGGGAAATGTTTGGGAACTTTAAAAAGTCAACTTTGCCTAAAAAGCTTCAATTTTGCTAATGGGCCTCAAATTCTTTCTTGAATCATTACCCAAAGCCTATGCACGACCCATTGAGCTCAAAATAATTTATTTTCTTATTTTTAATTAGTTAATTGAATTTTTATTATTATTAATTCATTTAATTGGTTTTAATTGTAGAAAAATATCAAAGAAGGGTTGTCAAATCTTTTTATGCAGCAAATACATTCCATATATGCTAAAGATTTCGTGCATCACTCAAGGGGACAAGATCTTCCATAATTGGCAAAGTTTTCATGGCAAAAGATTGAAAATCACATAATTGAAAAATCAAATATTCAAGTCATTAATCCATGGACTTGTGGGCTTATTTTTGACCTATAATCATTCACATACATATGCTGAGTGAAACCCTACTCATACATACACAAAAAAGCTGCTCAAACGCCAGAACCAATTTGTAAATTTTCAAGAGAAACTTGAAAACTGAAATCCTACTTGCAGCGCGTTTCAAAGCCTAAAAAGGATTCTAATCCCTTGCTGACAGTCTCATGAACGTATTGCAAATACTTTCCAACCTCATAGCTCAAGGAAACGGTAAAACAGAGTCATGGTTTTAACAAATATTTCCATAATTGAATTTTAATTTCTACGCATCATTGCTATGTTTTGATCATTGATTTGTATTACTGACATCTCCCTGAAACTTTTGATATAGTTTAATTGTGCTAAAACTGCTTGTATCAAAATCTGCCATGAACAAACGTTAGGGTTTCAGAACATCCACATTGGGGCTTTCCTTATATGGTAAAATTGGACCTCCAAACCTATATGGACAAATTCGTTGCAACAAGACGAATCGATTGAAACCCTCGCGCTCAATTTATGTTGTCTCCTCTTCTATTCGCTATTTTCCACAGTTATACTTAGTGGGGGTTTAAAACCCCCGCTATCTCATTCATGTTACAGGTACAAACGAAAAAGAAAGCACGCGTGGCATCATGCTACTAGGGCATTCAAACCTTGGCGCGCTTTTTTAATATTTCAGCATAATGGGCATTTTTTATATATTATATTTCTTTGTTGTTATGTATACAAACAAACGCAAATGGCCAGATGGTGGAGGACGTGTCTTGCAAACAATGGGACCTGGGTTCGATTCCCAGGTCCCCCCATATAATTCTTGATTTTTGTCTTAATGCTTTCACATGCAGCACTCCTTCAACGCTCCACCAAGCATCCTCACGCCTAAGCTTGCCACGCCCTCATGATCAATAATCCAAGGGCCACTGAATGAATTCCATGGTATGCTCCGGTCAACCAATGTGCACACAATCATGGAAAGTCAAACGAGCCTTGTCTCTTGGGCCTAAATTACTTCCAAAAAAACCTCCATTTGGGCCTGACACCCCCCTTGGTTTGCATCCTTTTTAATTTTATTTTATTTTCTTTTCTAATTCTTTTTAATTGTTTTAATTGTTTTTTCACCATAAAATAATTTTTTCCATAATAAAAACAGAAAGTCAAATTGTAAAATATATTTAATTATTATTAAATTCATCACTAACATATTTTTGGTAAATAAACTCTAACAATTAACTTTAGTTTAATTTAGGTTAAAATTCAATCTTTTTCTTAAATAAAAAGCATATAGAATTAGGTTTTGACATTTTTTATCTTTTTTTTAATTAATTATTTTCATCATTATTTATTATTATTATTATATTTGTACATAAATATGTAAATTAATTAATTAGTCTAAATTAGGTCAACTTTGACGTTTTATTAATAATTAAAATAATTTAGAACTAGGGTTTCAATAACTTTAATTTTAATTCCTTTTTTTCTGTGTTTCCATATTAAATACCAAAAACATAAAAAACACTTTCTTTTCTTTAATTAAATATTAATTAGGCTTTAATTTAATTTAATTTCGAGCAAAGGGTCAAAACCCTCGGACGTCCTAATTTATCTTTTCGCGCATTATTTTTCTTATTGATTATTATGTAACTGTTCAACGGTGTAATAGTAATTAGGTTTACCGCATTTATTTACTTTCCGCATCTTTTATCAAAAACGAGTCTTTGTATTTTGGCGATGTATAGACCCGCGCCTTGTAATAGTGTAGCTTTTATATTTCCGTCTTTTTATTTTTCGCACTCTTAAATTCTAATTTGCATGAAAGAATGTATGGTAATTAAAAAACAACGCGTAGCTCACCATGCCCTGATCAAAGATAACTGTTAACATGAAAACAACACACAATACACACACCACTTCTAGGGTACGCCTCACTTGTTGCCTTCGAAACGTGGTCGTCAAGTATAAGACGTTTTAGTGGTCGCTCTTATGTCCATGATCCAGTTGCCTCGAAACAGTTGCCTCGAAACGGTTGCCTCGGATTAAAAAAGGGTCTAGGATGTAAGGGTAGCTTCTAAGGTGTCCTACTGTTGCTTCGGTGACCACACTGTCCCTACAATCGAATTGACCCGAACACCTCCAATGGTGGTGCTACCTACCTCTCAATGGTGGGATGGCACTACCTTAAGGACAAAAACACAGCCTAATTCCTTAGGGTAGGTAGATGACTCATGGATACTTGCTCTCTTAAAAAAAAAAACAAAACAAAAATCTTTTCACACTGACACCTTCAAAAGCTTTCAAAACAAATTTTTCAAACACTCTTGAGGACAGATACAAGAGTCATTCAGAAATCTTTCAATGAAACTTTTTCAAACCCACTCACATTTTAAAAGCAAACATTTTGAAAACATAAGAGCGAGTATCTAAGAGCCCATGGATAACCATGGATAGAAATGGTGCTAACACCTTCCCTTTCTATAATCTACCTCCCGAACCGAGAAACAATCTCATAAGGAATTTTGTTGTGCTTTTGTCCTTTCCATGTTGGAGAAAATAAAAGACGGTGGCGACTCTTGCTTACCGCGACATTTCGCGAACCAGCGTTAAACAGTCAGTTCATTTCCACCGATCACACCTTTCTTTATCGGTATTATCTCAGCTTAGGAATCTTTTCTTACGACCGAAACATCCCGAAAGTCCGATCTCGATGAGTGTAGTATCGATTATCAACCAATTCCAATTTTTACACCGTGACCGACTATCTCACTACTTTCTAATGTCCAAGTTTGTTCAACTAAGGTTCTAAGGTTCGTTAGTGCTTCACGACACCATGCGGTGGCCCCGTATTCTCCTAGATTCGACACAAGGGATACCGGTACCAACCAAAGTTCCAAACCAACACAGCTATCGCTTCAACCATATCGGTCCATGTCGTACATTCTCCATAATCTATTGTTGTTTACCTAAAAAGATGCCCCAGATCCGGGTATAGGATCTTTACAAGAATACCCCAACAAACCCTTAAAGATAAAGCAATCAAAGCAAACAGAGAAAGAAATTTTAAAAAGATCTAGACCCTAAGATAAATCCCACTTTATAATTAGTCCCCAGCAAAGTCTCCAGTTCTGTGATACGGTGGCAGAACCGACTGTTAATAATAGTTTGCATTTTGTATTCGCAAATGTCGCGGTAAGCAAGAGTCGCCATCGAATTTTCTTTTATCCAACTAAGGAAAGGGTGAAAAGAACATAAAAAGACCTTTTTTTCGAGATTTTTGAGTAAAGGGGTAGATTATGGAAAGGGAAGGTGTTATCACCCTTTCCATCCATGGTTTTCCATGCGCTCTTAGGTACTTGCTCATTTTGAAAATTGCTTTCGTGTTTGTATGAAAAAAGTTTTGTTTGAAAATGCCATAGTGAGGCGATTAGCTTTATGATAACCCTTGTATCAGTCCTCAAGAGTGTGATAAAGCGTTTTGAAAACTTGGTTTGAAAAGTGTTTGAAAGTGTGGTGTGAAAATTTGTATGAGCAGGTACCTAACTGTTATCTACCTACTCAAAAAAGACTGTTCTTTTCCTCCTATCCTTTAAACCGTGTTATCCTACTATTAGTGAGTAGGTAACCCTAGTCGTTGGATGTTGAGGGACTACCGAAAAGGGACGCAATGGTCATTTAAGGCAACATGTAAGGATACCTTAGCATTTCGAAGGGACTATCATCATAAGATCATTTCTTGTAGGAAACTCGAGCGACATTTAGGGACTATGATCTTTATGATGACTTTAACCTGAGGGTCTTTGCTAAGAGTATCCCTACGTTCGAGGGACATGACCATTGTTTCTGCGGCAACCAAGTGAGGTATACCCTAAGGGTGAAAGTGTGTAATTGTGTGCTATTTCAAATATTTTATCTTGCAATTTAGTGATCTAAGACTGAGTTTTTAATCCTTTCCATACACACCTAATTTACTAGCAGTTTATATACAGTCATATAATAAAGTGAAAAAAGTATAACCTACAGCTGTTACAAAGCTTTGGGGCAATTACATTTATATTTGACTGAAAATGTAAAATGCAGAAATTAAAACGCTAATTAAACTATTACAAATCGGGCACAATTACATAATTAACAAAAAATGCTAAAGTAAATAAACGCGCACATGAATTGAAAATGCGTCTAAAATCCTAACTGAAAGGAATTTTTGTTTGTTTTTGTTAAGAAAATAAATTGAATTAAAAATCCTAAGTCTATTAAATTTTAGTTTTTTAAGAAAATATTAAAATAATTAATTAATTAATTGACAAAATTAATTTAATGTAAAAAGTTAACCCTAATGTTTTTTGGGTTTTTTTTAATGTTAATTAGAGCTTAGAAAAGTAAGGATAAACAACCAAAAGAAAGGAAACACAATCTAAAGACCAAAAACAGGAAACGAAAAGAATGAATTCTTGGAAGTAAAGTCTAGATCGGAGAGGCCTGGGTTGCTCTTCGATCCAATAAGCTGATCGAAGACCTTGTTCGAGGGTCTTGGGTGGTGCTAGATCTGCAAGCAAATTTGTTAGAAATTAAAAATGCAAGGCCTGGGTTTCGAACCCTGGTCCCTTCGATTGCACGAATTCCCTTTCAACACATGAGCTGCTTGCTCATTCGAAGTGCATGACACCTGCTTTTGGTCCTGCAAAAATAGTTAATTCGAAACTAAACAACATAGAAAAACATCCCATTCGAAATCAATCCATGAACCCAGATCTGGGTTGGTTTCGATTTGTCACAGCTAGTATCATGGATTTCAAAAGTAGCCAGCTTCAAAAAACTCTATCCATGGTGTTCGAACGTATGAACACTATAACTTGCATACACTTTGTTAAATCGCTCACAAATAATAACAAAAATGATGAATATGCAATCATGAGTCTAATTTAATATTAAGGGGATCGAACATTCTTATCATTGGAGGCAGCTGGATCTGCAGTCCTGGGTGTGAGATGGCTGGGGCAAGAACGAGTGTATGCCTGTATGAACTCCAAGAAAACGATCGGAGTGTCAACCTGGAAGGAAGGTTCCTGTAAAGGAGTTTTGACAACTTTGGAATTTGATGTTATTTTCTGGACTTTCGTAGGGTAGGTTGGTGTTTTTGCGAGGCAATATGTGTGTGTGTCTCTATGTGGCAGTCTCCATGAGTTTCCGTGTGTGTTTTCTCTGAGATCATGAGGTTTTTATAGACAAGGGATTTTAGGTCAACATTTGTGTATCAAATCTTGGTCCATTATGATGAAGAGATTTGATTTTATTTCTTAATAAAGACTTTC
Organism: Vicia faba; assembly: GCA_948472305.1. Lineage (NCBI taxonomy): Eukaryota > Viridiplantae > Streptophyta > Magnoliopsida > Fabales > Fabaceae > Vicia > Vicia faba. The sequence continues at coordinate 69,311,037 of OX451736.1, read as the reverse complement.
TATATTTGATTCAATCAAGTGCCAATCTATGAGTTGTTTGGGTCTCCAACATGATGAAAATCGAAAGTTGACCTGCCCCTGTAGATCCACTTCCCTTCGCGTTTGCTCTCCTCGAAGGCTCTAACTTCCAATTTGAATTACTCCAACATCGATGTCATGGCCCCTTTGATTGAGCCTCCCTCTGCTTCGATTGCTTGATTCGAAAAGAATCACCCTGGTCGAATCAGCTCTTGTGGAGTTGTGAACAACCAAGGTAAGAATCTGGCCTTTAATTCAAAAATTGAACCCATGATCAACATTGAATTCTTGCCATATTTGCAAGGAAAACATCCCATTTTGAACTTTGGGTGAACTTGGACAGGTTAGGATATGTGTTTTTGCTTAGTCATGCCAACCTATTTCATTCCTTCGAATCTGCTTTCTTTGCCAGCTTCAACGTCCAATTCGAATTTATTCAGAACATTACATATTAGACAACTTCAACCAGCCCTTGGCCTTGTGATAAGTATAAGTTCTTATTCGAAGTGTTCAGAACTTCCTTCATTATAGCATCTTAGATTATGAAAAACTTTGCATTGAAATGCCATTCGAAGGTTATTTCATTCTGATGTTCTGATTGAGGGAAACTCTGAAGTTCCAGTCGAAGGACACTCTGAAATTCCAGTCGAAGGACCTTTTGGAATGCCAATCGAAGGGGCTTTTTCCATACCAATCGAAGGACATTTGTCCAGATACCAATCGAAGGGTACTTGTTAAAATTCCAATCGAAGGACATTGTTACAATGCCAATTGAAAGGTACTTGTTAAAATGCAAAAAGAAAGGCCTTGTTGACAGGCCAATCGAAGGACCTTTGTCCATGCCAATCGAAGGGTGCTATGTAGATTCCAATCGAAAGGCATTTTGGAGATGCCAATCAAAGGATACTTAACCATCACTTGAAAATTTCCTTGTCTTTAGGAAAAGGTTAGTAACCACCTATGCAAGAGGAAATCTTGGAAAAACATGAGAGGGAAATTTTTTGGGTACAACAAATGGGAACAAAGTCTCTAGCCGTCCAACTGTTGAGTCCACCGTTGGTAGCAGGGAAGATCCAATTGTCCAGGTCACAGTCACTGTCAGTGTCTTCTACAACGTTGACTCTGTGGTTGCTGATGCGTAATGGTGGTCCTCCGACGCGAGCATGACAGATGGCTTTTTGAGCTTCTGAAGTGAAACCCAAACCAAATTTGTCAGATTTATATGGGATGTCAGGTAGTTGGCCCTAAATAGTGCACCCACCTTCTTCAATTACAGCCCTAGCATCTTTTATAGAAGCCATCTTCAGTGGAGGTCTGGTAATCTCTAGAACAACGGAAACAGCTTTGGTAACAACAATTTTCTGAGGAACCTCTTCAAAATTCTGGCAGGGGATCTCGATTAACTTGTCGTCCATCTCGACGTATCGGAAAGAGTTCAGATGACTCACCATGTATTCTTCTTCCCCATGTACTATACAAATCTTTCTATTAACCGGATATTTTAACATCTGATGCAAGGTGGAAGTGACAGCCCCGACCCCATGAATCCAAGGGCGTCCCAACAAACAAGAGTAAGACGGGAGAATGTCATCACATAGAAAGTAGAGCCAAAAGTTTATGAACCAAATTTAATAGGAATGTCCACCTCCTCGTGTACCATTCTCTTGGAACCGTCAAAAGCTCTCACCACAATATTATTGGGCTTCAGAGTCAGTCCTTCACAGTCCAGCCTGTCTAGAGCACCCTTGGGTAGAACATTTAGCGACGAACCCGTATCAACTATAACATGAGCCGGGGTAGTGCCCCTGAACTCAATAGAGACATTCATGGCATCATTATTCTTTCTTCCTTTAGACGTTAAATCAACATTGGAGAAACCAAGTCCATTGTCAGTAGTCAGACTAGCAACACAGTTCTCGAATTGGTTGGCAGAAGTCTCCTGTGGCATATGAGCCAACTTCAGGAACTTCAACAAAGCCTTAGAATGGGCTTTGGAGCATAATAACAAGGCCAACATTGAAATTTTTGAGGGTGTCTGCCCCAATTATTCGACAACATTATAGTCACTTTTTTGTATGATTCTCAAAATTTCCTCCATTTCTCGTTTGGAGGCTTCAGGAATGGCTTCTTTGGTTGCCCCCATCCGGGAAGGCTCAACCAATACTTCTTTTCCCCGAGTCCCATCTGACTCAGTAGCAGGAATAATAACAGGAGTGACAACAGGAGTAGCAACAAGAGTAATAGCAGGAGTAACCAAAGGAGTGGCAACAGTCTTTGGGGAGATTTCAGGAGATAAAACCCTTCCGCTTCTGGTAATTTTACTGGTCCCAAGAATTTTGTCGATGTTAGGATCAATATCTTTAGTAACTTCATTCTTAACAGCCAAGAGATCCTACTTGACACCATGATAGTATACATCAGCTCCATAATTCCAAGGAACAGCCTTGTCGGAGGAATATGGTATTGGCCCTGGAAAGTTGATAATTAAAGGAGAAACCTTAGGAGTGGATGTAATCCTGACAGGTATTTTAGAGGAGGCCCTGGGAGGATCGTCGGAAATGGTAATAATTGATATATCTTTACACATACTTCTCGTAGAGGGAGTCTTCTTGAATAAAATTTCCTTGTTGGACACCTATCTTCAACAACAAGAAACCATTGGGTAGAGACGTACACAAGTGGAAACCTTCACCACGGCCTGAAAATAAATCGGCTCACAAGAGATTCTTCTTAACAATCGGAAAAGGAGTAGTTAGTTCATCAACAGAAGAAACAAATAGGTTATCATCAACACTATTAACACTCTGACCATGCTTGTGCATTGGTACATTTATCACATTAGGGGTCTTGGGAGGGTCAAATTCAAACTCCTTTGCCTCAATAAGATCCTGAACATTATTCTTCAGAGCCCAACAATCATTTGTATCATGCCCTGGACTGTTGGAGTGGTAGGCACACCGAGCATTTGGATTATAACGGGGAGATGTAGTGTTTGGATTTTTAGGAGGCTCCTCTAGAGTGACCAGACTAGAGTTCAACAAGTATGGAAAAACCTGAGATAAGGACATGTTAAGCCAGGTGAATTGTCTTATAGGCGCATCCTGCCTATGCTGATTGTTTTGTCGTTAAGTTGATATAGGGTTATAGATCATTACACCTCCCACCATTGGATAACATTCAGCTTTTCTTTGATTCTTTTGACCATAGGTAACACTTACTTATTTCTTCCCAGAGAATGGTTTCCTTACTATACTTGAAGACGCATCTCTTTGAATCTTGCCGCTCTTGATACCAGCTTCTACTCTTTCACCTGTCAATATCAGCTCGGTGAACCTAACTAAAGAGCTCCCAATAAGATGTTTGAAGAATGGGCCTGACAAAGTACCCAAGAACATATCTACCAGCTCTCTATCAGACAGAGGAGGCTGGACTCTTCCTGCAAGATCTCCCCATTTCTGGGCATAATCTTTGAATCCCTCACTAGAACCCATATACATGCTTTGAACTTGTGTACGGGTTGGAGAAAGGTCAACATTGTATTGGTACTGCCTATAGAAAGAAGCATCCAGATCCTCCCAGTTGCGAATGTTGGTTCCCTCCAGCTGATAGAACCATTCCAATTGAGTCCCCGATAAAATTTCTTGGAAGAAATGCACCCACAAATTCCTATCAGTGGTGTGAGGTTGGATCTTTCCAACATAAGACCTCAGATGCAGCTTAGGACATGAAACTGTCATATTTAGCAAATGCAGGAACCTCGAACTTCGGTGGAATGACCACTCCAGAAACAAACCTTAATTATTCAAAATACAGACCATGTACTCTCTGAATTTCCATGGTGTTCAGACGATCCTCAAGTTGTTTATATTTGCACTCAGCACGAGGATATTGTTCTTCAGCATAGTCAGCCTCTTCTTCGTCAGACCCCAGACTCCGGTCCCCTTCTTTTATCTTCTCTTCCTAATTGTCCCCCTTATTTGATGGAGTTGCGAATTCTAGAGCTCGCTTTGCTAGTTCTCTAAATCTCCTTCCCATATTTAGGACACCCATTGGTTTCTTTGTCTTTTTATTCTTGTTTTTGATCATGAGAGCCTTCAGGTCCTCTTGTCTTTTAGACAGAGCCAGGAACATCTGTTGGAATTGAGCATTTTGTGCTTCAAGATCCTTAACTGTTTGTTCGATATCCATCTTACTGAAATAAGCATTAGAAATATAAGGAAACCTATTGTGGGAAACCTGTTTATGTTATGATGCATGAATATGCAAATGATATTTAGGACTTAGAAGATTTAAATTTGTTTAGACAAAAGGAAACAAACATTAATTGTATTAATAAGTTCAAATTGCTTATAACATACCTCTCGGGCTTACAATGGAAGAAACAAAAATAATACAAAATAAACGTTCTAAAACAAAAAGAAATCAAGCTTTCCACAAGTGCATCCTCTTCGGTGCAATGTAGGCATTCAAACTCTGCTCTTCATGGAGTTGTCTCATGAGCTCCAGAACCTTCCTCTCGCTTGCGTAGAGGTGGGTTTCAAAGGTGTCTTGTTCCCCTTTGAGTTGAATCTAAGATCTTTGCAAATCTTCAAGATAAGTAGGCATATCAGGATAAAGGACAGTATATGGAATGTCTCCTTCGGCAACAAGCTCCATAATGATTGGTAAGATAGCGGGGTAAGGCATCACGAGACTTTGAGCACGAGTCCGTACCCACTTAATATAAGGCTCAAGGGGGATGTAATTATTATGTCCCAATGTCTTACTATCCACTTTGTTTATCATTCTCCAAGCTCGTATGAACCTTTGATGATAGCCTTGGTTGTCGCCCTCATAATTGAATATCAAACCTTGGATTAGTGCATCATGGGGACCATCTCTTCGTGCATACTCAAACTGTCGTAAAGACAAACAAGGGTTGTAGGTAATACCTCCCCTAATTCCAAGCACAGGGACATTAGGGAATTCCCCACAACGGTCAACGATAGAAATGTCCTCCAAGGATTGAGAACACCAATGAATATCAGAATATGTGAGTGACATCATCCTTTGAGACCATGTCAAGCCTTGCTCATTCTTCAATGTTGATCGAGGTAGGTGCGAAATAAACCACCTAGAGAGTAAGAGAATGCAACACAAAAGAGTACCTATTTTCTTCATGGTGCGAGTATGGAAACAATGTAGATTGTCTCCAAGTAGAGTAGGTACAGGATTGCGAGAGAGAAAAACCTTGATGGAATTCACATCTATGAGTTGGTATGGATTTGGGAATAGAACCAAACCATAGATTAGAAGGGCCAAGACATCTTCAAAAGCTTGAAAATCCATATCCTCCCAGAATGAACGAGTCTTCTCCAACAGAAACACGGCTAATAAACCCTTAACTCCACTTCTTGTCTCCCAACTTGTTATAATGTCAGATCTCTTCAAATGCAAGGCTTCGAAAATGACTTTAGGCTTTTGAGTCTCCTCTAAACTGGTGAATGGTATTTGATCAAGCGCATGCTCTCCTAGAAATTGAGAGAACTCTTCTAATCTAGGCACCAATTAGTAGTCAGGAAAGGTGAAGCAATGATGCATAGGATCAAAGGCTTGGAAAAGCACACACATCATTTCTTCTTGGAAATTTGAGGTAGACAAGTGGAGAAGTCGACCATATTTCTTGGTGAAGGAAGAATCTCCGGGCACCCTTGATGCTAATTCTTGAAGTTTAGGATGCACTTTCACGAAGCTGACTCAGATGGTATTCTTATGAATGGGAATCATGGCCTACAAAACAGAACAAAGATGAATCCCTAAGTCCTTGAAATGATTAGTGATAATGCTTATGATGTTTAGGATGTTATGTACAAGTAAACATATACAAATAAAGAAAAATAAGTCCTTAGGTTTAGGCTTGCATAAAGTTTATAGGTAAGTACCTTCTTGAAGTTTAGTTGGTTCAACCTATCCTAGAAAATAAATGGGTTACGGGGAATCTCCATATCATTTATCTTTCTTCATTGGGCATTGTCTAAGCATAATCAATCATTTCTTGCGGCCGAAATATCCCAAAAGTCCGATCTGAATGAGTGTAGTATCAAGTATCAACTAATCTTCAGCTTTACACTGAAATTGGCTATCTCAGTACTTCCTAATGGCCAAGTTGTTCAATTAAAGGTTCTAAGGTCAGTTAGTGCTTCATGACACCTCTTAACGGCCCCGTATTCTCCTCAATTCAATACAAGGGATACGGGTACCAAAAAATGCGTCACACTAACGTAGCCATTGCTTCAACCATATCGGTCTACGTCGTACAGTTTCCACAACCTATTGCTACTTACCTAATGATTTTCCCCGATCCGGGTAGAGGATCAAAACAAACCCAAACAAGGACCCATAAATATAAAGCAAACAAATCAAACAATGAAAGCAAATAAATGTGATCTAGCTCTAAGGTGACCCCACTTTTTTTTATGTCCCCAACAGAGTCGCCAGTTCTGTGATACGGTGGGAGAACTGTTGCGTTTTATCGTAATTGTTGCAGATAGCAAGAGTCGCCGCCGACTTTTTTTTTATCCAATAAAGGAAAGGTTAAAAATAATAGGAAATACCTTTGAGATATTTTCTTGAGTTCGGGGGGTAGGTTATGAAAAGGAAAGGTGTTAGCACCCTTTTCATCCGTAGTTTTCTACAAGCTCTTAGTTGCTTGCTAGATCACTTGAAAATGATTTGTTTGAAAATGTGTTTTTTGATGGGTGTAAGTTTGAAAATATTTTGAAAACGCCTTTGTTTTGGCAAATTTTGTAATGATTCTCGTCTCTATAAGAATGTATACAAAGTGTTGGTTTTGAAAATAGTTCAAAGAGATGTTTATTTTTGAAGATGTTTTTAAAGTGTAAGTGTGGAAATGGTTTTAGTTTGTGAACAAGAAACTACAAGCGTCCTACCTACTGAAAAGGTATTTGTTCTTTTCCTCCTCCTTTAGATGCTTCCATCTTACCATTGATTGGTAAGAAGCCCCATCGTTGGATATGAAGGGACATGCGTGGGTCATCGTATAGTCATGAATGAAAACATTGTGAGATATCTTAGCATTTCTCTTAAGGGACTAAGATCATTTGTAAGGCAACATTCATAGCTGTGATACGGTGGGAGAACTGACTTGGTATTTTGTGTTTCGATCGCATTTGTGCGGATAGCAAGAGTCGCCACCGACTTTTCTTTTATCCAAAAGGAAAGGTAAAAAAGCACAGGAAAGACCTTTCGAGATTATTTCTCGGGATCGGGGGGTATATTATGAAAAGGGAAGTTATTAGCACCCTTTTCATCCATGGTTTTCCATGGGCTCTTAGTTACTCACTTAGATCACTTGATTTTTTTTTGACTGTGTGCTTGTGATGTGGGTTTTGAAAGTGTTTTGAAAAATCTCTTTGTAATGGTTCTCGTTTCTATAAGAACGCGTACAAAGTTTTGTTTCGAAAGATAGTTCAAAGATGTGTTTGTGAATTGTATTTTGAAAATGGTTTTGAAAAGATGTTTTGCAATGGTTCTCGTCTCTATAAGAACGTATACAAAATGTTTTGTCTTTTCAAAAATGTTTTGAGATGAAAGTGTCGATGTAAGAATGTTTTTGTCGTGAACAAGCGGGCAACTAGGAGCGAATCTACCTACTCGAAAGGTCTCAAGATTATTTTCTTCCTCCTTTAGATGTTGCTATATTACTATTAACATGGTAAGAAGCCCCATCGTTGGATGTAAAGGGACACGCGCGGGTCAATTTTACAATCATCGAAAGCAACTTATGTGACGCTTTAGCAATTTTTGTAAGGGACGAGATTGTTTTATCGAAGGCAACGTCGAGGGTCATCTAGGGACTACAATCTTTTTTATCGAAGGGTCATTGCTAAACTGTCTCATATTCGAGGGACATGACTGTATTTCCGAGGCAACGAGCAAGGTTACTCTAGAGGTGTGCGTGTGAAAAGTGTTTTTGATTCAAGTTAATTCTATCTTTGAAATTAAGTTTATCTAGCGATTGATTTTAAATCTTGCCATACACGCCTAATTACTATACAATAATAAGTATAACAATAAAATGCGGAAATTGAAATTCTACGCTATTACAGAGCTTCGGGAATGGGGGGTACAAATTAATGAATGGGGGTGACAGTAAGAAAATAATATTTAAATCACACAATACAAGTCCAAACCGTTAAATAATTATTTAAGTTAAAACTCTTTTCATTTGATAAAAATAATTAATGACTTAATTAATAATGTCAAACAAAAATTATTTTAAAGTCAATAATTATTTAAAACAAATATTAACCTATTTACAATTTTTTAAATGTATGCTGAAAAATAAAAATCAAATAATAAAAAAGAAATATTAACAACAAAAAAATAAATATAAAGGGAAAGCTAGAAATGGGCCTAAAAATAGAGCAAAACTGGGGGTGCAGAAATTAAAAGGCCCAAATGTTTCTGGTTGATCCAGTGTAGCAGCCCCCTGAAGGTGTACCATGGGCGTGCATCTAAGATGTGTTGAAAGGGCTATGATAGATGAATAGATAGAGGGATGATGAGGGTGCACCAGACTAACATAGGGGTTCATGGGGGTGATTATTCAGGGTGATTAAAGAGGTGGTCACAAGTGTCACCACCGGATTGGGCCAAGGCATTATTATCAAACAAAACAAAAACTAAATGACTTAGACCACAGCACTCATAATCCATATTTTCTCTCTCTCTAGACGTGTTGCCTTCTCTCTTCTCTCTTATTATGAGGCTTCACTGGAGAAGACCCTTTGGCCGCGCCAGAAATCGCTTTACGGCGATGACGGCGGCAGCGTGTCTCCAAACCCTACTTTTCTTATATCATTTTGATCGCCTCCTTTCCCTGGTTACTAATTTATGATTATTTTTTGCAGATTCCTATTTAATAACCCTAAATCTAATAAGGGGGAAACTGAAACCCTAGTTCTCAGTTTGGTGGGATCGGTGAAGGTAATGGTGCATGCAACGATATATCCATGAAAGTACAGGAAAGAGAAGAAGGAGATCATCTGTGAGGTCCAGATCTGTAACCTTACTAACCTCCTAAATCTTTTCCGGTAAGACTGTTTTGACTCTGTAAATTTCTTTCTCTCTTCTTTTGAACTTGTGGTATCCTTGTTATCAGATTAGGGTTTTTTGCTGTTTGTTTTAGTTACTGATTTGCGGGGTTTATTTTGCAATTTCTGAGCTTTGTATATGCTGAATTGATTTTGAAAGGGGAAAAATGATGAACAAAAATATTTGGCCTTTTTTGCTGTTTGTTTGAGTTACTGATTTGCTGGGGTTTTGTGAATAGTGATGTTTGATGATAATGTTTGGGTGATGGACTTTGGTGATGGAACCTGGTGATAGAATTTTGGTGTTGCAAATTTTTGTTGGTTTTTTGTTGCTTCTGGTTTTACAGTGATGGCTTTGAGGCTTCTGGTTTTTGATACTTTGCTATGTGTGGCTTTTGGTTTTTGGCTTTTTGAGGTTTTTTTGTTCTGTTGGTTTCTGGTTTCTACGGTGATGGCTTGATGGTTATGTTTTTGTTACTTGCTGGTTTTACAATGATGGCTTGATGGTTGTTTTGATGGTTTTTGTGATGTGTTGGTTTTACAGTGATGGCTTGATGGTTCTATGATGTTTCAGTTGGTTTGAGACAAAGGGTTTATTGTATTTTTTTGGATCTGAGTTTTTGTGATTTGCTGGTTCTGTGATGTTTGATGTTTTTTTGGGTTCAAATAGTCTCCTCTCTTTTTTATAAAACAATGGTCTCCTTGCTATCAGATTTAGGGTGGAAATAGGAGGGAAAAACTTTGAATTTTGACAGTTTTGGCTTTTCTAGCTTTGGGCTTTTGAGTTCAGTTTGAACTGTTTCATTTTGGTGCAAGTTTGGGCAGGTTTTTTTGGACTGTAATGCAAGCTGGTTTTGCTGTGGTTTATTTTGACATGCTTTTATACAGAACTTGGACAGGTCTTGGAGTGCTATGGGCAGCATAAGGAGGCTTTTAGAGGAAGTCTTCTTGGACTGTTTTTTATAGCATGCCTTTGTAGCAATAGTATCCTGTTTGTCTTGGTATGACTTTAGATTATTTGCTGGCTAGGTGATATCTCTCCTCTTTCCTCTTTTTATGAAATAAAGCACTTTTTGCTTTTGATTTTCTGAAGGGTTTGCTTGATTTAAGAAGGTGATGATATGTGAACAAGCTGAGCAAACTAATTTGTATTTTTTGCAATATTTGGTGTTTTTGACCCTTTGGCTTGTTGCTTGTATATTGTTTATTTTGTTCTGTTTTAGCCTTCGTTGTGTTTGCTTGTGGGTTTACAGCAGGCTTGGTTCTGCCTTGGATATGACTGTCATGTTTGCAGCCTGTTGCCTTGCATCTTGTGCTTTTGTAATTGCTTTGCATATCACTGCTTTTTTGTGATGCAGTTTGGCTGTTTGTATTGTTTGACTTGTGCATTTGACTGTTGCTGTTTGCAGCCTATTGCTTTTGTTGCTATTTGAACTGTTTGTATTTTTATCTTTTCCCCCTTTTTTTGTGAACCAAAACCTAGGTTTTGAGATTTGCAAAAATAGGGAGAAATGGATGGTGATTAAAACATACAAAATTTTGATTCCTAAAAGCAAACCTTAGTGATGAAAATCATATTTGCTTGGACTTTTCAATGTTGATTATTTGCTAATGTTTTCTCTTTTCTTTTGTCACATGTACAAACAAATGAATGGCAAGCAAGACAAGATGAAGAGAAGACCATGGCTAGCAATGGGGAATTTCTTGAAGATGAAGAAAAGAGTCTTGAAGAAGAAGAAATTCTTTCCTTGTAGATTTAACTTTGTATTTCACTTGTAATCCGTTTGTAATCATTTGTAATTTATTTTGTGAATGACCCACAAAACTGTAATGAACATAAAGCTTGAGTAATAATGAAATTTGTTGTACAAAACTTTGAGTTTTAAATTCTTGATTGAATGTTTTTAACAAAACATCTTGGCTTGATAACTTGCATTTCAAGTAAACACAATATGATAGGATAAATCATGTATTTGCACTCTTAAACAAAATAAATGTTTAAAAACTCAAACCTAAATGATTAATTGAACCCTCAATCATGATTGCTTAAAATGATAATTTTAGACTTTATACCTTATTGAAACAGAATATGCTCTAAAAAATAACATCAACCCTCAGAAGATTGTAGTTAAGAAAAAAATTAAAATCACACCAATGTCTTTTCAGTTATCTGGGCCATGGATTTGGGAAAACTTGCAATGTGGGGTTTGAAAATTGACTTAAACAGACTTTGAGGAGACATGGTGATTTATTTGAAACCTTGATGACTCAAATTCCTTTGAGAAGTGCAAAACCCTAATTGCTGACTGGTTGCCTAGGAAGAGAATCCGCTTGATCAACTTTTGAGCCAAATTGAGTGTTTGAGAAACCCTGGGATAGTCTCTTGAGTGAAAAATGGGAGGGAAAGTTTTATGGTACAACAACTGCCCCTGTTCAATCTTCTTAAATTTGAAAAGTGAGATCGACACGTTTGTCGTCCGTGGCTTGAAAGTAGAAGATGATTGAACACTAGAGTGCCCAGAAATTTGCACTTGATGATGCGCTGGTCGATTGTGTAGGGAATGGGCTTAAAGATGCCATTGGGAGAAATGAAGGAGAGTTATCGGAGATGGGCTTATAGATGCCATCCAAAGATGATTGTTGACAGAAATTTTGAACTCGATCTTAACAGAAAACGAATCAGAATAAACCGTTGAAAGATTTATCCGAAACAGATTGAGAGATTTGTCTGAACCAGTAAGAATCTGGAAACGAATCAGAATAAACCATTGAGGGATTTATCTGAACCATAAAGAATCTGGAAACGAATCAAAATAAACCGTTGAGAGATTTATCTGAACCAGTAAGAATCTGAAAACAAATCAGAATAAACCATTACGAGATTTATCGAAACCAATAAGAATCTGGAAACGAATCAGAATAAACCGTTGAGAGATTTATCTGAACCGGTAAGAATCTGGAAATGAATCAGAATAAACCGTTGAGAGATTTATTTGAACCAGTAAGAATCTGGAAACAAATCAGAATAAACCGTTGAGAGATTTATCTGAACCAGTAAGAATCTGAAAACGAATCAGAATAAACCGTTTAGAGATTTATCTAAACGAGTAAGAATTTGGAAACGGATCAGAATAAACCGTTGAGAGATTTATCTGAACCAGTAAGAATCTGGAAACAAATCAGAATAAACCGTTGAGAGATTTATCTGAACCAGTAAGAATCTGAAAACGAATCAGAATAAACCGTTTAGAGATTTATCTAAACGAGTAAGAATTTGGAAACGGATCAGAATAAACCGTTGAGAGATTTATCTGAACCAGTAAGAATCTGGAAACGAATAAGAATAAACCGTTGAGAGATTTATCTGAACCAATAAGAATCTCGAAGAAATATTTTGCTATGTAGATGGTCGACCAGTCTTTTCTTGTTGAAAATATTTGTCTGTTGGAAATTTGTTGATGATAATTTCCTATCAATTGATTCTTTCCTGCAAAAGGTGAAGAGTTAATTGTATGCAATGTTATGATGTATGCAATGCATGGTATGATGTTTTTTTCTTAAAATAAATGAGATTGCACTGTATGTACTTGTGTTGTTAATGTTATGACGTATGAATGCAAATGTATGGACTTTAAAGATTATTCGTGTCGTAGTGTTGTTGGAAGCGGGGAAAATAAATCCCTCTTGAAGCACTGATGAGTGAGTTTCCAATCATTAGAGAAATAAACTTTGTTTTAGAAGGGAAACACCTGACATTGCTTGTAGACTTCGTGAAATCCTACTGGGGAAACATGAGAAGTTGGGAAACTTACTGGGGAACCTCTGAAGCGGTAGTTGGAAGTTTTTCTCTGTCAGGGGTATGAGAATGCTTGATACCAACAAGCTGCATATTGGAGATACATTAATGATTCTGTAGTAGAATGTAATTGCTTCCGTTCTTGCTGGAGAAGGTACCTGCGAGGATCTTATGGAATGACCTATAGATATTATCATATTGCTTAAAGTCATTAGTAATTGTCTTTCTGTTTTCTGTTTATTTGTAACAGTAATCATGTTCAAATGCATATGTTCAAAAAATAAATCATTGGATGTTTTTGTAAACAAAACACAAACAAAGAAAAACAGATGGTTTTGCACTTCCAAAGGGGATATCTTTGTATTAACTTGAATAAGTATTTTTTGTACAGTGAGATGAGCATTCTAGTAAGAGAATGTCGTCATAAAAAAAATGAAAATTGATACAAATAAAAGATAGCTATATGCAATAATCCCATGGGGTTCCCATTCTGCTATAGTCTTTGTGTCTCTGAGTGTCTTGACCACTTGTCGCCTTGGCGAAGTTGATGGGATTGATTAGAATTGTTTGAGTTAGTTGGTCAACGTTGAAGATCGTCTGCAAGATGATCCAACGGGACATAGTCATACACTTTGAATCCATAACGTTTGCCTGGACAGCCCTTTCGGGTTTTCGATCCACCAGGATATCCTTTTTTGCCCAAGCCGCCATTTCGAGTTTTCGACTTGCCGGGTGTACATATTTTTTTGTATTTTATCCCTAATTTTTTCCCGAACCTTTTGGTTCGCCGGGATTCCCTAATTTTTGACTAGGTCAGTCGACCTAGCGGGTCCTTGTTCATGCATAGTATCTTTTAACTATGTCCATATTTACAGGGTGCGGGAGGTCGTCGCCATCCATAGTGGTTAAGATCATTTCCCCACCAGAGAATATGCTTTTGATTACAAACGGTCCTTCATATGTAGGAGTCAATTTACCCCTTGGATCACCTTGTGGCAAAATGATACGCTTGATTACCAAGTCGCCGACCCGATATACCTGACGTTTGACCTTTTTGTTAAAATCTTTGATCATGCGTTTTTGGTACATCTGACCATGACAGATAGCTTCAAGCCTCTTCTCATCAATCAAGTTCAACTGGTCAAGTCGAGTCTAGATCCAATATTCTTTGTTCAAACCAGCATCCTTCATGATCCTCAGAGAGGGGATCTGGACCTCAATGGGTAAGACAACCTCCATGCCATATACCAGAGAATAGGGTGTTGCCCCAGTTGATGTGCGAGCTGTGGTACGATACCCGTGGACAGCGAACGATAGCATCTCATGCCAATCTTTGTAGGTGACTGTCATTTTCTGTATGATCTTCTTAATGTTTTTGTTAGAAGCTTCTACAGCGCCATTCATCTTTGGCCGATAAGGGGAAGAATTATGATGCTGGATCTTGAATTGCTCGCACAAGGCGGTGATCATAGTGTTGTTTAGATTCGTACCACTATTAGTGAGGATTCTCTCTAGGATACCGTACCGGAAGATGAGATTCTGGTTGATGAACTGGGCGACAACATTCTTAGTAACGGAAGCGAAGGAAGCTGCCTCAACCCACTTTGTAAAATAGTCGATGGGCATTAAGATGAAGCGGTGTCCATTGGGGGCCGTTGGCTTGATTTACCCAATCATATCGATTCCCCACAAAGCAAAGGGCCAAGGAGCCGTCAGGACATTCAGAGGAACCAGAGGTACGTGCACTTTATCAGCATAAATCTGACACTTATGGCAAGTCCGAGAGTGTTGATAGCAATTTGCCTCCGTGGTAGACCAATAATAGCCTGCCCTTAGGATTTTCTTTGCCATTGTATACCCACCGGAATGGGTTCCAAAAGTGCCTTCGTGTAATTCAACCATGATCCTTTCAGCTTCAACCTTGTCTATGCATCGAAGTAATATAGATCATGACTGCGGTTGTACAAAATGCCGTTACTAATGAAAAACTTAGCCGAGAATCTTCTTAGGAACTTCTTGTCATTCACTGAAGCTCCTTCTAGATATTACTGAGACTCGATATACCTTTTAACTTCATGGAACCAAGGTCGACCCACTACTTCTTCAGTACCGATCTCGTGACAGTAGGCTGGTTTATCCATCCGCTCAATGGTGATTTGAGAAACCTCGTTATCACAATTAAGTTTAAACATAGATGACATTGTAGCTAGTGCGTCTGCTAGCTGATTTTCTTCTCGTGGGAAATGCTCGAAGGTAATCTTCTCAAAATGCGGAAACAATGTCAACACATGTTCTTTATAAGGGATAAGGTTGGGGTGTTTGGTGTCCCATTCCCCTTTGATCTAACTGATGACCAAAGTTGAATCTCCAAATACATCCAAGGATTTGATCCCCAAGTCTATAGCAGCTTTGAGACCGAAGATGCATGCTTCGTATTCTGCCATGTTGTTTGTACAGTTGAAGCAAAGTCTGGAAGTAAAGGGAGTATGACATCCTTCCAGAGATAGGAGTACAACACCGATACCATTTCCAAGTGCATTGGATGCTCCATCAAAGAACCGGGTCCATCGGGATCCTTGTTCAAGTCCGTCATATGGCCTGATTTCTTCAAAGTTATCTAATGTCATGATGTCTTTATCCGGGAAGTCAAACTTCATGGACTGATAGTCTTCCACAGATTGGTGAGCAAGGTGATCAGCTAATACACTACCTTTTATAGCCTTCTGGGTAGTATATTGTATGTCATATTCTGTCAAGATCATCTTCCATCTTGCTATTCTCCCAGAAAGGGCAGGCTTCTCGAAGATGTATTTTATCGGATCCATTTTAGATATTAACAAGGTAGTATGGGTCAGCATATACTGTCTCAGCCGACGAGCAGCCCATGCCAGAGCACAGCAAGTTTTCTCGAGCAGTGAATATCTTGTTTCACAGTCGGTAAACTTTTTGATCAATTAATAAATAGCATGCTCTTTTCAGCCAGACTCGTCATGCTGCCCCAACACACACTCCATTGAGTTTTCTAAAACAGTCAAATACAGGATTAAAGGCCTTCCCTCGATGGGTGGTAGCAACACATAAGGCTCTTGTAAGTATTCTTTGATTTTGTCAAAAGAAACTTGGCATTCGTCATTCCATTTGACTACTTGATCTTTCTTCAAGAGCTTGAAGATTGGCTCACAAGTAGTTGTCAGGTGAGAAATGAACCTGGAGATTTAATTCAAACGTCCCAAGAATCCTCTGACTTCCTTCTCAGTACGAGGAGAAGGTATCTCTTGTATCGCTTTAACCTTGGCAGGATCAACCTCGATACCTTTTTTGCTGACGACAAAGCCTAGGAGTTTACCAGACCGTACACCGAACGTGCACTTGTTTGGATTCAATCTTAACTTGTACTTCTTCAGCCTCTCAAACAGCTTCTGTAAGTGATCAAGGTGCTCTTCTTTCGTTTGCGATCTGGCTATCATATCTTCTACGTAGACATCTATCTCATGATGTATCATGTCATGAAATAAAGCTACCATGGTGCGTTGATAAGTTGCCCCAGCATTCTTCAGTCTGAATGGCATGACCTTATAGCAGAATCTGCCCCACTGTGTAACAAAGGTTGTTTTCTCCATATCCTCAGGTGCCATTTTGATTTGGTTGTAGCCTGAGAAACCGTCCATAAAGGAAAACACTTTGTGTTGTTCCATATTGTCAACCAGAATGTCGATGTGGGGGAGTGGGAATCATCCTTGGGGCTTGCCCTATTCAAATATCTGTAGTCCACACACATTCTCACTTTACCGTCTTTCTTGGGCACAGGAACACCATTGGCAACCCATTGGGGATAAGAGGTGACAGCCAAGAATCCAGCATTGAATTTCTTCATGACTTCTGCTTTAATCTTTTCTGACATATCAGGTCTCATGCGGCGAACCTTTTGCTTTACTGGGGGACAATCTTCTCTTGTAGGCAGACGATGTACCACAATGTCTGTATCAATTCCCGACATGTCTTCATACGACCAGGTGAAGACTTCAACAAAGTCGTGTAACAACTGAATCAGACGCTCCTTGACACTGGGTTCCAAATTGGCACACACCTTGAACTCCTTTTCCTCCTCCTTAGTACCTAAGTTAACAGTTTCAACCGGCACTTTGTGAGGCTGAATGGTCCTTTCTTCCTGTTACAACAACCTGGCTAACTCCCCTAGCACCTCACAATCTTCCTCACTTTCGTCGTCGGCTTGGTAGATCGGATTTTCAACGTCACAATTGGCCATAGCAGAACCGTTACCCATGGGATCCTGAGTGGATGTAGACCTGAATTTTAATATGTGAGTGTGTGTAAGAGCATAACTACCTTTGAAAGAAATAAAATGTAAGAAATAAAGACAAAGAACACAAAATTTGATGCAAAAAAGTCCACGATTCATTAATGACATATGAGAATGAAGTGACAACCCTCACAAATGGACCGTTGTGCCTCGGGTAAGACAAAGGGTTTTAAAAGTCTAAATTGTGTAAATATTACAAGCCTTCAAATATTAAAAGACAATTACTCTTGAATAAAAGTAATAGGAATGAAATCTTTGGCCTCCCAATTGTTGAGCCCACCACCGATGATTAGGAAAATCCATTCGTCCATATCACAGCTTCCATCATTGTCTTCTACTGAATTGACTTCCTGATCGCTGATACGCAGAGGTGGTCCCCTGGTGCGAGAATGTCGAACAGCTCTTTGGGCCTCTGTAGTGAATCCTAAACAAAATTTTTCGGTCTTGTAGGGAATATCTGGAAGCTGGCCCCAGATGGTACACCCGCCTTCTTCAACTATCGCTCGAGAATCTTTCAAAGAGGCCATATTTAGTGGAGGTCCGGTAATCTTCGAGACCTTAGACTTGGTTGCTGCGACCGTTGCTGGAACCTCCTCAAATTTCTGACAGGGAGTCTCGATGAATTCACCATCCATTTCAACATACCTGAAAGAGTTCAGATGGCTAACCATGTACTCCTCCTCTCTGTAAACTATGACAATCTTTCCTTTGATCGGGTATTTCAGAATTTGGTGCAGGGTATAAGTGACGGCACCAGCACCATGGATCCAGGGTCAACCCAATAGACAAGAGTACGAAGGGCGGATGTCCATCACATAGAAATTTGAGTCAAAAGTATGAGTTCCAATTTTTATGGGGATACTAATTTCTCTGTGCACTGTCCTCTTTGAACCATCAAAGGCCCTGACTATGATGTTGCTAGGTTTTAATATGAGCCCCTCGCAATCCAGTCGGTCGAGAGCATTTTTGGGAAAGAAATTCAATGATGAGTCGGTATCCACAAGAACATGGGCAAGTGTGGTGCCCCTGCATTTAATGGAAACATGCAAGGCATCGTTGTGCTTCCTTCCCTTAGAGGTTAAATCAGCGTCGGAAAAGCCCAATCCGTTATCAACAGTTAGACTGGCCACACAGTTTTCAAATTGGTTGATAGAGGTCTCTTGGGGCACACGGGCGGTCTTAAGAAACTTTACCAAGGCTTTGGCGTGGGCCTCAGAACACAAAAGTAAGGACAACAATGATATCTCCGAGGGAGTTTTCCCCAACTGTTCTACAATGTTGTAGTCACTTTTCTTGATTATCTTCAGTATTTCTTCTATCTCCTTTCTAGAAGCTTCAAGGATGATCTCGGGACGCCCTTTTGCTTGGACAGGCTCATTCAAGACCTCTTTTCCCCTTGCTTCGGTAGTAGGGATAACAGTAGGAGTATCACTGGGAGTGTCGGTAGGAGTGGCAGTAGGAATGATCACAAGAGTAGCAACGGTCTTTGGAGAAATCTCAGGTGATAAGACTCTTCCACTTCTTGTTATTTTGCTGGTCCCAGTAATATTACTGATGTCAGGATCAAAATTTCTCGCAACTTCGTCTTTGACAGCCAACTGATCTTGCTTGACGCCATAGTAATAAATGTCAGCCCCATAACTCCAGGGAACAGATTTATCCAAAGAGTATGTGATTAGTCTTGGCATAGTGATGATTAAAGGTGTAGACCTTAGAACAGATGTAATCCTGACGGGTCTTTTGGTGGAGACCCTGGGAGGATTGTCAGAAATTGTGATTATCGAAACATCTTGATAGGAACTTCTGGTAAGAGGAAGCTTTTCAAATAAGATTTCTTTACTAGTCATCAGGCGTTGTACGCCTATCTTCATTAACAAACAGCCATTTGGTAGAGACTTGCATAAGTGACAATCTTCATTGCAGCCCAGGAACAGACCGGCTTGCAGTAGATTCTGTTTAATGGTTAATAGAGGAGTGATTAAGTCATTCACGGAGGAAACAAAATGATCATCATCAATGGCGTTGATACCTTGGCCATGTCTGGGAATTAGCGCTATTATTACATTAGGCGTTTCTGGGGGATCAAACTCAATCTCTTTTGCATCGATAAGGTCTTGCACCTTATTCTTTAAGGCCCAACAGTCGTTTGTATCGTGCCTAGGGATTTCAGAATGATAGGCACATCGAGCGTTTGGGTTATAGCAAGGAGAAGCAGTATTGGGGTTCTTGGGAGCTTCTTTTAAAGTTGCCAGATTGGTCTTCAGAAGGTGTGGCAAAACTTGAGACATGGTCATGTTGATCCGGGTAAATCGTCTCATGGGCGCCTCTGGTTTACGCTGATAATTTCACTGCTGATTTGGCACAGGATTAGAAATCATAACAGACCCTACTGCCAGGCGACAGTCAGCTTTGTTTTGATTTCTATAGTCATATGCAGCACTGACCTCCTTCTTTCTGACAAAGGGTTTCTTCATCATGCTCGAGGATGCATCTCTTTGAATTTTTCTGCTTTTTATACCGGCTTCGACCCGTTCACCAGTCATGATTAACTCAGTAAACCGAGCAGAGGAACTCCCAATCAGGTGGTTGAAGAATGGTCCTGACAAGGTGCCAAGGAACATATCCACTAATTCTCTATCAGATAGAGGGGGATGGACTCTGCCTGCGAGATCCCTCCATTTTTTAGCATAGGTTTTGAAACCTTCACCTGTTCCCATATACATGCTTTGCAATTGCATCCTAGTCGGAGCTAAATCAGCATTGTATTGATATTGTTTGTAGAAAGCGACGACCAATTCTTCCCAATTGCGAACATTGGTCCCTTCCAATTGATAGAACCAATCCAACTGCGTCCCAGATAAGCTCTCTTGGAAGAAATGCACCCATAAATTCTTGTCAGCCGTGTGGGGTTGAATCTTTCTGACGTATGACCTTAGATGCAGCTTTAGGCAAGAGACACCATCGTATTTGGCGAAAGTGGTTACCTTGAATTTTTGTGGGATGACAACCCCTGAGATGAGTCCTAATTCTTCAAAATCCAAATCGAGTACCCTCTGAATATCCATAGCATTCAAACGATCCTCTAGTTGTTTGTATTTATCATCAGTAGGAGGATATTGTTCCTCAGAGTAATCAGGCTCTTCCTCTTCCTCGGATGCTGGGTCATTGTTCACTTCCTAGGTTTGATTATCTCCTTTTCCTGATGATGTCGCAAAGTCCAAAGTTCGTCTGGCTTGTCCTTTAAACCTTCTCCCCATGATCACAACACCGGTTGATTTCTTCGCTTTCTTCTTCTTCTCTTTGGCCAGAAGAGTCTTCAACTCCTCTTGTCCTTTTGTCAGAGCCAAGAGCATTTGTTGAAACTGGGCGTTCTGTGCCTGAAGATCTTTCACAGTCTGTTTAACATCCATATCACTGAAATAAATAGTAGAAGGATAAGGTGACCTGTTATAAGAAACCTGTATGATGTTATGATGAATGAAGATGCAATATGCAAATGATTTCAAGGAGATTTAGAGATTTAAATTTGTTCAATGCAAAAAAGAACACACGTTATATTAATAAAACCAATTTTGAATACATCATGCATCCTTGGGCTTACAATGAAAGAAACAAAATACAACAAAGCTCCTAAGACAAAAAGACTGAACGCATCCTCTTTGGAGCGATGTAGGAATTCAGGTTTTTCTCTTCGTGAAGCAGCTTGGTGAGCTCCAGAACCTTCTTCTCACTGGCATAAAACTGGGTTTCAAAGGTGTCTCGCTCTTCCTTCAACTGAACCTAAGCTTTCTGCAAATCTTCGAGAGAGGTAGGCATGTCAGGATGAAGAACGGTGTGTGGGACGTCTCCTTCGACAACTGGATCTATGATGACAGAAAGGACGGACGGGTAAGGCATCACGAGACTCTGAGCTTGAGCCCGTACCCACCTAAGGTAAGGCTCGAGAGGGATAGAGTTTTTGTGTCCCAAAGTCCTACTGTCCACCTTGTTCACCATTCCCCAAGCACGTGTAAACCTCTGGCGATATCCTTGGTCTTCTTTGTCGTAGTCGAACACCAGACCTTGGATGAGCATCTCATGAGGGCCATCTCTTCGGGCATACCCAAACTGTCGAAGAGCTAAGCAGGGATTGTAGGTGATACCCCCCCCCCCCCCCATAATACCAAGCAGAGGTACGTTAGGGAACTCCCCACAATGGTCAATGATAGAGACATCTTCCAAGGATCTCGAACACCAACGGATATCAGAGTGGGTGAGAGACATCATCCTTTGGGACCATGTCAGTCTATGCTCATTCTTCAATGCTGACTGAGGTAGGTGTGAAGTGAACCACTTAGAGAGTAGGGGGATACAACACAAAAGAGTACCTCTTTTCTTCATGGTGCGGGTATGAAGGTAATGCAAGATGTCTCCTAGTAAGGTAGGTACAGGATTGTGAGAGAGAAAGACTTTGATGGCATTAAGATCTATGAATTGGTCCGAGTTGGGAAAAAGAACCAAACCATAAATGAGAAGAGCTAGGACGTCTTCGAAAGCTTGGAAATCCACGTCGTCCCAGAATGAACGAGCCTTTTCCAATAGAAACTTAGCTAGAAAGCCTTTAACCCCGCTTCTTGTCTCCCAATTGGCTATGATGTCGGCCCTCTTCATATGCAAAGCTTCGGCGATGACTTCAGGTTTTGGAATCCTTTCTAGACCGGTGAACGGTATCTGATCAAGCACGGGCACCCCTAAGAGTAGAGAGAACTCTTCCAATGTAGGTACCAACTGAGAGTCCGGGAAAGTGAAACAATGATGTACGGGATCAAAGAATTGGAATAGTACACACATCATCTCTTCTTGGAAGTTGGATGTAGCCAAACTGAGGAGTCGACCATATTTCTTGGTAAAAGGAGAATCCCCGGGCACTCTTGAGGCTAGCTCTTGAAGTTGAGGGTGTGCTTTTACAAAGCTGATTTGGATGGTGTTTCTTCAGAGAGAATTCATGTCCTACAAAACAAAAACAAAGATAAATTTCTAAATCCTTGAAATGGTTACTGAGCATGCGTATGATGTTCATGATGTTTATGATGTTTATGTATAAGTAAATATATACACACACAGCAAACAAGTCCATATGTTTTAGGCTTGCATGGGGTTTATAGGTAAGTACCCTCTTGAAGTTTGGTTGGCTCAACTTGTCCTAGTAATAGTGATCGGGTTCTAAAGGATCTCAATATCACCGACCTTTCTCTTAGGCATTATCTCAGCACAACAATTTTTTCTTGCGGCTGAGATATCCCAAAAGTGTAGCCTCAATGAGTGTAGTATCGAGTATCAACCAATTTTCAGCTTTACACTGAAACCGGCTATCTCAGTACGTCCTAATGGCCAAGTTTGTTCAATTAGGGTTCTAAAGTCAATTAGTGCTTCATGACGCCACTCAGCGGCCCCGTATTCTCCCCGATTCACCACGAGGGACACCGGTACCCACAAATGTGTCACACTAACATAGCCATTGTTTCAACCATATCGGTATACGCCGTACAATTTTCACAATCTATTGCTATTTACCTAAAATAGGTGTCCCAGATCCGAGTGTAAGATCAAAGCAAGCCCAATACAAAGAACTAAATGTAAAGCACACAAATCAAATAATGAAAGCATGTAAAGGTGATCTAACCCTAAGGTAACCCCACTTTTAGAATATTCCCCAGCAGAGTCGCCAGTTCTGTGATACGGTGGGAGAACTGACTTGGTGTTTTGCGTTTCGGTCGCATTTGTGCGGGTAGCAAGAGTCACCACCGACTTTTCTTTTATCCAAAAGGAAAGGTAAAAAAGCACAGGAAAGACCTTTCGAGATTATTTCTCAGGTTTGGGGGGTAGATTATGAAAAGGGAAGGTATTAGAACCCTTTTCATCCATGGTTTTCCATGGGCTCTTAGTTACTTGCTAAGATCACTTGCTTTTGTTTTGACAGTGTGCTTGTGATGTGGGCTTTGAAAGTGTTTTGAAAAATCTCTTTGTAATAGTTCTCGTTTCTATAAGAACGCGTACAAATTTTTGTTTCGAAAGATAGATCAAAGATGTGTTTGTGAATTGTGTTTTGAAAATGGTTTTGAAAAGATGTTTTGCAATGGTTCTCGTCTCTATAAGAACGTATACAAAATGTTTTTTCTTTTCGAAAATGTTTTGAGATGAAAGTGTCAATGTAAGAATGTTTTTGTCGTGAGAAATCGAGCAACTAGGAGCGAATCTACCTACTCGAAAGGTCTCAAGATTCTTTTCTTCCTCCTTTAGATGTTGCTATCTTACCATTGACTTGGTAAGAAGCCCCATCGTTGGATGTAAAAGGACAGGTGTGGGTCAATTTTACAATCATCGAAAGCAACTTATGTGACGCTTTAGCAATTTTTGTAAGGGACGAGGTCGTTTTATCGAAGGCAACATTGAGGTTCATCGAGGGACTACAATCTTTTTTATCGAAGGGTTATTACTAAAGCGTCTCATATTCGAGGGAAATGACTGTATTTCCGAGGCAACGAGCGAGGTTACCCTAGAGGTGCGCGTGTGAAAAGTGTTTTTGATTCAAGTTAATTTTATCTTTGAAATTAGGTTTATCTAGCGATTGATTTTAAATCTTGCCATACACTCCTAATTACTATACAGTAATAAGTAAATCAATAAAATGCAGAAATTGAAATTGTACGCTATTACAGAGCTTCGGGAATGGGGGTACAAATTAATGAATGGGGGTGACAGTAAGAAAATAATATTTAAATCATACAATACAAGTCCAAACCGTTAAATAATTATTTAAGTTAAAACTCTTTTCATTTGATAAAATTAATTAAGGACTTAATTAATAATGTCAAACAAAAATTATTTTAAAGTCAATAATTATTTAAAACAAATATTAACCTATTTACAATTTTTTAAATGTATGTTGAAAAATAAAAATCAAATAATGAAAAAGAAATATTAACAACAAAAAAATAAATATAAATGGAAAGCTAGAAATGAGCCTAAAAATAGAGCAAAACTGGGGGTGCAGAAATAAATGGCCCAAATGTTTCTGGTTAATCCAGTGTAGCATCCCCCTGAAGGTGTACCATGGGCATGCATCTAAGATGTGTTGAAAGGGCTATGATAGATGAACAGACGGAGGGATGATGAGGGTGCACCAGATTAACATAGGGGTGCATGGGGGTGATTATTCATGGTGATTAAAGAGGTGGTGACAAGTGTCACCACCAGATTGGGCTAAGGCATTATCACCAAACAAAACAAAAACTAAATGACTTAGACCACAACACTCATAATCCATATTTTTTCTCTCTCTAGACGTGTTTACCTTGGTATTTGGTAAACAACCGCTGATCCTCCAAATGGTTACTTATTTGGTTACTCGCAGGATCGATCAGATTGATCCTAGGACATAGGTTGATTTTGAAGTTTTGATTAAATTGGATAAGGCTTTAAATGACAATAAAATAAGAGGCTTTAAGTAAATAGCATGAAGAAAGGACTTGGTAAAATAAATAAGGCTTTAAATGAGAAGGTTCGACAGGAATGTAAAGAAGAAAGCAAGTAAATTTCTGGAAAAGTAAATGACTTTGATTAATAAAGTTGGTGTTTCACACATACATTTCTCAACAATTCTTTCTCACACGCTGGGTACTCGAATCTATATGAGTGACTTTGTATAGAATTGTGAACACCCGCGAGAACTTACATGACTACTACTATTTATACTAAAACATCCCAAGTAACCGTCGGGCAGTTACACTGCTTCGAGATGAGTCCACTTGGCACGTTCTCAACGTTCGACGCTCCAGATCTTTGCACGTTGCACTTGGTAACCGCTGGAAACCGTTTTCCCTCCAAACGCTTGAATTTCAAACTGTTCCACTCTGAACCATCGAACACTTTCGTCGAGAAGCATCTTCGACGAGAAACACCTTCGACGTCGAAGGCAACCAAATTCTTCCTTGGAAGAAATCTTCTAAGTACCTTGCCATCTTTCGACGGGCATTTCGACAGACCTAGCTAGTCGAAAACATCCTTCAGCTTTAATGGCTGACATTAATAAAACAAGGGTGTCGAATTTAGGAGCCAACAAATTGCCCCCCAAGAATGCCTTATTTCGACTCTGAAAGAAAAAGGCATTCTTTGAAACGCCATTCGACACCTGTCTTTTCATGCTTAGTCACAAATTAATTTGTGCACTTTTTGTTGTCTTCTACCAACCACTGGTAATCCCAAGAAAATCATCATTTATCCGTACCTAAGACGTCATGTCAGTACGGCGTGCAGTGCCAAACGTCATTTCAGAATTTGTCATTATGACAATTCCCAAAAACGAGGACGCACGTTGTGTCTCTCTATTTCTGCAGAACGGCTAAAACAACAGGGGGATGCCACGCGTCCCACTATCTCCTGCAATAATTAAATGACATTTAATGTCCTCAGTTTTGGGGATTTTCCCCCACTACTATAAATAGCAGTAAGTACCCCATTGTAGGACTTTTTACGCCATCTAGCCTTCAAACTTCTCTATTTTCATACAAACTTGTTATCTTTGCAGAAACTTTTCCTCCTTCACTTCGTCTTCAACCTCATTTCAACTTCAACACTAACAATGGCATCTGGTTCCAATGCTCCTAGCGCTACCGTACCAACTGAGAACGCCAAACCTAAGGTTTTCGTCACTGCTCCAGTAGTAACCTCCACGGGCCAACGAAGGGTCCCTGAACCCTTGGACATCGCCGTTCGTGATGCTTACTCACGCCACCTTATGATCCCGGTTGGATATTCCAACCAGATCTTTGCTATGTCTGGCCCTTTGTATCCCAGTATCGCTGAGGCCATGAAGATTAAGAGTTATTTTCCGGTAGTTGAGAAACTCAAACCGGTTGCATGCGCCAAGAAAGACGCAGAGGACAATGAAGACCCTGCGCATGAAAAAATCGACCTCCGTTTCTTCAACAGAGGTGTTAGGGCCTTCAGGTCTGGCCCTAGCCTTACTCCTGATTACGTTGCTTGGCTGGAAAAGATGGAGAAGCGCCAAGCTTCGATCTGGAAGGATATGGGGATTTTCGACCTGGTGATGCTGTCGAAGACAGGGTTGAACTATTCTCTGGAGATGTTGATAGCTTCACTACTTTTCTGGGACTACTCCCACTTTACCTTCCATCTTCCCTGTGGGATGCTGACTCCTACACTCTTCGATGTGGCCGCTATCACTGGCCTTCGACCCACCGGGGACTACTTCGATCCGGAGGAGATGTCGGAGGACCAAATTGGATTCTCTGACACCAAACCAACATACACCACTTTCATCAACCACTATCACGACAGGTCGACAGATGCTGTGTCGGATGTCGAACACATAGCATTTCTAGCCTTATGGCTGACTCGCTTTGTATTTTGCTCGAAGTCCTTACAGGTGACCAAAAAGATGGTCACTCTCGCCACTCAACTCCATCATCGCCAAAATATCTGTTTGGCAGAATTGATTTTGGCTAGCCTCTATGATTCGATCAGCAATGGGGCGACTCTTCTAAAAATTATCGAGAATAGGGCCAGTTTGCTACTTGCTGGGCCTTTTTGGCTGCTCCAACTGTGGCTCAATGCCACCTTCGAATCCTTCTTGCCTAAGAAGGTTCAAATAAACGAGCAAGCTCCAGAGATAGCGAACAGACGCGTCGAAGGGACCAGACTGGCTCTGTTGACGCCTATGGAAGATGGGCTGGAGTTTCAGCAAACTTTCACCAACTTCGTTCTGATGTTTGCTCGAAGGAAAGAGTTTGCTTCGACTATGGCTCCGTTTGCTCGACGGAAGGTAGGCCCAGCATGGTTCACAAGGCCACATCCAAGGACGTCGAGTGGTCCTAATGTTGACGAACATACAATATTGTGGGAGGCGTTCCTCACACCAAGGATCATGCCTCTTCGATTCAGGAGCTCTAAGACTCATTTGAGTCTGATTGCATACCAACCAAACCTGGTATCTCGCCAGTTTGGTATTATTCAAACCCTACCTTCTCCAATCTTTCCAAGAGAGAAGTCTATGTTGTACTTCTGCAATGATTACACCGAAGAGGCTGCTATTAAGCATATCGGAAGATATGCTGGTCGAACAGTTCTCTCGTTGTTTGACTACCAGCTCAACTTTCTTTGCTCACCATCCTTCGAGGAGTGGTGGAAAAGTTATTACGCTGATGAGTTTTTCGACGAGAAGGACTTCGTGGATGAGCTTCAGAAATCTTTCGTCCTTGTGTTGGACAAAATAAAGAAATGTAAGTTCATCCTTTCACATTACTTTGTCTTTCTTTTCGACTGCTAGCCTGTTAACTTTTTATTTGCTTTCAGTTGTTCGAAAGCCCGTAGCCAAGAAGGCTACAGAAAGCCAACAGGGAGGGGGCCCCTCAACAAAACCTCCACCGCCGGCGAAGACTACAGCGCCGGCGAAGACCACAACCAACCAACAGGGGGAAGGCCCTTCGAAGAAGCTTTCTGTATCGGTAACCAGACTTTCATTATTTTCTTCTGGCTTTCGATTTTTGAATTTCGATGCAATTGCTAAGTCGAATTCCCATTGGTTTTTTAGGCACCTTCGCCCAAGAAACGGCCAGCACTGGTGGTCGAATCTGGGAGCGATGAAGAAGGTGATTCTCCTCCTGCTCCTCTAAAAAGGCGAAAGCTGACGAAGGACGCTCCTGTTCCTGCTCCTGCTCCTGAGGGTCGAACATTTAGAATAAAGGTTGCTGGGAGAAAGCCCAGGCCACCTCCAGTGATCATTGAGGAGCCAACGGAGGAGGAACTAAACGTTCTTCTCAACAAGCCTGTCGAAAGCGACAATTCCAGCCCTGGGGCTGAAGCTAACTTACAGGTAATCTCTTAGACCTTTTTGTAACTTAGGTGTAGATACCTGCATTCGATTATGTCTCTTTTGATTACTGAAGATTCTTCTTCTTTCCTTTTTCAGGACACCACTGAAAGTTCTCCGCCAAGGACCTCTGAAACACTAGAGTCTGCTGAACTCAGCAGGCCACAAGAAAAAGGCTTGGAAAATGACGAAGCCCATACTGAAATAAATGAGGCCAATGCTGAGACGGTAGAAAAACCCACAGAGGATCCTCAAACGAAAGAACAACAGCCAAAAGAGGTTCCGGTGGTGGATCTGTCGGAAGAGAACCGTGACGAAGGGGACCAAAGCAATGCTGGCGAAGAAAACCAAGGTGCCGCTGGCGAAGAGAACCAAGGTGACACTGGCGAAGGGCACCAAGGTGACGCTAGCGAAGAGCACCAAGATGACGCTGGTACTGCCCCAGTCCGAGTCGAAGGGAATCAAGTCGAGGCACCCATCACTCAACAGCCTCAAACCCAAGACAATGTTGTTGCAAGGACTGTTACCCCAACGAAGCACAGGTCGAAAGAGGACTTAGAACTCTTGAAACAAACTGACCCTGTTAGCTATCTCAACGCAATCATCGAGAGCAAGAGTTCGTCTGATGCCAGTCAGGAGGTTCCTACCCTGTCGGGGAAGTCCACTGAAACCTCTCCTCTCGATGAAGCTTTGGCGAAGGTTAAGGCCCAGTTTTTCAAGAAGGACTTGATGAAGGCTTTAGAGGGGGACCCCACTGCTCCATCATACTTGAGGGATGTTTTGAATGCTGTCGACTTGTTAGCTGTAGCTCCAGAAGTTTCAGGCTTGATCATGGAGTTACACCCTATGATTGATCAAGTCTCAGCAGATTATAGGCGCCAAAGGGGTTTTAATAGTCAGCTTGAGGTGTTATATGGCAAAAGCTCCTCTGCATGGACTGCTGTTTCGGATACGACTTCTCGAATTGCGGAGTTGTCGAAGCAAAAAGCATCTACGCAGGAAGAAGTCGATGCCATCGATCGAGAGAATGCTTCCTTCAGGGCACAAATCGAAGAGATAGAGGCTAAGATAAATGCCAACACTAAACGCAAGGAGGAACTTCTTTCGACCGTCTCAGACACCGAGAGTCAAACTGAAATCAAACAGGGCCTGGAATTTGCTGAGAAGGCCCAAGGCTTCGACGCTCAGATTGCCAAGCTGGTGCAGGAGAACGCCTGGTGCAAGAAAAGGTTGGAACTGCAGCAAGCCAAGTACCTTCGACTCAAGGACTCTGTTCCCTTCTGATTGATTCAACTTTTGTAACCATATTTTGTAATCTATATTCGACAACATTGCCATCTTGGCTAAATTTATAAAAAATTTCCATTTTGGCTTTTTATGGTTAATTTAGTCTTGTTATTTTATTTTTATCTCTTGGAGTGTAGGTTTGTATTTTTTCAAATATTTACCATTTACTCTCAAGAGCCTTTTATCTTCACCTAACTCTTCGACTTCATAGGCTCCACCAGAAAAAGTTTGGATAACTCTGAATGGTGCTTCCCATTTGGGTGACCATTTCCCCATGCTTCGATCCCTTCGATCCATGGGAAGAATAACCTTCCAAACTAGTTCTTCAGGCAAAAATACCTTAGGTTTTACCTTCTTATTATAAGAGTCTTCTACTCTTTTCTTCTGAAGCCTGAGTAGGTCAAGAGCGCGTAATCTCTCTTCGTCTAAATCCACCAGTTCGTCTAGCATCATGTTCCAATAAATTTCAGAGGGAATATCATAATGCCTCTGAACCCTTGCAGATTGAAGACAAATTTCTGCTGGCAATACTGCATCATGGCCAAAAGTTAGCCTATATGGTGTTGTACCTGTGGCTTCTTTTGGGGACGTTCGACAAGCCCATAAAATCTGGTCTAACGTCTTATGCCAATTCTTTGGTTTCTTCCCAACATGCTTTTTTATCAAGCCAATCACTACTTTGTTAGCTGCTTCGACTTGACCATTCGCCTGTGCATAGTAAGGCGTTGATGTTAGGAGTTTGAAACCTGTTTCCTGAGCAAATTCCTGCATCTTTCGACCAGTGAAAACTGATCCTTGATCAGTTGTTATTGTCTCAGGGATTCCATACCTAAAGATAATGTTCTTTTGAATAAATTCAATGACATTTTCTTGGTCTACATTGACTAAAGGGATAGCTTCGATCCACTTAGTAAAGTAATCAATGCCTACCAGTATGTATTTCTGACTCTTTGATGATGCTGGTCGAATCTCTCCAATGAGGTCCAACGCCCATCCTCTAAAGGGCCAAAGCTTCACTATCGAGTGAAGTTCGCTTGCTGGTACATGTTGGATGCCTGTATGGACTTGACACTCTTGACAACCTTTGGCGAACTCAACACAATCTTTCAGCATAGTGGGCCAATATAGTCCTTGTCGAAACAACAACCATTTCATCTTATGGCCTGCTTGGTGAGCCCCACATGCCCCAGCATGCGTAGTCGAAAGGGCTATGTATGCTTCAGTTTCACTTAAACATTTCAGCAATACCCCTTCAGGCGTTTTCTTGAATAACTCATTACCCATGAGTACATAACTCAACGCCCTGTATTTTGTTTTTCGTTCTGTCGAAGCTCCTGGGTTTTGAAGATAGTCCACAATGGGTTTCCTCCAATCTTGCTCTGACAAATTATCTATGAACGAAATTTCGAAGTTACTTTGATCAGCATATCCTAGTCTCGTCGATTCCAAGTCTGTTGGTGATAGACAAGTTGCTTTTATCTTTTCTCGAACATCGATTGCTCTTTGTAATCTCGTTTTTGAAATCTTATACCCAGATGCAATTTATGCCAAGTCGTTGGCTATTTGATTTTCGACTCTGGGTATGTGTCGAATATTGACCGTTTCAAATTTTTTCAATAAACGATTTGCTATCACAAAGTACATAATGAGATTTTCTCTTATGCATTTATATTCCTTTGTGACTTGCTTAATGACTAACTCTTAGTCTCCCATTATTTCGACTCGAGTTGCCCCCAATTCCAACAATATCTCAAGGCCAGTAATTAGAGCTTCATACTCAGCCTCATTGTTCGAACAAGAACCTGATATCTTGTACTTGAATGTTGTTGGAATTTTATCTGGAGAAATAATCAAGACTCCTACTCCTGTTCCATCTTTATGGCTGGAACCATCGAAGTAGAATTTCCAAGGTTCTATCTCCACATAATTAATATCCTCAACTTGAATTGAGTGGTCGACTATAAAGTCTGCAACCACTTGTCCTTTTACTGCCTTAAGAGGCATAAAGGTCAAGGAGTATTCAGTTAATGCTAATGCCCACTTGCCAATTCGACTATGCAAGATAGGTTTCGACAACATATACTTGAAAACATCAAAATGAGATGAAACATACACATCAACTGGTTTTATATATTGCTTGAGTTTTGTACAAGAGAAATACAGACATAGACACAATTTCTCAACTTCACTATATCTAGTTTCTGCATCGTTCAAAACTCTACTGAGATAGTAAATGGGTCTTTCGACTCCATTCTCATCCTCTTGGGCTAACATGCTTCCCAAAGTTTTGTCGGATGCAGCTATGTACAATCTCATACTCCTATTGCTACAAGGAGGCACCAAAATAGGTGGCTTAGTGAGGTACCCTTTGATTTTGTCGAAGGCTTCTTGTTGCTCTTGCCCCCATTCGAACCCCTCTTTATTCAGTCGAAGTAAGGGTGAAAAGGCCTGAGCTTTCCCACTTAGATTAGATATGAACCTCCTTAAGAAATTTATCTTGCCTAAGAGAGATTGCAGTTCCTTCTTATTCGATGGCGCTTTCGCTTCCAGAATTGCCTTCGTCTTGTTCTGGTTGATTTTGATTCCTTTCTTGTGGACAACGAAGCCCAAGAAATCTCCAGCTTTCACACAGAACGCACACTTCAAAGGGTTCATCTTCAGACCATGTTCTCTCATTCTTTCGAATGATTGTCGAAGGTGGTCAATATGATTCTTCCTGGAAACAGATTTTATAACAATGTCATCAATATATACTTGCATAAAAGTGTTAATAAAATCATGGAAGATAGTATTCATTGCTCGCTGGTATGTTGCCCCAGCGTTCTTTAGGCCAAAAGGCATCACTACCCA
This sequence comes from Vicia faba, assembly GCA_948472305.1. Classification (NCBI taxonomy): domain Eukaryota; kingdom Viridiplantae; phylum Streptophyta; class Magnoliopsida; order Fabales; family Fabaceae; genus Vicia; species Vicia faba. Next base: position 69,278,800 of record OX451736.1, on the reverse strand, counting down.
TTCGTAAGTGCCTAAGGCCCCAGGGCATCGAAAAGCTGTTTTCGACACATCCTCTTCAGCAATGAATATTTGATTATATCCTGAATAACCATCGAGCATACTCAGGTATTCATAGCCAGCGGTAGAATCGACTAGCATTTCCGTCACAGGCATAGGATATTCATCTTTGGGTGTAGCAGCATTCAAATCTCTGAAATCTATGCACACCCTTAATGTACCATTTTTCTTAATTACTGGCACAATGTTTGCAATCCATTCGACATACCTTGTAACGCGTATGAATTTGCATTTCAGAAGTCTTTCGACTTCCGTTTTGATCTTCGACAGTATTTCTGGAGCGAAGCGCCTTGGATTTTGCTTGATTGGCTTCTTCCCAGGTTTGATTGGAAACTGAAGTTCTACCAATCCTCTATCGAGACCAGGCATTTCGTCATAATCCCATGCAAAACAGTCTTTGAACTCTTTCAGCAATTGGATTACTTCCAACCTAAGTTCTGGATCAATTTTGGCGCTGATGTAAGTTGGCCTCTTCTCTGATCCTTCGCCTAAGTTGATTTCTTCTAAAGGATCTTGCACTAACATTTTAATGTTGTTCGCCAAGGGGTCCTTTTCGAAGCCCAAAGGCTCATCGTCATAGATGGCGTCGAGCCTCTGTTCCTGCATTTCTTCTTGCACGAAATCAGGGGGTTTTGGATCGAAATCCTTTCCTGGACCTGCAGCAGATAACTGTTGATCATTGGCCTGTGTGGCCATGTACTTTACTTCGGCTTCGAGAGCCGTTATCATCTTAGTTTCGGCTACATAAGCCGATATTCGCTTCAAAGATTGTGACTCAGTCATTATCACTGAATTCACTTCCCCAACCAGTTGGTTGGATATCAGTTAACCCACTGAAGTCTATGTGGGACAAGTCTTCTCTGTCCCATTGGAAACCATGCTCAGGATGCAGGTATAGGGAACAAAAAGTGTTTGGCGCTGGCGCCATGTCGAAGTCAGGTGTTGGACATGGCCCTATGTGAGCCAAGTTCTTGTCGAAATCTGCCAACCCTAGGTGATTCACTTCGCCTAGGTAATAACTTTGATCTGCCTCTATGTTTTCGACCATCCCATCTAGACGCCATAGGAGCAGCCTCTGATGCATTGATGATGGCACAGCTCCAACACCATGAATCCATTCACGGCCCAACAAAAGATTGTAGTTAGGTTTGGCCGATATGACCATAAACATTGTTGGTCGAAGGATAGACCCTACTTTGATATCTAGCTGGATCACTCCCATAGTGGTCCCTATGCCGCCCTCATAGTTCGACAAGACCATGTTGTGAGGCTTAATGTCCTCATCCCTTTTGCCAATTTTCTTTAGCATAGAGTGAGGAATAATGTTGATGGTTGCCCCACAATCCACCAATATTTTATTCACAGTAGTTTCTTCGAGTTTAGCCCTTATGAATAAAGGCTTGAGGTGATTCTTCATCGCCTCTGTAGGTGGCTCGAAGAACCCATTTTGTTCCTCAGTGGTGCCATTGTCCATGACAAAATAGCACACTGGCCTATGTTTGGCCATTTCCTGCTCTACTTCCCAGTCACTTACTTCAACTTCCACCTGTCGGTTGAATTCTCTGGGCAGCACTGAGACTATATTCACCATTATGTCCAAAGTATCATCAGACTTAGAATCGTCTTCGTCTTCGACTTCACTTTGGTTGGGCCAAACTAGCCTGTTGGTTACTGGCTCTCTTTCTAGAGGTTTCCTTTGCTTCCTTTGAGGAACATTCGAACTGGTTTCTGCCTTTGGTTCGTTGGCAGCCTCCCTTTCAGCTTTTTGTCTCCTTTGGTATCTCCTCCATTGAGATCGAGACATGGGATTTTTACCTTTGTAGTTGCTGGACACTTGTGCAACCTTAGGGGCAGCAACCTGAGGCTCTTTCTTTTGAGTCAAAGAGGAACCTCTTGGAACTTCGAAAGAGTGCCATTTCTCCTCACTTGGCCTTTTTCGACCAGAGGTTTTGTACCAAGTATCTACTGGCACATTTGTGGGAGGCCTAAAAGTCAATGGCCTCTTTTCTTGGTTTGAACCTCTTTGGGAGGCTCTTCTGGGATCATGTCGAAGATCAACATTTTCCCTTCTCTTATTTGCTGCTCTTACGCCTTGAATGTGCTCAGCAGCTTTTTTGTCAAAGATCGAACTGCATCTTGGACACAGCATCACCTCTGATTTCTTTTTCTGGCATCTTTGTAGAAAATCTGCCAAATTTTCATTTTCCCGAGGGAAAGCAGTCTTATTAGCTTGTTCTTGCCTCATGGCCTCTTCTGATGCTTTAGGGTCAGAAAGTTCGACCATGTTGATATTCATTGTATCTTTGTTAGCAAGAGTTAACTGCTTCATCTGTATCTCCAGATTCTCCGTCTGGCCTTGAACTGTGGCCAAGTGGGAACTGGGTTTTGGTCCAGTTTTTTGTGCTTCAGCGGCCTCCAACTTCGGGCTTTCGACCGCTTTCTGAACTGCTTCAATTGTCTTCCTGGATAAATTTCCAGAAAAACTGCCAAAGATTGGCATGTTGATGTGGTCCTTTGAGACTTCGACCATTGTAATTCCTGGCTTCTTCGACTGGCTCCTGGTTGCCTCTATCACGTTCACCTCAGAGGGCTCAGCATAGTGGGCTTCAGCCTGCAATGGATTTGAGTCGACAACCATGGGGGTTTTGTCAGCAAACTTCAACCTCGCTTCTTCGATAGCGTCTTGCACAAGGTTCCTGAAAAGAAAACATTGAGAAGTTTTATGGCCCAAAAAATTATGATATTTGCAAAAACCTCTCTTCTTTCTTTGATCAAGAGGAGGCACTTTTACCCCTGGGGGTACTATCATTTGGCCATCTTTAACAAGCAAGTCGAATATTTCATCACATTTTGTGATGTCAAAACTATAAGTCTTTTTGGGGAACCTATCGTTGGTCTTTTCTGGACCAATGGGATTCTTCCCATTTGAGGGGACTAACAGTTTACAAGAGTATGGTGGCCCTTGTTTCAGTTCTGCTAAATCGACTTCTCCTTCTTCGACAGCTAAAGTATCGTCGAAAGATTCTGGATCTTCGTCATCCATCTCAACGTACGCTATCCTCTCTCTCTTGTGAGTTTTCGTTGCCTTTGCTTTTTCAGCTTTGAGGCGTTCTACCTGTCGAACTCTATCGGCCAGTTGGGCCATGTCTCTCAGGTATTGGGTGTCTAGCTTCTTCCTAATGGAATAATCTAAACCGCCTGCGGCTATTTCGACTAACTAATGTTCTGGCACTTGGGTAAAACATCTCGCCTTGAGCAACCTAAACCTATTTAGATATTCGTCTATAGGTTCAGTGAAACGTCTCTTCACACTGGCCAATTCTTTCAGGCTTATCTTGGTTTGCCCCATGTAGAATTGTTCATGGAACAATCTTTCCAACTGGGTCCAATGATGGATCGAATTGGGGGGGAGAGTTGTAAACCAAGTAAAAGCGTTCTTTGTTAAAGAACTTGGGAAGTACTTGATCCTTAGGTTTTCGTTATTCGAAATGTCACCTGCTTCGATCAAGTATCTCGCCACATGCTCGACAGTAGATTATGTCGTGTCCCCAGAGAACTTAGTAAATTTGGGGACTTTGCATCTAGGAGGTAAGTCTGTCTGTAACACGTACTCTGACAATGGAGATGTAAAATTGGGCCTTCGAAAGCCCATGTTCATCCCATTTTGAGTCATGATCCTTTCGATCATGGTTGCTAGATTATTTTCCAAACCCATGTTTTGGTATTGGACATGCTGAACTACTTCGTCAGCATTTTGGTTTCTGTTAACTAACCTTACCTCTGGAGTTATTACCCTAGGTTCCTCGACAGGTTGATCCAATCGTACCCTAAGGTTTTCTTCGACAGGCTGCTGAGCCTGATTGATGGTGGTTTCTTCCTCTAAGAATATCCCCTGGTTTCCCCTTATTTGCGCCCTTTGGGGCTGTCGAATAGGTTGGGGTACTCCAAAGAAATCAGCCAAACGCGTCATTTGCGCTGTCACTTGCTGATTCGATTGAGTAGTGTTCTGTATTAGAGGGTTTAGCACTGTACTCAAAGTTTGTGCCAACATTTGCACCATATCATGGTTGCTTTCGTCCATTTGTTGCCTCAAAACTGCTGTCGAGGCATTTGTAAGGCCATGGGCTACTTGGGACGTTCCTCCTAAGAGTTGGGTCCTATTTCTGTTCGCCATGCCTACTCCAGAACCTTGGAGTGGCGAAGAGGCACTCACTAAAGGGTCTGAAAAAGTGGACGCAGCATTCGTCAGGCTAGCCACTTCAGAAGTTGGCATGCCATAGAGTGGCATAAATCCTGGGGGAACAAAAGGCCTTGTGCCTAAATTTCCCCTTGGTGGGGGAGTTCCCAAAGGCGCTTTGGGGCCTGTGAACGAAAGTAATGGCCCCGTTGCTGTGACCGTTACTGCTGGTGTCGAACCAACAGTTGTCGCTTCACTTACGGTCGTACTAACCGTTGCTCCCACAGTCGTTTGTGGGATTTCGTTATTGTTTGGCGGATTCGCCATCTCTTCCCTTCTTCTGGCAGTATTGTTATTGTTAGTGTATATTCTACCACTTCTCAATAACATATAACACTCCTCGAAAAGATGAGATAATTTTCAACAATCAACACACTGTCCCACCAGGTGTGCCAATTTGTTTACCTTGGTATTTGGTAAACAACCGCTGATCCTCCAAATGGTTACTTATTTGGTTACTCACAGGATCGATCAGATTGATCCTAGGACATAGGTTGATTTTGAAGTTTTGATTAAATTGGATAAGGCTTTAAATGACAATAAAATAAGAGGCTTTAAGTAAATAGCATGAAGAAAGGACTTGGTAAAATAAATAAGGCTTTAAATGAGAAGGTTCGACAGGAATGTAAAGAAGAAAGCAAGTAAATTTCTGGAAAAGTAAATGACTTTGATTAATAAAGTTGGTGTTTCACACATACATTTCTCAACAATTCTTTTTCACACGCTGGGTACTCGAATCTATATGAGTGACTTTGTATAGAATTGTGAACACCCGCGAGAACTTACATGACTACTACTATTTATACTAAAACATCCCAAGTAACCGTCGGGCAGTTACACTGCTTCGAGATGAGTCCACTTGGCACATTCTCAACGTTCGACGCTCCAGATCTTTGCACGTTGCACTTGGTAACCGCTGGAAACCGTTTTCCCTCCAAACGCTTGAATTTCAAACTGTTCCACTCTGAACCATCGAACACTTTCGTCGAGAAGCATCTTCGACGAGAAACACCTTCGACGTCGAAGGCAACCAACTTCTTCCTTGGAAGAAATCTTCTAAGTACCTTGCCATCTTTCGACGGGCATTTCAACAGACCTAGCTAGTCGAAAACATCCTTCAGCTTTAATGGCTGACATTAATAAAACAAGGGTGTCGAATTTAGGAGCCAACAAGACGTGCTGCCTTCTCTCTTCTATCTTATTATGAGCCTTCACCAGAGAAGACCCTTTGGCCGCGCCGGAAATCGCCTTACGGAGGTGACGGCGACGGCGTGTCTCAAAACCCTACTTCTCTTATATCATTCTGATCGCCTCCTTTCCCTGGTTACTAATTTATGATTAATTTTTGCAGATTCCTGTTTAATAACCCTAAATTTAAAAAGGGGGAAACTGAAACCCTAGTTCTCAGTTTGGTGGGATCGGTGAAGGTAATGGTGCATGCAACGATATATCCATGAAAGTACAAGAAAGAGAAGAAGGAGATCGTCTGTGAGGTCCAGATCTGTAACCTTACTAACCTCCTAAAGCTTTTCCGGTAAGACTGTTTTGACTATGTAAATTGCTTCCTCTCTTCTTCTGAACTTGTGGTATCCTTGTTATCAGATTAGGGTTTTTTGCTGTTTGTTTGAGTTACTGATTTGCTGGGTTTTTTTTGCAATTTCTGAGCTTTGTATATTCTGAATTGATTTTGAAAGGGGAAAAATGATGAACAAAAATATTTGGCCTTTTTTGTTGTTTGTTTGAGTTACTGATTTGCTGGGGGTTTTTGAATAGTGATGTTTGATGACAATGTTTGGGTGATGGACTTTGGTGATGGAACTTGGTGATGGAATTTTGGTGTTGCAAAACTTTATTGGTTTTTCATTGGTTCTGGTTTTACAGTGATGTCTTTGAGGCTTCTAGTTTTTGATACTTTTCTATGTGTGGATTTTGGTTTCTGGCTCTTTGAGGTTTTCTGGTTCTGTTGGTTTCTGGTTTCTACAGTGATGGCTTGATGGTTATGTTTTTGTTACTTGTTGGTTTTACAGTGATGGCTTAATGGTTGTTTTGATGGTTTTTGTGATGTGTTGGTTTTACAGTGATGGCTTTAAGGTTCTACGATGTTTCAGTTGGTTTGAGACAAAGGGTTTATTGTATTTTTTTTGTTTTGAGTTTTTGTGATTTGTTGGTTCTGTGATGTTTGATGTTTTGCTGGTTATCTTTTTTTTTCCTGATATCTGATGGTTTTTTTTTGGTTCAAATAGTCTCCTCTCTTTTTTATAAAACAGTGGTCTCCTTGCTATCAGATTTAGGGTGAAAATAGGAGGGAAAAACTTTGAATTTTGACAGTTTTGGCTTTTCTAGTTTTGGGCTTTTTAGTGCAGTTTGAACTGTTTCCATTTTGGTGCAAGTTTGGGCTGGTTTTTTTGGACTGTAATGCAAGTTGGTTTTGTTGTGGTTTATTTTAACATGCTTTTATGAAGAACTTGGACAGGTCTTGGATAGGTCTTGGACTGCTATGGGCAACATAAGGAGGCTTTTAGAGCACGTCTTCTTGGACTATTTTTTTAGCATGCCTTTGTAGCAATAGCAGCCTGTTTGTCTTGGCATGGATTTAGATTATTTGCTGGCTAAGTGATATATTTCCTCTTTCCTCTTTTTATGAAATAAATCACTTTTTGCTTTTGATTTTCTGAAGGGTTTGCTTGATTTAGGAAGGTGATGATATGTGAACAAGTTGAGCAAACTAATTTGTTTTTTTGCAATATTTGGTGTTTTTGACCCTTTGGCCTGTTGCTTGTATATTATTTGTTTTGTTTTGTTGTAGCCTTCGTTGTGTTTGCTTCTGGGTTTACAGCAGGCTTGGTTCTTCCTTGGATGTGACTGTTGTTGTTTGCAGCCTATTGCCTTGCATCTTGTGCTACTGTAATTGCTTTGCATAGCACTCCTTTTTTGTGATGTAGTTTGGTTGTTTGTATTTTTTGACTTGTGCATTTGACTACTGCTGTTTGCAGCCTGTTGCTTTTGTTGATTCTTGAACTATTTGTATTTTTATCTTTTTCCCCTTTTTTTGTGAACCAAAACCTAGGTTTTGAGATTTGCAAAAATAGGGAGAAATGGATGGTGATTAAAACAAACAAAATTTTGATTCCTAAAAGCAAACCATAGTGATGAAAATAATTTTTGCTTGGGCTTTTCAATGTTGATTATTTGCTAATGTTTTCTCTTTTCTTTTTTCACATGTACAAACAAATGAATGGCAAGCAAGACAAGATGAAGAGAAGATCATGGCTAGCAATGGGGAATTTCTTGAAGATGAAGCAAAGAGTCTTGAAGAAGAAGCAATTCTTTCCTTGTAGATTTAAATTTCTATTTCACTTGTAATCCATTTGTAATCATTTGTAATTTATTTTGTGAATGACCCACAAAACTGTAATGAACACAAAGCTTGAGTAATAATGAAATTTGTTGTACAAAACTTTGAGTTTTAGTTTAACTTTGAAATTCTTGATTGAATGTTTTGAACAAAACATCTTGGCTTGATAACTTGCATTTCAAGTAAATACAATATGATAGGATAAATCATGTATTTGCACTCTTAAACAAAATAAATGTTTAAAAACTCAAACCCAAATGATTAATTGAACCCTCAATCATGATTGCTTAAAATGATAGTTTTAGACTTTATACCTTATTCAAACAGAATATGCTCTCAAAGATAACATCAACCCTCAGAAGATTGTAGTTAAGAAAAAATTAAAATCACACCAATGCCTTTTCAGTTATCTGGGCCATGGATTTGGGAAAACTTGCAATGTGAGGTTTGAAAATTGACTTAAACAGACTTTGAGGAGACATGGTGATTTATTTGAAACCTTGATGACTCAAATTCCTTTGAGAAGTGAAAAACCCTAATTGCTGACTGGTTGCCTAGGAAGAGAATCGGCTTGATCAACTTTTGAGCCAAATTGAGTGTTTGAGAAACCCTGGGATAGCATCTTGAGTGAAAAATGGGAGGGAAAATTTTGGGGTACAACAGTAGCGTCATCGAGGGACTATGATCTTGTATTTTGATTATTTTTTCTAAGATGGCTCACATGCATATCATGACTATTTTTTTCAAAGCAGCAAGTGGAGTTAACCCTAGAGGTATAAGTGTGCAAGTTTTTATTTTTTCATGCATTGTCTTGTATTGGATTAGGATTTTCTAAGGTTGATTTTTTATCTTGTCATACACACCCTAGTTACTAACATTTATGAAAGCGCTAAAATTGTGGAAAATAAATGTTCTACGCTATTACAATATTTGGGGGATGGGGGATAAAAATGTACAAATGGGGATTGCAAGAAATTAAACCTAATTATCTATTAAAAACCATATTGAATAGCTATGAAGAAAATATATGAAATATGTAAAAAAAACAACGCAAAGAGAGAGAAAAAGAAACAAAACTTTCAACATCATGTGTCGAAGCATGATTATATCCATCAATACGTATCCTTCTTTCAACCTTGTAATTCCAAATTGAAGCATAATGTTATGTGTCGAATCATACACCCTTTTTCCCTTCTGTTTGGGCATGTAAAGCAGTACGTGTCGAAGCCTAAGGATTTGTATCGCATCATGTTGTACTCGAACATTGTTTTATGGTCTGCACAAGTTAGTTCTTAACATATCATTAACAAGAAAAGAAGACAAACAAAGGGTTGGCTTCGAAGGCAATGGTTATTACATGTTATCTTCGAAGATGAATCATCAATGATGCTTGAAATGAAGGTTTTAAAGTCAAGAAGACTTACCTTAAAGCTGGGATTTGTGTTTTGAACTTGAGTTGCTGCCTTGAATGTTCTTGAGTTCAAAAGAAAAAAAAAACATAGGTGGTTTTTTTTGTATCTGGGTTTAAGAGTGTTTTAAGGCTTCAACATTCGTGTTCTCTCCTCTCTCTTTTTTTCTTTTCTTCTTTTTTTTTCTTGCCAAAATCCACCCTTTTCTCTTTTTTGAAACAACTTATTTATAGAAGAGTCTTGTTGGGGTTTTGGGGGGAAAAACAAATAAAATTTCAATTGTTTGGGTATGCTCTTTTCATAGCTTTTGAGGTGCTGCTCTTATATGCTAATTTGGTGCAAATATGGGACTGATAATGCAGGCTTGGACTGGTTTAGGAGGTGCATAGCAGGACTGTTTTGTAACAGTTTTGGAGTGTTATGGCAGCTTGGTGCAGGGTTGTTTGATAGCAGTACATTAGACTGCTTTTTGACATAATTTTAGGCTGTTATGTGGACAACTCGACAAGCTTGGGCTTGGTAGCATATAAGACTTTGTTCAGCAGTATCCTGGACATCATTGTTTGTAGCATGGCACTAGTTTGGTTTTCGACAAGCATCCTGAATCTCTTAAAGATGTCGAATACTTTGTCCTTTCATTTTTAACACATAGATCCACAACCTTCGACCAAACTCATCAACAGACAAAACAATATTTGTTTCCACCAATTGTATGTTCTTCGAATGAACCACATTCATCTGAATGTACCACTTACTTCGTCCTTTCATTTTCATGACATAGATTCGTAACCTTCGACCAAACTCATCAACAGACAAAATAATATTTGTTTCCACCAATTGTATGTTCTTCGAATTGACCACGTTCATCTGAATGTACCACTTACTTTGTCCTTTTGTTTTGATCACATATATCCACAACCTTCGACCAAACCCATCAACAGACAAAAAAATATTTGTTTCCACCAATTTTCTGTTCTTCGAATGGACCACATTAATCTGAATGTACCACTTTGAGTATGCAAGATGCTCTCATTGGCATAGTCGTAACGAAAGAATTTCTGGATCGCTTTCCTACCAGTAACCATATCTTGAGTAATCAGTTGATTAAGTGGTCGAAATTTCAAATTTCCAAACCTCAAATGCCATAACCAACTCTCCTGGTGGTCGAACAATTTTCAAACATTGAACTTCTGCCTAATTGATCATTATCTTAAATGTCTTGCTTTTTCGACAATGGAGATTTTAACACCAAATTGTTCTTGGTGTCGAACAATCTCAAAACTCCATCTTTCATGACAATTGAGGAGCTTTTTCGACTAGTTGTCTAACACTTATCAAGTTGCACTTTATTCCAAGTACATAGAGCACATCTTTAATCATAACTTTTCCTCCATTACTCATTTGGAAGACTATGTTTCCAGTACCTTCTTCTTGCAATGAACTATTATCAATAAGTTTTTTTTTGTTAAATTGTAATTTATACTATCGAAACTATGTGCATTGAAGGGTTTAGAGGTGGATCGAAGCAAGTTTCTCGAAGGAATCCATTGCCCAGTCGAAGCTTGTGGATTGAAGAAAGCATGAAGATAGACAACATGTCATCTATCAATCTGGCGAAGAACCCAATAATACATGGTCAAAGCAAGCACATCGAAATGAGGTTCCATTATCTCCGAGAGCAGGTAGCAGATGGGAAGATGAATTTGGAACACTGCAGAACTGAGAATCAGATTGCAGACATCATGACAAAGGGAGTGCAGGTCGAAGTATTCAGAAGACTAAGAACCATGATGAATATAGATTGTTTAGACATAATGAATTAGGTGGTGTGTTAAATTATAATTCATAGTGTCAAAACTATGTGTGTCGAAGGGTTTAGAGGTGGATATAAGTAGGTTGCTCGAAGGAAGCCATTGCCCAGTCAAAGCTTGGGGATCGAAGCAAGCTTGCTCTTCTTCGACTTCTCAAAATCTGCCAACCACTCCTTTCGATCAGTCATGTGGTTCGAACAGCCTGAACCATATTTTGAATTTGACATGGTTATCTGAAACTGCACACCCTTTTTTTTGTCTGCTTTTCCCTTTCGACGGTTTCCTCTTCCTACTTTCAAGGATTCAGAAGTTCCATCTTCGACCTGATGATTGACAGCCCAATATGATCCATGTAAACTATATGAGGCATCAAAAATCCAATTGTACTTGTGCAAACTGAAACCTTAATTCTGAGGTATTAGTGTTGAGGAGGTGGCTTTACATAGTCAATACTTGTGAAAACTTGAGCTTTTGAAAATATTTATGAGAAATGTCTTGAGAAAAGAGAGGGAAAATTTTGGGGTACAACTGTTAGGTTATGAAAAGGGAAGTTGTTAGCACCCTTTTCATCCATAGTTATCTATGGGCTCTTAATTTCTTGATCACTTTTAAATGCTTTGGGTTTGTGTAAGTTTGAAAATATTTTGAAAACGCCTAAGTTTGATAAACTTTGCAATGACTCTCGTATCGTTGAGAATGTATACAAAGTGTTGGCTTTGAAAATATTTGTTGAAAAAGAGTGTTTGGAAAGATGTTTGAAAATGCCAATGGAAGGTAATTTTACAATGATTCTCATATCATTGAGAATGTATACAAAATGTTTGTTTTGAAAAGTGTTTTTTGAAAAGTATTTTGAACGTATGAGGTATAAAGATTATTTTAGTTTGTGAGCAAGCAATTATGAGCAATCTACCTAATAAAAAAGTCTTTGTTATTTTCCTCCTCCTTTAGATAGTGTTATCTTACCATTAGTTAGCAAGAAACCATATCATTGGATGTGAAGGGACGGACGTGGGTTGTCGTACAGTCATAGAAGGCAACTTGTAAGATGTTTTAGAAATTTTCGTAAGGGGCTAAGATCGTTTATTGAAGGCAACATCGAAGGGTCATCGAGGGACTACGATCTTGTAATCGAGGGTCTTTGCTACAACATCTCACGTTCGAGGAACATGATTGTTTATATCTGAGGCAACAAGTGTTGGTTACCCTAGAGGTGCATATATGCAAGGCGTTTGTTTTCAAGTATTTATCTTTGAATTAGGCTTTTGCTAATGTTAACTTTAAATCTTGTCATACAAACCCTAATTACTAGTAATAATATGGAAAGAGATAAATTGCAGAATTTAAATGTCCTACGCTATTACAATACTTTGGGAATGGGGGGTACAAATTTACAAATGGGGGATATAAAGCAATAAAGCCCAAATTACTATCACAAACATGTAAATGAATAATAATTCGAAATAATAAAATGCACGAGTATAGTGTAAAGGAAAAGAATTTGTTTTTTGTGGGTTTTTGATAGAAAAGGTTTTAATTGACCTAATTAATCTAGTTAATTTACAAGGAAAGTTAATTAATTATTTAACAAAAAATCCTAAGGTCTAATTTAATTACAAAAGAAAATTAAATAGAACCTAAGTCTAAATTATTTTTAATTCTAAAAAGAAATTAATTAGTTAAAAGAATTGTTTTTTTAGTGTTTTAATTATAAAAATAAATAAGATAAAAATAAAATAAAATTGAAAAGTTTTTTAGTCTAATTATTTAAGAAAATATTTTTGTATTTTAATAAAATAAAATAAATAAAGAGAATATAAAAAATATATAAAAGAAAATAAAAACATTGGGCCTGGAGTTTAAAAGTAAACTAGGGTGTGTGTAAAATGTTTTTGGTTTTAGGGCCCAAAAGATAGTTTTTGTTTGTTTTAACATCAGAAATAAAAACAAGATAATGGGCCAGGTGGTTGTAAGCAGATTGGAGGGTGAGAGTGTAGAAAAAATAGACAAGCCCAAGGGGGGAAGGCCCAAGAATTGTAAACAATAAAAATCAGACAAAATAATATGGAAAAATTCAAAAGAGTACCGCTGGGGCTCGAACCTAGGTCCCTATAGTTCAATGCCTTATACGCTCGTGCCTTGCTATTGGGGTGGCTTGTAAATCCGGTTATGAAATATGTTGCAATAAATTTAAAATAAACCAAGTCCTTTTTGTACTTCATCTTCTTCCTCGCGCCATAACCGGAACAACATTTTTTATATTTGTAACTTGCTCATTTCTCAAGCATTTCAGAAATTGTAAACATCAAACTTGTTAGAAATTTCATGACGATTTCAAATATGTAAATAACTTAAGCTATGGATCAAAGATGGACACATATTTTTCTTGGTACCAAATTCTAACCTAATTTTTCAGAAAGTTCAAACTCAAAATTCACATTACTTAGGCAATATAAATGAAATCTAAGGGTATGGTTAGCTTCAGGGCTATGATGTCTACATTTTTCTTTACAAATCAGAGACAAATGATGCTTGTATACGAATTTTAAATTTCAGAAAACTTACCTTGAAAGTGAGAATCGTGTTTTGAGTTTGAGCACTCCTGGAGGTGTGATGATGATCTGAATAGCTTCAGTGGACTCCTAGGAAGCTAATGCAATACTTAGTTTGAGCTGCGAGTGCTTGAATCTTCTTGGAGAAGTCAAGTTGTAGAAGTGAGTTGTGAAAATGGTGAATGGTGATGGAGGTGTTACAAAATTGATTCAAGTGTTTGGATCAGTTCTATATGATGTATAGATGATGTTTGAAGGATTAAAATTAAAAATGCACGAGTGGATTTGAAGTTTGGGATTCAAGTCAGAAATAGAAAATTTTGAAGCTTTTGTTGCAATTTCTAGTTTGAGGGAGTTTGAGGGAGCTTCTAGGCTTGTCAAATCGTGTGGTGACTTGTAAATAATGCTTCTATTTATAGGAAAAGATTTGAGGGAAAGATAACATCAGGTTTGCAAGTTGTAGGGTTATGGCTACATGACTTGTTTTTAAAGCAATATTTGACAAACATTATTCCAAGGCACGGTACAAGGATATCTAGAGTGGTTAGAAGCATTAAACATGTTTATCTGACTTTGTATGTTGAGTGTTTGCAGAGGGAGCAAGTTAGAGGCTCAATACAAGTTGACTTTGTGATTAAAGCAACTTTATAAGAATGGAATGGTAACTTTGTGCCATAAATGGAAAATTGGTTTGGACAATAGCTCAATCACTTGGATAATGGCTCAGTAAATTGTGTAAACAATTAATTATGGAGTTATTTACAAGTTAGAAGCCTTCAAAGCAAGATTATGCAGCATAGGTTTGAGATTTGATCAAGTGTTCTTCAAGAAAATGGCTTGAAATGCAAGAATGGATGCTCAACTTCTTCTCTTTAATTCTCCTAGCTAAAAAAATGATATATTCAAGTTATTTGACATTTTGAAAAGCTTGAAACATGGTCTACAACCTTCAGGTTAACCATTTTGACAAAATCGAATTGGAACTAGGGGAAAATTGGTCAAGAAGTTAGGTCAAAAATCTGACTAAACTAGTAGGAAATTTCACTAAGTATTTTATGAAAAATGTTATGAATTCATGGGCTTATATCTTCAAATCAAAGCATTTTTTGGACACCAACCCTATAAAGAAAAGTTTTAGAGTTCATCAAGATCTATAACTTTCATGTTGAAAGTTTTGCTTGGATCATCTTGCATCTTGGTGAAAAATAGTCATGAAGTAATGAATTTATCAAGTATAAAAACAATTAGAAAATTTTCTAAGTCTTGAAAACTTTGACTATTTGTGGACTTTTTGTCTTTCTTGATTCTTGATGATCAAGTTTGATATTTTTGAGTGTCTTGATGAATCTTTATTTTTGAAGATCAATGTTGATCAAAAGATTAAAGTTTGACTTTTTGTGTATCAGTTGACTTTTCATCAATTGATCAAATTTCAACTATCAATCCAATGATCTTGAGAAATGATTTGACCCATGAAATTAGTTCAACATGTCATGTTTTAGTCCTTGAGATTATGCCTCAAGCCATTAGGTCATGTACTAGATCAAAAGTTAATAATCAGTCATTCTCAATCAAAACCCTAATTTTGACAACTTTTCCCCTTTGATGATTTGAGGGCTTTTCATGAGGAATTATGACCAACACATGATCAATTGATGGTTATGACTTCTAAATGTTGATGTTGGCCAAAAATTATGAAGTTTGACTGTATATTGACCACAATTGACTTTTTACCCAATACATCTGATTTTCAGTCATTTGAGCAATTGACTGAGCAAATTTGTGGTGCAAGACTTGAAACATGGTATGGGAAATCTTAGAGACCTATAATGAATCATGAAAATCATTTGAGGAATCAAGAGTCCAATTGTACTTAATAAAAACAAAACCCTAATTTGGAGGCTCAATGCTTATGACGTGAGCTTATCTGATCAAACTTTTGGAACTTCTTGAGCATTTGAGATCTTTTGTGAGAAATGTCTTGAGAATAGAGAGGTAAAATTTTGGGGTACACCATATGTCCCTGTTCAATCTTCTTAAACTTGAAGAGTTAGATTGGCTTATTAGCCATTCGTGACTTGAGGGTAGAAGATGATTGAACACTTAAGTGCCTAGAAATTTATACTCGCTTGTACACGAAGACTATTTGTTGATTATGTCAGGAATGGGCTTAAAGATGAAATTCAGAGGTAATTGTTGATAGAAGTATCAGAATGAGTCTACGCTCATCTGTATCTAAAGAAAAATCAGAATAAATCTTTGGTCGAGTATGGCATTCAAGTAGCCAAGAGGATTATTCTGTTTTAGTAATGCCAAATCCTCCATAGTACGGGACCCTGTCAAAGTGACTCTCTCATTGGTGACACGGGCCACATTTTCTCCGACAGATAAATCATGTATCGGGACATGGGCACCTTCAACATTTGCAGGGTTTCTTTCTCCCCATACAGAGTTCTCTCTCCCATCAGCCGCTAGAATATCCTCATCTTGATTCTCTCCCTCGGGTATGCCCTCCCTCTTCAGTTTGACTGCATCATCGGCAGCTTCCTCTTCCTCTTCTTGTTCATTATCAGTGGCTAGTGAGGTTCTGAGAGTAGTCCGTGGTAGGTCAGAATTCTCCTCACTAGGGATTTATTTATTCTGCTCCCCAACAGTTGCAACTTGATGCTCAGAGGTTTGGTTCACCTTACTGGCTGAGCTTACAAAGGATCCCTTTGCTCAAGAAGGCCTATAAGTGGGATCGCCCGCAATGTTTATTAAAGTGACAAATTCTTCTACAGGTGTAGGAGCCTGTTTGGAAGTGCCAGCAGTGTCCTGAGAATCAAAAGATTATTATTAGAATTATTGTAAAATAATTCAAAAAAGAGTTTTAGATGGTCGAAGTTGTTACCCTGGGTGGAACTTCAACACCAGGACTTGAATTATCACTTTCACTGGGACTATTCAGCCTAGCAACTATTTCTCATTCCGTTGGCTCTTTGATGATGACAGGAGGAGGCCTCGACTTAGTAGCCATAACCTTGGTCTTGGTTTTCGGAAGGGGATCAGAAAGAGGAACTAGTTTCATTAATTACTGCCTCTTAAGAGGGACAGAAGGAGATTCTCCTTCTTCATCACTGGAAATTTCAATTTCTTGAACTTTCCTATTCTTCGGAGTAGTTTTCTTAATACCCAGAAAAGGAAGGAGTCAAAAGCATCAGCATCAATATTAATATGTTGAAAAGAAAGTTATAGCAGAAAGTATTTACCTGTAGTGGAGGTTTTACAAAAAGGTTTGCTCCCTTTGCGCTTTCAACAACTTTCTTGGTAATGGTTCTCTTGACGGCTAGAAAATAAACAAGTATAAGCCATATGTCGAATGATTGAATCAAAGAAAATAAGGAATTTTCTTTGAAATGAAAGATTACCTTTCTTGATCTTGTTAGAGACCAGTATAAACGCCTCTTGAAGACGGTCAGCAAAGTCGTTTGCATTGAAGAATTCTTCGTTATAGTACTACTTCCACCGGTTTTAAAGATAGGAGAACGCAGAAATTTGAATTTGAAGTCGAACAAAGTTAGTATGGTTTGACCAACGTACCTACCAATATGCTTGGTAGCAGCATCCTCTGAATAGTCTGCATTATAAAACAACAAAGACTTTTATAGGGGATAGATTGGAGAAGGGAGTGATTGGATGATGCAAAATTGGCGAGAGACAAGATTCGGTTGATAACAATCAAACTGAGTCGATGATTCGAACTATTGAATCTCAGTGGCATAATTCTTGGGAAAAGAAACGATTCCCAGATGGCCACATACTCATCCACTTGGTCCTCTTCATCAGATGAGGGATATGGTCGAATAAACCGTTCTGGACCAACCTTTCAGCTGGCGAAAGGAGCCATAGTCGAACCAAATTCCTTACGCTCTACAAACAACAATACAAATCTAGTAAAAGCTTTCTGGAATTGTTGACCCTCATTAGTTGGAGTCAACAGGACTAACCTAGTGCCTTCGACCCTTCTGTTTAGGATTTCTGGGGCCTTCTCATCAATCTTGTTCTTCTGAGGAAGAAAATATTCAAAAGTGGCGTTGCGCCAAAGTTGAAGGAGCCATAAGATGCCAGCAAGGAGAAAACTCGCCTTATCTCCAATAACTTTAAGCTGAGTCACACCATTGCTGATGGACTCATACAGGTTGGCCAAAATCAATTCAGTCAAACAAAGGTTGTAGCCATGATGAAGCTGCGTCGCAAGGGTGAGCATCATCTTAGTCACTTGAAGTGACTTGGTGCAGAAAACAAAGCGAGACAACCACAAAGCTAGAAAATCTACGTGTTCCACTTTAGAGATAGTGCTGCTAGACTTGTCGTGAAAGTGGTTGATGAATATAGTGTATGTGGGTTTCGTGGCTGAAAACCCAATAGTATCTTCAGATAAATCTTCAGGGTCAAAATAGTCACCAATTGGTCGAAGACCATTAATGGTTGCTATGTCGAAAAGAGTTGGAGTCACCATTCCACAGAGTAAATGGAAAGTGAAATGCGTGCTATCCCAGAAGTACAGCAAAGATACCAACATAAGAGGGCAAAAAGGTAACCCAGTCTTCGATAACATGACCAAGTCATAAATCCCCATATCTTTCCAGATTTGGGTATGCACTGTTTCCATCTTACTTAGCCATTCTCAATACTCTTAAATAAGGTTAGGGCAACATCGAAAGATCTTGTTCCCTTTGTTCATAAACTGAAGGTTTATGTCTTCCTTCGTTTGAGAGTGCTATTGGTTAGCAGGAGTAGCATCCTCAGGGTCATTCATGGTTTTCTTAGTGCAACCTATAGGCTTGAGCATAGGATGAGTTGGGAAGAAGGAACTATTCTACTTGGGGTTCTCAATGCATGCAAATAGTGGACCAGACATGACGTACATGTGCCTAGAGTACCTAACAAGAATAAGTACTGGAGAATCATAAGCTTCACGCCATTCTCTAGTCATGGGTTCAGAAACAACCCTTTGCTCCCCAGTCGAAACAGGAATATAACTAGTCGAAAATATTTCTGGTTGTTGTTGTAAGTCAGAAACATTCTTGGTTTTATGATTGTTTGGTGCGTTTGAAAGGGAAGCCATGGTTGAGGGTAGTAAAAGAACGAAGAAGATAAAATTCTTAAGATTTCTTTTTGCAAGGAAATAAGGAATATTAGGAGTTGTAAAAATTCCAAAGAAGAGAATTCGTGGCTATTTAAAGGGTCTAGGGAAGAGTGTTTTCCCTTAAAACTATTTAATGCTGCACAATTAGTAGGGCACGTGGCGAACGTTGAGGCAGTTACCATACAGGTGATGGAAACGTCTACCATACTTTCCTAGGTTGTAGGGATAATGGCTATCATGGCAGCGTGAAAACGGCTGACTGATAGTGACGTCTTGGGAAAAGGGTAATGATGACTTTGAATACCAGTAGTGGTTGGTAGAAGGCGAAAAGCGCATGATTGACTTTTGTGGACAAAAAGAAGACAGGTGTCGAATGGGAATATCAAAGAATGACCATTTCTTCTGGCATCGAAATTGACATTCTCGAGGGGAAATTTGTTAGCTCCTAAATTCGACACCCAGACACATTTTCCTTATTGGCTAAAAATAGATTGAAGAAATCTAAGAGATTAAAGAAATATGAGTTAAAGACCCTTCGATTTGGAAACATAGTTTAATTCAAAGATACGTCGAATTGAGAGCCTTTGAAAAGGCCTATTGAATTCATCCTTGTTAAGAAGGAGAAAACACTTAGAGAATCATCTAAGTTGGAAATGGTATTCGACCCAGAGGCTTCGATCTTGTAAGAGCCTTCGACCTAGAAGCGTTCGTATCAGCAGCAAACTGGATTCGAGCTTGTGGAACCTTCAATCAAGAAGCACTTGGATCAGAAGCAACAATTTGCATTCGAATTTGAATAAAAGAGGGAAAGGCAGATCACTTGGAAGTTGAAGAAAGCAATGTGGCATGAAGTTGGAGATCGAAGAACATGCAAGGGACACTTGTCCTAATCCTGGATCGAAGTAACCGTCTAGCAGTTACTTTTTACTAGTATTAATATAGGATGTTTATGTAGATTTCCATGTGTTCAACTAATTGTACAAGTCACTCAATATTATTCGAGTACCCATTGCGTGAGAAAGAATACTGAGAATGTACGTTTGAAACACCACATTTTATAATCAAAGTCTTTTACATTCCTTTTTAAATTCCTTTCCGTTCTTGATTACAGCCTTTTATCTTACTTGCAAAGTTTATTTTCCCTTGCATATTACTTGCACTTTTTACTAGACTTCTACTCTTCTCAACCCCTTTCTACTTACTTTTACTTGTACTTTTATCAAGTCTTCTCCACCTTTCTCAGTTGAACGTGTTCTTTATTAAAATTAGAATTTTTATCAAAACAACACAAATATTTAGCATATGTCCTAGGATCAAACTGATCGATCCTGCAAGTAACCAAAAATTACCCTTTTTGGAAGATCAGCGGTTGTTTACCAATTTCACGGTAAACAGCAGGCTGAATTACCAAGGGGGTTGTAAAGTCCCCAAATTCACAAAAATTTTAGGAGATACTAACAAATCAAATGTCGAACATGTGGCCAAGTATCTTATAGAAGCAGGGGATTTGGAAAATAGTGAAAACTTAAGGATAAAGTATTTTTCTAGTTCGTTAACAAAAAACGCTTTTACGTGGTTCACCATATTGCCACCAAATTTTATAGACACATGGCCTCATTTAGAGAGATTGTTCCATGAACAATTCTACATGGGGAAAACTAAGATATGTCTTAAGGAGTTTTCCAATATCAAAAAGAAAGTTGATTGAACCTATAGATGACTATTTGAATAGATTTCGTTTATTAAAGTCTAGATGTTTCATAGTAGTGCCTGAACATGAATTAGTCGAAATGGTCGTTGGGGAATTAGATTACTCCATTCGAAAGAAACTAGATACTCAGTGTCTAAGAGGCATGACCCAATTAGCAGATATAGTTATACAAGTCGAACGTTTAAAAATGGAAAAGGCCAGAGCAAGTAAAAGTTATAAGAAAGAGAGGGTAGCTTATGTCGAAGCCGAAGAAGAAGAGGCAGAGGCTTTCAATGATATCTATGATTTTGGAAAATTCGAAGTAGATTTGGCTGAACTAAAAGAGGCACCCTCATACTCTTGTAAAATGCTTACACCAGCAAATGGCAGAAATCGTGTCGAAACCGAAAAGAATGAGAAATATCCCAAGAAAACTTATACGTTTGACATTACCAAATGTGATGAGATTTTTGATTTATTGCTAAAATATGGTCCAATGATAGTGCCTCTTAATTCCAAAACTCCTCCATTATAACAACGGAAGAAAAGAGGCTTTTGCAAATATCATAACTTTCTGGGCCATAAGACTTCACAATGCTTTCTTTTTAGGGATCTCATTAAAAGTGCTATCAAAGAAGGACGTTTGAAGTTTGCTGAGAAAGTCAAGAGCCACATGAAGGTTGATGCTGACCCCCTCCATGTTGCATATACCAATTATGATGAACCTGTGGAGATTAACATGGTGGAGTGTGGAGGAGAAGAGGAAAAGGAAGTCAAAAGCTCAAACATGGATGGAAAGTAGGCTACTAAAAGCATAACTAACACAACTCCCTTAGAAACCCCAGTCGAAAATATTTCTGCAGGTAATACTGAACCAGAGGCTACTGAGGGCTCTGTAGGAGGAATAACTGAGGCTACTGAAGGCCTTAGAGTTAAATTTGAAAAGATAAGGATTGTTGAAGGTCCTTGTCTAAGGGTTAACATGGTGGATTTGAAGTAGCCTTCGCCAGAAATGGAAGAAGTGGAAAGATGCTTGAAGATATAGAAGGAACAGATGAATTTTGGTTACCCTAAGGCCAATGAGAAACTACGAGAATACTTATCGATGTGTCATCGAAGAAATTCAGAAATTCTGGTGTGCCCAAGGTGCAGCATTGTTCTAAGTCAAAGGGTAGCGGAGGCTTATGAAAGAGTTCAACATGCTAGAACCCAGGGAAACTGGAGGCAAGAAAGCCAATTGATGAAAGTGTAACCAAAACCAGGGGAAAGTCTGCTGGATTTTTGGGTACGTTGTTATAAAGCTGAAACAGAGTGTCTGTTATGTCCCAGGTGTGGGGCAGTGTATGATAGGGAAATGGCTGAAATGTTCGAAAGAATCCCTTTCACCCATGGATGGGACTAACAAGGTGGAAATCTAAATATATATGTCTTCGACAAGAGGGGAGTTCCCAGGAGACAAGATAGCCCTCACCCCAAGGCTAGGAGAGTCACTTTTAAACATCCAACTGAAATACCAACTAATAAATGGACTCAGGCTGGGGCAGGAAAAGGAAAATGGAGGACCTTTAACCAAGGGGGCAGAACTTCAATGGCCTACAGATATTTCCAGACATCAAAGAGAGAGGCTTACAAGCTAGAGAACTACAAGGGAAAGAATGCAGTGTCCAGATCCCAATGGAGGAGGCATCAGAGGATTAAAAAGGATGAAAGAGAGCTAGCATCAAAGGACATATGGGAGTCCAATAGCAACAAGTTCGTTTCATGCACTGCAAACCCAAGTAAGCCACCTATGGGTCGAAGATTGTTTACATCAGAGGAGAAGGTTGCAAGTGAGAAGATTCAAGAGAACCCAAATAAGGAAGATGAAATGTCAACAAATGACTTTGAATATGATGCAGTTTTGTCCTTTAATGTCAATTGTAATGTAGTATCAGTTTTACCTCACGAGTACAACCAGGAAACAGAAATAGAGGACCAGGATGAAGTAGATGAGGAAAAAATGGCCAAACACAAACTAGTTTGTTACTATTTGCTCAACAATGAAATTGTCAAAGAGAAAAATGCTTTCTTCGAAAGGCCTGACATGGGCATGAAAGGGCATTTGAAGACTTTGTACATTAGGGCCAAAGTCAAACAAGTGGGCATAAACAAAGTTCAGGTGAATGGAGGAGTAGCTGTCAACTTAATGCCACAATTTATGTTAAAAAGGATTGGTTTGTTTGGTATAGATGTAAAACCACACAACATGGTTCTCTCAAACTACGAAGGGAAAGTTGGACACACATTGGTGGTGATTCATGTGGATTTGACAGTTGGTTCAATTACAAGGCCAACTACGTTCATGGTAATCCTAGTAAAAGCAAATTACAACCTGTTGTTGGGCAGAGAGTGGATACATGGAGTAGGATCTATCCTTTCATCGATGCACTAGAGATTATCCATCTAGAGAGAAGATGGAATAGTGGAAAATATAGAAGCAAATCAAAGTTACTACATGACTTAGGTAAATCAGGTGGACAGGAGGAACTTTGACCGAAATTTGGCCAACATAGGGCCATGCAACCCAGCAAGAGAAGCATACTCACCTAGCAAGAATGCCCTTTATTTCTTAACCCTCCACCCAAATGGGTTTCAATGGGATAGATAGATCATGGGGGAAATAGAGGATGTCGAAGGAATGTCTGATGTACGGCCAACTGGATGGAATATGGACAGTGATTATGTCTGAATCATTATTCTTCAAAAATATTTCGGCCTACTTGGCCGAGAATAAAAGAAAAACGGCTCTAGAAGTCGAGGTTACAAACATGGATATCACAGCCATAGATGATACATTGTATACAGTAGGACTTGGGGAGCATTTTATTCCAAAACCTCCTGACGAACAGGTACCAGGCAAACAAATTGAATAAAGGTTGGATGCTATATATGGTGAGGAACCCTTGTGTTTCGAGAAAGATCCACTGGCATCAAGCACAAAGATGTTGGCTTAAGACCCCCTTGAAGAGATAGATCTTGGGGATGGGAGCATAAAAAGAATCACTTACATCAGTGCTAAACTGGAGCATAAGTTGAAAACAAGGGTGATTGAGTTGCTGAAAACAAATAAAGACTGCTTCGCCTGGGATTATGACGAAATGCCTGGTTTGAAAAGAGATTTTGGCGAATTAAAGTTGCCAATCAAAGAGGGCAAGAAGCCTATCAAGAAAAACCCTAGAAGATTCTCCCCATATATTCTTTCAAAGATTAAGCAAGAGGTCGAAAGGATTCTCTGTTGCAATTTCATTAGGACCACAAGGTATGTCGAATGAATTTCCAATATAGTTCTTGTTATTAAGAGTAATGGTTCATTGAGAGTATGCATAGACTTTCCTGACTTAAATGCAGCAAATCTTAAAGATGAGTATCCAATGCATGTGGCAAAGATGCTAATAGATTCAGTTATAGCCTTTGAGTACCTTAGTATTCTTGATGGATACTCTAGATACAACCAAATTTTCATTGCTGAGGAAGATGTGTCCAAAACAGCTTTTTGTTGCCCTGGGGAAATTGGTACCTACGAGTTGGTAGTTATGCCATTTGGCCTAAAAAATGATGGGGAAAGTTGCCAAAGGGCAATGAATTAAATATTTCATGATTATATAGAAACTTTCATGCATTTTACATAAATGACATTGTGATAAAGTCTGTATAAGATGAAATTCATCTGAATCATCTTCGCCAATCATTCGAAAGGATGAGAAAACATGGCTTGAAGATGAATCCCCTTAAATGTGCATTCTTTATGTAGGCTGGAGACTTCTTGGGCTTTGTGGGCCACGAGAAGGGGATAGAAATCAACCAGAACAAGACAAAGACTATCATGGAAGCAAAAGCGCCAATAACCAAAAAGAAGTTACATTCACTCTTAGGGAAGATAAATTTCCTAAGAAGGTTCATTTCTAACCTAAGTCGTCGAACTCAGGCCTTTTCACCTCTCCTTCGTTTAAAACAATGAAAGTTCGAATGGAACAAAGAGAATCAAGCAGTTTTCAATAATAGCAAGCAATATCTGATGAATCCTCCCATCTTGTCACCACCTTGTGGAAGGAAATCTATGAGATTGTATATATATGCTTCTGATGTTACCATTGGTAGTATGTTAGCACAAGAAGATGAAAATAACATCGAAAGAGCCATTTACTATCTAAGTAGAGTCTTAAATGATGCAGAAACAAGATATACTACTATAGAAAATCTTTGTCTTTGTTTGTATTTCTCTTCTACAAAACTTGAATATTATATAAAACCTATTGATATGTATGTTTCTTCACATTTTGACGTTTTCAAACATATGTTATCAAAGCCAATATTACACAGTCGAATTGGCAAATGGGCCATAGCCCTTTCTGAGTATTCTTTAGCCTTCATGCCTTTAAAAGAAATGAAGGGTCAAATAGTCTCAGACTTTATTGTAGACCACACAGTGGTCGAAAAACCTCAGCATTACATTGAGTTAAAACCTTGGAGATTTTTCTTAGATGGTTCAACCCACCAAAAGGGAAGTGGAGTTGGAATCCGGATAATTTCTCCTAATGGAATTCCAACAAAACTCAAGTATAAAATTGAAGGTCCCCTTTGTTCAAACAATGAGGCAGAGTATGAGGCCTTGATTGCAGGACTTGAAGCCTTATTGGAATTGGGGGAAACAAGATTCAAAATCAAAGGAGACTCTGAGCTAGTAATAAAACAATTAAGAAAGGAATACACGTGCATAAAAGAAAATTTGATTATGTATTTTGTTATTGCAAACATATTACTTAAAAAATTTGAATATGCAGATATAAAGCATGTCCCCAGAGTAAAGAATCAAGAGGAAAATGACTTAGCACAAAAAGCATCAGGGTATAAAGTGACTAAATAAAAACTAGAAGAATTGGTCAAAGTTAGGGGAAATGCAATGGCTACATGGTTGTCTCCAACAGATTTGGAAAGTACCCAGTTAAGTTACACTAACAAAGACACATTTGAAGTATTGGTCACTAACACTCTAGTAGATAAAAATTGGAGAAGTCCAATTGTTAATCATCTCAGAGATCCTTCAATAGATATAGAAAGAAAGACTAACTATAGAGCTTTGTCTTATATCTTAATGGGGAATGAATTTTTAAGAAAACCCCTGAAGGAGTTTTGCTAAAATGCTTAGGAGAAAGTGAGGCATATTTGGCATTATCTACTGTTCACAATGGAGCATGTAAAGCTCGTCAAGCAGGTCATACAATGAAGTGGTTGTTGTTTCGATATGGAATGTATTGGCCTACTATGCTTAAAGACTGCATAGAATTTTCTAAGGGATGTCAAGAATGTAAAAAGCATGCTGGTAACTAACATGCTCCAGCAAGTGAACTTCATGAAATTATTAAACCTTGGCCTTTTAGAGGTTGGGCGCTGGATCTAATTGGAGAAATTTGACCTGCTTCATCTAAAAACCACAGGTACATTTTAGTAGGTATATATTACTTTATGAAATGGGTTGAGGCCATACCTTTAGTGAATATGGATCAGAAGACTGTTATCGAATTCATTCAGATATAAATAGTTTATAGATTTCGAATCCAAGAGAGTATCACAACAGACCAAGGATTAGTCTTTACTGGTCAAAAGATGTAGGAGTTCACCAAGGAAACAAGTTTCAAACTATTGACATCCACACCTTACTATGCTCAAGAAAATGGCCAAGTCAAAGCAGACAATAAGATGAGAATTGGGTTGGTAAAGAAACATGTAAGGAAGAAGCCTTAAAATTTGCATAAAAGTCTAGACCGAGCATTATGGGCTTGTCGAACGTCCCCTAAAGAAGCAACTAATGCCACACCTTTCCAACTTACGTTTGGATTTGATGAAGTACTACAAGTCTAAATCTACTTACAATTAGTTAGAATTCAAAGGCAAGAGGAAATTCCTTCTGACCTTTATTGGGAAATGATGATGAATGAGTTAGTAGATTTGGATGAAAGAAGGTTGCATGCCTTAGAAAGACTAAGACAAAAGGAAAGAGTGGCAAGAGAATACAATAAGAGGGTTAAAGGCAAGACTTTTATTATAAATGACTTAGTATGGAAAGTCATATTACCTATGGATCGTTAAAATAAAGCGCTAGGAAAATGGTCACCACATTGGGAAGGACCTTTTTGAATCCTAATGGCATTTTTAAACAACGTTTACGAAGTCGAAGAGTTGGCTTTAGATCGAAGAATCCTAAGAATAAATGGGAAATACTTAAAGAAGTATAAACCATTTTTATAAGAAATAAAAGTCATAACAGGAGAGTAAGCAGCAAAAATATACATAGCCAAAATGGTGATCGAATTAACTTCATAAGTGCCAAAATGGCTTTGTCTAAGCATGCTTACAATGTAAAGCAAATACAATGAATGGTTTATTACATAAATCAAAACGGGATACTTTTCTTCATTCTTTCATACTTGATTTGCGCTAGGCCAAGCTTATGTTGAACAGGAGCATGTATAATTTTGAGGCATGCAATGTCTTCAGTCATGGATGAAGCTCTTTCGACATGCTCAAAGCTCTATGCAGCCAAAGTATCAGCTTCAGTGGTGTCCAATCCTTCGAAAACAGCTTGCTTCACCTTAGCATCAATTATCTTCTTTTGTAACTCCATAATATGAGACTCCCAAAGTGTGATCGAAGCCGTATAAGTGTCGAAATCCGCTTGGGATGCCTTCCTCGAAGCCAAAAAATCCTCAGATGCTTTAGAGGTACTGAGAGCTTTGTCAAATTCAGCAGTTTTCTCTTGTTCTTTTGCTTGAAGCTTCGAAGTTGCATCAACTTCCTTGTCATACATAGCGCGGATTTGGTCAATTATATTTTGAATATCTATCAAGACCTCACCTATATTAGCAGGACAAGCAGTAATGATGATGTGATTAATCATCTTTTTTATCCCAAAGTGAGTAGTAATATCTATTTTTATCACTTCAAACAAATCAGCTTCGAACACAGATTTCTTCACTTGCTGAAGAAGTTCATCATAAGAAGCTTCATTAGCACTAGCACCAGATTGGGTCGAAGCCCCATAAGCACTTTTTCAGAAGAAGAATCCCTTAGATCCATCATCAACTTTACATATTTTAGGGGATCTCTCTTCTTTAGCACTATTTTGTCCTCCTCAGTAAGTTTTGGTGTCAGAATGGGATGTGGAATGGATCGAGCTTGTGTGCTTGGTTCATCAGTAGTATCAGGATGTGTCGAATGAGTGTCTTTAGGTTGTGGTTCGGCCTCTTACATGTTCTCACCATATTGAAAGTATGTCTCAATCCCATCTGAATATTGCTCTTCGTCCTCGACATAATCTGCAGGAAATTGAGCCCTTTGTAGAGAAAAATCACTGGGAGTACTTTCAGAGTCTTCGTCTTCCTCCATTATTTGCTTTACAGATTCTAGCAAGTCATCTTCCCTAGGAGAAGAAGCCTCATGTTCGAGTTGCTCGTCACCTGATTTAGATTGGGGAACCACAATCGAAGACCCTTTATTTTAGACAACATCACTGGATGTGGGAGGAGGCGGAGGAGTCTCTGTATCCAGAGGAGCATCTTGGTTGATAGGAGAAATAGGAGGAGTAGTGGATTTATCCTTCAGACAAAAGAGGAGTTGTTAGGTCAAAAGATATTTTAGAAAAGGGGGGGTTAAAAATACTGAAATAATGTACCTTTTGATCATCAGGGTTAGAAGCATTGCTGCCAATATGCTCCAAAATTACTCCCCTAGGAGGTGCAGGTTGGACTTCACATTGAGGAGGAGGAAGGATTTTTACTTTGATATCTTTTCGATTGGTGGCTTGATATGGAGCACCCTTCGATGTTTTGGCTTTCTTGTGTTTCTTCTTGGCCTTTAAAGGAGTGAGGGGGACATTGTCATCATCATCTTTAGGAATAATGATTATTTCTTCATTAGAAGCATTTCTTTTCTTCGGTGTTTTAGGGGGAAAACCACTACCCTAAAAAAAGGGGGGAAAGATTGCAAGGAAAATCATGGTCAAAAGATGTAAAAAGGTAAGAAGGATTCTTAGAAATTGTACCTTTCCACTCTTCGCCACCTTTTCTGGAGAAGCACCCTTTGCAGAAGAAAGTCCTTGGTTGGAAGAAGTTCCTACTTTTGAGGAAGTAGTCAAATCCACCTTCGTTGCAGGTTTTTCTTTCTTTGTAGTTTTCCTTTAAATAGATAGAAAACACTATCAAAGTTAGCTAAATGCTCAAAATTTAAAATTTCCTAAAAAATTAATTAAAAGGACCAAGGAATACTTTGGTTCCACACCTTCACGTGTCGGAGACACAATAGAGACTGCTGATAAATCATAATGAAGGAAACCTTTGAAACTGTCCAGAGTGCACTTAGTTGAAACCACCCTCTTAGGAGGTTTTTGGGAGTCATTTTTTAACTCATTGAAAATATTTCCACAAGTGAACCAATCTAGATAGGGTGGAAATAACGCTAGGCCAAAATTAGCACTAGGCAAATATGGAAATTTTGGTGGTTGCAACTCAAAGGCCAAATCATACCTATGTTCAGGTTTTATAGAAGAGGGGATCTTTAAACGTGGAAGTTTATTTGTAATTTTTTCTTTTAAAGTAGCTGCTGCTTGGAATACGATTCGACTAAGATTGGTTGGATCATAGACAGTTTCAAAGAATTTCTGGAAAGCCTGGATTTCCTGGGTATGCGTTAATTTACCTTTTGGAACATTTTCCTACACAAGGGAAAAAGCTTTTGTTAAACGCTCATTTATTTGAGCAGTATCGAACATGTTGTTTGAATAAAAGTCAGTCCACTAGGTATAGAAGCCTTTGGTAATATAGAAAGCAGGTTGATAAGGAGTGAGACCAAATTCAGCAAAATTGGCAAGGTACTCCTGGTGTGTCTGGACATCTCGAACATAGTAATCTACACCTGCAATGCAGATCTCACGTTTTCGACTGAAGAGAGGCTCATGGATGAGTTGGCACAATCCATATTGTCGAGAGACAAAGTTAGGATAATAAGCCAACAAGGAAACGTGGCTCTTCACTGGAAGATCCTAGAGACTAGAAGTCTAGGGAGAAGGAATGCATGCCATATGTTTTCGATGTCAGTGTCTGCATTCTTTACAACATTTTCAATTGACGAAGTAAACTAGGAAGGACCATGATTTCTACTGGAGAAAGGAGCCATAGTGGAAGTGAAATTGTGAAGTTTCAAGAACATCAACATATATTTAGTGAGGAAAGCTTGAAGGGTCTCAGCATCATCACTGGGAGTTAGTTGTAAGAGTTTAGTTCCTTCAATGCTTCGACCTGCTATTTCAGGGTCTTCTTCATCAACAATTCCAGTGGTTCGAAGAGAGGGTTCAAAAGTGGAATTTAGCCACAATTGAAGTAGGAAATAGGGTCCAGATAGAAGTAAGTTGGTACCTGTTTCATAATCTTTAAGTTTGGCAACAGAAGTCCCTAAACTTTCATACAAACTGGATAAAAGCAATTCACTCAAGCATACCTTTTGACCAAAATGTAACTGGTTTGATAAGGTTAGAAATCTCTTAGCTACTTGCAGAGATTTACAACAGAAAATGAATTTAGATAACCACAAAGCTAAGAAATCTATATGCTCAACATCAGAAACATCTTCACCGTCCACATGATATAGATCTATGTAAGTACTAAAAGAGGCATTTTTGACATTGAAGTCAATAGTGTTTTCAGTCTCCAAATAAGGATCAAAAGCTTCTCCAGTAGGATGATGTCCAGTGATGGAAGCTATATCAAAGAAGTTTGGAGTTATCATTCCACAAGGGAGATGAAAAGTGTTGTAGGTACTATCCCATTAATACAGGGAACTAACAGAAAAGGTTGGCAATAACTAAAGCCTAATTTCGACATTTGAATTAGGTCAAAAATTCCCAATTCTTTCCAAACTTGAGCTTTTTTCTTCTCAACCTTAGTAAGCCAAGCTAGGTAAGATTTATCTAAGGTTGGACATGATCTAAAAGGTCTAAAGCTCTCTGTTATATAATCCAATTAGAAAGCTTCTCTCTTTGCCTTAGGATTTGAAGAACTATTCTCAGAAGTTTTCTTAGAAGACTTTTTAGGTTTCTTGGTAGAATCCTTAATGTTCTCTTTAGAAGCTGCAGTTTTATTTTCTAAGGTTTTGGTAGCGTGATAAGTTGGAAATAATTCAACATATTTTTCTAAATCACCTATAGCGATTAAAGGGCCTAAGAAGCCTAAGGTTTTACCAGAAAACGAAGAAGGGATTAATACCTGAGAAGCATAAATGGCTTTTTGTTCCCGAGTAAGTTTGGGAGATGTGATAAATTCTTGATTCCCATAAGTGATGATTTTGTTGGTTGGTACATTTTGAGAAGATGAACCTTTGGGCATTCCAAATTTCTCAGCATGTTTGGAATCTTGTTTACCATAAGACATTGTTGCAGATTTGAAGAACTGATGAAACTTTCAAGAAGGAATGAGAGCATAAATCAGAGAGAGTGTGAGGATTTTTGGGTTTGCAAAAGTAGAAAAAAGAAATAATAAAAGAGAGAACTTTTTTATAGTAGTAAATGGAAAAGTTGAAGGTTACACCTCAGAAAGTTAGTGGGGCACGTGTCAATATCTGATGAAGAAAAGTGAAAGATCATTATTCATGTTCTTGGGAGTTGGTATATAATGATGGTGAAACTGATGCACGCATGTCTTGATGAGACGTTTTGGAAAAGCAGTCATGATTAACTGTGACGTCAGGAATTGAAGGAAAATGAAAGGTTGCTAGTCGAAATCTGGTGATTACAAAAAATGTCCATTTCTGCATTATTTCGAAATAGACATTTATTGGGGGAAATTTGTTAGCTAAAGATTTCGACATTTGATAAAAATATGAAAGTTTATTTGATAAGATCGTGTTTTAAAAGATAACATGAAAATTAGCCTTATAAGGTTATTTTATAAAGCTCATTTTTTTAGTTTGATATGTCGAAGGGAAACTTAAAGTCAAAAAGAGTATTTCAAGATATGTGAAGGTTACTTTGACAGTCATGTTGGTTGAATTCAAAAGCTTCAAGAGAGAAGAGTTTAAATTTCAAACTGATGTGTTTTCGCCAGGAGGACGCATGGAAGCGCCATAATGTTTGCATGTAAAAATGTCAAACGTGGAATAATCTCATAGAAAGACCGTTAGGGTCGAATCAATATAAATAGAAGTCTTAGATGTTAGGAATCAGGGTGTTCACATTGTATATAAATCACTTATATACTCAAAGTACCAGAGCAAGAGAAAAGAGTTTGTTGATAATATGTGTAAGAACACCATCATTTTATTCAAAGTTGTTTTCTTATTACAAAGTTATATTAATTGCTTTACTTATTCCTTTTTTGTTTCCAGTCAAGCTCTTTTAACAAATTTTGTCAAACTTCTTTTATAAGCATTTTTCTGTACATTTTTATAAACATTCAGATCATTTCCTTTAAATTTATATTTAGGATTCATAGCCAAATTTTAAACATCTTGAAATAACCATAATCACGTAGAAAGACCTTATTATTATATCAAACTTTAAGTCAAATTGTAAAAACACTAAGACACATGTCCTAGGATCAATCTAGTCGATCCTGTAAGTTACCAAAACATAGTGTTTGGAAGACTAGCGGTTGTTTGTCAAAAATCACTGGTAAGCAACTATATCTCTTTATTAATATCCATTGACAAAGACCATTAGGTTCTACATTTAATCTCCAAAACATTTTTCTAAGAGTGAAAAGTTAATTTCCCTTATATTTTTTAATCCTAGACCTTCTTCCTTTATTGGTCTACAAACTTTATCCCACTTCACCCAATTGACCTTCCTCTCATGATTACAGCTACACCCCAATAATTTCTTAAACATAGACTCTAGACTATAAATTATACATGTAGGGGCCTTGAAGAATGAGACAAAGTATAGTGGTAAAGAGAACATGAGTGATTTTATTAGCACAATCTGACCTATGATTTATAAATGATTGTTGCACCATCCCGATAATCTAGATATTACAACCTCTAAAAGTGGTTTCCAAATCTCATTTCTTATAATATTTATGCCCATAGGTAGCATGAGATATTTGAACGGTGCAACACCTACTCTAGAATACAATACGCTGGTGGCCTCCTTAATCTACTCTGGGTGTGTGTTTATCTCAATTAACATGCTATTGTGATAGTTGACTTATAGACCTGACATAACTTCGAACAACATCAAAATTACCTTTATATTTCAGATATTTTCCCAACTATTTTTATGATGATTTGTGTGTCGTCCGAATTTTGAAGGTGAGAGTCTTGTTTGCCATCCTATCCAAACACTACTACAGAAAATACCTTCGGTAACACTATATTACAATGACAATTTATCCACCATAGTCATATCTCATTTTTTACGCGCGTGTCTTTTTAATTTAGGTGACAAGCTTTGAATCCCATCATCAACATTTTTCTATTTTTCAATAAAAATAAGCGTGTGTCCCTTAACATTAACTTTTATTTCAAACTGAAAGTATAACAACTATGGTTTTTCAAATCAACTTTGGTTATATGTTCCATATTTCACTAAGGTTGAATCTTGCAACCGTTGTAAAATTGTTTTCTACAAAATTAAAACTTAAAAGGTACTTTATTTCTTTCATAACACACAGGGGTGCCCTAGCGAACGAGATGATAGCAATAGCAAAATCTTCACCATCTTCATTCATTTATGTAAATGGATATCATTTCTAGAAGTGAAACCTTTATCATCCTCTTTGAATATCATTTCTGGTACATTACCATTCTCTCTCTCTCTCTCTCTCTCTCTCTCTCTCTCTCTCTCTCTCTCTCTCTCTCTCTGATGCTTATAAATGTTTAGGGTTACTGGTTTCTTTCATGAATCAATGGCTTCTGTTTATGTTCTTCTAAATTTTAATGTATATTTTTCATGTTTTATTCAAATTTTGTGAATATGCTTTAGGATTTTGTGTTGGATATGCATATGCTTTAGATTTTGTATGAAACATTAGTGTTTCGTTCACATTTCTTTTATTTTCATTTTGTTGCAATTATGTTTTGATTTTATTTAGATTTTGTGATGTTTTTGTTGGTATGGATATGTTCTTGTAGCATTTAACCATAGTATGTTTAGTATACATATAACCCTAGTATGTTGTGTGTGTAGCATTAGTGTCCCATTCACAATAGTCATTTTATATCAATATCAGAATTTATTTTGAATTGTAGTTGGATGAAAGCTGATAGATTAGGTCCGGTGTATGAGAAAGGAGTTCTTGAATTCCTTGAATTCGCCAAAAAAAAAAGTTCTCGACAATAATGGTATCTTTTATTGTCCTTGTGCTATTTGTGGGAATATCAACAAATTATAAAAAAAAAAGAAATATTTTATCACCTATGTTATGATGGAATATGTCAAACTTATACAACATGGGTGTGGCATGAAGAAGTGGATAATAATATAAATGAGACGTCACAACTGGATATAGATGATGAAGTTATGGATGATCGACTAGAAGATATGATTTGTGATATGGGAGAATCTTCTTATACGAAATCCCATATTTATGATAATTTATGCAGCGCCAAAAATGAACTTTTAGATAAGGGGTTCACCAGTTTTACACGATTGTCTGTGTGGTTAAAATTATTTAATCTAAAAGCAAAAAATGGATGGTCAGATAAAAGTTTCACATAATTGCTTGATTTTTTAAAACAAATGCTAACAAAAGATAATAATTTTTTGGATCATTGTTATGGGGCCAAAAATATATTTTGTTTAATGGGTTTAGGGAACGTCAAAATATATTCATGCCCTAATGCACTACTACAAAAAGTTCTTTTAACGTTGGACACAAAATGCATTTTACCTCGACTAATGAAGTGACGTAAGAAAGGGCGTCAGGAAAATTTGTAACTTAACACCTCAATGGATTAAAAACCAAGGGGTAAAGTTATATGCATAAGGGTTCGAACCCCAGTAGCAACAAATATTATTATTTTAAAAACTAGTCTATCTTTTATCTCGGCTTATCCAAATAACCGAGGGGTATGATTATTTATTTATTTTTTTTAAAAATTGTTATATTATTTTTCCAGAATATTACATTGTTTACCCAAAATATTAAAATAAAAATAAAAATCAAATTCCCTAGGGATCTAGATAAAAATCAAATACCATTAAGATTTAGACTTTAGATCTTCGAATTATTGAATCTAGATGAAGATCAAATGTTGGGTGAAAGATTATTCTCTATGGATCTTGTATGAATTTGTTTCTGGTGAAAAAAAAGGTTCAAATAATTAATATCAATAATCAAAAATATTTTTGATACAAATAAAATTTAATAAAACAAACCTTGAACCGGAAAATTTGATGCGTTTGGGTTCCAGAAAATAATAGAGAATTTGCTCCATATGTTTCATTTAGGTTAAATTTCCAATATCGTAAGAGAAATTTTATAATGGATGTCCCTTAGGTTTCATACAGATCACTAATGAAAAATTCTTGAGTGTTGATAACCATTAAATGGATGACGAAGATTTGTTAAGGTTGGTGCATATAGAAAAACTTAATCTAAACTCTCACCTCGGTCATGACAAAACACTGAGATAATAAGCTCTTTTTTTAAATTACATTGTTTTTACATAATATTAAAAATACATTGTATGCAACAAGATTTAGATGATATCGAGGTCCAAGAGAATTTTTATTTTCTACACTTGCAATCCATCCAAGAGATATGAAATAGACGGTGGTAAATATTTTCTCTCTTTGGGACACCTTCATAATATTAAGGATTAGGGAAAAATCTGTTTAACGAGATTTTTTTTAGTAAAATGTGATTATTATACCCCTTGGTTTAAGGTTAAAAGTTGAGCTGATAGTTATTATTCATTTTTTTAATATTACATTGTCTACACAGCATATTAAAATAAATTATTTACAACAAATATTTTCAATGGTTTTTCTACACTTGCAATCCATCATAATGGTGTTGATGATTTTGAATGTAATAACTTTGCATTCATGATTGATTATTGATGCAATCATTATCACTACTTTCACTAGCGTATACAATGTGCATGTTTTGAATGCATCCAACTTCAAATAAGGTGTTTGTTTAAAAATTGGAAAATGTTTTTTCTGCACTTGGAATCCATCAGTAAGAAGTTTTAGGAATAAATTTCTCAATGTTATCAACCCAAGAAAATCATATTTGTTTTCTTCAATTTACAACATTGGAAGGTTTGTTCAAAACCTTCAAGAACAACAACAACATCAACACCATTGTTTTAGATGGATTGCAAAAGCTGAAAAATGTTTTGTTCAAGGTAGAAGAACATTTATTCAATTTTGTAATCCATCCCAAAAAAATGATGCATGTGACGGTGGGGCGGCTACAAATAAGATAGCATTAGGGTCAAATTTGTTTAACGAGTATTTTTATAGCAAAATCTAATTATTTTATCCTCGGTTATCACTGAAACCGTAGAGTTAGAACATATATTTTACACTTGTAGTATTTAAATCATGTATGGAATGGTCTATCCTCTCGGTTTTTAGGTTAACCGATGGAATAAGTTGTTTTTTATTTTTATAAAAAAAATAATACATGGCGCGCCTTGGAATAATACCTCGGTTTTTTTATGGTTGACGTGAAAGCTTTATCATGAAAAGTGTTATTTGTTGTAGTGATGATTGCATATTATAACAAAAAGAGTATGAAATTTTTTATCAATATTCAGAGTGTGGTGAGTCGTGCTACAAGTAGAAGAACAACAATGGTGATGTGATGTACTTTCCAAAAATTTCAAGGTTCAAGAGAATTTTTGCTAATGCAAATGAAGCAAAGAACATAAGGTGGCATGCAGACGAAAGAAAATGTGATGGAAACATTCGTCGTGTAGTTGATTCTTTACAATGTACGAAAATTGATTCATTGTTTTCGGATTTTGGCCTTGATCCATGTAACCTTAAGCTTAAGCTTGCCACGATGTTAAGTATGATGATTTCTGGACCAAGACAACCTGTAAATAATATAGATATTTATCTAAGTCCATTAATTAAAGATTTAAAACTTTTTTGGAATAAAGGTATTGACGTTGATGATTCATATTCTAGTGAAATGTTTAAGATGTGTGCAATGTTATTTTGCATAATCAATCATTTTCTTGCATATGGAAATTTTGTTGGATATAGTGTCAAAGGAAATAAAGCGTCTCATATATGTGACTTTGATACATGTTTTCACCAACTTGAGTTTGGAAAAAAGAGTGTTTACCTTGGGCATCAGAAATTTCTAAAATCCAATCATCCTTATCATAGATTGCAGAAGGATTTTAACAAAGAGCAGGAGTACATGCGTGCTCTTCAACCTTTAATTGGCGATGAAGTTTATCAACAACAAGATCACCTTACTTTTGTATTTAGAAAGAATAAAGACGGCCCCATTGAGAGAAATATTTGGAAAAATATATAGATTTTTTTTTGAGCTTCCATACTGGTCTATTCTTGATGTAAGACATTGTCTTGATGTGATGCTTGTGGAGAAAAATGTCTGTGATAGTTTGATAGGAACACTTTTAAACATTCTTGGAAATACTGTAGTAAGAGTTCTCGTTTAAATATGGTGTTTGTTAGATCCATGGTTTTAGGATTGACAACAATTTTGCTAAAACATGGTTCACAACAAGATGTTGTGTGAAATGTCCTAACATGTCGGTCAGTCTACATTGAAGACATATGTTCAGACAGATGTTCTGATATCTTATACCAGAACATTAGTATAAGTTGTTACTATTCTTGACAAATTTTATTTCATTATGTGAGATTCCTTTTGGATATATCTCAATTATTTGCACAGATTAAGAAGATTTAATATGGAACAATTGATTTGATCTCCAGCTATACTTAATTTTCTAAAATTGGATGTTGAGACAATTTATGAAACTTGATGTTTTGTTCCAAGATTTAAGGAAATTTTTCTGCATAATTAGTGCAGCCTTCAGCTTGTAGATCAAGAAATATTTAGGTGAAGATTTCGAAGCCCATGGACTACTGAGGAGTATATAAAGAGAAAACTAAACCTAATGTAACTTGGCTTTCCCAATTTAAGAAAAAATAAGGGGAAGCTTAGATTCTTAGGTTTGAGAGTCTTTTTACATTGTTTGTTTGCGTGTCACCCATGTATATTTTGATACATTGAGGTAGACTGGTTGTTCATTTCTGCTTGGCAATCACTCATGAAATTTTAAGCAAAGGGTTGATTGTGTATCAAGTTATTATTCTCACTCATGATATTTTAAGCAAAGAGTTGAGTATTGTAATTAGAAGTGTGTTCTTCTTTTTTGGTTTTTTCATTGGTTTGTGACTATTTTTATCACTGAGGAGACTGTGGGAAG
Organism: Vicia faba; assembly: GCA_948472305.1. Lineage (NCBI taxonomy): Eukaryota > Viridiplantae > Streptophyta > Magnoliopsida > Fabales > Fabaceae > Vicia > Vicia faba. The sequence goes on along the minus strand of OX451736.1, from coordinate 69,241,113 downwards.
TGAGTGGGGATTCTTATACCTAGGAGCTTCCTAGGTAGAAGTTTCATAAGATAGTGATTAGGTGATAAGTTGTAAACTAGGGTTGGTTTAGCTTTGAACTAATACTATCAAAGTGAATTTCCTTCCTGGCTTAGAAACCTCCAGAGTAGGTGAGTTGCACCGAACTGGGTTAACAATTGATTGTGTTCTTTAACATTTTGCAATTTATTTCTTTACAATTTATAGTTTGATATATTTGTTTTTGTCACTCATCAAATGTCATAACATTTGTCTTGACATTGTGTTCTAATGTTGGGACATCAATATTAACATTTTTTAACGTGCCCGAATTTCAATCGGCATCAGTGCAGGCACCCTATTCTGTTTATTGAGTGAGCTCCAGGGATATTTTTTTAATACTTGTGTATTTTGGAAGGATAGAATGATAGCATTCTTAAAATTAATGGACATCAAAACTTGGAAATTTGTCAGGTGGGGCGAATCATGGTGCTAAGGACATAGAAGGAAAGAGTATGAGTTTGCTCTTGTTAACTTTAAAGCTTTGAATTCCATATTCAATGGAGTTGATAAAAATATGTTTAGACTGTTAAAAACATATGTTGTGACCAAAGATGCTTGGGAATTTCTCAAGACCACTCATGAAGACACATTTGGTCAGGAAGATACTGAAGTCTCTACCCAAGATATTTGACTTTAAAAATCATAAATCTGAATAGAAAAATAAGACCATGGATTTTGTCTCTAACTCTAGGAGCTTGTGACCTGGTTTCTGATGAAGGGTTATTCAATTCTATTGTGGTCCTTGGGAGACAATTCAACCAGGTTGTGAGGAAAGTGGATAGAACCTAAGAAGTGACCGAAAGATGATCTGTAGTCGGGCTATGAAGTCGAGGAGAAAAGGGGGTTATACCTGCAAGGTACTCCAACAATCAAGTAAGAGTGGGAACAAGAAGGTATAAGCAAAGTATAAGGTGGTGAATAGTGAATATTCAATACCTGGCCCTCACAGATGTGATGGTTTATATAATGCCCCTGGAACGTGGCAATTGGTTCCTGATTTCACGCCTAGATATGCGGGTCCGTGGAATCAGGTAATTGTCAGGACTTGGTCAAACCGGGAAGATATGCTCGTAACTAGTCGTTGGTCCCGAGGAGGGGTTTAGTTACGAGGATATCTCTGGTCGGGTCCTGGTGGCCTGCACGACGTTGATGTCGGGCAAGCTGAGAGGATGCTCTTCAGTCATCTTGGGCCAATGCTGGTTCGTAAGGGCAAATGGCTGATATACTCGACAGGTAGCGGGCAATCCGGGTCACGGTTGTGCAGGCCATACCAAAAGAGATGTCTTGGACCAGGCTCAGTCAAGTTGTCGGACCAATCCAGAACAGTAGCCTCCCAAGTTGTTGCTTGTGGGCACATGAGTGATGACTTTAACATCTTCTCGTGGAACGAGGCGTGCTTGACGGGGAAGCGAGTGTTTCCCGGTACTCCCTGCTTACAGGGAGATGAGTCGTTGGTCGTTAGGACTTTAAAATTTGGAGAGGTTGTGTGTTTTGGAAAGCGTGATAGTGAAGCGGCACAATGATGACCTAGGGCTAGGGTGTAATAATGACAACGCTAGGGTTCCCCAGGCGCGTGTCTTGTACACGCGGATTGTCTCAACTATGAATACTAGAGGAACATAGTTTTTTGTATTTTTCGTCTTCTTCCTTAATTGCTCGTATTAGCTCGATAATCGGTCACCATTGTTCGTTGAGTTTCTCTGCTCGCAATTTCTTACTTCAATCTTTTCTTCTTTTATAAACTGGTAAGTTTCTGATCCTTCATTGTCGTTCTCTTTTTCATTTTCACTTTTTACTTTCTAGAGATGCATGCGGTTAGGATTTAGGGAGGATGTCATTGGAGACTGTTGGTGGTAGACGGTGTTTCTGTGGTTTAGAATCGCTGGAACCACCGTGGGGTCTCCTCGAGGATCTCGTGGTGCATCGTAGATGCCTCATTAGGGCTTGGGGATTTTTCTGCAACTCGTACTCGTTGATATGCCTCGGTGAGGGTTCTGGTTGGGGATATGATCCTTGTTTCCCAGCGCCCTTTCACTTGTTTAACAGTGGAAGGGTGGTTCTGGCATTAATGTCGAACTCATATTTTTCCTCTACTTTTCAAGTTCCATGGTCGATGATGCTCAGGTCGACATTTTGAGCTAATATACACAGTGTGATACGGTGGGAGAAATGACTTGAGGTTTTGTGTTTCGTCGCAAATGTCGCGGTTTAGCAAGAGTCGCCATCGACTTTTATTTTATCCAAAAGGAAAGGTAAAAAAGCACAGGAAAGACCTTTGAGATGTTTTCTTGAGTTCGGGGGATAGATTATGAAAAAGGAAGGTGCTAGCACCCTTTTCATCCATGGTTTTCCATGGGCTCTTAGTTACTTGCTTAGATCACTTACTTTGCTTTTAAAATTGTTTGAAATGGTGCTTTGTGTTTGGTGTGGTTTTGAAAGTATTTTGAAAAGAGGCCATTCGTTTAGGAAATCTTTGTAATGATTCTCGTTCGTAAGAATGTATACAAAGATTTTTGTCTTTTGAAAAATGTTTCAATGTTTTGAAAGTTGTTTGGAAATGTTTTGAATATGTGTATGTGTTGTTTTTTGAAAATAGCAAGTATTGTTGTTTGAAATGGAGCAAGTAACTTAGAAGCTATCTACCTACTCAAATGTCTTTCTTATGCATTTTTATTCCTTTGACATTGTTTATTTACCATTGATTTGATAAACAACCCTATCTTTGGATGTTAAACGGGACGGGCGTGGGTCATCGTATGACCATGATAGCAATGTTGCCAAGTATCTTAGCATTTTGAGGGACCAAGATCATTTGTTTTAGGCAACCTTTTGATAGCGTCATCAAGGGACTATGATCTTATTTTGTTTTGTTTTGCCAAGATACTTCGCATGCGTAACATGGCCATTTTTGTTTAGGAAACCAAGTGGGTGAAACCCTAAGGGTGCTTGTGTGCAATGTGTGTCATTTTTCATGCATTTTGATTTGTCTTGTATTAGGTCATTTCTATTTGTTTGTTTTTGGTCTTGTCATGCAACCCTTAACAAATATATAAAGCGATAAATTGCATAAATGTAAACTAAGCTATTACAACAATTATTATGGGAGGGGGGATACAAGTTTTTGAATGGGGATATTGCACAAAATAAACCCTAAAAATACTATTACAACCCAATTGAATATTGTGCAAATTAAATAAATGTACAAATATTTAAATATGCAATGCAATGTATTTATGCAAAAATGTTTTGTATTTGATTTTTTGTATGATAAAAATGATTTATTTAAGCCCAAGAAAAAGAGAAAAAAATATTATTATTTTTGAAAGGGTGAAACCCTATTTTTCAATTAAAATAAACTATATGTTCTATATTATTATTTTGTCCATTCTTTTTTGTACAAGAAAAATAATACATAATATTATATATAAATATTAAAAATTAAAATATGTGTGAAAATAATTATTTTATGTGTAAATAATATAATAAAAATATATGGTATTTTTAAATATATTTATAAATTTTATAAGAAAATAAAGTTCTATTTATTCTAGTAAACTATTTTTTATGCAAAAAAATAATGAAAAAAATAAAATAAAATGCAAAAAAATAAAGAAATTATTTTTATGATTTTTTAATGTTCAGAAAAAATTATTAAAAGAAATAAACATAAAAATATGAGAAAATATGAAAAAAAAAATAAATAAGTCAGGGGGTGCAAATAGTGGATCAGGGGGGGGGGGTGCAAAAATCAAAACAGAAGGCCCAGGCGCGCCAAGACCCAAGCCAGTCATCCCTGTCCTCCAGCTTCTTCTCCTTCGCGCATTTTCTCTTCAAATCTATAACTCTCTATTGCTTGCATAAAAACAAAAACTTATAACACAAAACATGTAGCATTTTATCTCACGATTCCAATGATAAAAAATTTGTAACCTAACTCTCAAAGATCAGAGAGAATTTAATCAGCCCTAATTCGTGACCTAATTATTTCATGAACTTCAAGCTTCAAATTCTCACTGCTCAGTTAATATAAATGACAAGTATGCATATGTACAGCTTCACCAAGATAAGGGCTACATTTTTTCTTCACAAATTGTGGCTTAAGGATGTCTAAATAGAGAGATAGAGTTTTGAAAAATACCTCCTTCAGCTGGATTTGGATATGGTAATGTGGGGACTTTAAGTGAGGCCTGAGGATCGTGTGAGCTTCCTTGAACTTCCTTCAAACTATTCCAATACCTAGCTTGCTTTGTGGATGGCCAAAACTCTCTGTAGAAGTCAAGCTGCAACCTCTAAATTTGAAAATGGCAATGGCTGAAACAGGGATTACAGATGCAGGGCAAGGGCTTGGATAACTTTGGTAGGATATATGGAAGGTGTTTCAAATGTTAAAAGGCAAAACGCACGATCCAAAATGAAGTTGGCAATGATTTTGCAGAACTGCAATGTTTGGGAAGAATTTTGTGTTTTTTGAGCTTGAGAGTGTTTTGGGTGCTATCAATTCGTGTCCTGGCTTGTGATAAGTTTGTGAATATGTATAGAATGGATACAAATTCCACTCTTCATCAGATGTGCAAGCCTTTGGACTTTTGCAACTTTTCTTGCTTTTGAATAAAAGTGAAGTGACCACACTAAACATTCTTGTACTGGTTGGCTTGCTAGCTGCCGAGAGTTGGTATACATTGCTTGATATCTGTGGAATTTGCCTGCGCTAAAGGAACAGGTCCAAGGCTCAAGGTTGATAAAGTTGCAAAATCTCACCTATATGAAAATGGCAATGTGAGCTTTATGCTTAAAATGGAAAAATCCCCTGTACAATGCTCCAAAAGCAAAGATAAAGCCCTTATCCTCTGAGTTTGCATTTAATTATGGAGCGTAGAATGAGTTTAGGACCTGTAATGCAAGGTACAATCATCCAAGATCAGATTTGCAACTTGATACTTTGTGAAAATGGCATGAACAAAAGTGATAAAATGCCAATTTCTCTTCTTCGATTCTCCCTAACCACAAATGGTCTTGGAGAGTTCTTTGACATTTTGGAAATCTTGAAATGTGCTCTATAATCCATCTTTGAAATTCATTTTTAAATACCTCTTGGAACTAGGTGAAAAATGTCCATGAAGTTGGGTCAAAAAACTCCCTAAATTAGGGCAAATTTTCACTAAGTTATTTAGTTCATGGACCTATGTTCACAAATTCATAACTTGAGACCCAAACATATTTTGGGTAAAGTTTGTGAAGAAAAGTTGTATATTTCATGGAGGACTACAACTTTCATGTTGGAAGTTTTCTATGAATCAAATTGCATCATGGTGAAAAAGTGGTGAGAAGTTGGGAAAAAATAAGAAAATTTCCATACTTAGAAAAATTCTAAGTTATGAAATTTTTCAAATTCAAAAACCTAATTTTCAAAAATTGGTTTTCTTAGTCCACAAGTTTCATATTTTGACATATCTTGATGAATTATGACCCTTGGCATTTGATTTTGACCAAAAAGTCAAAGTTTGACTTTTCAGTGTACAGTTGACTTTTGATTAGTTGATTGTAAAATTCATCTGTCAATCCAATGAACTTGATACCTTTTGAACCATGTAATTAGGTCAAGATGATTATATTAGATCCTTGAAATCATGTTTGAACTCAATTGGTCATTGGCTAGGGTAAAAATCAGAAATTGCCCCTTCTCAGTCAAAACCCTAATTTTGACCATTTTGCCCTTTTGATGATTTGATCAAATTTCTTGAGGAGTTGTGATCCAGACTTGATCAAATGGTAAATATGAGACTAAAATGTTGATTTGGATCAAAAATTATGAATTTTGACTGTAAATTGGCCATGGTTGACTTTTTCCCCAATATAGTTGATTTTTAGGTCAACTGTCCAATTGACTGGTCAAAAATGTGTTTCAAGGCTTGAAACTTAACATGAGAAATCTTATGGGTCCAAGATGGTGTATGAAAGTCACATGAAGAATTTATGGTCCAAAAATCCTTGTGCAAACTCAAACCCTAATTTTAGGTTATTAGTGCAAGATGAGGTGTCTTGAGCTGACCAAACCCTAATCTTGTCTTGAGTCCAAGAAGTCTTGTGAGGAAAATCTTGATAAATGAGAGGGCAAATTTTGGGGTACAACAGTTACCCCTGTTCAATATTCTTGAACCTGAAGAGTTAGATTGGCGAGTTTTGTCATTCGTGACTCGAAGGTAAAAGATGATTGAACACTAGAGTGCCCGTAAATTTGCACTCGTCAAAGTATAGTTGAGGGAATGGGCTTAAAGATGCCATTTGGAGAGGTGATAGAATCTTGTTGGAGATGGGCTTGTAGATGCCATCCGAGACTGCTTGTTGAATTGTAAGTTGTAGGTCAGAAGAATGAGTATCAGAATGGTGTCCGTATCTGGAACGTATCTGAACTATATCTGGAGACTGAATTTGTATGAGTAATGGAATAGCGTCCGTGTTTGGAGCGTATCCGAGTTGTGTCTGTATTTGGATCTGAATGAGTAATAGAATGACTTCCATGTCTGGAGTGTATCTGAACTAGATTTTGAAATTGAAGTTTGAATGAGTATCCGAATGACATCCTTGTCTGGAGCGTATCTGGACTGTATCTTGACTTGAAATCTGAATAAGTATCATAATGGCATCCGTGTTTAGAGCGTATCTGGACTGGGGAAAATCAGAATAAGTGACAGAATAGCAACCGTGTCTAGAGGGTATCTGGACTGGAATCTGAATAAGTAGCAGAATGACTACCGTGTCTGGAGTGTATCTGAACTAGAAACTAAATAAGTAACAGAATGACTTCCGTGTCTGGAGTGTATCTGAACTAGGATCTGAATAAGTGACAGAATGGAAACCGTGTCTGGTGCGTATCTGAACTTGAATTTGAAAGCTGAATCTGAATGAGTATCAGGATGGCATCCATATCTGGAGCGTATCTGAACTATATCTTGACTTGAAATCTAAATAAGTATCAGAATGACTTCCGTGTCTGGAGTGTATCTGAAATCTTTGAATCATTATTAATGGTAGCTGTTAATCTTATCCTGAAAAGGGTAAAATGTTAGCTGAAACACAAAGTTATGTTGCATGAAATGTATGATGCAATAAATGTGTCTTATCAATGTTTACGATATATGAATGTAATGTATGCACATGTATGCTGATTAGCTGTTTTGCTGGGGAAAATAAATCCTTGAATGCTGTCGGGGAAAATAAATCCTTGACTGCTGAGGATAAGAAATCCTTGACGACTTCTCTGGGGATATAGGTATCCTTCATGTCTTAAATTCCGTTGTGAGAGTAATGCCAAATACTGCTTGAGTAAACTGCTTGGGGAATCCAGAGAATTTTGATGAATTCTGCTGTGAAATTAAGAATGATAATCTTCATTCTGTTGAGGAGCAATGAAAACTCTATGGGGAAGAAAGCTATCCTGTTGGGGAGTAGTGAAGACTCTGTGAGAAAAAGCTTAAAAGTTCAGGAGTTTGGGTTGTCTGCCAATCTACTGGGGAGTTATCAGAAGTTGTTGTCTGGTTAGTTTTCAGGCTTTAAGATAACTTGTTGTGGAATTTGGAGAAACTAGATGTTTTCCACTATGGATTAATAGTTTGAAGTTTTGGCTCCGCTGGGGATTGATAGTTGGAAATTTCAGCTCAGTTGGGGATTTGTAGTTCAAAGTTTTGGCTCCGTTGGGGATCTTAATGACGTACTGTAGGGATTGTTCAATGGAATAGCCTAAAGACGTTTTCCTATCCTTTCAATCTGTCAGTAATTGTTCTTTTTCATCCTGTTTATTTGTAAACAGTAATTATGTTCAAATGCATATGTTCATTAATGAATCATTGGACGTTTTTGCAAATAAAACACAAGTGTAACAAGAAAAGGACAAATAGTTTTTTGCACTTTAAAGAGATATCTTTGTATTTACTTTGAATAAGTATTTTTGTACAAAGGAGACAGACATCCTAGTAAGAGGATGGTGTCATAAAAATGAGAAAAAATTTATACAAATAAAGATAGCTATGTGTAAAAAATCCCATGGGGTTCCCATTCTGCTATAGCCTTCGTATCTCCGAATATCTTGTCCATTTGCTGCTTCGTCCGAAGATGATTGGATTGATCAGAAGTTCCAGGTTTGTTTGTGAAGAGATTGTCCTTAAAGTGATCCGACGAGACATAGTCATACACTTTAATTCCCTAACTTTTGCCTGGACCGCCCTTTCGGGTTTTCGATCCACCGGGAAACCCTTTTTTGCCCAAGTCGCCCTTTCAGGTTTTCAACTTCCCGGGTGTACAGATTTTTTTTATTTTATCCCTAATTTTTTCCTGAACCTTTTGCTTTGCCGGGATGCCCTTGTTTTGCCTAGGTGTGTCAACCTAGCGGGTCTCTTATGCGTAGTATCTTTTGACTATGTTTGTGTACGTAGGGTGTGGCAGGTCGTCACCGTCCGTGGTGGTTAAGATCATTGCCCCACCAGAAAATATGTTTTTGATTACAAATGGTCCTTCATAGGTAGGATTCCATTTGCCCTTGGGATCACTTTATGGCAAGATGATGCGCTTGATCACTAGATCTCCAACTTGATACACTTGGCGTCTGACTTTCTTGTTGAAAGCCTTGATCATCCGCTTTTGATACGTCTGACCATGGTAAACAGCAGTGAGTCTCTTTTCTTCAATTAAGTTCAACTGATCAAGTCGGGTTTGAATCCAATCGTCTTCACTCAGACCTGCATCCTTCATGATTCTTAAAGAGGGGTTCTGAACCTCAATAGGTAAAACAGCCTCCATGCCATAAACCAAAGAATAGGGTGTTGCCCCAGTTGACGTGCGAGTCGTGGTACGATACCCGTGGAGAGCAAACGGTAGCATCTCATGCCAGTCCTTGTAGGTGACTGTCATTTTTTGTATGATCTTTTTAATGTTTTTTGTTCGCAGCTTCGAAAGCACCATTCATCTTTGGCCGATAGGGGGATGAATTGTGATGTTGAATCTTGAACTGCTCGCACAAGGCGGTGATCATAGTATTGTTAAGGTTCATACCGTTATCAGTGATGATCCTTTCTGGGATACCGTGCCGACAAATGAGATTCTGCTTGATGAAGCAGGCAACCACATTCTTAGTAACAGATGCGAAGGAAGCTGCTTCGACCCACTTTGTGAAGTAATCAATGGCTACTAGAATGAAGTGGTGTCCATTGGAGGTTGTAGGCTTGATCTCCCCAATCATATTGATTCCCCACATAGCAAAGGGCCAAGGAGCTGTTAAGACATTTAGAGGAACCGGAACCACGTGCACGTTGTCTACATAGATTTGACATTTATGACAAGTCCGGGAGTGCTAATAGCAATCTGCTTCCATGGTAGACCAGTAATAGCCTGCCCTTAGAATCTTCTTAGCCATCGTATGCCCTCTAGAGTGAGTGCCAAAGGTACCTTCATGCAATTCAACCATAATCCTTTCATCTTCAAGCTTGTCCACACAACGGAGCAGAATAGAATCATGATTACGTTTGTACAGGATACCATTACTTAGGAAGAACTTAGCTGAGAATCTCCTTAAGAACTTTTTGTCAATGACTGAAGCTCCTTCTGGGTATTCTTGAGCCTCGAGATACCTTTTGACTTCATGGAACCAAGGTCGGTCCACTACTTCTTCGGTATTAATCTCGTGACAGTGTGCAGGTTTGTCCATTCGTTCAATGGTGATTTAGGGAGCCTCATTATCCCAATTAAGTTTAAACATGGATGACATTGTAGCTAGAGCATCTGCTAGCTGATTTTCTTCTCGCGGGAAGTGCTCGAAGGTAATCTGCTCGAAATGTGGTAGTAATGTCAAGACATGTTCTTTGTAAGGGATAAGGTTTGGATGCTTAATGTCTCATTCTCATTTGATCTGACTTATGACCAAAGCTGAATCCCCAAACACAACTAAAGATTTGATTCCCAAGTCTATGGCAGCCTTGAGACCAAAGATGCATGCTTCATATTCTGTCATGTTGTTCGTACAGTTGAAGCAAATTCTGGAAGTAAAAGGAGTATGGCAACCTTCTGGGGATATGAGTACCGTGCCGATACCTTTACCAAGCACATTGGATGCCCCATCAAAGTACAGGGTCCATCGGGATCCTTATTCAGGTTCGTCATATGGTCTGAAATCTTCAACATTGTCCAATGTCATGATGTCTTCGTCAGGGAAGTCAAACTTCATGGATTGATAATCTTCTACTGCTTGATGAGCCAGATGATCAGCTAGCACACTGCCCTTTATAGCTTTTTGGGTCATGTACTATATGTCATATTCTGTTAGGATCATCTGCCATCTAGCTATCCTTCCAGACAAAGCAGGCTTCTCGAAGATGTATTTTATCGGATCCATCTTAGATATCAGCAAATTGGTATGAGTCAACATATACTGCCTTAGCCGGCGAGCAGCCCATACCAGAGCGCAACAAGTTTTCTCGAGCAGTGAATATCTGGTTTCACAGTTGGTAAACTTTTTGCTAAGGTAATAAATGGCATGCTCTTTTCAGCCAGACTCGTCATGCTGCCCAAGTACGCACCCCATTGAGTTCTCTAAGACAGTCAGATACATGATTATCGGTCTTCCTTCGAATGGCGGCATCAAGACAAGAGGCTCTTATAAATACTCCATGATTTTATCGAAAGCAATCTGACAGTCATCATTCCATCTAACTACCTGATCTTTCATCAACAGTTTGAAGATTGGTTCACAAGTAGATGTTAGGTGAGAAATGAACCTAGCAATGTAGTTTAGGCGTCCCAAGAAACCTCTGACCTCCTTCTCAGTTCGAGGAGCAGGCATTTCTTGTATAGCTTTGACTTTGGCAGGATCAACCTTGATGCCTTTGTTGCTGACAATGAAGCCTAAGAGCTTACCGGATCGAACTCCGAATGTGCACTTGTTTGGATTCAACCTTAGCTTGTACTCCTTCAACCTGACAAACAGCTTTTGCAAGTGATCAAGGTGTTCTTCTTCAGTTTGTGATCGGGCTACCATGTCATCTACGTAGACCTCTATCTCATGATGTATCATATCATGAAACAAAGCTACCATGGCGCGTTGATAGGTTGCCCTGGCATTCTTCAGTCTGAATGGCATCACTTTGTAGCAGAACGTACCCCACTGTGTGACAAAAGTAGTTTTCTCCATGTCCTCAGGTGCCATTTTGATCTGGTTATAGACTGAGAATCCGTCCATGAAAGAAAATACTTTGTGCTGAGCTGTATTGTCAACCAGGATGTCAATGTGCGGAAGTGGAAAATTATCTTTAGGGTTGGCCCTGTTTAAATCTCTGTAATCCACGCACATTCTCACTTTGCCGTCCTTCTTAGGCACGGGAACAATGTTAGCAATCCATTGTGGATAGGAAGTAATAGCCAGAAATACAGCATTGAATTGTTTTATAACTTCGGCTTTGATCTTCTCTGACATGTTAGGTCTCATGCGGCGGAACTTTTGTTTCACTGGGAGACAGACTTCTCTTGTGGGTAGATGGTGTACCACAATGTCTGTATCGAGTCCCGACATGTCTTCATATGACCAGGCAAATATCTCAACATAATCATGCAACAGCTGAATTAGGCTCTTCTTGACACTCGGCTCTAGATTGCCACCCACTATGATTTCCTTTCTATCTTCCTCAGTGCCCAAGTTGATTGTGTCCAACAGCTCCTCATGAGGCAGAATAGCTCTTTCCTCTTGTTGCAGTAATCTGGCCAATTCCCCTGGCACCTCACAATCTTCCTCACCTTCGTATTCGGCTTGGTAGATCAGATCTTCAGAGTCACTGAAGGCTATAGCAGTACCGTTACCCATGGGAACCGGAATGGAAGGGTACCTGCATTTGTGAGTGTGGGTGTGTGTAAGGGTATAGCCATCTTAAAACATTAAAATGTAAAATAAAGACAATGAGCACAAAAGGTTTATATATGAAAAAGCGTCCATGATTCATTAAATGACATATGAAAATGAAATAAGAACCCTTACAAATGGACCATTGTGCCTCGGGTAAGACACAAGGTTAAAAAAGTACGAATTGTTTGTGAATTATTATAGATCCAACAGAAATGGAAAAGAACAATTACTGAGATATGAAAGTAATCGGGACAAAGTCTTTTGCTTCCCAGTTGCACAATCCTCCGCCGACAGTAGGAAATATCCAGTCTTCCAGGCTGCCATGTTCTTCACTATCCCCTAGTGCATTAACCCTTAGGTGGCTGATCTTCATAGGTGGCCCTCCGGCACGGGCGCAGCGCACGGCCTTCTGAGCAGTCGAAGTAAATCCCAGGCCAAACTTGTCTGATTTGTAGGGAAAGTTTGGAAGATTCCCCCAGATGTTGGATCCGCCTTCTTCCACTACTGCCTTTGCATCTCTTAGAAAAGACATCTGAGGTGGAGGTCTTGTGATTATAGGAGTTGAGGATACCGCCTTGGTCGCTGCTATTTCCTGAGAGACTTCTTCAAAATGTTGGAAAGGGGTTTCAATGAATTTGCCATCCAATTATACATATCGGAAAGAATTTAGATGACTAATCATGTATTCCTCTTCACCATGGACAGTTATGATCTTCCCCTCGACAGGGTACTTCAGCATCTGATGCAAGGTGGAGGTGACAACACCGGCATTGTGAATCCAGGGACATCCCAACAGACAAGAGTAAGAAGGACGGATGTCCATCACATAGAATTTTGAATTGAAGGTCTGAGTACCCACCTTGATTGGGATGTCCACCTCCCCATGGACCATCCTTTTAGAGCCGTCAAATGCTCTCACAATTATATTGCTGGGTTTTAAAGTCAGCCCCTCACAATCCAACCTATCAAGGGCTTTCTTTGGCAAGACGTTCAAAGATGATCCCGTATCAACCAAGACATGGGCTAGGGTGGTTCCCCTACACTCCACTGAGACATGTAGTGCATCGTTATATTTTCTCCCTTTGGATGTCAGGTCAACATCAGAGAAACCCAGGCCATTATCAGCTGTCAGACTGGCCACACACTCTTGGAATTGATCCGTAGACATCTCTTGCGGTACATGAGTCATCTTCAGAAATTTTACCAAAGCTTTAGCATGTGCCTTAGAGCACAACAATAATGCTAACATAGAGATTTTGGAGGGGGTCTGCCCCAGTTGTTCCACCATATCATAATCACTCTTCTTAATGATCCTCAGGATTTCTTCCATCTCCTTCTTGGACGTTTCAGGAATAACTAGTGATTGAGCCTTCGTCAGGACAAGCTCCTCTTGAACATTCTTTCCTTTATTCTCACCAGTGGAAACAGGGATAGGAATTGTATTGTCTTTGTTGGTGGGTATACTTGGAGGTACAATCACGGGCACATATGTAATATTTGGAACGACCACGGGTCCAAAGACTGCCTTTGGAGGGGCAATCTCTGGAGAGAAAATTCTCCCACTACGGGTAATTTTGATTTTTCCGGCAATTTTACTGATGTCGAAATTGTCTTCTTCGGAGCTCTCTTCCTCGGCAGTCTGTTCAATCTGTTTGACACCATGGTTGTAGATTTCTCCACCATAATTCCATGGTACAGTTTTATCTAATTTGTATGGGGTTGGCCCGGGCATTGTCATCTTCAACGGAGTAGTCATTGGAGCAGTTGTAATCCTAACGGGTATTTTAGGGTCCCTAGAAGGATTGCCATATATGGTTATTATTGAATCTTTTGGAACTGGAATGGTTGAAACAGGAGCTTTCTCAAACAAAATTTCCTGGTTATCAATCAGTTGTTGGATACCTTTCTTCAATAGAGGGCAGTCAAATGATGAGGATAGACAAATATGGAAACCTTTGTCACAACCTGGGAACACCCTAGCCTTTAACAAATTCAACTTGATGGTTAAGAGCAGAGTCAACAATTCATCCACGGTGTCAACAAATAAGTCTTCCTCAACAGCACTGGCATTGTGTCCATGCCTAGGCATTGGAGCGGAGATAACATTAGGTTTCTCAGGAGCTTCAAATCCAACTTCCTTTGTGTATATCAGATCTTGAATCTTGTTCTTTAGAGCCCAACAATTGTTGGTGTCGTGCCCTGGACTTTCAGAATTGTAAGCGCACCTGGCATTTGGATGGTAGTGTGGAGATGCAATATTGGGATTTTTAGGGGCCTCTTTTAGCATGGCCAGATTCAACTTCAGAAGATGTGGTAGGACTTGAGCTGGAGTCATGTTAATCTTGGTGAATTGCCGAACTGGCCTTTCCACCCTTTGCTGATTATATCTCGGCTGGTTGTTTCTTGGCTGCTCTGATGCAGGCTTTTGAATCATAACATCCCCCACTGTTGGTCATCGTTCGGTTCTTCCCTGATTCTTCCGTGCATAGATAGCAGACACTTCCTTCTTTCCAGTGAAGGGCTTTTGTGCAATTGTAGAGGCAGATGTGTCTTTCTGAGTTTCCCCGCTTCTAATATCTGCTTCCACCCTCTCTCCAGTTAGAATCAACTCAGTGAATCTTACAGAGGAGCTCCCAATTAGGTGGTTAAAGAAAGGACCTAACAGAGTTCCCAAGAACATGTCCACTAGCTCCCTTTCAGATAAAGGTGGTTGCACCCTTCCGGCTAAATCCCTCCACTTTTGGGCGTAGTCTTTGAAGCCCTCATTGGGTACCATGGCCATACTCTGGAGTTGAGTACGGGTTGGTGCCAAATCGGCGTTGTATTGATACTATTTATAGAAGGTTGTTGCCAAGTCTTCCCAATTATGAACATCAGCCCTCTCCAACTGGTAGAACCAATCAAGTTGTGTTCCTGACAAACTGTCCTGGAAAAAGTGAACCCACAAGTCTTTGTCTGCAGAATGTGGCTGCATCTTCCTGACATATGAGCGAAGGTGCATATTGGGACAAGACACCCCATCATACTTGGCAAATAGTGGCACTTTAAACTTCGGCGGGATTACTATTCCAGACACCAATCCTAACTCCTCAAAGTATAGCCCCTGGTACTCTCTGTACTTCCATAGCAGCTAGACGCTCTTCCAAGTGTTTGTATTTGTCACCGGCTGGAGGGTATTGTTGTTCAGAGTAGTCCTCTTCTTCCTCTTCTTCTGCTTCAAAATCAGATGGTACTGCCATCTCTTTACCTTTTCTTTCCCCTTCCTCAGAGGCTGTTGGAAATTCTAAGGTCCATCTGGCTTGTCCCTGAAACCTTCTTCCCATGATAACTACACCGGCTGGCTTCTTCTTCTTTTTCTCTTTCTCTTTCTCTAGCAGAGTCTTGGCTCCTCCTTCCCCTTGGTCAAGGTCGAGAGTAACTGTTGAAATTGTGAATTCTGAGCTTGCAAGTCTTTCACCATTTGTTCAAGATCCATTTTGCTGAAATAAACAACAGAGGGATGAGGAAACTTCTTGCAAAGACCTGTTTATGCTCATGATGAATGATATTTATTCATGCAATGTTTTCTAGGATTTGAAAATCAAATTTGTGTCAAACAAAAAGGAACACACGTTATATTAATAAAATAGAACTTGAATACATCAATGCCCCTAGGGCAAAATAGTACAAAATTCTAAGATAAAAAGACATTGCGCATCCTCTTTGGTGCAATGTAGGTGTTGAGAGTCTGCTCTTCATGAAGTAACCGTGTAAGTTCCAAAACCTTCTTCTCGCTTGCGTAGAATTGGGCTTCGAATGTATCGCGTTCTCCCTTGATCTTTATCCAACTCCTTTGTAGGTCTTTGAGTGATGTCGACATGTCAGGATGTAGGACGGTGTATGGAACCTCTCCTTCCTTAACAAGCTCTATAATCACTGGGAGAATGGAGGGGTACGGCATCATAAGACTTTGGGCGCGGGTTCGTACCCACTTGAGGTAAGGCTCCAGAGGGATGGAATTCTTGTGTACCAAGGTCTTACTTTCTACCTTGTTTGGCATCCTCCAAGCTCGGATGAACCTTTGTCGAAGTCCTTGATTATCGTTGTCGGAGTCAAAAACCAAGTCTTGAATCAGCATATCATGTGGGCCATCCCTTCGGGCATAACCAAATTGTCTTAGAGCCAAGAAGGGGTTGTAGGTGATGCCTACCCTAATGCCAAGTAGAGGGACATTAGGGAATTCCCCACAAGGGTCGACAATAATAACATTCTCTCTGGTTCGAGAACACCAATGAATATCTGAATGTGTAAGTGTCATCAACCTTCGTGACCACCTCAAGCCTTTCTCATTCTTTAAGACTTATTGGGGAAGATGGGAAATAAACCATCTTTCCAGGAGAGGAGTGAAACACATGAGAACACCTCTTTTCCTCATTGTACGAGTGTGAAAAGAGTGTAAGATATCTCCAAGCAAAGTAGGCACCGGATTGCGTGACATGAAGATTTTGACTGCACTCACATCTATGAGTTGGTCAGGATTAGGGAACAAGACCATCCCATAGATGAGAAGAGCTACAATCTCCTCAAAGTCTTGTAAGTCTAAGGAGTTTCAACAGCTTTGGGCCTTCTCAAACAAGAACTTTGCCAAGGAAGCCTTTGACACCACTTCTAGTTTCCCAATGGGTTGTGACATCAGATGAGTGCAAGTGCAGGGCTTGAGCAATCTCTTCTAGCTTTGGATCTCTTTCCGTACCGTTGAAAGGTAGTTGATTGAGAATAGGAATCCTCAAGAGTTGAGAGAATTCTTCCAAAGTAGGCACAAGCTGGTAGTCAGGAAATATGAAGCAGTGGTGCAAAGGGTCAAAGAACTGGAAGAGAACCTTCAACATGTCTTCCTCTGTGTTGGAAGTGACTAAGTTGAGTAGACGACCATGCCTCTCGGTGAATGCAGAATTCTCAAGAATCCTTGAAGCTAGCTCCTTGAGTTGTGGAGGAATTCTTACAAGGTTGATTTGGATAGTTTTCCTGCGAATTGAATCCATAACCTACAAAACATGAACAAAGATGAATTTCCAAAATCCTTGAAATGGTTAGTGGATGCATATGATGCTCATGATGTCCATGATGTTATGCACAAGTATATATGTACAAGCAAATCACACAAGTTCCTAGTTTAGGCTTGCATGGAGTTTCATAGGTAAGTACCCTCTTGAAGTTTAGTTGGCTCAACCTTTCCTAGTAATAGTAACCAGGTTCTAAGGAGCTCAATATCATTGGATTGTTTCCTTGTTCATTGTTTCAATTCAAACCTCTTACCAACGACCGAAATATTCCAAGGAACCAACCCTCAATGAGTGTAGTATCGAGTATCTACCAACTTCGGACTGCACCAAAGCCGATCATCTCACTACATCCTAAAAGGCCAAGTTGGTCAAGTAAAGGTTCTAGAAGTTTGTCAGTGCTTCATGACATCACTCAGAGGCCCCGTATTCTCTTTGATTGACTCAAAGGCTACCGGTACCCACAAATATGTCACACTAACATAGCTATTGATTCGACTGTGTCGATATACCCCGCACAGTTTCCACAACGTATTGCTATTTCCCTATAATGTTTCCCAAATCCGGGTAGAAGATTCAAACCCAAACAATAGAACCAAATGTGTAAAGAACACAAGGCAGACATGGTAAGCAAATAAAGGTGATCTAAACCCTAAGGTAACCCCACTTTTATGATTTTCCCCAGCAGAGTCTCCAGTTCTGTGATATGGTGGGAGAATTGACTTGAGGTTTTGCGTTTGGTTGCAAATGTCGCGGTTTAGCAAGAGTCGCCACCGACTTTTATTTTATACAAAAGGAAAGGTAAAAAAGCACAGGAAAGACCTTTGAGATGTTTTCTTGAGTTCAATGGTAGATTATGAAAAAGGAAGGTGCTAGCACCCTTTTCATCCATGGTTTTCCATGGGCTCTTAGTTACTTGCTTAGATCACTTGCTTTGCTTTTGAAATTGTTTGAAATGGTGCTTTGTGTTTGGTGTGGTTTTGAAAGTATTTTGAAAATAGGCCATTCGTTTAGGCAATCTTTGCAATGATTCTCATTTGTAAGAATGTATACAAAGATGTTTGTCTTTTGGAAATGTTTTAAAAATGTGTATGTGTTGTTTTTTGAAAATAGCAAGGATTGTTGTTTGAAATGGAGCAAGTAACTTAGAAGCTATCTACCTACTCAAATGTCTTTCTTATGCATTTTTATTCCTTTGACATTGTTTATTTACCTTTGATTTTGTAAACAACCCTATCTTTGGATGTTAAACGGGAAGGGCGTAGGTCATCGTATGACCATGATAGCAATGTTGCTAAGTATCTTAGCATTTTGAGGGACCAATATCATTTGTTTTAGGCAACCTTTTGATAGCGTCATCAAGGGACTATGATCTTATTTTGTTTTGTTTTACCAAGATACTTCGCATGCGTAACATGGCCATTTTTTTTTAGGCAACCAAGTGGGTGAAACCCTAAGGGTGCTTGTGTGCAATGTGTATCATTTTTCATGCATTTTGATTTGTCTTGTATTAGGTCTTTTCTATTTGTTTGTTTTTGGTCTTGTCATGCAACCCTAAACAAATATATAAAGCGATAAATTGTGTAAATGTAAACTAAGCTATTACAACAATTATTATGGGAGGGGGGATACAAGTTTTTGAATGGGGATATTGCACAAAATAAACCCTAAAAATACTATTACAACCCAATTGAATATTGTGCAAATTAAATAAATGTACAAATATTTAAATATGCAATGCAATGTACTTATGCAAAAATATTTTGTATTTGATTTTTTGTATGAGAAAAATGATTTATTTAAGCCCTAGAAAAAGAGAAAAAAATATTATTATTTTTGAAAGGGTGAAACCCTATTTTTCAATTAAAATAAAATATATGTTCTATATTATTATTTTGTCCATTCTTTTTTGTACAAGAAAAATAATACATAATATTATATATAAATATTAAAAATTAAAATATGTGTGAAAATTATTATTTTATGTGTGTAAATAATATAATAAAAATATATGGTATTTTTAAATATATTTACAAGTTTTATAAGAAAATAAAGTTCTATTTATTATAGTAAACTATTTTTTATGCAAAAAAATAATGAAAAAAATAAAATTAAATGCAAAAAAATAAAGAAATTATTTTTATGATTTTTTAATGTTCAGAAAAAATTATTAAAAGCAATAAACATAAAAATATGAAAAAATATGAAAAAAAAATAACAAAATAAGTCAGGGGGTGCAAATAGTGGATCAGGGGGGTGCAAAAATCAAAACAGAAGGCCCAGGCGCGCCAAGGCCCAAGCCAGTCATCCATGTCCTCCAGCTTCTTCTCCTTCGCGTGTTTTCTCTTCAAATATGTAACTCTCTATTGCTTGCATAAAAACAAAAACTTATAACACAAAACGTGTAGCATTTTATCTCCCGATTCCAATGATATAAAATTTATAACATAACTCTCAAAGATCAGAGAGAATTTAATCACCCCTAATTCGTGACCTAATTATTTCATGAACTTCAAGCTTCAAATTCTCACTGCTCAGTTAATATAAATGACAAGTATGCATATGTATAGCTTCACCAAGATAAGGGCTGCATTTTTTCTTCACAAATCGTGGCTTGAGGATGTCTAAATAGAGAGATAGAGTTTTGAAAAATACCTCCTTCAGCTGGATTTGGATATGACAATGTGGGGACTTTGAGTGAGGCCTGAGGATCGTGTGAGCTTCCTTGAACTTCCTTCAAACTATTCCAATACCTAGCTTGCTTTGTGGATGGCCAAAACTCTCTGTAGAAGTCAAGCTGCAACCTCTAAATTTGAAAATGGCAATGGCTGAAACAGGGCTTACAGATGCAGGGAAAGGGCTTGGATAGCTTTGGTAGGATATATGGAAGGTGTTTCAAATGTTAAAAGGCAAAACGCACGAGCCAAAATGAAGTTGGCAATGATTTTGCAGAACTGCAATGTTTGGGCAGAATTTTGTGTTTTTTGAGCTTGAGAGTGTTTTGGGTGCTATCAATTCGTGTCCTGGCTTGTGATAAGTTTGTAAATATATATAGAATGGATACAAAGTCCACTCTTCATCAGATGTGCAAGCCTTTGGACTTTTGTAACTTTTCTTGCTTTTGAAGAAAAGTGAAGTGACCACACTAAACATGCTTGTACTGGATGGCTTGCTAGCTGCAGAGAGTTGGTATACATTGCTTAATATCTGTGGAATTTTCCTGCGCCAAAGGAACATGTCCAAGGCTCAAGGTTGATAAAGTTGCAAAATCTCACCTTTATGAAAATGGCAATGTGAGCTTTATGCTTAAAATGGAAAAATCCCTTGTACAATGCTCCAAAAGCAAAGATAAAGCGCTTATCCTCTGAGTTTGCATTTAATTATGGAGCTTAGAATGAGTTTAGGACCTGTAATGCAAGGTACAAGCATCCAAGATCAGATTTTCAACTTGATACTTTGTGAAAATGGCATGAACAAAAGTGATAAAATGCAAATTTCTCTTCTTCGATTCTCCCTAACCACAAATGATCTTCGAGAGTTCTTGGACATTTTGGAAAGCTTGCAATGTACTCTATAATCCATCTTTGAAATGTATTTTTAAATACCTCTTTGAACTAGGTGAAAAATGTCCATGAAGTTGAGTCAAAAAATGCCTAAATTAGGGCAAATTTTCACTAAGTTATTTAGTTCATGGACCTATGTTCACAAATTCATAACTTGAGATCCAAACATATTTTGGGAAATGTTTGTGAAGCAAAGTTATATATTTCATTGAGGATTACAACTTTCATGTTGGAAGTTTTCTTTGAATCAAATTGCATCATGGTGAAAAAGTGGTGAAAAGTTGGGAAAAAATAAGAAAATTTCCATACTTGGAAAAATTCTTAGTTATGAAAATTTTCAAATTCAAAACCCTAATTTTCAAAAATTGGTTTTCTTGGTCAACAAGTTTCATATTTTGACATATCTTGATGAATTATGACCCTTGGCATTTGATTTTGACCAAAAAGTCAAAGTTTGACTTTTTAGTGTACAATTGACTTTTGATTAGTTGACTGCAAAATTCATCTGTGAATCCAATGAACTTGAGACCTTTTGAACCATGTAATTAGGTCAAGATGATGCCATTAGATCCTTGAAATCATGTTTGAACTCAATTGGTCATTGGCTAGGTTAAAAATCAGAAATTGCCCCTTCTTAGTCAAAACCCTAATTTTGACCATTTTGCCCTTTTGATGATTTGATCAAATTTCTTGAGGAGTTGTGATCCAGACTTGATCAAATGGTACATATGAGTCTAAAATGTTGATGTGGATCAAAAATTTTGAATTTTGACTGTAAATTGGCCATGGTTGACTTTTCCCCCAATACAGCTGATTTTTATGTCAACTGTCCAATTGACTAGTCAAAAATGTGTTTCAAGGCTTGAAACTTAACATGAGCAATCTTAGGGGTCCAAGATGGTGTATGAAAGTCACATGAAGCATTGATGGTCCAAAAATCCTTGTGCAAACTCAAACCCTAATTTTAGGTTATCAGTGCAAGATGAGGTGTCTTGAGCTGACCAAACCCTAATCTTGTCTTGAGTCCAAGAAGTCTTGTGAGGAAAATATTGATAAATGAGAGGGCAAATTTTGGGGTACAACACACAGTCTTCTGGGAGTACCTCGGATGGGACAAATAGCTCATCGAGCATCTGGAAATTTTCGGGGAAGCGCATAATCAAATGGGACAAAAAACGGGGGAGCCTGACGTGGGGGTGAATTCTGCCGACTAGGGCAGCTTATTTCCTTCTGGTGACAAGGAGGATCCTCGGGATTGGGTCGCGAACGACCGCTGAGACTGGTCGTCATATTTTTACGAGCCTGGGAAGGATGTCTTCACGGACATATACACTCATGAGGAGGGGGCCCAGGAGGAATGGTCGTTATACATTCCTGGGAAGGAGAGTAGAATCTACTCGAAATATGACAAGAGGCGGATCCCAATGTACAATATTATTTTTTGAGAGATGGGCCTTCACCTCCCCCTTCTCCTACTTCGAGGTGGCGATTTTTAGGCATTTGGGTGTGGCTCCCTCCAAACTGCATCCGGAAGGCATCACATTCATGTGGGCGTTCGAAATAGTTTGTGACCACCTGAAGATAGGGGCCACCATTCCATTGTTTTTCTACTTCTTCCACCTTCAGAGGAGCATGGTCGATGGAAAGTGGGGATGGGTTTCCCTGAAGCAAGGCAATGGGAAGTTATTCAAAGCCTATTTAGAGTTTGTTCGCCACTTCAAGGACAAATACATCTTGGTGCAGCCCTCCTCGACCAAGGCGATGTTGAATGTCTTTTGGACTGCACCGATGGTAAATGAGGATGGCACTCTCCGTCTAAATGAGCTAGGGGAGCCTACTATGAAGTTGATTTATAAGTTCACATTCAAATGGACAAGGAATCACTTTGATAGAGAATTGGGATCCTACATTTGGAGAGAGGGGGAGCTCAGTGATGAGGATCTGGAGAGCTTTGCCACCCTGACCGCGTCCGTGGATCGAATCCCTCTGGTCCAGCGGATTGGTCGGGGAGGTAGGCCCCTAGTTGGATAAAAACGGGGAACCCGTATACGAGTCAGGCCTCATAAATGTCAAGGAGCTCCTCGGAAGTGAGGACCCCGTCAAATACTTGGGTACATATGTTTCTAATAGTAGTACATGGTCTTCGTTTGTTTGACTCCTTGTTTTACTGACTATGTTTCTTTTTGTTTGTTTTGCAAAAAGCATGAATCCTACTCAGGAGCACTGGCTAAGACTCTTGCTGCCAGGGAGAGGAGGACCCTGGAGGATGCATAGACTGGTGTGGGGCCAACTCCTGCCTTGGTGTCGGGAGACTCATCCTCGGCTCAAGCCACAGTTTCTCTCTCTCTCTCTCTCTCTCTCTCTCTCTCTCTCTTGTTGTTGTTTCTTCGAAGGCGAAGAGACCGCGTGCTGAGGGGAGTGTCGACCTAACCAGAGAAAAGGGGAAAGGGACGTACGAACTGCCTCCTTTCTAGCTGGATAAGTCTTTTTTCAAGGGCGCGACTCTCCGTCTTCCACAGGCTGAATCTCTCTTTCTCAAGGGGATGGATCCCCTGGAGAAGAGGGCGATATTGGCGCAAGATGCTGGCAATCTGATGCGGATTTTGGAGATGGTGGTCGCTTACACTGAGGGAAGTTCCTCTCAGGAGGCAGAGATGAAGAATCTCTGGGCCAAGCTTGCTACGAGCAAGAAGGCCTTGGCCGAGAAATATAAAGCCCTGAAGCAATTCGAGAAAGAATCGGGGAGGCTCTCCGAGGAACGCAGGGTTATTTTTCTCAAGAAGAAGGACCTTGAGGGAAAGGTGGCGGCCTTGACTGTTGAGGTTACGCATGCTGAAGATGAGCCGAAGGATACTAAGGATCTAAAGACTTGGGCCAAGCTAGTTACTCATTTTCAGCTGGCCATGGACGACGCTCAGGCTGCTTCAGAGGGGAGCATCGAAAATGCCGTGAATCAGATGCGTGTGTTAAACCCTGGTGTTAAGCTCAATACCTTAGGAATGGGGGCCAACTATTATGTAGTTGTCAGTCAGATTTTGTTCCCTGATTATCTCAAGGATATTATTACTCAGCCGACCGAGGGTCCTGCCCAAATGTTGCCCATTATTGAAGGGGAAGCAGAAGGATGATCGTTATGTTAATTTAGGCTTGTGCACCGTATTCGTTGTATTTTGTTTCTGGACTATTTCCCGTTTATGTAATATTCGTACATTACAGGCCCAAGTGGTCGTTTTATTTAAATTCCGGCTAATGGTCATTTGTTAAGAATATTTGACTTGTGTTTTTATATGTTTGTTGAAAAACTAGCCCGTTTAGGACATTTTATATTTTATTGAGTTTATAGCGCGAATGTGCTCGTTTTATATGTTCGTCAGTATGGGAAAACTGATCAAACGGCCAGGGTGAATACCGGGAGAAGGCCGGAACTCAGGTCTCATTTCGAGGGACTCAGGTTTGGCAATGTGAACCTCCCGTCGCGAGTCGGGCATTCTACCATTGTGGCACAAGGACTATGGAGCTCGGCCGAGTTATCCATGTCGGGCTGAGGGTGCACTCGTCAACAGAGCAGAGCCTCGCCACTTCTGAATACTTCGGGTGCCATGCTTGTGTCTAGGCATGCACGCGTGGTCGGGCCTGAGTTAGTTTGTCTCGTTGAGAAAACTCGCCGACTGATCAGAGTTTTTAACTGTAATATGGTTTTAGCTTTTCAGTGTTCCATGATCGGACGATTTGTTCCCCTTGTAAGTTTTCCATGTAATACGCTCCAGTCCCTGTTTTCGCATAGACGCGATAAGGGCCTTCCCAATTTGCTGCGAGCTTTCCTTCACGAGATTCTTTATGATTTCTCTTTAAGACAAGGCTGCCAACCTCGAACTCTCATCGTATGACCTTGGCATCGTAGCGCATGGCAACTTTTTGTTTGAGCGAGGCCTCTCATAGGGCCACTCCTGTTCTGATTTCTTCCACCAGATCTAATTCTTCATGGAGGGCGGTGTTATTCATCTCCTCATCGAGAGGTGCCTTGGTTCACCTGGAAGGTTCCTCGATTTCCATGGGAATGACGGCCTTTGTCATGTAAGCTAGTCGGAAAGGAGTCTCCCTGATGGACAAATGTGTAGTCGTTTGGTATCCCCATAGTACACTGTATAATTCCTCGACCAACCTTTTCTTGGTTTCGTCTAATCTTCGCATGAGACCCCTCAGTATTACTCTGTTTACAGACTCGGCTTGGCCGTTTTTCTGGGGGTGCTCGGCAGAGGCGAAGTGTTGGGTGGTGCCCAGTTTGGTGACGAATTCCTGAAATGTGTGGTTTGTGAACTGAGTCCTGTTGTCAGTGACTATCGTTTGTGGGATTCAAAATTGAGCGGGGATATTTCTTTTATAGAGGTGAAGAATGTTCTGGGCGGTGATTTTGGCCGAAGCTACATCTTCTATCCACTTGGTGAAGTAGTCGACCGCTACAATTAGGTGTTTGTTCTAATTGGTTTTGACCACGAACGGACCGAGGAGATCCATTTCCACCAGGCGAAGGGCCAAGGAGAGGAGAGGGATTTAAGCTCGTTAGGAGGAGCTAAATGCATGTCTCTATGCCGCTGGCATTTATCACATTTCTTTACGTGCTCTTTCATGTTGTGTTGTATGATGGGCCAGTAATATCCCACCCGTGAGGATTTTCTCGTAAGGGATCTCCCGCCTAGGTGTTGACCGTTGATGCCCTCGTGGATATCGAGCAAGATGCGCTCTTCCCTGCTTCGATCGAGACATTTTAGAAGTGGAATGGAAAATCCTCTTCTGTAAAGTTTTCCTTTGACCAAGACGTATGAGCAAGCTCTTCTCCTGACAAAGACGGCTTCTTTTGGGTCGTTGGGGAGTTTTCCCTTAGTGAGGTAGTCGTGTATGGGGGTTATCCAACAATTGTTGTCCCCGATGGCAAACACTTCCAGGGTAGAAGATGGCTTTTGGGTGCTCGGTCGAGGGATTATCTCCTGTATCATAGATTTGTTTCCTACCTTTCTCTTCTTGCTCGCCAGCTTGGATACGATATATGCACGGGCATTATGCTCGTGGGAAACGTGTTGTACGTCCAAAGATTTGAATTTCTTTTTCGTATCCTGGACTAGGGCCCAATATTCATCGAGTTGGTCGATTTTGACATGATATTCACCCCAGACTTGAGAGGTGACCAGCTGGGAGTCAGTGAAGATTTTTACTTCCTTGGCTGCCATATCTTCGGCCAAATGTAAACCCGCGAGGAACGCCTTGTATTCGGCCTGATTGTTGGAGGTTGGAAAAGATAGGGCGAGGGAGACTTCAATTAGGGTCCCTTCCTTGTTTTCCAGTATGATACCTGCTCTGCTTCCAGTCGAACTGGAGGCACCGTCAGCGAAGATTTTCCAACGATGCGATCCGACGGGGTCTGTGGGCGAAGTCATTTCAGCTACGAAGTCGGCCTAGGCTTGAGCCTTAAGGTCGTTCCTGATCTCGTATTGGATATCAAATTCAGAAAGCTCTAAGGACCATTTCAACATTCTGCCGACCATATCTGGTCTTCCGAGCAGTTGTTTTATTAGTTGATTTGTCCCGACCACTATGGTTTGGGCCAGGAAGTAGTGTCTGAGTCTCCTCAATGCGTTTACGAATGCTAGAGATACTTTTTCGATTTGTTGATATCTTGCTTCCGGGCTCTGTAGGGCCTTGCTCCTGAAGTAAATTGGCTTTATCCTTAGGGGGTTTCCTTTATCAATGTTGCGCTTATTGCCTCGGAGGCGAAGGCCAGATAGAGGTAGAGGACCCCGTCTTTCCCGGGCCGAGATAGAACGGGTGGCTGCGACAATGCTCGTTTCAAATTAACGAGGGTCGGGTCACATTTAGACGTCCACTCGAAAGTGGATTCCTTGCGCATGAGCTTGAACAAGGGAAGCTTGTGATGGGAGGATTTTACCATGAATCGAGAGAGAGAGAGAGAGAGAGAGAGAGAGAGAGAGAGAGAAGTGAGCATGTCATTCAAGATTTGGATGGAATTTTTCGAGATGGGTGTTGGAAATTCGGAAAATGCCCAACATTTGTCGGGGTTTGCCTCAATGCCTCGTTCCGTTAGATAGAATCCGAGGAACTTTCCTTCCTGTACGCCGAAGGTACATTTTTCTGGGTTGAATCGCATCCGGCACTTTCGAGCTTGCTCGAACACTTTCTTCAAGTTGGCGACATGGTCTAGCTCTTCGGTGGACTTGATGATCATATCGTCCGTATAGACTTTGAGCATGTCGCCTATTTCGTTGCGAAAAACTTTGTTCATCATGCGTTGGTATGTAGCACCCGTGTTTTGTTAGGCCAAAGGGCATTACATTGTAGTAATAGTTGTCCGACTCAATCATAAAAGCAGTATATTTTGTGTCCATTTTTTCCATGGGGATCTGGTTATAACCAGAGTACGCGTCCATGAATGATAGAAATTTAAAATCGGCCGAGTTGTTGACTATTTTTTCAATATTGGGGAGGGGATAAGCATCATTCGGGAAAGCCCGATTGAGATCAGTATAGTCAACACACAAGCGCCATTTTCCATTAGATTTTTTTACAAGAACTACTTTTGAGATTCAGGTTGTGTATTGGGCTTCAGTAATAAAATGTGCCTCTATGAGGTCTTTTACAGCTAGTTCTGTAGCCTTTTCTTTCTCGGACGACTGCTTTCTTTTTTGCTGTGCAATCGCCTTGATGGCAGGATCAATGGTAAAGTGATGGCATGCAACCTCTGGATCTAAATCGGGTATCTCATCCTCACTTCAGGCGAACAGATCAGCATTCTCCCTTAGGCAAGCTTTGAGTTGCCTTTTTTCCAGGTCGGGGAGGTTTGCTCCAATCTTTACTGCTCTGGTAGGGTCTTCTCCAAGGGGAACTAGCTCTAAGTCCCTGTTCGGAATGGGCCTTGCGTGACTCAAGAGCTTGTCGCAATCAGCAGAGGAAGTTGACCCTTCGTCTTCGACCATACTCTCCTTCCCTTTCCTCCTTTGCTCGACACGGTCTTCCATGGAGAAGCGATTGTCGAGGTCAATGGTGTCAACCCTCGGCAGTGGCTTGGCTTCCTCGGAGCTGGAGGGAAGTGAGGCTCTAATGGTCGTTCTAGGTTGGATGCTGATGGAACTGAGGCCTTTGGCTAAAGCTTTGAAGTACCTTTTGGCTGCTTGGATGTCCCCGTGGAGGGTAGCGACCAAGCCTTCAGCGGTGTAGTACTTCATCTTGAGATGAACGGTAGAAGGGACCGTGATGAGTTCGGAGAGAGTGGGTCTCTCGAAGATGCACTGGTAGATAGACGAGCAATCTACCACCAAGAATTGGGTCTTAATAGCTCAAGACATCGCGCCTCTCCCGAATGTGACGATCAGCTCTACATATTCTCATAGTTTTGTGTTGGCTCAATTGAAGCCCTAGAGATCAGATCCCACGTAGGGGGTTAGTGGCTCTCGTACAACTGCAAGGTGGTAAACAGCTGGGTGTACATGATGTCCAACGAACTATCCTGGTTGACGAGAATGCGACACACGTCAAAATTAGCCATTCGAGCTCTCACGAGTAGTGGGATGCTCGAATTCCGGGCCCTTCCCGACAACTCTTCTTTGGAGAAGGCGAGGGGATGAGAGCCTCCTCAGATTTTACCAAGCGTGGCGTCCATATCCGAGTTGGCTTCAATGAGTTGGTTGAATCTCCTCTTCACCGATCCAACTGTGTGCCTGTTCAACCCTTTGTCGGAGATGACCACGGTTGCGGGTAAGGATTCCCAAGGACTGTAAGAGAAGAAGTACTGGGGGGGCGTTCTTCATGTCCGGATAATAGAAGTTTTCCAGCAGTGAGATGCTCATGGCGACCAGAATGGCGTCGAGGTTGGGGGATTTCTTCCCTTCCTCAATTTTTTTGGTTTCTAGTGCTTCGTCACAGGCACCCTCCTTCTTTTTATACTGCTTGAGGTGCATGTCTTTGACCAGTATTTCGATTGCATCCTTGAGATGAAAGCAATCCTCTGTGTTGTACCTGTGACTCTTGTGGAACCTGTAATACTTGCTCTTGTCGGTTCCCGGCTTGGACAGTGTTTGTCGGAGGAAGTGCACCCCGGCTTGTTTGAATTTAGAATTAGTGCATTCAGAAATAATACGCTCCCTTGAGGTTGTCAGAGGGGTGTAGTCATGGAAATAACCGGATTCCCCCTTGTAGTCTTTGGAATCACGGGACTTGTCCTCCCGTTTCTTCTCTCCCCGATGGGATGTCGAGGGCTCGTCGTTCTTCGAGGACTTGGCACTCTCTCGGTGCCTAGATTCGCTTCATGAATGTTAAGGATTTGGTTATATTAAAGTAGAGTTCCCTATCTATCTCAAGAAACAACTTAAGGGGCTCTCTATTTCTTTGTATGATTAGGATAGTGATCCTAATGATGAATATGCCAAGATTGTTACTACCTTAAAGGTGGGCTTCTGATGTAGGATCATGTGATGAAGAAATAAATTTTGATGAGCCGGCTGCCTCTTTTAAAGAATTATGCATCAAAAGTGATGAAGTCTGTCAACAAGAAGAAGGACAAAAGGTAACTATTTCTTAACTACAGGTTGAAAAGAAAGAATGTGTGTCTACCATTGTCGCTATGAGAAAAAATACACTCAAACAGAGTCACCATCGAACATTGTTTATCCCAAAGAAGGGAAAGGAAAACATCGAGAAAACCAAAGAAGGGATAAACAAGGTCTCGCGACCAAATTTGAGTTCGGGAGTAGATTATGCAAGGGGAAGGTGTTAGCACCCCTCACGTTCATTGTACTCAACAGGACCCACTCTTGTTATTATAATCAAATGGTGTTTTATATCTAAAGCTTACTTACTAAGGGAATGCATGAGAAAATTGATTGGGAAAATAAAAGGTTTTTATTAATGAGTTTGTTAGAGTTTTTTTAACACAATGTCTACGTATCCCCAGAAGGAATCAGAACTTCGTAGTTCTCTTTAAAAATGGTTTTTTGTTTGTTGGATTTTTTATGGATGATGCTAAGTTTGCATTCTATTAGTTAAAATTACAACTCAACCTTTGGAGACTCACATGTTGTTATATTGTGTAAAATGGAATTAACATGTCATTTTTGAAATGTTTTCAAAATAAAAGCCCTAAGGAAAAAAGAGTTTGAATTTGTTGAGTGTTTTGTTAGTAAAATACATCAAATGGTCCTCCAAGGTCGGAGGTATTTGAGTACTTCTCCTTTAGTTTTGAAAGTGTTCAAGTAGGATTAAGTGTTTTGAATTTTTGATCAAGAAAGAGTTTTATTCTTAAGAGTATGCAATGAAAAAGAAATAAACAAAAATCTTGGGGAAACTTGGTCCTATTTGTTATCATGCAAAGTGGACTAATGGTTGATATATTAAGGGAATCTCTATCCTAAACTTATCATGCAAGATGGACCTAAAGTAAGGATAAGAGGGAAATCTTAACTATGTTATCATGCTTGGATATCAAACCTAAGGTCTAACGTAATTCAATCTCAATCAAAGGATTAAGATGAATCAATAAGTCCTAAGGGTACATGTTGTCACACAAATCAAGCACATAAACAACAACTTCAAAGTACAAAGATAATAACCCAAAATAAATCTCTAGTACCTAACAAGGCTCAAGACAATTAAAAACTTCAAACTTTAGAGGTAACCACCAAATAAAATATTAAGTACTTAACCAAGACTCAAGACAAGTCACACTTAATCAAGAAATACTTTAAGACAAACACAACTTAAGCCTAACAAGACTCAAGACAACACCATTTAAGCCCAACAAGACTCAAGACAAACAAGAGACACCTAAACAGGTATTAGGTAAACAAAGCACCAAGCCAAAACTTTTAGGTAACAATCAAAGTATCAACAAAGTAAGTTATCAAGACATGGCATCAATATTGATATAAAAAATCCTCAATACACATCCCTAAGGAAAGTACCAAACATGTCTCAAAGAATCACATTTCAAACTTTTAGGATTAACAAAGAACATATCACAAGGAGCTCAATACAAGGCATACAAGTCATGAGATAAGAAGTGAATTAAACATCATAATACAAGTTATCTAAAGAACAACAAAACATGAGAATATTAGTCAAAACAAGACCCTAAGTTCACAACACTTGTCAAAGCAAAGCAACAAGGAAATTAGACATGATTCAAAAATCAACAAGTCTTCAAAAGAAAGTAGCTCAAAAAACTTCAAGTTGTAATCCTAAACATGCGTTAGGTTTTGTTCTACCCTAGAAAAGGAAAAACAAAGTGTCAAGGCAAAGTGTCAAACCAAACTATCAAGTAAGATTTACATACAAAAATTCAAGAATAAATAACTTCACATTGAATATTTAATTCAAAGTATTAAGCAAGTATTTCAAAGCGCAAAGGTAACAGCCCAAACATTATGACAAATATTCAAAGATTAACTCAAGGGAGTATGAGAACAAAGTTGGTTCTACATATGCCTTATGTTTTGATGATAACTTTACATGTCATCTTTAAGAACAATTGTATACTCTAACATGTTTTTGTCTAGTGTGTGGCTTTTGTCATATAGGTTTTGACTCTGGTAAGAAGGCGTGTGACGTCATCGGGTTCTGAACTCAACACTCTGGAAGATACCTTTGGTGTGTTATAACTTAAGTCAAGATTAATGAAAGCATCTTATGCAACGGTTTTAAGGAACGTTAGTAAAAGAGCTTCTGATCGTGGCTTATTCAAGGAAGCTTTGGAGGCCTTCTAAAGTTTTACTTATGATGTTCCAAGTTCTGAAGATGTTAAAGACAAAGGTTCTGATGAACAAAGTTTTGAATATCTGAAGACATTTTTCTGAAGACTGAGTGCTGAAAAACTGAAGAAGGCAAGAGTTCTCTGAACAAGCCCTGAAAGGTTCTGATGAGTTAGGTTCTAGAAGATACTAGTTATGATCCTTCTACAACATGCTTCATCAAAAAATACATCATAAGCCTCTGAAGACATAGAATACTAAGGTCAAGACTAAGGGATTGCATGTGATGGTGAGTATAAAAGTACAAAAGTACATTGTGACCTCTACTCTCTATAGTGGCGTAAGGGTGAACCTTTTTGTATTCTCTACCAGTCTCACCATGACTGTAAAGCCCGTCAATTTAATTAGTTATTTAATTAAATTATTTTTGGATTATTTGTTGAAGTTGTGATATGTTGGTAATTATTGGTATAAGTTGTTAGATTATTATTAATTAATTAATTAGTTGATTAATAATAATAATGTTGGAATTAATGGAATAATTGTGTTGGACTTATGGTATTGGTTGGAAGTAGTAAAGTGGGGGGTGTAGGTTATGCCCAATAGGATTGATTATATAAGGTTAAGCTGATACAAGGATTTGGTTTTTGGAGAATAAGAAGTCTTCTGCGCTGACCGTGTGAAGCTGCACGAAGAGAGGAGAAAGTTTCCCGGTGTCGAGCAGAACAGAGCAAGGTTGTCGGCTGGAAATTTTGGTAGAGCGACCTTCAATCTAGGTAAGGGTAAGGTTTTGACCTTATAATGTGATTTATGATGTTTATTGTGTTGGAATTGGTCATTGTATGACTGTTGTACATTGATATTTCTGGATCCGTTATTAAAGTTGCATGTTTCCTCATGTTGTGGTCGTTTAGGGAGTTATCGTACGACTGTGTTAATGAACCTGTTATAGGAAGTTTCCTGATTGTTATGTTATGGATATTTTGAGTTGTCTGTATAATTTCCCGGTATAATCGATGATTAGGTTAGTGTAGATTATACCTGTTATGTGGTTATTAGAATGTTATGATATTTCGTGCGGATGGCAAGAAAACTAGTAAATTGTTGTTATGGTCGTTATAGGAAGGGTTCAGTGTGATTGTCTTGTACAATTAGTGAATCTGTTGAAAGTAGATATAGTTTCCCATTGTCGTGTTATTCTGAGCAGTTGGCCAAAGATCATGGATTGTGTTGTAGTGGTCGTTATGCTATTATATTATTCTATAGTGTTGGCCAGAATTAGTGGTCGAGGAGGATACTGATGGTGTTAGGTGCCGAGCGGCATGTAGGCTGTAAGGTGTGCGGAGAATATATGTGTTGGATGTCGAGCGGTATTAGTCTACAAGGTGTTCCGGGGAGAACATTATTGATGTCGAGCTGCACGAAGCTGCAGGTTGTGTCTAGGAACATAAGCTAGTTGTTATTCTTCTTTGTTTCTATGTGTGTCGAGGAGTATGAGTTGGTTATTATTCTATCTTGTTTGTTGTACATGTCGAGGGGTACGTAGTTTCCCTAGTCCTATTATCCGTATGTGTTATTTTGGTTGACACTAGTGTTGTATAAGTTGTTCTAAATTGAGAAATTTGCAGGTTGATGAATTATGTTGAGATGCCTCTAATTTTGGCAGATATTATGTTGTAGGCTTATGGACAAAGTTGATTTATGTTGAGTTGATGTTGAATTTTAGTTGATGCTGTAGGCTTATGGCCAACGTTGACACATAACCCATATACTTCTTCAAATTGAGGAGAAGGTTTAAAATGCACATGTGTATAGCACCCATAGCATATGTTATGCCATTCCTTTGTTCAACAGGGTTTTGCACACTTTGTTGATGTGTTATTCCAACACATTATTGAGCTTGGTTCTGAAGCCATTACTTCTCCCAGAAAATCTAAACATTCTTTGATCACCTTCAAGTTCTTCAAAAGACATCCATCTTCCAGCCAAACTAGTAATAACAAAGTCAAGATCACTTTCCTAATTAAGCCAAGAACTAGGGAGATCCCTTTCTTCGATGTTCTGTCACATTCTTGTCAGAATAATTGAATATATACCAGATTATCTTTGTCTTGATCAATTTTCTTTAGAACTCTTTTCGTCAACCACATTTGGAAGTGCCTTTATGAGTGGACTTGAGAAGAACCTCAAGTATCTTTGGTAACTTTAATAAGTTGGTTGAAGCTATCTTCCAAGTATCACAACATCATAGGATAAACCTTCAGAGGAGACCAAATCATAATGCTTTTCCCTTATTGGTATTCCAAGAACATACCTTTCTAAATCCTCAACACCAAAGTTACATGAAACTACCTACACAAGCACTACAATCCAAGTGACAACAGAACAATATAGTTTTGAAAATAAATCAAACACATAAATCAAAAACACAACAACTCATCACCAAAACAACATGCCTGACAAAATCAGATAGGACCATTACTCACCCTGTCACAAATAATCAATACTCCCCCTCAAGGGACTATCCAAACAACATTATGAATTGTCCAAGTTCACACATCAGGAAAGATGTCATAACATTTGATAAGACATCATACACACACATATTATCATCAGCAGTAGCAGCAGAAGCACATTATACCATTGGGAACGAGACAATCTTTATCATCCTCAAGTTGTCTTCCACCTCTTTCCCCTATCAAATAACCTCATGTGCTCCTTGATTATGTCACATGTTTTAGGAGTGTTACCACTGAACTCCATTGTCATCACCTCAAAATATATCTTCTTCAAAACAACCCTTTTAGAGATCTTTTGATCACAAATCCTCCTTCTTTGTCCATTATACTAGAAAGTATCTTCCCTGAGTTTCACCCAGATACAGAGAAGGATGCTTGCTCTGATACCAATTAAAATTTTGGTGGTTAGATATCAGGTGTCCTAATAGATGTCGAGGCACTGAAATCTAACTTTAACACAATGGCAAGACATAAACAAAGTAAACAATGCATAAAAGTAAACAAACACATAAAATTGTTAACCTAGTTCGGTTTACAACAGCACCTACTCTGGGGGCTACACAGCAAAGGACGAAGTCAGCTAATAGTATTAATACGAAGCTAAACTCCCTCGTTTATAACTTCTCACTTAACCACTACTCGTGCTTAACTTTTACCTAAGACTCACCTAGGTATGAGACCCTTCTCAAATACCTTTCAGTCACAGACAGTGACAAGAACACAATTCAAATAAATTAGAAGACAAACTTCAAAACACACAATCTCTCTATACTTAGAAGCTTAAGATTGATTGACAATATTTACAAATCAAAAGAGACAATCCAACTTAAGTATCAAAACAATACAAGAGTGGCTTACAATAAACAATAAACAGGAGAAGCCCTAAAGACAAATACTTTTACAACTTAGGCTTGTATCTTCTTTAGGTATAGAGTCTTCTTTTTATAACCTTTTTATGGGCCGGATTGGGCTTCAAAAACGCAG
Organism: Vicia faba; assembly: GCA_948472305.1. NCBI lineage: Eukaryota > Viridiplantae > Streptophyta > Magnoliopsida > Fabales > Fabaceae > Vicia > Vicia faba. The sequence continues at coordinate 69,206,316 of OX451736.1, read as the reverse complement.
CAAAGAGACTACACAAAGTCTGCAAAATCTTCTCCATGAAAAAAGGTCTTCAATCATAATTTTCCTAAAATGTCTCAACATTTAGAAAACTTGAATAACATGAATACCAACATATATCTCTTATTTCTCAGTCTCGGACGCCATGTATGATTACTAAATATTCCCAGAATGTTAACCTTATATAACAAACTAACATAATCTAAAAATCTAGTTGTAACAGACACGATGTTGAATGATTCTGCATAAGACTTCTTATTTAACATGTTTCCTCTTTAAGTTATAGCATCCTACTTAACATGTTGCTTCCTAATTTATTTTACTAAAATTAATGTCAATCATAAAATATACAATTAACAGTCTCCCCCTTTGGCAAATTTTGGCTAAAACAAATGACAAATTACAATTCAGATTTTAGCAACAACAGATTTGAAATATACAAAAATCATAAATCCAACAGTGATCATACACTCATCAAATATATCTTTCAATTAGGGACATTATCATCAGAATAAGAGAGTTAGTCATCAGAAGCTACTAAACATAGAAACATAGAGAAATAACATTCTCAGTCTAGTTGATGTCAGGATATTATGTTTGACATCTCTTCACATAAATCCAAATAACTCCATTGAAATACATCATACTTAACACCACAGTAACACAAACTCATGATGAAAGGAGAAGAAAGTCCGGAAGTCATTTGGTGTACATGAGGAAGAAGATGGCTGACACTCCCCCTCAACCCATAAGCCTTTTCTTGCAACGGAGGGACAAATCTTCCTCTCATTGAGCATAAGAGGACCCGTAAGAAGAAATCAAACACCAACATACACATGCAGATTCTAGATCCAAGTAACTCATAACACAAGACACAATTATGTCCATAACTCAGATCACAAGACACAAAAAACAAGAGCAGACTCAGATACTAATATCCTACCCAACATCCTAGCAAAACAAAAACAACTGCGAACGGACTTAAAGAAAGAACAAGAGGATTAGAAACAAAACCTTTCCCCCTCCCCACCCCCTCCCCCTTTTAGCTAAAAATTGACAAACATAGCCACCACAATACCATACCCAAATAGTACTCACCCATACCAAGACAAAATCCATAAGAACTATTTTAAAAGCAACCAAACACAAGATTCTAGAAGGGACGGTATGAACTCTTTAAATAATCGAGCATACTTAGGAATTAATGATCTTAGACTGTGACAATGGTCTTAGTAAATGAAATAGTTATTTGAGGAAGATAATTGCACCAAAAATAAATATGCATTGTCCAAGTCAGTTTTGAATGCCTTTATTAACTCTAGATTGTTTCTCTTGGAATTGATAGTTCCAATAAATGTGCATGCATAGTTAAACACATGTTTCACACTCCTACTGACATGTGCTTATTTACACCATCCAAAATACTCTCTTGTTAGTCTCAATATAAATAAGTCCTGAACAATGTCCTAACATAAATTCGACATTGTCTAATTTCCCTTGTCTTCTCAAAATAGATCAAAACTTCTATAGCACTCAGTAAAGGATGTTTCATAGAGTTTTCCAGTAATTAACTATAGACGCACATGTTCTGAAGAATACTCACAATGCCTTCCACTGGACTCTAAGTGAACTCCTTTCATCCATAAGTGAAACATATAAAGATATCAGGACATCTTGTGTAACATCTCCCACTCATCAACCAAGACATACATTGAGTCCCATCTAAATACTATCAAAAGCAAAAAGAACTCTAACTAGTAGCCCTATGTCACGACACATTGTATGACATTATAACATCACAAGAGGTATATAATCTCCACAGACTTGATCAGCATGCAAGCTGTATAAGGTTTTCACCCTTGCAACAACAATCCATAGACAAGTACTTAACTCCCCCTGTCATGGATACACAACGCTCTTGTTGAAGATGAACATTTGAGTACCAGATGAAGTTACATGAAGTACTTCACATTCTCATAGTGGAGGGCTACAACTTCACACACTTTCCAGACGCATTCACGCCATTTAAAATTAATCCTGATCCAGATACTCTAGTTCCTTGAGAGCAACTACAAGAAACTTGACTTATTCACTTAACAAGGACATATATGATAAATGGCCTTACTGATCCACACATGTTGTCATGACTCTTTGGATGTCCAAGATGTCATGCACACTATTTTTTATAATACTCACACAAAAAATCTCAGTTTGCTTGTTTCACAAGATCCAGACTGACACAATCTTTTCTAGAGATACATGTAGCAGAAGAACCCACCTCCTCATAAGCACACAGACCAGATCACTTTATTTGATACTCTTCCCTTGCACCCATTAGCAATTGATGGTACAAGGGAATTATTTAACATTATAGTAGTCATTCATTTACCATACACACCACTGTAGATATGGTCAAAAGCTTTACATCCTACTTCACCATAGTTAGAAAATCAACTTCTGAAACTAGCGTTAAGCATCAAGTTTCACATTCATAATCCAAGTATAACCCAAGACCAAGCATCAACAAGCATGATGTTACAACATTATTTAGGACATCAACTTCTTATCACATAAACCATTCACTTTGGTTCTTGATCCACCATCCATAAAATTGATTATGCTTAGAAGTTCTCCTTTCAAGATTATACAAGAAGATATCAATAAGGCACAACCTCTACAGCTTATTCAGGTTATCACAAACACTAGAAACCATGGAGAGAAGTAAACTCTCATACACTTTCTGAGAAACTACTTGGAGATTTTTTTTAAACTTTGAATGCAAATCATATTGAGAATTTGAGGGATGTTTTTGGGAATTTGTATTGCTGATGAAGTAGAAGTATTCACAGGTTGGGATGTGGTTATCTTTGACTAAGTCAATGTCAGTTCAAATGTTGTGAGAATCTCCAGCAGTCAAAGCTTATAAATAGAAGAAGAAGGACAAGAGAGTGTCTCTCTCATATGGTGAGTGGTGCACTATTAATAAGGATAACTACACTTCCTTCAAACACTCTCTCCTTGATTGGTCATTCGTTACAAGCAAGGTCATCCTTCTCTATTAAAATGAAAAAATTATGCATCTCTCTCTTCTCAAATTGTGTTTCAACATGAGTCAATCATCCAAAATTGTTGATGCTCAAAAGGTCAGTTTATTGGAAGCCAGGTCGGGAAAAAAGGCTAAGAGTACTAATCCAAAGAAGGTTGTATCCAAGGTGGAAACATTTATTGGATCATCTACTAGAGCATTTGTGACAGGGAAAAATTCTGTAACAAAGATGAAATCCTGCAAGAAAAGTCATGTTCAATTACATGACCCTGACTCAGATGTTGATGAAGATTGGATTGCTTACGTTGACTCAGTGGTTCGTCTAAATAGCTGATTTTAAATATGATAAATTTTTTTGTTCTTTGTTAGTTGGATGTGTAATAATTTCCTAACATTGTTTGCTTCCATCAATTTTATTTATGTTCCCATCTGTTTGTTTACATTAAAAGTGTGTGTTTCCATCTATGTTATTGTTTGTGTGAAATATGTGTGCTTTCAATTATTTTTACATTAACTCTATTTTTTGTCAAGTTTGGCTAAAATGGGGAGTCAAGTGTTAGTGTTTGTTGTACCCCAAAATTTTCCCTCCCACTATTCAATACAAATTGATTCAAGATACCTCCTCATGCTAATGAAGGTCTTAATTGCTCAAGACTACTCAAAGATTGATCAGACAAACCCTGCTCCTAAGCATTGACCTACAACTAGGGTTTTGTTTTTACCAATGGAAATTGGACTTATAATGCCTCAAGTGGATTTCATGGTTTCTCATATGCTTCAAAGAATACTCATGCCAAGTTTCAATCCTTGCAGAACAAGTTTGCTCAGTCAACTAGTCAGATGATTGAAAATCAACTATATTGGACAAAAAGTCAACTTTGACCAATTTACAGTCAAACTTCAAGATTTTTTATCAACATCAAGATTTTGAAGTCACATTCATCATTTGATCAAGGTTTGATCATGATTCATCAAGAAAACTCAAGATTCATCAAAAGTCAAAAGTTACTAAATTAGGGTTTTCTTTAGGATAAGTCAATTGAACTTTGACCAAGCATAACTTTCACATACTTCATCAGAAAATTCTCAACCAAAGCCTATATTGAAGGAAATTCAATTATCTACAACTTTGTCCTCTAGGCTCAAGGCCAAAAATGTTTCATTTGAGAGATATGAGCCAAAATATTACAGGTCATTTTAAAAGTCAACAAAAAGATACTTTTTTGTCAAAGCGGTTTATAAGAAGATAAAGACTTCAAATGAATAAATGAACAGCATGAAAGTTCTAGAAGACATCTTAGGGCTTCGAAAAAGTTCAAGAACACCTTCATATGACAAAAATTGAGCAAGTTATGAGTTGAACAAGTTGGGCAACTTTGAGAAAATGCATGAACTCCAAATTGAGCAAATTTGTAATTTTGGACTATTATGCCAAATTTTTCATGTCCAAACATGTTCATAACACATTAGAGAACCTCTAAACCCATTCATATATTTTTTATTTCTATTTCTTTTATTATGATTTTATTCAATTTAAATCAAATAAATCAAATAAAATATCCATTAAATCATGAGAGGTGTATGAATCTATTTTTAGATCAAATCATGAGTCAAAAATCATATTTTTGAGCTGGAAAAGCCACGTGAAGCTCTTTGAATCAAATCTTGTCCAAAATGGCAAGTTTCATATAATTTTCAAATCAAATATTTTCACCATGAATTGTCAAGATTTGTTTCACTTTTGAGGACCTATTCTCCTCTCCTATAAATACTTAACACATTCAAACACTAAGGCCACAAATTACTGCCTCCAAAAGCTGGTCAAAAGTCTCAAAATTTATCAAGAGCTAGGGAAGATTCAAAACCCTACTTGCATCCTTGATCAATCAACTTCAAGCATCACATTAGCTTCCTAAAGGTCCCAGGAGCCTGTTTTAATCCTTACTCACGCTCAAGCGATGCCAGGACGTGCCAACCAAGTGGTTCTAGCTTGGTGATGTTCTTCAATCTCAAACTTTTTGTCCATGCTATATAAATTAATTCTAAGCATATACACATGTTCATAGTGATGACTGGAATTATTTTGAACCATTGTTTGTGAGCTTTAGCGCAGGTAATGAGTTTTTCCATTGCTAGGGCACGGAGCTCTCAAAGCCTCGAAACCCTATCTACGGGCGTTTTAGGCCAAGCTGACCACACCATTAAACTCACAGCAGACCATTTAGTCAATTTGGTTTGTTTGTATTTTTTTTATCAATTCACGCAGGTTTCAAAATTGGAGTAATCGGAGAAGACGATCAGAGTTTGACTTAGGGGACTCTGAATTGATGTTTTATTATTTATTGTTTAAGTTACAATTCACTAACGCGTAACAACAAGTGGAATGATGGTGATGCGTGTGTTTGGTAAACGTAGGTGCGTGGGTTTGATCCCCATTTTTCGCAAATTATTTTGTCATTTTCAGGACAAAACGCAAGATTATTACAAATGGAATCATTCATATTCCATATAACAAACAATCAACTGGCGCAGTGGTAAGAGGGCATGTTGTTGAGATCAAGGGTGTGGGTTTAACACCCACCCCATGCACTTATTTTCATTGTTTTTCTAACCCTTGTTTTTCTTTCTTTTTACATATCTTTTTTTACCAATTAATTAATTAATCAAAACCTAATTAGTTTTAGGGATAATTAAGCTAAATAATTTTATTAAAACTAATTAGACTTTATATTTTTTATTAATAAAAATCAATTAGACGTTAGGATTTTTTATTAACTTAATTTTCTTAAAATTGATTAGAATTAGGTTTAATTATTATTATTAACACTCAAGTTATTTTCTACAAAAAATACAAAAAAATTTACTAACTTAGAATCTTAGGCTTTTTAAAAACATTTTTTCTAACATCTTTCTTATTCTCTTATTTCTATTTAAATTTCTTAGAACAACTTTATAGGTCACACGGTTTTTTATTAGATTTACTTTCTCGCATCTTTCTCTGTTATGTATTTGCCCCAAAACCATGTAATAGCGTAGGATTTTACATTCCGCACTTTATTTTTTTGTACATATTTAATTTCCAGTAACTACGGTTTGTATGGCAAGACTAATTACCAAATGTAGAAAACCCTAATCTCAAGATAAATAACTAAAATTAACACACTCTTCACACTTGCACCCCTAGGGTGCCCTCTCTTGTTTCCTTATGATTAATGGTCATGTCCCTCGAAAGTAAGGATACTTTAGCAAAATACCCTTACGAATAAAGATCATAGTCCCTCGATGACCCTTCAAAATTTCCTACGAAAATGATTTAGTCCCTTCGATAAAAATTGCTAAAGTATTCCTACATGTTGCCTTCAATGACCATTCGATGACCCTACGCTTGTCCTTTCACATCCAATAGATGGGGTTACCTATCAACTAATGGTACATATAACACTATCTTTAAAGGAGAAGGAAAAGAATAAGAACGACCTTTAGTGGGTAAGGAACTCTTAATCGCTTGCTCACGAATCTTTTCTGAAATAAACATTTTTTAACATCACACTTTTCAAACAAAAATATTTTCAAACACTTTGTACGCATTCTTGAGGACTGATACAAGAATCATTACAAAGTTGGTTGTACTTTGGCTTTTCAAAAATATTTTAAAATCACACACACAAAGCAAAATTTTCAAAAGTGAGCTAGCAATTAGGAGCCCATAGATAACTACGAATGAAAAGGGTGCTAACACCTTCCCTTTTCATAAGTTACCCCCCAAACTCAAAATCTATCAAGGTCTTTCCTATTCTTTTCACCCTTTCTTAAATATTGGATAAAAGAAAAGTCGGTGGCAAATCTAGCTATCCGCACATTTTGGATAAAACCAAAAAAGTCAGTTCTCCCACCATGTTACAGAACTGGAGACTCTCCTGGGGAGTACTTAAAAAAGAGGGGTTACCTTAGGGATATATCACTTTACGTTCTTTCTTTGTTTGCTTAGTTTGCTTTAAATTTAAGGGTTGCTTGGGTTTATTATTGTTTGTAAGATCCTACACCCGGATCTAGGGATGCCTTAGGTAAGTAGCAATAGATCATGAAAACTGTATGACGTAGACCGATATGGTTAAAACGATGGCTACGGTTAGTGCGACACTTTGGTTTGTACTAATGTTCCTTAGGTCAGTCAAGGATAACATTAGGCTTCCGCATGGTTTCATTAGCACTTACTTACTTTTAGAACCTTAATTGACCCATCTTGGCCATTAGAAGGTAGTGAGATGGCCGACTTTGGTGTAGTCTAAGGTTGGTTGATACTTGATGCTATGCTCATTGAGATTCGACTCTCGTGATATTTTAGTGGCAAGACAGTTGTCGTGCTAAAATAATGCATGCGAGAAAGATCGGTGATATGAGATTCCTAGAACCCAGTTACTATTTTTAGGACAGGTTAAGCCAACTTGACTTTAATGGGGAAGGGTACTTACCTTTGGACTTCGTGTAAGCCTTTAAACCTAAGGCTCTAGTGTGACTTGTTTGTGTTTGCTACTTATCTAACATGAACATGACATCATAACATCATATCATCATAACATAACATTTTTACTAACCATTTCAAGGATCTTAGGGATTTATGGTGCAGGATTATCATAAGCTGGATTTCTAGCAAGGGGTAAGAGGATTTATTTTCCTCTAGCTAGATGCCGTCAAGATCAAATTACATTCTCTTGAGTCAGAGGCTATGAACCACTTGATATGGTAAGCTTGATTCTTATAGAAGGACGTTTAAAGATGAAGACTCAAAGTTCTTCAGAAAAAGCTGCAACCAGACTCAGTTTCTGATATTTCAAAATTTTAATCCTGTGAGATCCTTGAAAATATTGCATATGCATCTACATGTCATGCATATCATTACATAATAGGTGTTCTCAAGACAGGTTTTCTCATCGTCTTGTTGTTTATTTCAGTAGAAAATGGCTCTTAAGCAGACAGTCAAAGATCTCCAAGCTCAGAATGCCCAATTCCAACAGATGTTCCTGAACTTAGCCAAGGGGCAGGAAGAATAGAAGGCGCTTATCACTAATAGGAAGAAGAAGAAGACAAAGAAACCAATCAGCATACTCAACATGGGGAGAAAGTTCAAAGGTCCAGCCAAGCAAGCTTAAGATCTTAATATCCCATCGGATGAAGATGACAAACAGGATGAAGATAGTAAGAGTGTGAAAATTGAAAGAAGCAATCTTGGTTCTGACAAATCTTCTGATGAAGCGGAAAATGGTTATTTGGATGAGCAATATCCCCCTGCTGATTAGAAGTGTAAGCTGCTGGAAGAGCGTTTGAGAGCTTTGGAAATCCAGAAGGTGCCTGGATTGAACTTTGATGATTTGGTTCTGGTTTCAGGAGTTGTCAAACCTCCTAAATTCAAAACTCCTATCTTTTCCAAGTATGATGGTGTTTCCTGCCCAAAGCTGCACTTAAGGTCATTTGTTCGGAAAATTCAACCACACACTGCTGATAAGAAGTTGTGGCTGCATTTCTTTCAAGAGAGTCTATCTGGAACACAACTGGAATGGTATTATCAAATTGAAGGTGCCAATATTCTCACTTGGGAAGATTTGGCTGCAGCTTTCTACAAACAGTATCAATATAATTCTGATATGGCGCCAACACGCATGCAACTACAAAGTATGTCCATGGGTTCTGAGGAAGGTTTCAAAGAGTACGCACAGAAATGGAGAGATCTTGTGGGCAGAGTTCAACCTCCTTTGGATGATAGATAGTTGGTTGACATGCTCACGACTACACTGACATGTCCTTTCTATAATCACCTACTTGGAAGTTTCTCGGTTGGTTTCACTGAACTGATATTGACAAGGGAACATATTGATAATGGAATCAGAAGCGGTAAAATTTAGGTGGCTACATCTTTGAATATTGTGAAGAATGCTTATAATAGCAGAGATGAAAATCCATATGATTGGTCAGATAGATCTTATCCAAAATTTATCTTGGGGGCAAGAAGAGTTAAGAATCCTTATCAACAAGCTTTATCAGGTCAGATACAACTGTATGGGATGAACTGCTAGAGTTGGAGATACAATCACTAACCATCCTTCGATGAGACAGGAAACTAACTTGGTTGACATTTCTAATCATTCAATTAAGGGAAAAGGGCCTTTATAGATTGTTACTACATCACAAGCTTAGCAACAACCTCTCCAACAACAACAGGGTAATCAACATAAGCAGGATACACGCAAAAGACAATTTGCCAAAATTAACATGTCGTTGTCTCAAGTATTGAAACACATGTTAAAATGGAGCTGATTACATTGAAAGAACCTCCTCGAAATTCCAATACTTGCGCTCCTAGCTACAGTCCTAATGCAAGGTGTGAATATCACTCTAATAGTCCTGGACAAGACACTAACAATTGTTGGGCTTTGAAACATAAGATTCAGGACCTGATTTACGAAGGAGTTTTCGAGTTCATACAAGATGGTCAAATTGAGTTTTTCTATCATCCCTCAAATATCGAAATTGCAAGGCACGCCATTTGAAGTGACGAGTTCAAGCGGAGAAGCTTTAAAATCATTTGAATTTTTATTTGCAAATTCTTTTGTTTGTTCAAGCACTTATCTTTATGTTAAACTTTGGTTTTTCCCATTAATGCGTTGCATATGTTTATCTTGAATTAATCCATTCATTTCACTATATTTAAATTATGCTGCTTACTTCCTTTTTGTGATGTTTAACTCTCATTAAAGCTATAAGCCTTTAGAGGGAGGATGACGAAAACAATACCATAATCTCATATAGTATGCTTTTGATCAGACCTTGTTGATGATATACAAGTATTGCTTCAATTCCTAAACAGTGGAGATATAAGGAAGGTAATCCCTAGTCAACCCCTTGGAGCCTAATAAGTAGGAGTTATCTTTTTCGCGCAAATTAAAACTCTTAAACATAACCTGGGGCAGGGTAGTTTCTCAGTCAAATCAATTGTGCATTCACAAGCTTTACCTTTGTACATGAAGAATAGTGTCGAAGATATTCTTCTAAATCGAAAACTTGTGATGGTTCCCCATAAACATTGAGTCAAGTAGTTATTATCTGTTAAAAGAAAAGTCCGCTAAGTCAAAACCTATGAAGGAGACTTAAGAAAAAACGGGAGCATCCCGCTGACTGTAATCTCAAACGAAGCAATTAAGGAAAAAGTTAGGGATAATAAAGTCAAAAAGAGGTTTCTACAAATCCTCAACAAAATAATGATGTTACAAAAAAATGACTTCCTTCCTAAATAAACTTCCAGTTTCGGAACCATCACCAGAATATGTGTTCTATAATTCCAAACTCTATTGGAACCTAAATGCATAATTAACTGAGTATAGGACTAAAGAACATGATAGAGAACAGGTCGGGTGCATATAAACTTTGAGCCTTTATCCTTTGTTTCTTAAACCGTGAACCAGGCCACGTTACAACCCTTAAAAGTCCTAACTGAATCATGGGTTAGTTTGAAAGCATACTGTTACAAAAAGGTATCCTGGCTCTTGTAATGCTTACTATAAATCCTGAGTTAATATCACATTCTTACAAATATTGTTTTACTAAAAAATGATTTTTTTAAAACTTCAAGACAGACATAAGCTTTGCATTTTAAATACCACTATTTGCATATGACTAAGTGTTTGGCAACAGAGAAATTCACATGACGAATATTCAATGAATGACACTCCTCCCAACGGACAGAATTACTTCACATGATGTGTCAAAGAGAAAGACTCCTCTAGTAACAGGTCTTTCGTGTACCCAATTGGTTATAAGTCAGGGGGCATGACGTGTTATTGTCCAAATCATCTATGGCATTCAAGTCAAGATTCAAAGAATCTCTCAAAAGTGATGAATAACCAGGGGCAGATCTCCATCTTAATCACTTGGGGCATGTTACATTGATCGTGAGTTTCAGCAAAATCCATTATCTTTGATATCACAAAATTTCTTGTCTATGTCAGTAGTATCATATGGTGTCATTCTGTCATGACAGTTCTTAGAAAAATACTGAGGAAGGTCAATACTATCAGAAAGTTGGAAATCAACGATTGATCAATAACTTCAAACATCAGGTTCACCAGAATAATCCCAGGGGAAAATGGACTCCCACATATGAAGGGCCACGTATGATCAAGAAAATATTTTCTGGCAGTGCTACAACACTTACTACCATGGACAGTGAAAATTCTCCGCACCCTGTGAATACAGACATAGTCAAAAAATACTACACATGAAAAAGAGCCACGCTAGGTTAATTGGTGTGATACGGTGGGAGAACTGAATTTTTGTTTGTTTTTGTGTTCGCAAACGTTACAGTTTAGCAAGAGTTGCCACCAACTTTTCTTTTATCCAAAAGGAAAGGTGAAAAAGCACAGGAAAGACCTTTAGAGATGTTTTCTTAAGTTCGGGGGGTAGATTATGAAGAGGGAAGGTGTTAGCACCCTTTTCATCCATGGTTTTCCATGGGCTCATAGTTACTCGCTAGATCACTTGCTTTTGTTTGAATGTGCTGGTGGTGTGGTTTTTTTGTTGAAAGTATTTTGAAAACGTCTTTGTAATGGTTCTCGTCTCTATAAGAACGCGTACAAAGTGCTTCTTTGGAAAATAGTTCAAAGATGTGTTTGTGAGATGTGTTTTTGAAAGTGATTTTAAAAAGTGCCTTTGTAATGGTTCTCGTCTCTATAAGAACGCGTACAAAGTGTTGTCTTTTGAAAATATTTTCAAAATGAGAGTGTGGGTGTATAAAAATGTTTTTGTTATGAGAAAGCGAGAAACTAAGAGCGAATCTACCTACTCAAAAGGTCTTAGATGTTCTTTTCCTCCTCCTTTAGATGTTGCTATCTTACCATTGATTTGGTAAGAAGCCCCATCGTTGGATGTTAAGGGACGAGTGTGGGACATTTGTATAGTCATATAAGATAACCTATGGAACATTTTAGCAATATCATTTTAGGGACTAGATCGTTTACCGGAGGCAACATCGAGGATCATCGAGGGACTACGATCTTTTATCGAGGGTATTTTTCTAAAACGCCCATGTTCAAGGGACATGACTATTTTTCCGATAGGCCACAAAGTGGGATTGCCCTAAGGGTTCTAGTGTGCAAGTGTGTTTTATTGCATGCATTTAGTCTTGATTAGGGTGATCTATTTGTCGATTTCATATCTTGTCATACACACCCTAGTTACTAATAACATATGAAAGCAATAAAAGTGCGGAAAGTAAAGATTCTACGCTATTACAATCATTAGAGGGTTGGCAAGAAAATAAATCCTAATTATTTATTACAACCATATTGAAATAATAATATAAGAAAGAAAAAGAACTCTTTTTAAAAAAAAATGGTTTTGGGTCTTTAATAAATAAAAAAAGAAATAAATTAAAAAAAAGGAAATATTTTTTATGTCTTTTTTATAATAATAAAAGGGATATTACTGTTAAAAATGATGAAAAGGGAAAATAACGAGTAAATAGAATCAGCATGTTGCTGAAAGCAAAACAAAGGAGATCATAAGTTCTGATGTCAGGCGCACTGTGTTTCAGAAAGAAAAGTCAGTGGGAGTCGGAAGTTCTGGATTGATACATTCTGAGTTCCTGCAAGAAATATGAGAGGACAGATACAAAAATTCTGGGTTTCCATGTGTTGAACTTCTGAGTGTTAGAACAGTGAGAAAGTCTTAGAAATTTTGTGTGTTAAAACAGTGAGGAGAACTCAGAAGTTATGTATTATGCTAAAGCAGTGAGTGAAAGTCAGAAGTTCAGTGTGTTAAAATGGTGAGAAGAACCCAGAAGTTCTGTGTTACATTTTAACTCTTTTCTCATATTAATCAGCACATTAGCAATTTATTCAGTTCTTAACAGCATATCATCAGGGTAAAAGCACAGTAGTTTATAGAAGTTCTAATTTTTATTTTGGGCCTAACTTTATTCAAGAAGTTATGATTTTGATTATGGGCCTAACTTTATTTAAGAAGTTCTGATCTATAACTTTTTTCTTACTTATGCAATAATATGGACAAAATCAATACTATGATATTTACATATCTGATGATTTTCTGAATGAAAAGATGCAATGTCAGAAAGACTTACCTTGAATCTGGAGTGTGCGCTTGGAGCTTTGAGTTGCTGCCTTCTGATGTTCTGGTGTCAGCAAGAGTAACGGAACATTGGTTATTTTTTTTGATTCAAAAAGAAGAACAAAGGTTTGGTTTTTTGTTTAGGAAATCTGGACTTTTATGAAGGTTTCACAGCTTTCTTTTCTCTCTTTTGACAATTCTCTCTCTAAAAGCCAGCCCCTTGAAAGTGTGATGGAACAACTTATTTATAGCAGAATTTGTTGTGGTTTTGGGGGGAAAAACAAATGGGATTTAAACTTTTTTGGCACACTGTTCTATTGCTTTTTTATCACATCTTTTTGTATTTGGTACAAATACAGGATTTGGTAAGATGCAAGCGTGGACTGGATTAACTGTTGGTTATAGTATTGTGTTGTAGCAGTGTAACAGGTTGTTTAAATGGGGTTTTGGGATTTGGTGATGTTCTGATCACAGAAGATCAGAAACGTAACCTCCATGCGCTGAAGAGTCATGTTCTGATTGAAGACTATATTCTGAACCATATTTGCAACTTCTGACTGCACTTGCGTGGAGGCTGACTCAGAAGTTCTGAAGTATCAAATTCTCTTAACACTTAGAAAATTTTCCAAATGTTTAAAAATTTGATTTTTTCAAAGTAATTTCTGACTTCTGATTTTGATGAACTAGTTTCATGTCTTGTGAAATATAATAGTTGAAACTTGATTTTGATCTAAAAGTCAAAGTTTGACTTTTTCAGTGTGCTTTTGACCATTTTACCCTTGTGAGTGATTTTCTTGAAAAGTTGTAATTCAAGACTTGGGACTTAATAGAAGCAAACCTGAGAGTTCGGGATGATCCTTTGAGAAATGGGAGGGAAAAATTTGGGGTACAACAGTTGCCCCTATTCAATCTTCTTGAGCCTGAGGATGTAGATTGGTTGGTCTGCCTTTTGTGATCTGAAGGTGGAAGATGATTGAACACTAGAGTGCCCAGAAATTTGCACTCGCATGAAGTAATATTGATTGGTAATATCGGGAATGGGCTTAAAATGCCATCCAGAAAAGATTTGTTGCATAAGAGATTCATGGGTGAGAATTCATGTACCTGCTGTTGAGGGGGACTTTGTCGGGGAATGTTGATTTATGCATTAGGGAGTAAAGTCTAGGAGATTCAGTTGTTCATTACTCTACTGGGGAAATTAACTCTTGATTGAGGAGGTGAAAGTAGAACGTATACCTGGTCAGGGTCCATGCTGTACAGCGACTCGCTGGGGAAATGTGAAATGGACCGTATTTGGTCGGGTCCAGGCCTTACAGTGTTGTAAATTGTTGTCTGGAGATAAAAGAGAAGGAACCTGGATAGTAAGGTTACTTCGAGATGAAATCCTGGGTAGTAGGGCTGTGAGAAGGAACCTGGGTAGTAGGGTTACTTCAAGATGAAAGCCTGAATAGTAGGGCTTGTGGGAAGGAACCTGGTTAGTAGGGTTACTTCGAGATGAAAACCTGGATAGTAGGGCTTGTGGGAAGGAACCTGGGTAGTAGGGTTACTTTGAGATGAAAGCCTGGATAGTAGGGCTTGTGGGAAGGAACCTGGATAATAGGGTTACTTCGAGATGAAAGCCTGAATAGTAGGGCTTGTGGGGAGGAACCTGGATAGTAGCGTTACTTCGGGATGAAAGCCTGGATAGTAGGGCTTGCAGGAAGGAACCTGGGTAGTAGGGTTACTTCGAGATGAAAGCCTGGATAGTAGGGCTTGTGGGAAGGAACCTGGATAGTAAGGTTACTTCGAGATGAAAGTCTGGATAGTAGGGCTTATGGGAAGGAACTTGAATAGTGAGGTTACTTAGAGATGAAAGCCTGGATAGTAGGGCTTATGGAAAGGATCCTGGATAGTAGGGTTACTTCGAGATGAAAGCCTGGATAGTAGGTGTTGTACCCCAAAATTTGCCCTCCCATATTTCTCAAAATATTTCAAGAAAAATTCACAAGTCCAACCCGGCGCGTCATATTCAGGTATTCTTTCGCCAAGATATCTCTGATAACATATTCTCAAATTCAGGTTCGGCTCAAGAGTCAATTCTTTAAAGAAGGTATCCGAATGTGCGAGTTTTCTTGAAGAAATATGGTGAAAAAATGTGCTGAAAGTGCAGTTTTTACGCGCTAAAAAATTCATAACTTGAAGATCGTGACTCATTTTGAACCCGTTCCGGTGGCCAAAATTCCGTCTTGACATTATCTACGTTTTCATCTCTCACGGCTGGAAGCCAATTTCGATCAGAAGGTCATCAAAAATGTGGATTTATCAAGTATTTTCATACAGAAAATTTGTGACAGAAGTTTATTTGCGTCATGTTCAGAAAATCATAACTTGATCGATTTTCATCGTATTGAGCTGGTTCCAGCGCCAAAATTTCAAAAATTGAGTTGACTACATTTTCACAGATGGTATTGAGTTCAAACGATATTCAAAAGGCCTTCTTTTTTTGCTCAGAGTGCGTGACATGTCGAAAATCCTGAATGCTGAATATTATTTCATCTGGGCCGAAATTTCGAAAATTCATAACTCGGTCAATTTTTATCGGATTGAGCTCATATTTTTACACAAGGTCCCTGACTCATAGATCTACAACTTTGATTCAAAAGTCGAGACCGGATTATGCTCCGATCAATACCAGTTTTTTATTGAAGAACGTGTCAGAGTCGACACTGGAGCCCAAAATAAGTTTGTCTGAGCTGAAACTTCAAAAATTCATAACTAATTCACCGTTTATCCGATTGAGCCGATTTTCGGACAGGAGTTAGTTATCGATGTCGGCTACATTTTGTTTTCACATTTAACCTTCAAAAATTGCACTTAAGTCCCTGCGATTTAGCCTGGAAAGTGACGAACTCAAGTGAACATTGGAGGCCCAATTGCACATTCAAAGCCCATTTTCTTTACCCTAATTTCCATTATATAATCACCTTCTTTTCACACAAACCAAGGAGGAGAAAAGAGAGAGAAAAAAACCTGGCCACAACACTGTCAGAATATCAAATTCTTTCAAGAACCCTAAAATCGTGAAATCCTTATTACAAATCCCTCTCTCACTACAAACAAGCCATCACAGTTACAAACCAACACCTCACTACTTCTTCAGTAAGGGTAAGGCTGGCTTGATCTCCATGATCCAAAAGGCATAAAAGCATTCATGTCACTAATTTTCCAGTGAGGGTAAGATTGATTTGATCTCCATGATCAAAAGGGTATAATCATTCATATATGCCATATTGCGCCTAAATATTAAATTTCTTCATATATTGGCTTTATTTGCATTTTATGATTTTATTTAATGTGTTCATGAGATTCAACACTGCAGATTTAGACACGATCCCATGCAGGTTCATTAAGGAACATTGAGGCCAAAAGCCAAATGGCCAAAAGCCAAACGCCAAATGGCCAAAAGCCAAAAGCCAAAAGCCAAAAGCCAAAAGCCAAATGGCCAAAAGAACAACTTATGCATGACACCAATATATGGCGAGACAGACATCCTGAGAAGATTAAGGAACATTGAGGCCAGAACACAAATGGCCAACAGCCAGAACACAAATGGCCATGAAACCCAATCCAATGGCCAAAGAATGCAGACCCTTCAAAAAACCTCCCCTTGGGCCTGAAACTCCCCTTGGTTTGCATCCTTTTTAATTTTATTTTCGTTTCTTTTCTAATTCTTTTCTAATTCTTTTTTTATTTGTTTTAATTGTTTTTTTCACCATAAAATAATTTTCTATAATAAAAACAGAAAAATCAAAAATACAAATATGTTTAATTATTATTAATTTCATCACTAACCTTTTTTTTTTGTAAATAAAATCTAACCATTAACTTAGTTAATTTAGGTTTCAATTTTAACATTTTTCTTAATAAATTAAAATATGTAAAAATTAGGTTTTTTTAATATTCTCATCCTTTTTTTTAATAAATAATTTTCTCATCATTATTATTATTAATTATTAAATACTTTTGTAAATAAACATGTACATTAAATATCTAGTAAAATTAGGTTAAACTTTAATGTTTTCTTAATAATTAAAACAACTTAGAATTAGAGTTTCTTTTAATTTTAATTTTAATTTTCTTTATTTTCATTAAATACAAAAAAACATAAAAACATTTCTTTTCTTAATTAAATAATTAATTAGCTTTTTAATTTCATTTAATTTCTCAAAAGGGTCCAACGCCCTCGAACATTCTATTTCTATTCTTTCGCGCATTATTTTCTTTATCAATTATTATGTAATTGCTCAAGCCTTGTAATAGTAACTAGGTTTTACTTTCCGCATTTTTTATTCAAAACGGGTCTTTGTTAATTTGGCGATGTATAGACCCGCGCCTTGTAATAGCGTAAGATTTATCTTTCCGCATTTAAATTTCCGCACTTTTAAATTCTAATTGCATGAAAGAATGTATGGCCTAAATTAAAAACAAGCGTAGATCACCATGATACATGTACAAGATAAAACATAACTGAAAATAACACACAAATTCACACACCACTCTTAGGGTACGCCTCACTGTTGCCTTGCCCTCGAAACGTGGTCGTCGAGTATAGGACGTTTTAGTAAGTCCTTATGTCCGTTGATCCATATGCCTCAAAACAAGTTGCCTCGGAAAAGTTGCCTCGAATTAAAAAGGATCAATGGCATAAGGGTAGCTTCTAAGGTGTCCTACTGTTGCTCTGGTGACCACGCTGTCCCTACAAACGAATTGACCCGAACACCTCCAACGGTGGTGCTACCTACCTCTCAATGGTGGGATGGCACTACCTTAAGGACATTTACACAACCTAATTCCTTAGGGTAGGTGGATGACTCATAGATACTTGCTCTAAAAAATAAATCAAAACTCTTTTCACACCGACACTTTCAAAAAAGCTTTCAAAACAATTTTTCAAACACTCTTGAGGACTGATACAAGAGTCGATCTGAATTCTTTAAAACGAAACTTTTTCAAACTCACTCATAATTGAAAAGCAAACACTTTTGAAAACACAATGAGCAAGTATCTAAGAGCCCATGGATAACCATGGATAGAAAGGGTGCTAACACCTTCCCTTTTTATAAATCTACCTCCCGAACCGAGAAACTATCTCATAAGGAATTTTGCTGTGCTTTTGTCCTGTCCATGTTGGAGAAAATAAAAGACGGTGGCGACTCTTGCTTACCGCGACATTTCGCGAACCAGCGTTAAACAGTCAGTTCCAGATCCGCCGATCACAGAACTGGAGACTCTGCTGGGGATATTATAAAGTGAGGTGTACCTTAGGACTAAGATCACTTGTGTTTTCAATTGTTGTGCTTGTTTGCTTTAAATTGTGGGCCTGCCTTGGGAGTTCTATAGATCCTAACCCGGATCTGGGGATACCTTCTTAGAAAGTAGCAACAAGGCTGTGAGGGAACTGTGCGGGGTATACCGACATGGTTGAAGCAGTCTGCTACGTTGATGTGGCACTTTGGTGTGTACCGGTAACCCTTGAGTTCAGTCAAGGAGAGTACGGGGCCGCCGCGTGGTGTCGTGAAGCATCAACTGACCTTAGGAACCTTAATTGAACCATCTTGACCTCTTTAGGGTAGTGAGATAACTGACTTTGGTGCAGTCCGAGTTTGGTTGATACTCGATACTACACTCAATTGAAGGTTGTTTTCTTGGAATATTTCGGTTGCCAGTTCAGTGGCTAAATCGAAACGATGAACAATGAAAGCAATCCAATGATATTGGGACCCTTAGAACCCGGTTACTTTTGATAGGACAGGTTTGATCCCACCAACTTCAAGAGGGTAATACCTAGACCCCATGCTGGCCTAAACTCTAAGGGCTCTTTGTGTGACTTGTGTGCCTTCAAACTTGACTACTTGCATACTTGTTATCTGACGCTTGAGTTTCTTGCAGGTTTTATTTATAGTCCTTAATCTGGACTCATAACAGGGTTTACTTACATTACCCTACGCATAGCATAACATCATACCATCATACCATTGCATACATCCTGCATAAGGACTAATCCATTTCAAGGATCTCAAGGGCTTGTGATGCAGGTCATGATGAACCGGAATGTCTAGGAAGGGGCAAAGGGGATTTATTTTCCTCTAGCCAGGCTGATGACTTGAGTCAGGGGCTATGACCCACTCGATATGGTGAGCCTTGACACTTGAAGAAGGACTCTCAACAACATGAACTTCCTTCAATCAAGCTATAAAATTCAAACTCTAACGGTTTCTTGTTTACCCCGCGAGATTCTTGAAAACATTGCATGCATACATACATATCATTGCATTACAGGTATCCCTTTCACAGGTTGCTTACCTTCTTCGCTGTTTATTTCAGCTCGCCATCATGAATCCTGAATCATCTACTGAGCAATCCATCAAGGCTCTCCAGGCTCAGAACACCCAGTTCCAAGAGTTGATCATGAGTTTGGCCCAGGGGCAACAAGATCTGAAAACCCTGCTTTTGAAAAAGAAGAAGAAGAGGACGGTGTTGTTCAACCCTAGACGCAAATCTGGGAATGGATCACAAAATGAAGTTGAGCAGACTGCCCCATCTGTTGGGAAAGACAGTCCCCAAGAAAGGGAGGTTCCTAGTCCTGTGGTCTCTGACAACGAGACTGACTTCAATGAAGAGCAATACCCTCCAGCTGAGGACAGGTATAAACAGTTGGAAGACCGGCTAAGTGCTATGGAAATACAAAAAGTGCTCGGCCTGGACTTCGAAGAGCTAGGTCTGTCTTCGGGGGTAGTGATCCCGCATAAATTCAAGGCACCTGCCTTTGCAAAGTACGACAGAGCATCCTGTCCTAAGCTGCATCTCAGGTCATACATGAGGAGGATCCAGCCCTACACGGCTGACAAGAACTTATGGATCCATTTCTTCCAGGAGAGTCTTTCAGGGACTCAGCTCGAGTGGTTCTATCAACTGAATGGAGCCAACATCCGTACCTGGGAAGACTTAGCCACTGCATTTTACAAGCAATACCAGTATAATGCCGACCTTGCTCCCACGCGCACTCAGCTCCAGGGAATGTCTATGGGTACAGGCGAGGGCTTTAAAGAGTATGCTCAAAAATGGAGGGACCTTGCTGGAAGGGTACAACCACCTCTAACTGACCGCGAGCTCGTCGACATGTTCTTGGGGACCCTGTCTGGTCCATTCTTCAACCACCTGATTGGGAATTCTGCTGCTGGGTTTACGGATCTGCTCTTGACCGGGGAAAGAATAGAAGCTGGCATCAAGAGAGAATTTAGTGCTGTCTATGGCTCAAAAGGGCAGAATAGGTCCAAACACCGCCAAGATGTCAACGCGGTGGTTATTGCAAAACCGACTGGCGCTCTGCAGTGTCACAATCAGCAAAGGGAAGAGAGACCCAAAAGGCAATTCACTCCCCTCGGCATGACCTTGTCACAGATATTGCCACAGTTGCTGGAAACCAAGTTGGTAACTCTCATGGACCCTCCAAAGAATCCCAACAGGACGCCTTCAAGGTATAACCCCAACGTTCGCTGCGCTTATCATTCTGACAGCCCGGGGCATGCTACAGATGATTGTTGGACTTTGAGAAACAAGGTTCAGGATCTGATCGATGCGAAGGAAGTCCAGTTCGACTCTCCAGAGACTCCGAATGTGACCACTGCTCCCTTGTCAAAACATGGCTAGGATAGGAAACTTTTGTTCATTTGAATGTTCAGATTGTAATTTTCTTTGATTGTTCAAACATTTTATTTCATGTAAAACTTGGTTATTTCATTAATGCATTACACATGTCTGTTTTGAAGTAATTATTTCGTATTCACTATATGCAAACTGTTTTCATATTTTTGTGATGATCAACTCTTGATTGAAAATTCTAAGCCTCTTGAGGGAGGATGACGAAAACGATACCACGATCTTTACAGTATGCTTTTGAACAGACCCCGCTGATGAGGTACAGGCATTGTTTCAATTCCTAAACACTAGAGTTATAAGGAAGATAATCCCTCGTCAACCCCTCTGAGCCAAAGAAGTAGGAGGTTTTCTTTTCGAAAATTAAAACCCTTAATTATAACCTGGGGCAGGGTAGTGTTCTCAGTTAATCCAAGTGCATAATGAATGGCACCAAAGAGGTCCTTACAAAACAAAAGACAGTGATGGTTCCGAACAATCATACAGACAGGCAGTCATTACTTCTCAAAATAAAAACCCATTAAGTCAAAACCTATGAAGGAGACTTACAAAACTGGGGCATCCCGCTGACTGTAATTCCAAAAAGAAACAGTTCAGGCAAAAAACAGGGATAATGAAAGAAAAAGAAAGAGGTCTTACAAACCCTCAATAACAAAAAGGAATGACTGCCTATTCAAAAAAAACTATCAACATCCGAACCATCACGGGAATATCAGGACAAAAACTCAAATAAGGTCTAACGCACGATCAGCTGAGTTTAGGATTGAAGAACATCACGAAGAGCGGGTGGGTACAAATAAAGTTTGAGCCTTTATCATTTGTTTCTTAAACCGTGAACCAGGCCACGTTACAACCCTTAAAAGTCCTAGCTGAAGCATGGGTTAGTTCGAAATCATACTGTTACCAAAGGTATCCTGACTCCTTAAGGCTTGCTATAAAATATTGAGTTGACATCACATTTTACAAAATTTGCTGGTTTTATTGAAAACTGCATTTTCAAAAACTTCGAAACAGACATAAGCTTTGCATTTTTAACATAACTTTGTTTGCATACGACTATTTGTTTGAACAGCATAGAAGCTCGCACGACGAATATCGGATGAACAAAAGCACTCCAATCAAGGGGCAGACATGATCATGGCCCGGCATCAGAGGCAGTTAAGTCAAGATTCGAAGAATCTCTCAAAGGGCCAATTAGCCTGGGGCAAATCTCTGCCTGAGTCACCTGGGGCATTGGACGTGAGTTCCAGCCTCGAATCTTGCCTGATCAAGATCTTCTGATGGCATGGCAACACAACAACAAGGGCAACTCCCTACACTCTGAGAGCGTGGACATAGTAAAAAAAATACTACGCAAAATCAAAGACCCGCTAGGTTGACGCACCTAGGCAAAAATAAGGGCTTCCCAGCGAACCAAAAGGGTTCAGGCAAAATAAGGGATGAAAATGAAAAAATTTGTACACCCGGCAAGTCGAAAACCTGAAAAGGCGGTGTGATACGGTGGGAGAACTGACTATGGTTTTACGTTTGTTTTTGCAAATGTTTCGGTTGAGCAAGAGTCGTCACCGACTTTTTATTTTATCCTAAGGAAAGGTTTAAAAAGCACAGCAAAAACCTTTGAGATTTTTCTTGGGTTCGGGGAGTAGATTATAGAAAGGGAAGGTATTAGCACCCTTTCTATCCATGGTTATCCATGGGCTCTTAGGTACTTGCTTAGATCAACTTGCCTTGGTTTTCAATTGTTTGAAATGGTGCTTTGTGTGTGTTTTGAAAATGTTTTGAAAAAATATGCCTTGTCTAGGCTACCCTTGTAACAATTCTTTACTCGAATGTTTTACAAAAGGTGTTTGTCTTTTTGAAAAGATGTTTCAAGGTTTTTTTTGAAAATTTGTTTTGAAAGTGTTTGTGAAGTGTGGTTTGAAAATAGGCAAGTGTTTTCTTTTGCAAGTGGACAAGTACTTAAGAGCTATCTACCCTAAAGTTCTCAAAGATTTATGCTATGTTTTAACCCTTTTGACAATTTTGTTCCACCATTGTATTTGGTGGACAATCTTGTATTAGGAGGTGAAAGGGACGGGCGCGGGTCATCGTTTAGACCATAATTGCAATGGTGCTAAGTATCTTTGGGCAATTTTCCTTTAAGGGACTTGATCATTTTAGGCAACTTTTCGGAAGCGTCATCGAGGGACTATGATCATTTGATTTGTATTTGTTTTGCCCAAAGAGACCTAACATGCAATATGGCCCATTTATTGAAGGCAACAAGTGGAATACCCTAGGGGTGCAAGTGTGATATATGTTGTCCATTTTCATGCTTGTTTATCTTGAAATTAGGTCAAACTATTTTTGTCGTTTTCATTTGCATCCAAACCCTAATTCTAACATGGTATATTTAGAAAACAATAAAGTGCGAAAAATAAATTTACTAAGCTATTACAACACAATATGGGAAGGGGGTACAAATGTTCAAATGAAGGGATATTTAGACAAGGAATTTAAATCTAACTATTACATCAATTTGGGGTATTTACAAGATAATTAATTTGCACAAATTAAATAGAAATAAAATAAATATGCAAGATGCAAAAAGGGTTTTCATATGTATGAAAAAAGATATTTTTTATGTTAAATAAAAAAATGAATAAAATAAAAAAAAGTAATATTTTTGGAGTTTTTGTGTTTTAAAGGGTAAAACCCTAATTTATTAGGTAAAGGATACTATTTGTTTAATATGTACCATAATTAATAATTATATACAAAAATAAAATAAAAATGAAGTATATTTATAAAAGAGTATTTTTTATGTCAAATATTAATAGAATAAAAATGTAAATATTTTTGTGTTTTAACCTAAATATACTAATATATATATATATATATATATATATATATATATATATATATATATATATATATATATATATATATATATATATATATATATATATATATATATATATATATATATATATATATATATATATATATATATATATATATATATATATATATATATATATATATATATATATATATATATATATATATATATATATATATATATATATATATATATATATATATATATATATATATATATATATATTATTTACTAAATATATATTATATATACAAGAATAATAATATTTAATATTTATAAAAAAAAGGTATATTTTATATAAAATATTTTAAGAAGATAAAACAAAATAAAAATTAAAATAAAATGGTGTTTACATTATTTTTGGTATTTTTAAATAAAAGTAAGTTTATGTATTTATTTATGTACAAACAACTAATCTAAACAAATAAATGCCTATAAATTCAAAAATGGTGTAAAAAATTATTTTTATATTTTTAATATCATGAGGAAAAATAAATAAACCAGAATGAAAAAAGAAAAGTCAAAAAATCAATAAAACAAACAAAATGGGCTCAGGGGGTGTAAAACCAAAAACATGGTGTGAAAAGAAATATCAAAGCAGGCCCAGCCCATGTGGCTTCTTCTTCAACCTCTGGACAGAAAAATGTTCAAAAGCGCGCGCCTGAATATCAATTCAAACATCTGGATTCCTTGATCTTTTGCACAAACTTACAACATAAGAAATGTTAAGCATTGAATCACGATTCTAAATATGTAAAGAACTCATCCTAACTCTCAGAAATGAGAGAGAATTTCATCATTCCCAAATCCTAACCTAAGTTTTTATCAACATTTAGACCTTAAATTCTCATAGCTCAGGCAAAATAAATGAAAAGTAAAAGTATGTACAGATTCAGGGGCATGAGTAGAACACTTCTTATTCACAAACTTAGAGCTAATGATGCCTACACTAAGAGTTAGAAGTTCAAGAAGATACCTTCAGTTGAAGTTGTATCTAGCAATGGGGGAGCTTTCAGGGCAAGATGATGATCTGTACAGCTTGCCTGAAGTGTAGTGATGCTATTCCAATGCTTACTCTGCTCTGAAACACCTTGAATCGAGTTATGGACCTTCAACTGCAAAACAAGAAAGTGAAAATGGTGGAACTGATTAGAGGAGTTACAGGTCGTGTTTTATGTTTGGATTAGCTTCAAGTGATGCTAGGGAATGTGTTTGATGAGCTTTTAGCAAGAATGCATGAAAGGGATGAGAGTTGGCACTCAAACTGCAGTAAGAGCTCTGTTTGGGCAGTTTGAGGGTGGTTCTGTGTTCTAGGGGGCAATGGAGGTGTTGGAGTCGTGTGCTAGCTCAGTTAGGATGTCTTGAATGTGTACAAAATATTTGCTTAAGGGTTCTATTGCTGAGATCAAAGTTGTGTCTAGTTATGCCATATTTCTTACACTTTAAGCAACCAAAAGCCAAGTTGGTGTTTAGACAGGTAGAGGCCCCCATAACATGCTGCAAACCTTGGCATTGATCAGTGTGATTAGTCCCTAAACTTGTGCCAAGGGGATTTGATATGTACTTCTTGGATTTTCATCTTGACATAAAGCTTACTTTTGCAAAAATGGTTAAAGTGCTTTATCTATTTTGGGATTAATCCATCATGCAATGCTTGACCACATAGAACATGGTCTTGGCACAAAGATTTTGCATTAAATTTATGAGTGTTGAATGGTTTAGAGGCCTGTAATCAAGTTGCATGCTGATTTGAGAAATTTGCACAAGTTATGAACATGGAAATTGGCCAATTCAAAAGTGAGTTTTTGCCATATTGCAAAATTCGATTCTCTCAAGTCATGAGGTTGTTTGATGAGTTCTTGGACATTTTTGAAAGCTTGGAATGCGTACTACAATCCATCTTTGAAATAAAAATTGAAATTCCAAGTGGAAGTATGTGAAAAATGGTCTTGAAGTTAGGTAAAAACCTTGCCTAAAATAGGTCAAATTTTCACTAAGTTAAGAATGGTTTGGTACCCTTGTTCCAAAAATTGTAACTTGAGATACAAGCTTCTTTTGGGAAAACTTTGTGCATTAAAGTTTTAGATTATGCAATAGGCTACAACTTTCATGTTTTGACTTTTTCTCGAATCCAAATGAATCTTGGTGAGAAAGTTGGGCAAAGTTGGGAAAAAATTAGGGTTTTTCATAACTTAGAAAAATTCTAAGTTATGAAAAATTCTCATTTCAAACCCTAATTTGCATTTTTTGATTTCTTGGTGAACAAGTTTCATGATTTGGCATGTTTTGATGAAAAATGAATCTTGACTCTTGATTTTGACCAAAAAGTCAAAGTTTGACTTTTCAGTATACAGTCAAAATTGATCAATTGACTGGGAAATTCAACTGTCAATCTTGTGTATTTGGGATCTTTTGAACTTGTTGAGCATGTCAAGACAATTCCATGGGGTCCTTGAGTCCATATGTGAGCTTGGTTTGCCATTGTCTAGGTCAAACAGTCAAAAATTGCCTTTGTACAGTCAAAACCCTAAAAATGACCATTTTGCCCTTTTGGTGATCTGATCAAATTTCTTATGGAATTGTGATCCAAACTTGATCAAATGGCCCATGTGAGTTCATAATGTTGATGTGGGTCAATTTTTATGACATTTGACTGTTAATTGGCCACAGTTGACTTTTTCCCCAATACAGCTGATTTCTAGGTCAACTTGCCCAATTGACTGGGCAAAACTTGGAATCAAGGCTTGAAACTTGATGTGGATAAACTTGGGAGTCCAATATGAAGCATGAAAGTCATCTTAGGCATTTTAGGTCAGAACATCTTTGTGCAAACACAAACCCTAATTTGGGTCAACAGTGCAAGGAGAAGTCTTGAGCAGATGAAACCCTAACTAGATCTTGATCTCCAAGGGCTTTGTGATGAGAAATCAATGAGAAATGGGAGGGAAAATTTTGGGGTACAACAATTGCCCCTGTTCAATCTTCTTGAATCCGAAGAGTTAGATTGGCAAGTTTGCCTTTCGTGACTCGAGGGTAAAAGGAGATTGGACACTAGAGTGCCCTTAAATTTGCACTCGTCAAAGCAAGGGATGCGAGAATGCGCTTAGAGATGCCATTTGGAGATGGGCTTAACGATGCCATCGGGAGGAATGACAAAAACTTGTCGGGGATGGGCTTAAAGATGCCATCTGGAATGAGTATCAACAAGGTGTCCATGCTTGGGACCATCTCTGAACTGGGGGTCTGAATAAGCAATAGATTGACATCTGTATCTGGAGGCATCCGTAAACTGTTTTCAAAGGTTGAGAAGAGTCTGAACAAGCGATAGATTAACATCCGTTGTGGGGAAGAATCCATAAACTGTTTTCAGAAGTCTTGGAGTTGAATAAGCTATAGAGCAGCATCCGTTGTTGGGAAGCGTCCGTAAACTGTCTTCAAAAGTCGCATCTGAACAAGCGATAGATTAACATCCGTTGTTGGGAAGAATCCATAAACTGTTTTCAGAAGTCTTGAGAAGAAACTGAACAAGTGATAGGTTAACATCCGTTACTTGGAGAACTCGTGAACTGTTTTCAGAGATCTTGGAGTTGAATAAGCAATAGAGCAGCATCCGTTGTTGGGAAGCGTCCGTAAACTGTTTTCAAAAGTCGCATCTGAACTAGTGGTAGATTGACATCCGTTGTTGGGAAGAATCCATAAACTGTTTTCAGAAGTCTTGAGAAGAAACTGAACAAGCGATAGGTTAACATCCGTTACTTGGGGAACCCGTGAACTGTTTTCAGAAATCTTGAATTTGGAGGAAGAACCAGTGTAGGGTTCCCTGATGATGAGCTTGTGTGAAACTGCATCTTGATAAATCTGGAATAAGCATTAGAATGTTGCCGTGTCTGGGTCACACCCGCACTAATCCTGGAGAGAAATATCGGAAGATAATGATTTTAGTCTTTCGACTGATCTTACCTGAAAGGTAAAGAGTTAGTTATATGCAATGTCATGATGCATGATACAATGTACATTATGTGATATGAATGTAAATGAATGCGCATGTAAGCTGGAGAGCTGTCTTGCAAAGGATAGATGAATCCGAGATGGCTGAAGATAACAGTATCTTGACTGCTGCCGGGAAGAATAATTCCTGGTTGTTGCTGGAGAATAAAGAGCTTGGGTTGCATACCAATCTTCTGGGGAATTCCTGATGACTTCTACTGGGGCGTTCCAATCTAATAGACTCATGCTAGGAATGTAAGACTGAGAATCTTCAGTTTGGTGGGAAGTATCTCTGGCGACTTCACTGGGGAACTCAAGATTTGCCCTCCCAAAACTCTGTGGGGAGAAGGTTCATTAGTCTGGCTCCGCTGGGGATTTGATAATTTGAAGCTTTAGCTCGGCCGGGGATATTGAAACTTAGCTCCGAGGGGAATTGAGTTCCGGAGGATCCTCTGGCTGGGGATAACAAAGAAAAACTCCTCTGGGGATTGTATTGATAAGTTATGTTGGGGAACTCTGATGAACTCCGCTGGGGATAGGAATAAATTTGGCGAGTGCGATCTTCCGTGGAAATAAGCTGAGGATAACCCAGTTATAAGCCCTTGTGAGGAATAACCTTGAATAAAGCTCGGGAGAGACGTCTGTACTCTGCAGGGGATAAGCTTCCATAATCTACTGGGGATAAGCCTCAAGACTTGCTGGGGGATATGGATTCCAAATCTCCTGGGGGTTTCCTTTGAAAGGGTATCAAGATATCCAACTGTATCTTCAACCTATCAGTAATCCTCTTTCTTGATTCATAAGGAAATGATTATGTTCAAATGCATATGCCTATTTAACAAAACATTGGACGTTTCTCAAAATAAAACAAATAGTGCAAGAGAAAAGAAAAGGAAATGACACAAATTTTTGGGAAGAGTATTTGTATTAACTTTCTTTGAGTATATTTGTACAAAGGAGACAATCATCCTAGTAAGAGGATTTTGTAGAGGATTTTGTAGTAAATATTGAAAGATTTATACAAAATAAAGATGGCTATGTGAAATAATTCCATGGGATTCCATTCCGCTATAGCCTTCACAACTCTGAATATCCGTCCATTCAATGCTTCGTCTGCCGATGACTGGATTGATTAGGAGCCTGGAACTGGTTGATGAAGAGATTGTCTTTGAAGTGATCCGACGAGACATAGCCATACGCTTTAATTCCCTAACTTTTGCCTGAATCGCCCTTTCGGGTTTTCGATCCACCGGGAAACCCCTTTTTGCCCAAGCCGCCCTTTCGGGTTTTCAACTTGCCGGGTGTACAGATTTTTTTATTTTTATCCCTAACTTTTGCCTGAACCGCCCTTTCGGGTTTTCGGTTCACCGGGATGCCCATTTTTGCCCAAGCCGCCCTTTCGGGTTTTCGACTTGTCGGGTTATTTTATGCGTAGTATCTTTTGACTATGTCTGCATTCGCAGGGTGCGGCAAATCGTCACCGTCCATGGTGGTCAGAATCATTGCACCACCAGAAAATATGCTCTTGATCACAAATGGTCCTTCATATGTAGGAGTCCATTTGCCCCTGGGCTCACTTTGCGGCAAGATAATCCGCTTGATTACGAGATCCCCGACTTGATACACTTGACGTCTGACTTTCTTATTGAAGGCCTTGATCATCCGTTTTTGATACCTCTGACCATGGCAGATAGCAGCGAGTCGTTTCTCGTCGATCAGATTGAGTTGATCAAGTCGAGTCTGCATCCAATCATCTTCATTCAAACCTGTGTCCTTCATAATCCTTAGAGAAGGAATCTGAACCTCCAAAGGCAGGACAACCTCCATGCCATATACCAAAGAAAATGGGGTTGCCCCGGTTGAAGTACGTGCCGTCGTACGGTATCCATGTAGAGAAAAGGGTAACATCTCATGCCAATCTTTGTAAGTGACTGTCATTTTCTGAATGATCTTCTTAATGTTTTTGTTCGCAGCTTCAACAACACCGTTCATCTTCGGCCGATAGGGAGATGAATTGTGATGATAAATCTTGAACTGTTCGCACAAAGCGGTGATCATCGTGTTATTCAGATTTGTACCGTTGTCTGTGATGATCCTGTCTGGAACACCATACCGGCATATGAGATTTTGCTTGATGAAGCGGGCAACCACATTTTTAGTAACAGAGGCGAAGGAAGCTGCTTCGACCCATTTGGTGAAATAGTCAATGGAAACCAGGATGAAGCGGTGTCCGTTGGAAGCCGTGGGCTTGATCTCTCCAATCATGTCAATGCCCCACATTGCAAAGGGCCACGGAGCAGTCAGAACGTTGAGAGGAATCGGAGGGATGTGAACTTTGTCGGCGTAGACTTGACATTTGTGGCAAGTACGGGAATGTTGATGGCAGTCAGCTTCCATGGTAGACCAGTAATAGCCTGCCCTCAAGATCTTCTTAGCCATTGTATGCCCGCTCAAGTGAGTGCCAAATGTGCCGCTGTGTATCTCAGTCATGATCAACTCTGCTTCAGCTTTGTCTACGCATCGGAGTAACACACAATCATGGCTTCGTTTGTAAAGGATGACGTTGCTCAGGAAGAATTTAGCAGCGAATTTCCTTAAGAACTTCTTGTCATTTACGGAAGCTCCTTCGGGATAATCTCTAGTCTCGAGATACCTTTTGATTTCATGGAACCAAGGTTGTTCCACTACTTCTTCGGTATTAATCTCGTGACAATGCGCAGGTTCATCCAATCGCTCGATGGTGATTTGGGGAGCCTCGTTATCCCATATGAGTTTAAACATGGAGGACATTGTGGCTAGAGCATCTGCTAGCTGATTCTCTTCTCGCGGGAAATGCTCGAAGGTAATTTGCTCGAAATGAGGCAACAATGTCAGGACATGTTCTTTGTATGGGATAAGATTAGGGTGCTTGGTATCCCACTCTCCTTTGATTTGACTGATAACCAAAGCCGAGTCCCCAAATACGATCAAAGATTTGATCCCCAAGTCTACAGCAGCCTTGAGACCAAAGATGCAAGCTTCGTACTCAGCCATGTTGTTTGTGCAGCTGAAGCAAAGTCGGGCCGTGAAAGGTGTGTGACAGCCTTCCGGAGAAATGAGTACTGCGCCAATACCATTTCCAAGTGCATTTGAAGCACCATCAAACTACAGGGTCCATCGAGATCCCTTTTCGGGTCCGTCATACGGCCCGTTACCTTCAATGTTGTCCAAATTCATGATGTCCTCGTCTGGGAAGTCAAATCTCATGGGTTGATAATCTTCGATAGCTTGATGAGCCAGATGGTCAGCTAGTACACTCCCTTTTATAGCTTTTTGAGTGGTGTACTGGATGTCATACTCTGTTAGGATCATTTGCCATCTAGCTATCCTTCCAGATAAAGCAGGCTTTTCGAAGATATACTTGATAGGATCCATTTTGGAAATTAACAAGGTAGTATGAGTCAACATATACTGTCTTAGTCGGCGAGCAGCCCATACCAAAGCGCAGCAAGTTTTCTCGAGCAGTGAGTAGCGAGTCTCACAGTCGGTAAAATTTTTGCTAAGGTAATAAATAGCATGCTCTTTTCGACCAGACTCGTCATGCTGGCCCAAAACACACCCCATTGAGTTATCCAAGACGGTCAAATACATGATCAGTGGTCTTCCTTCGACGGGTGGCATCAGAATAGGAGTTTCTAGAAAATACTCCTTGATCTTATCAAAAGCAGCTTGGCAATCGTCGTTCCATTCGACTACCTGATCTTTCTTCAAGAGTTTGAAAATTGGCTCACAGGTAGAAGTCAGATGAGAGATGAATCTGGCAATATAGCTCAAACGCCCTAAGAATCCTCTAACCTCCTTTTCAGTACGGGGAGCAGGCATCTCTTGTATTGCTTTCACTTTTGCTGGATCGACTTCAATGCCTTTGTTGCTTACAATGAATCCCAGGAGTTTACCAGACCTAACTCCAAAAGTGCACTTACTTGGATTCAGCCTGAGTTTGTATTCTTTCAACCTGGCAAACAGCTTTTCTAGATGTTCAAGGTGCTCTTCCTCTGTTTGTGACCGAGCTATCATATTGTCTACGTAAACTTCGATCTCATGATGTATCATATCATGAAATAAAGCTACCATGGCGCGTTGATAAGTTGCTCCTGCATTCTTCAGCCCGAACGACATCACCTTGTAACAGAAAGTGCCTCATTGTGTGACAAAAGTTGTTTTCTCCATATCCTCGGGGGCCATTTTGATTTGATTGTAGCCCGAGAATCCATCCATGAAGGAAAACACTTTATGCTGAGCTGTATTGTCAATCAAAATGTCAATGTGTGGAAGTGGAAAATCATCTTTGGGGCTGGCCCTATTCAAATCCCGGTAGTCCACACACATCCTGACTTTGCCATCTTTCTTAGGTACTGGCACGATGTTAGCGACCCATTGAGGATAGGACGTAACAGCCAGGAAGCCAGCGTCGAATTGCTTCATTACTTCTGCCTTGATCTTTTCAGACATGTCAGGCCTCATTCGGCGGACTTTTTGCTTGATCGGTGGACAATCCTCTCTTGTGGGGAGACGGTGAACCACGATGTCTGTGTCTAAACCCGGCATGTCTTCATAAGACCAAGCAAAGATTTCAACATACTCATTTAACAACTGTATCAGGCGTTCCTTGACACTTGGTTCCAGATTGGCACCCACTTGCACCTCCTTCCGGTCTTCCTCGGTCCCTAAGTTGACAGTTTCCAATGAGTCTTCATGCGGTAAGATGGCCCTTTCCTCTTGTTGTAGAAGTCTGGCTAGTTCCCCTGGTACTTCACAACCTTCGTCATCTTCATACTCGGCTTGATTGACCAGACCTTCAGAGTTATTGAAAGATATAGCAGAATAGTCACCCATGGAATCCGGAGTGGATGGGTACCTGCATTTGTGAGTGTGGGTGTGTGTAAGGGATAGCCATCCTTAAACAAAAAAATGCAAAAGGAAAGAAAATGAACACAAGCAGTTTATCAAATGAAAAACGTCCAATGAATCATTAAACATGGCATATGGATATGAAAGATAATCAAAACCCTTAAAAATGGACCTACATGCCCCGGGCAAGGCATGAGGTGAAAAATATAGTGTACGGATTGTTTGAAAATAAAATATTACAGACCAAATAGGAAATTTTTGACAGATAAATTACTGATGAATAAAAGTGATGGGGACAAACTCTTTTGCCTCCCAGTTGCACAATCCTCCTTTGACAGTTGGATAAATCCACTCTTCGATGTTGCTCTCTTTGTCTTCGTCCTCCAAAGCGTTGATTCCGTAGGGAGAAATTTTGACTGGTGCTCTTTCAATCTTCGCACGACGCATAGCTTTCTGGCCTGCGGTAGTGAACCATAATCCAAATTTGTCGGTTTTATGTGGAATGTCAGGTAACTGCCCCCATGCTGAATTCTTCCCTTCCTCTATTGCGGCCCTTGCATCCTCCAGAGATGCCATCCTGGCCATCTGCCTCGGTGTCTCAGCTGCCAACTTTGCTACTGTTATCTCAGGAAGGACTTCTTCGAAATGCTGAAAAGGCGTCTCAATGAACTCCCCTTCAACCTCCACATATCGGAAAGAGTTCAAGTGGCTAATCATGTACTCCTCTTCGCCATGGACATTAATGATCTTTCCCTTGACAAGATACTTCAACATCTGATGTAAGGAGGAGGTGACTGCCCCAGCACGGTGTATCCAAGGCCTACCCAACAAGCAAGAGTATGACGGGCGGATGTCCATCACATAGAAAGTAGACTTAAACACCTCAGTGGCTATCTTGATGGGAATTTCAACCTCCCCATGGACCATTCTCTTCGAACCATCGAAAGCTCTGACAACAATATCACTCGGCTTCAATTCCAACCCTTCACAATCTAGTCGGTCCAAGGCCTTCTTAGGCAATACATTCAGCGATGAACCAGTGTCAACCAAGACATGTGCGAGAGTGGTTCCTCGACACTCGACTGAAATGTGCAAGGCATCATTGTGGTTTCTACCTTTAGGAGTTAGGTCGGCATCAGAGAAACCTAATCCATTGTCCGCAGTCAGGCTAGCCACGCAATTTTGAAATTGATCTGCAGAGGTTTCCTGCGGCACATGGGTTGCCTTCAGGAATTTTATCAGGGCTTTAGCGTGCGCTTCTGAGTAAAGTAGTAGTGCCAGCATGGAGATCTTTGAGGGGGTTTGCCCCAGCTGTTCTACCACATCGTAATCACTCCTTTTGATTATCCTCAAGGTCTCATCCATTTCCTTCTTGGAGGTTTCCGGGATGACCAAGGGTTGAGCCCTTGTCTTGACGAGCTCATCTTGGATTCCCTTACCTTTGTCAGCAGTGGTAGGAGGGACAGTACTGGGAACAACAACATCTTCAATCAAAGGGGTTCTAGCAGAGAGTTTTGTTGGTGCATGGATGACCTTGTCGGCAGATGAGGGTCCAAAGATTGCTCTTGGAGGGGCAATCTCTGGAGAAAATATTCTCCCGCTCCGGGTGATTTTGCTCGTGCCTGCAATGTTTCCAATGCTGGCTTCTTCATCATCCGAACTTTCTTCAGTTATTTCGATTTGTTTAATACCATGGTAGTAGACGTCACCGCCATAGTTCCATGGTATTGACTTCTCAGAAACATAGGGGACAGGCCCTGGCATTGTTATCTTTAAAGGAACAGATTTCGTAGCTGGTGTAATCTTAACAGGCTTTTTGACGGCCTTGGAAAGATTGGCGTGAATGGTTATGATTGAGACATCTTCAGTATGAGTTGGAGTAGCAAAAACTTTTTAAAACAAAATTTGTCGACTGTCCATTAGGCCTTGGATGCCTTTCTTCAGTAACGGACAATCGAACAGCAGAGAGTAACAACAATAGCAGTCTTCTTTACATCCCGGGAAGATCCCGGCCCTTAACAGATTCAACTTGATGGTTAACAATGGGGTTATCAGATCATTGACATCAGCAACATACAAATCTTCTTCAATGGCATTGACATTTCGGTCGTGCTTCGGCATAGGAGCAGATATCACATTAGGCTTCTCCGGAGCGTCGAACTCTACTTCCTTCGCCTCTATCAGGTCCTGGATTTTATGCTTGAGGGCCCAACAATCATTGGTGTCGTGCCCGACACTGTCAGAATGGTAGGCGCATTTAGCATTAGGATGATAATGCAAAGAGGACGTATTCACATTCTTTGGTGCCTCCTTGATGGTGGCGAGATTCAACTTTAACAGATGGGGAAGCACTTGCGTTGGAGTCATATTAATACGGGTGAACTGCCGTTGTGGCCGTTCCGCTCGTTGTTGATTTGGTCTGGACTGGTTATAGCGAGGCTTCTCACTTGAAGAGTTTTGAATCATTACGGCCCCCACGGTCGGTCGACGCTCAGTCTTCCCTGCTCTTTTCTGAGAATATACCACAGCTGTTTCCTTCTTAAAAGGCTTCTTCTCAACACTTGCAGCAACACCCTTCTGAATCTTTCCTGACTTGATGCAAGCTTCTATTCTTTCGCCTGTTAAGATCAAATCGGTAAACCCCGCGGAAGAGTTACCAATTAGATGATTGAAAAATGGCCCAGATAGGGTCCCTAGAAACATATCAACAAGTTCACGGTCGGTTAAAGGAGGCTGCACCCTGCCAGCCAAATCCCTCCATTTTTGTGCATATTCTTTGAATCCCTCGTCTGTTCCTAGTGACATACCCTGAAGTTGGGTACGAGTAGGAGCAAGGTCAGAATTATACTGGTATTGTTTTTAGAAGGCGGTGGCCAAGTCTTCCCAATTTCGGACGCTGGTTCCCTCTAGCTGATAAAAACCACTCCAGTTGAGCCCCAGAAAGGCTGTCTTGGAAGAAATGAATCCAAAGGTTTTTATCTGCCGTATAGGGTTGAATCTTTCTCACGTAGGACCTGAGATGAATTTTTGGACAGGACAGCCCATCATACCTCACAAAAACTGGCACTTTGAACTTTGGGGGAATCACAATCCCGGCAACCAAACCCAAGTCTTCAAAATCCAAACCCGGTACTCTCTGTAGCTCCATGGCGGCCAACCTGTCCTCTAAACCCTTGTATTTATCATCAGCTGGAGGGTATTGTTGGTCAGAATAATCATCATCCTCTTCGACCTCCTCTTCTTCCACATCGGACTCGGAAGGTACTGCAGCCCCACCTCCTTTGCTGGTTCCTTCATCAGAAGTAGGAGGAAATTCAAGCACTCTCCGAGCTTCTCCGTCAAATCTTCTCCCTAAAGTAGCCACCCCGAGTCTCTTTTTCTTCTTTTTTACTGGGTCTTTATTCCCCAGCAAGGTCTTGAGATCCTCCTGACCTTTAGCCAAGGTTGTCAGGAGTTGCTGAAACTGTGCATTCTGAGCTTGTAGGTCTTTGACTGTTTGCTCGAGATCCATCCTACTGAAATAAACAACAGACAGATAAGGAAACCTGGAGTGAGACCTGCTTATGCACATGATGAATGATATGCTTATGTATGCAATGCATTCAAGGATTTAGAACATTCAAAATTGTTGTAAAAAAAAGGAACGCACGTCATATTAATAAGAAGAAATTTGTTAGTACATCAATGCCCATGGGCCAAATATTACAAAAACAACTTCTCAAGGTAAAAAGACATTGCGCATCCTTTTTGGTGCGATGTAGGTGTTGAGGGCCTCTTGCTCATGGAGTCGGCGGGTAAGCTCTAGAACCTTCTTCTCACTGGCATAGAAGATAGCTTCAAAAGTATTCCGTTCCTCCTTGAGCTGAATCCAACTTTTCTGCATTTCCTCCCACGATGTAGGCATGTCTGGATGTAGGATGGTGTAGGGAACCTCTCCTTCCTTAACAGGCTCTTTAATCACAGGGAGAACATGAGGATAAGGCATCATCAGACTTTGGGCTCGGGCTCGTACCCACTTGAGATAAGGCTCAAGAGGGATGGAGTTCTTGTGTCCCAGAGTCTTGCTATCAACCTTGTTGGGTCTTCCCCAAGCTCTGATGAATCTTTGGCGAAGTCCTTGCGCATCGTTGTCGAAGTCAAAAACTAGGTCAGGAATCAACATGTCATGAGGGCCATCCCTCCGTGCATATCCAAATTTCCTCAAAGCTAGGCAAGGGTTGTAGGTGATACCTCCTCTGATTCCAAGTAAAGGAACATTAGGAAATTCTCCGTAACGATCGACGATGATGACATTTTCTCTGGACCGAGAACACCAATGTACATCAGAGTGAGTAAGAGTCATCAACCGTTGGGACCACCTTGAGCCTTGGTCATTCTTCAAGACAGATTGTGGAAGGTGCGAAATAAACCACCTTGCAAGGAGAGGAGTACAGCACATGAGAACACCCCTCTTTCTCATTGTTCGTGTGTAAAATGAGTGAAGAATGTCCCCAAGCAATGTTGGTATTGGATTTCTGGACAAGAAGATTTTGACGGCGTTGACATCTACCAATTGGTCAGGATTTGGGAACATGACCAACCCATAGATAAGGAGTGCCACAATTTCCTCAAAGGCTTGAAGGTCCAATGAATTCCAATAGTCTTGTGCCTTCTCAAACAAGAATTTGGCTAAGAATCCTTTGACGCCGCTTCTGGTTTCCCAATGCCCCTTGATGTCGGATGGTTGTAGATGTAATGCTCGAGCAACATCTTCCGGCTTTGATTCCTTTTCCGTACCGTTGAAGGGTAGTTGATTAAGGATAGGAATTCTCAGGAGTTGAGAAAACTCCTCCAAAGTGGGTACCAACTGGTAATCAGGGAAAGTGAAACAGTGGTGAAGAGGGTCAAAGAACTGGAATAGCACTTGCATCATGTCTTCTTCAATGTTGGTGTTGACTAAGCTGAGCAGTCTACCATGTCTTTCACTGAAGGATGAGTTTTCCGGAATTCTTGAGGTGAGCTCCTTGAGTTGAGGAGAGATTCTCACAAGGTTGACTTGGATGGTCTTTCTGCGAGGAATTTCCATGACCTACAAAACAAGAACAAAGATGAAGATCCAAACCCTTGAAATGGTTAATGATTGCAAATGATGCTTTATGATGTTTATGATGTATGCACAAAACATATGTACAAGCAATTCACACCAAAACCTAGTTTCAGGCTTGCATGGGGTCTCATAGGTAAGTACCCTCTTGAGTGTAGTTGGCTTAAAAACCTGTCCTATAAATAGTAACCGGGTTCTAAGGATCTCAATATCATTGGATTGTTTTCAATGTTCATTGTTTTGGTTTAGCCACTTAACTAGCGACCAAAATATTCCAAGAAAACAACCCTTAATGAGTGTAGTATCGAGTATCAACCAACTTCGGACTGCACCAAAGCCGGTCATCTCACTACCCCTAATAAAAGGCCAAGATGGTCAAGTAAGGTTCTAGGTCATTAGTGCTTAGTGACATCACTCAGCAGCCCCGTACTCTCCTTGATTGAACTCAAGGGTTACCAGTACTCACAAATATGTCGCACTAATATAGCTATTGCTTCAATCGTGTCGGTATACCCCGCACAGTTTCCACAACGTATTGCTATCTATGAATGTTTCCCAAAATCCGGGTGTAGGATTGCAAACCCAAACAAGAGAGCCAAAGTATAAAGCAAACAAGACAAACAATTAATCATGAAAGAGGGTGATCTAAGCCCTAAGGTTACTCCACTTTTAAAATTCTCCCCAGCAGAGTCGCCAGTTCTGTGATACGGTGGGAGAACTGACTATGGTTTTGCGTTTGTTTTCGCAAATGTTTCGGTTGAGCAAGAGTCGCCACCGACTTTTTATTTTATCCTAAGGAAAGGTTTAAAAAGCACAGCAAAAACCTTTGAGATTTTTCTTGGGTTCGGGGAGTAGATTATAGAAAGGGAAGGTATTAGCACCCTTTCTATCCATGGTTATCCATGGGCTCTTAGGTACTTGCTTAGATCAACTTGCCTTGGTTTTCAATTGTTTGAAATGGTGCTTTGTGTGTGTTTTGAAAATGTTTTGAAAAAAGATGCCTTGTCTAGGCTACCCTTGTAACAATTCTTTACTCGAATGTTTTACAAAAGGTGTTTGTCTTTTTGAAAAGATGTTTCAAGGTTTTTTTTGGAAATTTGTTTTGAAAGTGTTTGTGAAGTGTGGTTTGAAAATAGGCAAGTGTTTTCTTTTGCAAGTGGACAAGTACTTAAGAACTATCTACCCTAAAGTTCTCAAAGATTTATTCTATGTTTTAACCCTTTTGACAATTTTGTTCCACCATTGTATTTGGTGGACAATCTTGTATTAGGAGGTGAAAGGGACGGGCGCGGGTCATCGTTTAGACAATAATTGCAATGGTGCTAAGTATCTTTTGGCAATTTTCCTTTAAGGGACTTGATCATTTTAGGTAACTTTTCGGAAGCGTCATCGAGGGACTATGATCATTTGATTTGTATTTGTTTTGCCCAAAGAGACCTAACATGCAATATGGCCTATTTATTAAAGGCAACAAGTGGAATACCCTAGGGGTGCAAGTGTGATATGTGTTGTCCATTTTCATGCTTGTTTATCTTGAAATTAGGTCAAACTATTTTTGTCGTTTTCATTTGCATCCAAACCCTAATTCTAACATGGTATATTTAGAAAACAATAAAGTGCGAAAAATAAATTTACTAAGCTATTACAACATAATATGGGAAGGGGGGGTACAAATGTTCAAATGGGGGGATATTTAGACAAAGAATTTAAATCTAACTATTACATCAATTTGGGGTATTTACAAGATAATTAATTTGCACAAATTAAATAGAAATAAAATAAATATGCAAGATGCAAAAAGGGTTTTCATATGTATGGAAAAAGATATTTTTTATGTCAAATAAAAAAATGAATAAAATAAAAAAAAGTAATATTTTTGGAGTTTTTGTGTTTTAAAGGGTAAAACCCTAATTTATTAGGTAAAGGATACTATTTGTTTAATATGTACCATAATTAATAATTATATACAAAAATAAAATAAAAATGAAGTATATTTATAAAAGAGTATTTTTTATGTCAAATATTAATAGAATAAAAATGTATATATTTTTGTGTTTTAACCTAAATATACTAATATATATATATATATATATATATATATATATATATATATATATATATATATATATATATATATATATATATATATATATATATATATATATATATATATATATATATATATATATATATATATATATATATATATATATATATATATATATATATATATATATATATATATATATATATATATATATATATATATATATATATATATATATATATATATATATATATATATATATATATATATATATATATATATATATATATATATATATATCTTTATTATTTACTAAATATATATTATATATACAAGAATAATAATATTTAATATTTATAAAAAAAAGGTATATTTTATATAAAATATTTTAAGAAGATAAAACAAAATAAAAATGAAAATAAAATGGTGTTTACATTATTTTTGGTATTTTTAAATAAAAGTAAGTTTATGTATTTATTTATGTACAAACAACTAATCTAAACAAATAAATGCCTATAAATTCAAAAATGGTGTAAAAAATTATTTTTATATTTTTAATATCATGAGGAAAAATAAATAAACCAGAATGAAAAAAGAAAAGTCAAAAAATCAATAAAACAAACAAAATGGGCTCAGGGGGTGTAAAACCAAAAACATGGTGTGAAAAGAAATATCAAAGCAGGCCCAGCCCATGTGGCTTCTTCTTCAACCTCTGGACAGAAAAATGTTCAAAAACGCGCGCCTGAACATCAATTCAAACATCTGGATTCCTTGATCTTTTGCACAAACTTACAACATAAGAAATGTTAAGCATTGAATCACGGTTCTAAATATGTAAAGAACTCATCCTAACTCTCAGAAATGAGAGAGAATTTCATCATTCCCAAATCCTAACCTAAGTTTTTATCAACATTCAGACCTTAAATTCTCATAGCTCAGGCAAAATAAATGAAAAGTAAAAGTATGTACAGATTCAGGGGCATGAGTAGAACACTTCTTATTCACAAACTTAGAGCTAATGATGCCTACACTAAGAGTTAGAAGTTCAAGAAGATACCTGTTCAGTTGAAGTTGTATCTGACAATGGGGGAGCTTTCAGGGCAAGATGATGATCTGTACAGCTTGCCTGAAGTGTAGTGATGCTATACCAATGCTTACTCTGCTCTGAAACACCTTGAATCGAGCTATGGACCTTCAACTGCAAAACAAGAAAGTGAAAATGGTGGAACTGATTAGAGGAGTTACAAGTCGTGTTTTATGTTTGGATTAGCTTCAAGTGATGCTA
Source organism: Vicia faba (assembly GCA_948472305.1). Lineage (NCBI taxonomy): Eukaryota > Viridiplantae > Streptophyta > Magnoliopsida > Fabales > Fabaceae > Vicia > Vicia faba. Next base: position 69,165,289 of record OX451736.1, on the reverse strand, counting down.
GGGAATGTGTTTGATGAGCTTTTAGCAAGAATGCATGAAAGGGATGAGAGTTGGCACTCAAACTGCAGTAAGAGCTCTGTTTGGGCAGTTTGAGGGTGGTTCTGTGTTCTAGGGGGCAATGGAGGTGTTGGAGTCGTGTGCTAGCTCAGTTAGGATGTCTTGAATGTGTACAAAATATTTTCTTAAGGGTTCTATTGCTGAGATCAAAGTTGTGTCTAGTTATGCCATATTTCTTACACTTTAAGCAACCAAAAGCCAAGTTGGTGTTTAGACAGGTAGAGGCCCCCATAACATGCTGCAAACCTTGGCATTGATCAGTGTGATTAGTCCCTAAACTTGTGCCAAGGGGATTTGATATGTACTTCTTGGATTTTCATCTTGACATAAAGCTTACTTTTGCAAAAATGGTTAAAGTGCTTTATCTATTTTGGGATTAATCCATCATGCAATGCTTGACCACATAGAACATGGTCTTGGCACAAAGAGTTTGCATTAAATTTATGAGTGTTGAATGGTTTAGAGGCATGTAATCAAGTTGCATGCTGATTTGAGAAATTTGCACAAGTTATGAACATGGAAATTGGCCAATTCAAAAGTGAGTTTTTGCCATATTGCAAAATTCGATTCTCTCAAGTCATGAGGTTGTTTGATGAGTTCTTGGACATTTTTGAAAGCTTGGAATGCGTACTACAATCCATCTTTGAAATGAAAATTGAAATTCCAAGTGGAAGTATGTGAAAAATGGTCTTGAAGTTAGGTAAAAACCTTGCCTAAAATAGGTCAAATTTTCATTAAGTTAAGAATGGTTTGGTACCCTTGTTCCAAAACTTGTAACTTGAGATACAAGCTTCTTTTGGGAAAACTTTGTGAATTAAAGTTCTAGATTATGCAATAGGCTACAACTTTCATGTTTTGACTTTTTCTTGAATCCAAATGAATCTTGGTGAGAAAGTGGGGCAAAGTTGGGAAAAAATTAGGGTTTTTCATAACTTAGAAAAATTCTAAGTTATGAAAAATTCTCATTTCAAACCCTAATTTGCATTTTTTGATTTCTTGGTGAACAAGTTTCATGATTTGGCATGTTTTGATGAAAAATGAATCTTGACTCTTGATTTTGACCAAAAAGTCAAAGTTTGACTTTTCAGTATACAGTCAAAATTGATCAATTGACTGGGAAATTCAACTGTCAATCTTGTGTATTTGGGATCTTTTGAACTTGTTGAGCATGTCAAGACAATTCCATGGTGTCCTTGAGTCCATATGTGAGCTTGGTTTGCCATTGGCTAGGTCAAACAGTCAAAAATTGCCTTTGTACAATCAAAACCCTAAAAATGACCATTTTGCCCTTTTGGTGATCTGATCAAATTTCTTATGGAATTGTGATCCAAACTTGATCAAATGGCCCATGTGAGTTCATAATGTTGATGTGGGTCAATTTTTATGAGATTTGACTGTTAATTGGCCACATTTGACTTTTTCCCCAATACAGCTGATTTCTAGGTCAACTTGCCCAATTGACTGGGCAAAACTTGGAATCAAGGCTTGAAACTTGATGTGGATAAAATTGGGAGTCCAATATGAAGCATGAAAGTCATCTTAGCATTTTAGTTCAGAACATCTTTGTGCAAACACAAACCCTAATTTGGGTCAACAATGCAAGGATAAGTCTTGAGCAGATGAAACCCTAACTAGATCTTGATCTCCAAGGGCTTTGTGATGAGAAATCAATGAGAAATGGGAGGGAAACTTTTGGGGTACAACAGGCGGCTTGGGCAAAAATGGGTATCCCGGTGGGCTGAAAACCCGAAAGGGAGGTCCAGGCAAAAGTTAGGGATCAAAGCGTACGACTATGTCCCGGCATCTCGTCACTTGCCTACCAGAAGAAGATTTGTCAATCGGCAGTCATCAAACACCTTCACAGGTACCTTCTTCTCCAACAGAAACTGGGGCAATAATGAGTTGTCTAAATGATCCGGTTGCTCTGTCCACCGAAGTGCCAAGGTAAGTTCAGCTGAAGAATGCGACCAAGATACCTTCACTCCCTGCAGAGCAAACGCGTCTCCCCAGGTTTTATTCAAAGGTTGTTTCTCCACCAGAGCTTATAACTGGGTTATCCTCAGCTAAAAGCCACGGAAAGATCGTCCTCAGCGAAGTCTTCCTATCCCCAGCGGAGCTCATCAAAACTTCCATCATAACATATCAATGGTATCCCCAGCGGAATTATCATCAACCTCAGTGAAGTACCTCTCTTTCCCCCACAGAGTTACCTCCCCGCAGAGTAATCTATTCGCCAAGTTTATTCCCCAACGGAGTCATCTTCTCCTACCGGTATTCTTGCAATCATCATCCCCAACAGAAACGAAGAATCTCACTCTTCAACATCAGCCCAGGATTTGACTTCCCGGCATCCGTCAAGGATCTATTTTCCTAGACGAAGATACATTCATAAACATCACATTGTTATACATCATGATACATGCATATACGCATCATATCATACAATCTCATGTGTTGAAAAATATTATTGCTTGATCCATATCATGCATTGCCTATGACCGACCTTTACCTTTCAGGAAGGATACAGTTAAAAGATCAGCTATGTAGACGAATACAGTCAAAAGAGACCAACCCTGTCAAAGAATACAAATCCAGTTAAATCAATGCCTAAAGATTTCTCTGATACAACTCGTCGTTATAGACACTCGTCGTTATAGACACTCGTCGTTATAGACACTCGTCGTTATAGACACTCGTCATTATAGACACTCGTCGTTATAGACACTCGTCGTTATAGACACTCGTCGTTATAGACACTCGTCGTCATAGACACTCATCGTTATAGACACTCGTCGTCATAGACACTCGTCGTCATAGACACTCGTCGTCATAGACACTCGTCGTCATAGACACTCGTCGTCATAGACACTCGTCGTCATAGACACTCGTTGTCATAGACACTCGTCGTCATAGACACTCGTCGTCATAGACACTCGTCGTTATAGACACCCGTCGTTATAGACACCCGTCGTTATAGACACCCGTCGTTATAGACACCCGTCATTATAGACACCCGTCGTCATAGACACTCGTCGTCATAGACACTCGTCGTCATAGACACTCGTCGTTATAGACACCCGTCGTTATAGACACCCGTCGTCATAGACACTCGTCGTCATAGACACTCGTCATCATAGACACTCATCGTCATAGACACCCGTCGTTATAAACACTCGTTGTTATAGACACCCGTCGTTAAAGACCACCCGTCCATGGAAATAACCTGTCAGTAGAGACAACTCACCAACCTTTCTGAATTCCAGACTCGACTCCTGTATCCTGCAAGGGCACGTCTGAAGAGTCCGAAGATCTGATTCCTGTATCTCGCCAGGGTGTATCTATTGACGACTACATTACCATACTCGATTCCTGTATCCTGCCAGGGCACGTCTGAAGAGTTCGAAGATCCGATTCCTGTATCTTGCCAGGGTGTATCTGTTGACGACTAACATTACCAGACTCAATTCCTGTATCTTGCCAGGGCACGTTTGAAGAGTCCGAAGATCCGATTCCTGTATCTCGCCAGGGTGTATTTGTTGACGACTACATTCCAAGACTCGATTCCTGTATCCTGCCAGGGCATGTCTGAAGAGTTCGAAGATCCGATTCCTATATCCAGCCAGGGCACATCTACATAAAGAGTTTGAAGGTCAATTCCTGTACCAAGCCAGGTAATCATTTTCTTTTATCAGGTACGCAAGTTCTCGCTAAGGAATCTCTTATGCGATCGACACCTAGATGGCATCTGTAAGCCCATCCATATAGCAATAGTCTCTAGATGGCATCTATAAGCCCATCCTCCTATCCATCATCTCTCAACATGGCATCTGTAAGCTCATTCCCTACATCATACTGCTAACACACTCTATGTGAGCGCAAATTTCTGGGCACTTTAGTGTTTAATCATCTTCCACCTTCGGATCACGAAAGGCACGCAAGCCAATCTACATCCTCAGGTTTAAGAAGATTGAACAGGGGCAACTGTTGTACCCCAAAATTTGCCCTCCCATATTTCTCAAAATATTTCAAGAAAAATTCACAAGTCCAACCCGGCGCGTCATATTCAGGTATTCTTTCGCCAAGATATCTCTGATAACATATTCTCAAATTCAGGTTCGGCTCAAGAGTCAATTCTTTAAAGAAGGTATCCGAATGTGCGAGTTTTCTTGAAGAAATATGGTGAAAAAGTGTGCTGAAAGTGCAGTTTTTACGCGCTAAACAATTCATAACTTGAAGATCGTGACTCATTTTGAACCCGTTCCGGTGGCCAAAATTCCGTCTTGACATTATCTACGTTTTCATCTCTCACGGCTGGAATCCAATTTCGATCAGAAGGTCTTCAAAAATGTGGATTTATCAAGTATTTTCATACAGAAAATTTGTGACAGAAGTTTATTTGCGTCATGTTCAGAAAATCATAACTTGATCGATTTTCATCGTATCGAGCTGGTTCCGGCACCAAAATTTCACAAATTGAGTTGACTACATTTTCACAGAAGGTATTGAGTTCAAACGGTATTCAAAAGGCCTTCGTTTTTTGCTCAGAGTGCGTGACATGTCGAAAATCCTGAATGCTGAATACTATTTCATCTGGGCCGAAATTTCGAAAATTCATAACTCGGTCAATTTTTATCGGATTGAGCTCATATTTTTACACAAGGTCCCTGACTCATAGATCTACAACTTTGCTTCAAAAGTCGAGACCGTATTATGCTCCGAACAATACCAGTTTTTTATTGAAGAACGTGTCAGAGTCGACACTGGAGCCCAAAATAAGTTTGTCTGAGCTGAAACTTCAAAAATTCATAACTAATTCACTGTTTATCCGATTGAGCTGATTTTCGGACAGGAGTTAGTTATCGATGTCGGCTACATTTTGTTTTCACATTTAACCTTCAAAAATTGCACTTAAGTCCCTGCGATTTAGCCAGGAAAGTGACGAACTCAAGTGAACATTGGAGGCCCAATTGCACATTCAAAGCCCATTTTCTTTACCCTAATTTCCATTATATAATCACCTTCTTTTCACACAAACCAAGGAGGAGAAAAGAGAGAGAAAAAAACCTGGCCACAACACTGTCGGAATATCAAATTCTTTCAAGAACCCTAAAACCGTGAAATCCTTATTACAAATCCCTCTCTCACTACAAACAAGCCATCACAGTTACAAACCAACACCTCACTACTTCTTCAGTAAGGGTAAGGCTGGCTTGATCTCCATGATCCAAAAGGCATAAAAGCATTCATGTCACTAATTTTCCAGTGAGGGTAAGATTGATTTGATCTCCATGATCAAAAGGGTATAATCATTCATATATGCCATATTGTGCCTAAACATTAAATTTCTTCATATATTGGCTTTATTTGCATTTTATGATTTTATTTAATGTGTTCATGAGATTCAACACTGCAGATTTAGACACGATCCCATGCAGGTTCATTAAGGAACGTTGAGGTCAAAAGCCAAATGGCCAAAAGCCAAAAGCTAAAAGCCAAAAGCCAAATGGCCAAAAGAACAACTTATGCATGACACCAATACATGGCGAGACAGACATCCTGAGAAGATTAAGGAACATTGAGGCCAGAACACAAATGGCCAACAGCCAGAACACAAATGGCCATGAAACCCAATCCAATGGCCAAAGAATGCAGACCGTTCAAAAAACCTCCCCTTGGGCCTGAAACTCCCCTTGGTTTGCATCCTTTTTAATTTTATTTTCGTTTCTTTTCTAATTCTTTTTTTATTTGTTTTAATTGTTTTTTTCACCATAAAATAATTTTCTATAATAAAAACAGAAAAATCAAAAATACAAATATATTTAATTATTATTAATTTCATCACTAACCTTTTTTTTTTGTAAATAAAATCTAACCATTAACTTAGTTAATTTAGGTTTCAATTTTAACATTTTTCTTAATAAATTAAAATATGTAGAAATTAGGTTTTTTTAATATTCTCATCCTTTTTTTTAATAAATAATTTTCTCATCATTATTATTATTAGTTATTAAATACTTTTGTAAATAAACATGTACATTAAATATCTAGTAAAATTAGGTTAAACTTTAATGTTTTCTTAATAATTAAAACAACTTAGAATTAAAGTTTCTTTTAATTTTTATTTTTATTTTCTTTATTTTCATTAAATACAAAAAAACATAAAAACATTTCTTTTCTTAATTAAATAATTAATTATCTTTTAAATTTCATTTAATTTCTCAAAGGGTCCAACGCCCTCGAACGTTCTATTTCTATTCTTTCGCGCATTATTTTCTTTATCAATTATTATGTAATTGCTCAAGCCTTGTAATAGTAACTAGGTTTTACTTTCCGCATTTTTTATTCAAAACGGGTCTTTGTTAATTTGGCGATGTATAGACCCGCGCCTTGTAATAGCGTAGGATTTATCTTTCCGCATTTAAATTTCCGCACTTTTAAATTCTAATTGCATGAAAGAATGTATGGCCTAAATTAAAAACAAGCGTAGATCACCATGATACATGTACAAGATAAAACATAACTGAAAATAACACACAAATTCACACACCACTCTTAGGGTACGACTCACTGTTGCCTTGCCCTCGAAACGTGGTCGTCGAGTATAGGACGTTTTAGTAAGTCCTTATGTCCGTTGATCCATATGCCTCAAAACAAGTTTCCTCGGAAAAGTTGCCTCGAATTAAAAAGGATCAATGGTATAAGGGTAGCTTCTAAGGTGTCCTACTGTTGCTCTGGTGACCACACTATCCCTACAAACGAATTGACCCGAACACCTCCAATGGTGGTGCTACCTACCTCTCAATGGTGGGATGGCACTACCTTAAGGACATTTACACAGCCTAATTCCTTAGGGTAGGTGGATGACTCATAGATACTTGCTCTAAAAAACAAATCAAAACTCTTTTCACACCGACGCTTTCAAAAAAGCTTTCAAAACAATTTTTCAAACACTCTTGAGGACTGATACAAGAGTCGATCTGAAATCTTTAAAACGAAACTTTTTCAAACTCACTCACAATTAAAAAGCAAACACTTTTGAAAACACAATGAGCAAGTATCTAAGAGCCCATGGATAACCATGGATAGAAAGGGTGCTAACACCTTCCCTTTCTATAAATCTACCTCCCGAACCGAGAAACTATCTCATAAGGAATTTTGTTGTGCTTTTGTCCTGTCCATGTTGGAGAAAATAAAAAACGATGGCGACTCTTGCTTACCGCGACATTTCGCGAACCAGCGTTAAACAGTCAGTTCCAGATCCGCCGATCATAGTAGGGCTTGTGGGAAGGAACCTGGATAGTAGGGTTACTTCGAGATGAAAGCCTGGATAGTAGGGCTTGTGGAAAGGAGCCTGGGTAGTAGGGTTACTTCGGGATGAAAGCCTGGATAGTAGGGCTTGCAGGAAGGAACCTGGATAGTAGGGTTACTTCGTCTAATCATGTAGATTAGTTGACCCGTTTGGTTTTGGGAATTGATTTTTCCTTGGCTGCCTGCAGATAGGACATGTATAACTGTGGGAATTGTTGGTGATAACTATCTTTCTTGTAAAGATAACAGGATTAGTTATTTGCGATGCATGAAATATATTGTGAGATGGTGTTCTCAAAATGAACGAGATTATGCCGTATGTGATATGTATGTGCATGTTATGATGTATGAGCATGAGATGTTAGTTGTGACATATTCGAGTCTAGGAAAATAAATCCCTGACTGCTGCTGGAGAAAATAACATTTCTGGCTGTTGTAGGGAATTGTGGTTCTTCTACTCCCGTTGGGGATGGTTAATGGAAGTGATTGTACTTCTGTCAGGGTAGATTCTGTTTGAGAATAACTCTGTGGGGAACAACTTGGAAGGTGAATTTCCATAGATGAAGTAATGGGCTATGTCGGTGATTGAGCTCATGTATCCATAGAAATAAACTCGGCTTGGGGAGTTAGAAATTTATGATGATCCACTCACGATTATGAAATTCGACTAGGGGACATAGGTGTCAGGTTTTTGGACGACCCTGGCTAGAGAGAATACTTCCCGTTTTGAGAGAATTGATATCAATGCTTTGATTACCTCTACTTTGTGGGGAATATAGATGTTTCAAGGTCACATGTACTGATGACAGTGCTCCAAAATTGTCTTTGCCCCGGTACCTGCTGTACAGAGTAATTGTCGGGTTTGACATTTCTTATTTTTGCCCCCTATTTCTGGAGTTATGAGTAATTGTTTTTTGTTTCTTTATGCAAATATTTATGAACAGCAATCATATTCAAATTCATATGTCAAGAATAAATCATTGGACGTTCTTGTAAAAACAAAACAGAAAAAGAAAAACAAGTAGTTTTGTAAAAATGACTTGTATTAATTTTTGAAGTTGGCCTATAACAGGCATTTTGTACAAGGAAGCTGACGCTCTAGTAAGAGAACGCCGCCGTAAAAATGGAAGCTATACAGTATTGTGTACAACGAAAAGAAAACAGCTATGTCCAACAATCCCACTGAGTTTCAAATCTTCTATTGCCACTATGCCTTTAAGCGTCTTCTCACTTTTCCACTTGTCCGAAGCTGATTAAATTGATTGATGCCATTCGAGTTTGATAGTTGATACTGAGGTCAGATCGCAGGGTGATCCAATGGGACATAGTGGTATGCTTTTCATCCCTAACTTTTTCCTGGACCGCCCTTTCAGGTTTTCAGTCCACCGGGATACCCTTTCTTGCCCAAGCCGCCTTTTCAGGTTCTCGACTTGCCGGGTGTACAGATTTTTTCATTTTCATCCCTTATTTTAGCCCGAACCCTTTTGGTTCACCGGGAAGCCCTTATTTTTTCCTAGGCCAATCAACCTAGCGGGTCTTTTATCATGCGTAGTATCTTTTCACTATGTCTGCATTGACAAGGTGAGGAAGGTCGTCACTGTCCATGGTGGTCAGAATCTCCACCCGAGAAAATGTTTTTAACCACAAATGGCCCTTCGTAGGTGGGAGTCCACGTGCCCCTGGGATCACCTTGCGACAGTATGATGCGTTTGATCACTAGATCCCCGACTTGATATTCTTGGTGTCTGACTTTCTTGTTAAAAGCCTTGATCATTCACTTTTGATACGTTTGACCATGGCAGATAGCAGTAAGTCTCTTTTCATCTATTAGATTTAACTAATCAAGTCGGGTTCGGATCCAGTCGTCTTCGTTCAAACCCGCATCCTTCATAATCCTGAGAGAAGGTATCTGGACCTCAATGGGTAGGACTGCCTCACTGCCATATACCAGGGAGTAAGGTGTTGCCCCTGTTGACGTCCGTGCTGAGGTACGGTACCCATGAAGAGCGAATGGTAGCATCTCATGCCAGTCTTTGTATGTCATCGTCATCTTCTATACAATCTACTTGATGTTCTTGTTAGCCGCTTCAACAACACAATTCATCTTCGGCCGGTAGGGAGAAGAGTTGTGATGTTGTATCTTGAATTGTTTACAGAGCTCGGTGATCATTGTGTTATTGAGATTTGTACCATTGTCGTGATAATTCTCTCTGGCACACCGTATCGACAGATCAGATTATGTCGGATAAACCGTGCCACGACGTTCTTGGTTACTGTAGCAAAGGAAGTTGCCTCAACCCACTTCATGAAGTAATCAATGGCTACCAGGATGAAGCGATTTCCATTAGAAGCGGTGGGCCTGATTTCTCCGATCATGTCAATGCCCCACATTGCAAAAGGCCATGGAGCTATCAAGACATTCAAAGGAACCGGAGGCACATGCACCTTATCAGCATAAATTTGGCACTTATGACAGGTTTGGGAGTGCTGATAACAATCTGCTTCCATAGTGGACCAATAGTATCCTTCCCGTAGGATCCTCTTAGCCATGGTATGTCCACTGGAATGGGTTCCGAAGGTACCTTCATGTAGGTCTGTCATAATCCTCTCTGCTTTGCTCTTGTCTACACACCGCGGTAAGGTAGAGTCATAATTACGCTTGTAGAGGATTCCGTTACTGAGGAAGAATTTCGCATCAAACTTTCTCAGAAACTTCTTATCGTTGACAGATGCCCCTTCGGGATACTCTTGAGACTCGAGATACCTTTTTACTTCGTGAAACCAGGGTTTGTCTGCTACCTCTTTTGTATCAATCTTGCAGCAGTGTGCTGGTTCATCCAACCTTTTAATGGTGATTCGGGGAGCTTCATTATCCCATTTAACTTTGAACATAGAAGACATGGTAGCTAGCGCGTCCTCTAACTGATTCTCCTCTCATGGGAAATGTTCAAAAGTTACCTCCTCAAAGTGTGGGAGCAATGTTAGTATGTGCTCTTTGTATGGGATGAGATTTGGATGCTTCGTATCCCATTCACCTTTGATCTAGCTTATCACCAAGGTTGAATCCCCGAAGACATTTAGGAACTTTATCCTGAGGTCAATAGCAGCTTTGAGACCCATGATGTAGGCTTCATACTCCGCCATGTTGTTAGTGCAGTTGAAACACAATCGGGCAGTGAAAGGAGTATGATAGTCCTCAGGGGATATGATTACAGCGCCGATGCCTTTACCAAGTGCGTTCGAGGCTCCATCAAAGACCATAGTCCATCGGGATCCTTCTTCAGGTCCTTCATCTGATTTGGGTTCTTCGTAGTCAGTCACCAGCATAATGTTCTCGTTCGGGAACTCAAAATTCATGGACTGGTAGTCATCCATGGCCTGATGAGACAAATGATCAACCAATACACTCCCATTGACTGCTTTCTGGATTGTATATTGTATATCGTACTCAGATCATCTGCCATCTTGCTATTCTTCTGGAGAGAGCAGGTTTCTCAAAGATGTATTTGATTGGATCCATCTTGGATATCAACAAAGTAGTGTGGGTCAGTATATACTGTATTAGTCGGCGAGCAGCCCATGCCTAAGCACAACAAGTTTTCTCGAGCAGCGAGTATCTTATCTCACAGTCGGTAAACTTTTTGGTAAGGTAGTAAATTGCATGGTCTTTTCGACCAGACTCGTCATGCTGCCCCAACACACACCCCATTGAATTGTCTAGTACTGTTAAATACAAGATCAAAGGTCTTCCTTCAACCGGAGGCATCAGAATTGGCGGTTCTTGAAGGTATTCCTTGATTCTTTCAAAAGCAGTTTGGCATTCGTCATTCCACTTTACCACTTGATATTTCTTCAGATGCTTGAAGATGGGCTCACAAGTAGCAGTCAGATGTGAAATGAACCTGGCGATATAATTCAAGCGTCCCAAGAAACCTCTAACTTCCTTCTTTGTACGGGGAGATGGCATTTCTTGTATGGCCTTTACCTTTGCAGGATCTACTTGGATGCCTTTGTTGCTGACAATGAAACCCAGAAGCTTACCAGACCTTACCCCGAAGGTGCACTTGTTCGGATTCAACCTCAGTTTGTATATCTTCAACCTATTGAACAACTTTTGTAGATGATCAAGGTGCTCTTCCTCAGTTTGAGACCTGGCTATCATGTCATCCACATAAACTTCGATCTCATGATGAATCATATCGTGGAACAAAGCAACCATGGCACGCTGATAAGTTGCCCCAGCATTCTTCAACCCGAAAGGCATCACTTTGTAACAGAAGGTGCCCCACTGTGTGACTAAGGTTGTTTTCTCCATGTCTTCAGGAGCCATCTTGATCTTGTTGTAGCCAGAGAAACCATCCATGAAGGAGAAGATTTTATGTTGTGCGGTGTTGTCAACCAGCACATCAATATGGGGAAGCGGGAAGTCATCCTTGGGGCTTGCTCTATTCAGGTCTCTGTAATCCATGCACATCTGTACCTTACCTTCCTTCTTAGTTACTGGAACGACGTTAAAAACTCACTGCGGATAGGAGGTGACAGCTAAAAACCCTACGTCGAACTGCTTCATGACTTCTGCCTTAATCTTCTATGACATTTCAGGGTGCATATGGCGGACATTCTATTTAACCGAAGGACAATCCTCTTTAGTTGGCAGACGATGCACCACGATATCAGTGTCTAAACCAGGCATGTCTTCATACGACCAGGCGAAGATTTCAATGTAGTCGTGCAACATTTGTATCAGTCGTTGTTTGATCTTAGTCTCCAAATTTGCGCCGATCTTGACTTCTTTTATGTTTATCTCTGTGCCCAAGTTTATTGTCTCAACTGGCTCTTCATAAGGCTGTATAGCCCTCTCTTCCTGTTGTAACAGTCTAGCAAGTTCTCCAGGCACCTCACAATCATCCTCACCTTCGTCCTCAGCTTGGTTGATCGTATTTTCGAAGTCATAACTGGCAATAGCAGGATTGTTATCAATGGGATCCAGAGCGGATGTGGATCTGCAGTTTGATACGTGAGTGTGTGTAAGTGGGTAGCTGTATTGATAAAGTAAAGGCAGAAAAGAAAAACAGAGAGCATAAAATTTGTATGCAAAGAACGTCCAATGCTTCATTGATGATATATGAGATGACATATAATAACCCTCACAGATAGAACCATCGTGTCTCGGGTAAAACACAAGGCCTTAAAGTTTAAATTGTCCATTACAAACTTAAAAAACAAGTAAGACAATTACTGCAGAATAAAAGAAACTGGTATAAAATCTCTGGTCGTCCAATTACTCGGTCCACTGTTGGTAGTCGGGTAAATCCAGCTCTCAATATCAAAGTCTTCTTCACTGTCTTCAATAACGTTGACCTCTCGATTTCTGATGCGTATGGGAGATCTTCCAACTCGAGCGTGTCAAACAGCCCTCTGAGCCCCTGAAGTAAAGCCCAAACCAAACTTGTCAGTTTTGTGAATAAACTCAGGAAGCTGTCCCCAATTGGTACTCCTACCTTCTTCAACTACTTCTCTAGCGTCCTTGAGAGAAGCCATCTTCAGAGGAGGTTTGCTGGTAGTAGTTTCAGTTGATGCCAAGATCGGAGGGACCTCTTCGAAGTACTGACATGAGTTTCTATGAATTCCTCGTCCATCTCTATATAGCCGAATGAACTGAGGTGGCTCACCGTGTACTCTTCTTCACCCCACACCGTGACAATCTTTCCTTTCACCGGTTACTTCAGAATTTGGTGAAGTGTGGAAGTGACTGCCCCAGCCTCGTGGATCCAAGGACGACCCGGCAAACAAGAATACGATGGCCTGATATCCATCACATAGAAGGTGGACTCGAAAGTCTGAGATCCTACCTTGACAGGGATGTACACCTGCTAGTGCACCATTATCTTGGATCCGTCAAAAGCCCTTACCACAATGTTAATAGGCTTTAGAGTCAAACCCTTGCAATCCAACCGGTCCAACGCCTTCTTCGGCAGAACCTTCAGTGAAGACCCAGTATCTACCAGCACACGAGCCATAGTGGTGCCCCTGCATTCAATCGAGACATGTAGAGCATCATTATGCTTCCTTCCTTTCGGTGTCAAGTCTGCATCTGAAAAACCCAGCCCATTGTCAGCAGTCAGACTAGCCATGTAATCTTTAAATTGATCGGCTGAAGTCTCTTGCGGCACATGCACAATTTTGAGGAATGCAATTAAAGCCTTTGCATGGGCCTCGGAGCATAACAGCAGGGATAACATGGATATCTTTGAGGGGGTCTGCCCCAGCTACTCGACCATATTGTAGTCAATTTTTTTAATTATTTTCAATATTTCCTCTATATCTTGCTTAGAGGCTTCCACAACAATTTTTCTAGGTGCCTCCATCCTGGCAGGCTCACCTACAGCTTCTTTTCCTCGAGTCCCAGATGACTTATCGGCAGGGGTAACAGCTGAACACCTGACGTTGAACAACTGACTTCAGCAAATGGAAACCAGATGGCAGAAATGAACACATGGGGAAAACTTCATCACAACCCGGAAATAAACCAGCCAACAACAAATTCTTCTTAACAGTCATAAGAGGAGTAGAAACTTCATCAACTGAGGTCACGAACAGATCAGTATTAATGGCGTTAACTCCATGGTTGTGCTTAGGCATGGGAGCAGTTATGACATTGGGATTCTCTAGAGCGTCGAACTCAATCTCCTTGGCTTCAATTAAATCTTGTATTTTATTTCTTAGGGCCCAGCAATCATTTGTGTCATGACCAGGACTCTCAGAATGATAGGCGCACCGGGCGTTCGGATTGTATCGAGGAGAGGAGGTATTTGGATTTTTGGGAGCCTCTTTTAAAGTTTCCAAGTTAGATCTCAGCAGATGGGGTAGAACCTCTGTCAATGTCATGTTAATCCGAGTGAACTGCCTTTGTGGTCTTTCTACCCTTTGTTGATTGTTTTATTGTGGGTCAGTCGCAGGCCTCAGTATTATTACAGCACTTACCGTTGGACGGTATCCCGCTCGGCTCTGATCTCTTAGGCTATAAATGGCACTGGCCTCCTTCTTACCAATGAAGGGTTTCTTTTCTAAACTTGACGAGGTATCTTTCTGTATTTTACCACTCTAAATCCCAGCTTCTACCCTTTCTCCAGTTAATATCAATTCAGTAAAACCAGCCGATGAGCTACCAATCAAATGGTTGAAGAATGGACCAGACAGCGTCCCAAGAAACATGTCAACCAACTCCCTGTCAGATAAAGGGGGTTGAACTCTCCCAGCCAAGTCTCTCAACTTCTGCGTGTAGTCTTTAAAGCCTTCACCTGCACCCATGGACATGCTCTGGAGTTGAGTACGAGTAGGGGCCAAGTCGACATTGTATTGATACTGCTTTTAAAAAGAAGCAGCCAAATCCTCCCAGTTTCGGACATTGGTTCCCTCCAATTGGTAGAACCATTCAAGCTGAGTCCCTGACAGGCTGCCTTGAAATAAATGAACCCACAAGTTTCTATCAGTGGTGTGGGGTTGTATCTTCCTCAAATAGGAACGGAGATGGAGCTTTGGGCAAGACACCCCATCATACTTTGCAAAAACCGAAGCCTTAAATTTTCGTGGGATGACTACCCCAGACACCAATCCCAGTTCTTCAAAATCCAATCCTAGTATTCTCTGGATCTCCATAACCCTTAGCCGATCCTCTAACTTCTTGTACATATCCTCAGTGGGAGGATACTGCTCATCATTATAGTCGGTATCATTGTCAGAAATTTCAGGACTTGAGTCCTCTTCCCTTGTCTGCCCCTCTTGATTTTCCCCCTCTTTGGATGAAGAGGTCATATCAACTGATTGTTTTAGTGGCCCCCCGAATCTTCGGCCCATATTGAGGGCACTGACGTGCTTCTTCTTCTTCTTCTCTTTCAGGATGAGGGCTTTTAGATCCTCCTGCCCTTTTTCCAGAGTTATGAACATCTGTTGAAATTGGGCATTTTGTGCCTGAAGATCTTTGATGCTTTGTTCGGAAGACATATCTTCTTGAAATAAACAGTGGAGGTGATAAGAAACCTGTAACAGAACCTGCTTATGCAATGTCATGGATGGTATGCGTATGCAATGATTTCAAGGAAATTAGAGATTTATATTTGTTCAGACCAAAAAAAGAAACACACGTTATATTAATAAATCTAAGTTTGGGTGCATCATGCCTCTTTGGGCTTATAAAATACTACAAAACTCCTAAGACCAAAAGGTTGAACACATCCTCTTTGGCGCGATGTAGGCATTCAGATTCTTCTCTTCATGAAGCTGCTTAGTGAGTTCCATAACCTTATTCTCACTGGCATAAAATTGGGCTTCAAAGGCGTATCGCTCTTCCTTCAACTGAGCCCAAGCTTTCTGCTAGTCTTCGACAGAGGTAGGCATGTTAGGATGAAGGACGATGTATGGGACGTCTCCCTCAACAACAGGCTCTATGATAATAGGGAGGATAGAAGGGTAAGGCATCAAGAGACTTTGAGCACGATCCCGTACCCACCTAAGGTAAGGCTCGAGAGGGATAGAGTTTTTGTGTCCCAAAGTCCTACTGTCCACCTTGTTCACCATTCTCTAAGCTCGTGTAAACCTCTGGCGGTAACCTTGGTCTTCTTTGTCGTAATCAAACACTAGACCTTGGATGAGCATCTCGTGAGGACCGTCTCTTCGGACATACCCAAACTGTCGAAGAGCTAGACAGGGGTTGTAGGTGATATCTCCCCTAATACCAAGCAGAGGGACGTTAGGGAATTCCCCACAGCGGTCAATGATGTTAGCACATAGTTTGATTCTACAACCCTCAATTAGAGTTTTGATGATAACAAAATACAAGAATAAATAAATTGTAAGATTTATAAGACATATATGCTACTTAAAATTATGTTGTGTATTTACAGAAGTTCTGATGGAATCAGCATCAGAAGATCAGTATCAACATCAGCATCAGAAGATCAATAACATGTGCTACACGCTGAAGCTACCAGATTATACGCTAAAGCCTGATGACCAGAATCTGCGCATAAAATACTCTGACTCTGATCAAAGATCTTTACCAAGTCATCAGCACTTAGAAGCGTCAGCATAAGTTAAAGCAAAGAAAACTCTGATTATCATAAATAAGACTCTGAAGCGTTACTAAGCATTCAAGACAGATTAATTACCAACGGCTTCATTCAAGACAAGATCTTCTCAAAAAGGAAAGAACGTTATTATCATTGAAAGTGCTTTATGGACAACAACGTATCTTTTCCTTGGCTATATAAACAAGTCTGTGTGAGAAAAGAAGACGCTAATCTACACGCACGCACTCATACAATTTGCTAAGCCTTCAAACCACGCTCATTCAAACGCTCTAGCAATCCAGTTTCATTCTAAGCTTAAATTTGTGTATTATCACAGTTGTGGTATACTGTTTTATTAGAAAACATCAAACACATTATTGTTCAATTATTTGTAAAGAGATTTCCTTGAGATAAACCGGTTTGTGGTTATACTCAAGAATGCTTTAACAGTTGTTAAAGTAGTTGTGTAATCCTATTGAATATAGTGGATTAATACCTAGTTGGAGAGAGGTGAAATCACCTTGACGGGTGGACTGGAGTAGTTTGAGATCAAACGAACCAGGATAAAAATACAGTGTTGTCCAAGTTTTTGATTTAAGTTTTACAATTCAACCCCCCTTCTTGTGTTTTTCACATCTTCAATTGGCATCAGAGCGCCTGGTTCTGAGCTTATAACACTTAACCGTGTCAGTACAAGATCCAGCGTCAGAAAAACACAATGGCAGGACCAAATCAAAACATCAGCCATGACAACAATGAAGAAAGAGACAGATTTAGTGGCAAACCTCCAGTCTTTGATGGAGAGAACTTTGACTACTGGAAAGACAGAATTGAGAGTTTCTTTCTGGCCCATGATGATGATCTGTGGGACATGGTGACTGATGGATATGCGCACCCAGTGGATGGAAGTGATCAGAAGATTGATAGGAAAACAATTTCTGATCAGCAAAAGCGTGATTTCAGAAATCATCACAAGGCCAGAACAATTCTTCTCAGCGCCATCTCTTATTCAGAATATGAAAAGATATCAATCAGAGACACTGCAAAGAATATGTTTGACTCTCTGAGAATGACGCATGAAGGCAACATTCAAGTCAAAGAAACCAAAGCTCTTGCGCTCATTCAGAAGTATGAGGCATTCAAGATGGAAGAGAGTGAATCAATAGAAACTATGTTTTCAAGATTTCAAATTCTTATTGCTGGTCTCAAAGTTCTTGACAAAGGGTATTCTAATGCTGATCACGTTAAGAAGATCATCAGAATCTTGCCAAAACAATGGAGGCCAATGGTCACAGCGCTTAAGCTAGCCAAGGATCTCAAAAAATCTCTCTGGAGGAACTTGTCATCTCCCTCAGAAGTCACAAGATAGAGCTAGAAGCAGATGAACCTCAAAAGCAAGGTAAGCCATTAGCTTTAGAATCTAACAGAAAATCTGACTCCAAAGTTTTACAGGCTGTAGAAGAAACCTCTGATGGGTCTTCATCAGAAGAATATGAACTATCTCTCCTCTCCAGAAGGGTGAACCAATAATGGAAGCAGAGGAAAAGGAAATTCAGGAATCCCAGAAGATCAGAGGATCAAAATGAATCTTTCTCCAGATATAGAAGGTCAGAATCCTCCTCTGGACACAGAAGATCTGAAGGTTCTTCAGGAAACAGAAAGCCAAACAACAAAGACATCATCTGCTATGAATGTAACGAGCAAGGGCACTACAAAAGTGATTGCCCAAAGCTTCAGAAGGAAAAGCCCAAAAATAAGTTTGGCAAAGAAAAGAAGAAAAGTCTCATGGCTACATGGGATGATTCTGACACATCTGAAGCTGACTCAGAATCAGATGATAAAAGAGCAAACATAGATCTCATGGAAAACATAACAGAAGACAATGAAGCTTCTGAGTCAGACTCTAAATCAGATACAAAAGAGGTATTCCCTGACTTTGCTATAAACTTTACTAAGGCTGAACTAGCTGAAAGCCTTAATGAAATTCTGGAAAGATATCAGCAGATTAGAGTCAAATTTAGAAACCTGAAAAGGAATCTTGCTTCTGACTCTGATAAGACTGAGAGTCTCAAATTGGAGAATTCTGAGTTAAAAGATAAAATTTCAAAATTAGAAAATATATTGCAAAACTCTCATAAGGAAACAATCCCTGAAACTCCCAGCAGTGCTGATGAGATCATCAAGGAGTCTGATCACAGCTTTCAGAAGTTTCTAGCTAAAAACATAGACAGAAGCAAAATGGCTTCAATGATCTATGGAGTTAGCAGAAATGTAAGAAAAGGGATAGGATATCAAGGTAGGGTACCTACACCAAAGAATGCCATGGATTTAGTTATAAAACATACTCCACTTGATTCACACTTTATATATGGGCACACACATGACATAAAATATACTAGTAGTGATTACTCTGTCAAACCAAAATTCAATCAGAGTTTTGGTAAAACTAACAAATCAGGACCCAAGAAAATATGGGTACCTAAGGATAAAATAATACATGTGGCAGATATCTTTAGCAGCAAAGCAAAAACACCAGTCATGGTACCTGGACTCTGGCTGCTCACGACACATGACGGGAAGAAGGCATATGTTCCAAAGCCTGGAACTTAAGCCTGGAGGCCACGTAGGTTTTGGAGGCAATCAGAGAGGAAAGATCATTGGCTCTGGAACTGTAGGTAATGGAAATCCTCCCTATATAAGTAATGTTTTATTAGTAGATGGATTAATGCATAACTTGTTATCCATAAGTCAATTAAGTGATAACGGTTATGATATAATCTTCAATCAAAATTCATGCAAAGCTGTTAGTCAGAAAGATGGGACTATCCTATTTAATGGAAAGAGGAGAAACAACATTTATAAAATAAAACTTTCTGAACTAAAAAGTCAGAATGTAAAGTGTCTTTTGTCTGTTAATAACGAGCAATGGATCTGGCACAGAAGATTGGGACATGTTAGTATGAGAAGAATATCTCAGATTAACAAACTCAATATGGTCAGAGGACTTCCTAACCTGAAGTTCAAATCAGATGCTCTGTGTGAACCATGTCAGAAAGGCAAGTTTGCAAAACCAGCTTTCAAATCCAAAAACATTGTTTCCACCTCTAAGCCATTAGAACTTCTGCACATTGACTTATTTGGACCAGTTAAAACTGCTTCAGTCAGTGGCAAGAAGTATGGGTTAGTAATCGTAGATGACTATAGCAGATAGACTTGGGTAAAGTTCTTAAGACACAAGGACGAGTCACACTCTGTGTTTGTCACCTTCTGCAACCATGTTCAGAATGAAAAGGATCTTAGAATCGTCAAAGTCAGAAGTGTTCTTGGTGGAGAGTTTGAAAACAAAGATTTTGAGTCATTCTTTAATGACAAAGGCATTCTGCATGATTTCTCTTGTCCTAGAACTCCCCAGCAAAATGGAGTTGTAGAACGAAAGAACAGAACATTGCAAGAAATGGCCAGAACCATGATCAACGAGACTAACGTTGATAAGATATTCTAGGCAGAGGCAATAAACACAGCGTGTTACATTCAGAATAGAATCTCCATAAGACCTATTCTGGAAAAGACTCCATATGAATTGTGGAAGAACAGAAAGCCCAACATTTCCTATTTTCATCCATTTGGATGTACATGTTTTATTCTGAATACAAAAAATTATTTGAACAAGTTTGACTCTAAAGCACAAAAGTGTATTATGTTAGGATACTCTGAACGCTCAAGAGGGTACAGAGTATACAATACAGAAACACAGATTGTGGAGGAGTCAATCAGTGTTTGTTTTGATGATAATCTTGACTCTCAAAAGTCAAAGCAGAATGAATTCCTTGCAGGTATGGAAGTTGAACTCACAGGTACTGAAGATAAATCATCAGAAGCTCTCAACAAAGACACTCCCTCAACATCAGAAAGAGTAACTACAAGCAATCCAGCACATTCTGTTGATCAACTCCAGAAAAGACTATCCAGAAGCAGCTTGGATCACCCAGAAGAAACAATCCTAGGAAGAAAGGAAGATCCAATCAGAACAAGATCTAGCTTCAGAAACTCTGAAGAATCCCTCATGGGACTAGTTTCTTTAATTGAACCAACATCAATTGATGAAGCACTTCTGGACAATGACTGGATTCTAGCAATGCAAGAGGAGCTAAATCAATTCACAAGAAATGACGTATGGGATCTAGTTCCTAAACCAAAAGGATTCAACGTCATTGGAACAAAATGGGTGTTCGGAAACAAACTGAATGAACAAGGTGAAGTCATCAGAAACAAATCACGATTGGTAGCACAAGGTTATAGTCAGCAAGAGGGGATAGACTATACAGAAACCTTTGCTCCAGTCGCCAGGTTAGAATCTATCAGACTCTTAATCTCATTTGTTGTTAATAAAGGCATCACTCTATATCAGATGGATGTTAAGAGTGCATTCTTAAATGGCTACATAGAAGAAGAGGTATATGTGCACCAACCCCCTGGTTTTGAAAGTTCCAAAAATCCAGAATATGTTTTCAAACTAAAGAAGTCACTCTATGGTCTGAAACAAGCTTCCAGAGCTTGGTATGAAAGACTGAGTAACTTCCTGTTAGAAAAGGAATTCACCAGAGGGAAAGTGGACACAACCTTGTTCTGTAAGACAGTTAAGAATGACATTTTAGTATGTCAGATTTATGTTGATGACATCATATTTGGATCTACTAAACCCTCTCTGGGAAGAAAGTTTGCTAAATGTATGCAGGCAGAATTTGAGATGAGCCTAATGGGGGAACTAAAATTCTTTCTGGGCATTCAGATCAATCAAACCCCAGAAGGAACTTACATTCATCAGAGCAAATATGTCAGAGAACTTCTGAAGAAATTTGATCTATCAGAATGTAAGCCATCAAAGATTCCAATGCATCCCACGTGCATTCTGGAAAGAGAAGAGGTAAGTAAAAAGGTAGAACATAAGGTCTACAGAGGTATGATTGGTTCTCTTCTATATCTGACGGCTTTAAGGCCTGACATTTTATTCAGTGTTTGCATTTGTGCTAGATTCTAATCAGATCCTAGAGAATCTCACTTAACAGCAATTAAGCGAATTTTCAAGTATCTGAAAGGTACTATTAATCTGGGTTTGTTTTATAGAAAATCAAGTGATTACAGCTTAGTAGGATACTGTGATGCTGATTTTGCTGGAGACAGAGTAGAACGTAAAAACACTTCTGGAAGCTGCCAGTTTCTGGGAGAAAAACTGATCTCATGGTCCAGCAAAAGACAATCCACAATTGCTCTATCAACAGCAGAAGCTGAATACATAGCAGCAGCTGGATGCAGCACACAAATTCTCTGGATGAAAAGTCAACTTGAGGACTTCTAGATATTTGAGAGTAACATTCCTATCCTCTGTGACAATACTTCTGCTATTTGTCTCAGCAAAAATCCAATTCTGCATTCTAGGGCTAAGCATATAGAAATAAAACATAATTTTATTAGGGACTATATTCAGAAAGGGATTTTAAAATTTAAATTTATTAACACAGACCATCAATGGGCTAATATTTTTACAAAACCTCTTTTTGAAGATAGGTTCAACTTCATTCTGAAACATCTCAGCATGAAGCTCTGCCCAGAATAAAATTGTTTTGATTCCATATTTTAAACTTCAGAACTTTGTTTATTTTTCTGTGAACTACTGATCAATCTTCTTTCAGAACTTTAGAAGTGCAGATTGTATCAGAATCTATCCATGAAGATCTGAGCGCTTCATTTCAAGGATAGAAATGTGTTGTTCACTCAAGCAAACAAGTGTCATCCAGTCATCAGCTATTTTCTGAGGCTGAACACGCGTTCACGTTTCTGAAAAGGCAAAAGCGCTTATTGGATGCATTGAGACACATGTCATGGGTAACCGTTCCATATATCTTTCTGAATCCCCTAAAATCAGCTATCATTAAATGCTAATAATCATTATTAATTTCTCTCTCTTGACGTTTATGTTTTCAAAATTGTTTAGAAATCTATTTAAACACACTTCACACCATTTACACTCGTTTACCTTCACTTTCATTTTCTCTCAAACTTACTGATTTCAGCGTTCTTACTTTCTCAAGAAAAACCCTTTCAATCTTTTTCACAAAAACTTCGTGTGAACATGGATTCTTCCAGCATTCCTACTTCAGGTTCCCAGAAAACTGTTTCATCTAAACAATATAAAGAACCCCACATAACGCTTCTAACTCCAATCAAAAACCTAGAGGTTCTGTCAGAATTAATCGTGGATTTCAACATCCTCCAAGAGAATGGGTTTAATCTATCTGAAGAAGTTAAAGCTCAAGGCTGGGAAAAATATTTTGACAGACTGGTGGGTCCAACATTCCCTATTCTGGTAAAGGAATTTTGGATTCACGCTTCTTCTTCAAACCATCAAGTTACGTCTTACATCATGGGGAAGAAGATTGTTATTACTGAGGACCTCATTGCACACTTAATAGGCTACAGTGGTGGTGGTGTTCGTTGCATTGACATGGCAGAAAGGTGTGCTGATGCTGCCCTAATTGCAAGGGAAATCTTCACTCTGGGGCTTCCCTCCAGCAAGATAAGGGAATTGAAAGACAAACACAGAATTTTGGCCAAGATCATTCTGGGGTGCATCAATCACAGGAAGCCTACCAGCTCTCCTGACTACATTAATATTGATCAGCAATTTCTGATCTATTTCATCTCTCAGAAGGTCAAGATAAATCTGGCTCATCTGCTGTTTAACCATCTCAAAACAAGTGTTAAGGAAACAACAGAAGAGGAGCGTACAAAAAGGGATTGGATACCCTTGGGGAGACTGATATCAGACATTCTAACAGACATTTTGTAACTGTTTTAGATTCAATTGTTGTATCAACATCCATCCCATTTCCAACTCAACCTGAAAACCCGACACCTCAAATGTTTAATGACTTTGATATTGACTTTGACCCCTCTGAATCACTAACTCTTAGAAGATCTCGCTCCCAACCTCAAAATCCAAATATTGTTGAAACCCAACAAGAACTTGAAAAAGTTCTTTCTGATATAGACCAACATACATCTTCTCCTATTCTAGAAAATCCAAATCCTGAAACTACCACAAAACCACAACCAGAAATTCCCATCTCACCACAACTAGAAATTCCACTCTCTCCAGAACCAGAAGTCCCACTACCTTCATCTCCTCAACCAGAAATTAATCCACCTTCTCCACAACCTGAACCATCTCACCCAGAAGTTCAAACTTCTGAGGCTCAACCCTATGAATCCCCTAAGCCAGAACCTCTGGCCATTCATTTTCCCTGTGGCACCATTGTGAATTTTCCACAACTTCCCTCTTCACCAGAATTAACTCCACTAAATTGCCCATCAAGTCCAATCATAATTCCTGACTCTACCACTTCCTCACCAAAGAACAAACCAGAAGACAACATCAAGACTGTCATTGACTTAACAGTTTTTGAACGTCTTGCTGCCATCAACCACAAAACTGCTATCCCAAAGCTAAAACATCCTGATGTTGGTACCAGCATATTGAACTTTGAAACAAAAGTACAGAAGTGGATCACTTCTCTGAAACAAGCTAGTCGTGAGTTGGTTGATCCTGCTGCATCAGACTACCTTTGGACAAAGTTCAGAAGATGGGTATGATCTAAAACCTTTAAGCTGCAAGAACAGAGCTATGGACAAGCTCAACAGAATTTCAGCAATCTGCTGAAAGAAATTGAAGGTCCAGTTCTGAGCAAGCTGCTTAAAGAAGAAGTTCTCCCTCTGGACAATGCTCCTTAGTCTGAACACCGTCCAGCATCCAAAGTTCAACCTGGTACTCAAGATCTGATGATTCCTGCTGAAGAACAGGGTCAAGAAGAAGATATTGCAGAAAGCTCTGAGAAGCATCCTATTTCTGAAGATCCTCAAGCTTCCTCCATTGACAGGCAGACTCTTGAAGACTTGAAAAGATCTGATATGCTGATGCAGGAAAGAATGGATAAGCAGGACACCAAAATTGATGCAATAGCAAGCATGTTAACCCAGCAACAGGAAACAAACACCCAGATCAAGAGCATGTTGGAGGCTTTGTTCACACGACTTCCACCTCCCTCTTAGAATTTCCTTGTTGTTTTTACTTGTTTATCTGTAATATTTTTACAATGTTCTGAACTTATCATTGCTTCTGTTTTCAATATAAATGCATTTTTGACTCTGATTATTTGTGCTTTTTGATAACTGACAAAAAGGGGGAGAAAGAATGATATTTTTCAATAACGGATTACTGAGACATAAGTCTCAAACATTCTAACATTCTGATCTATTTGAATTTCTTTCTTCTGAAAAGCTTGAACAAGTACAAAATTATGACGTAAGATACAGTAAAGTAAAGTAAAGTTCTGACGCTCAAAGACTCATGGAATTAAAGGGAAGTAATCAACTCAGGGGGAGTTCTCTCTTCTTAGCTCTGATACCTTTTATTCTTTATTTTTATACCTTTTTATTTTTTATTTTTAATTGAAAAAATCTGGTTTTTGTCATCATCAAAAAGGGGGAGATTGTTAGAACATGGTTTGATTCTACAACCCTCAATTAGAGTTTTGATGATAACAAAATACAAGAATAAATAAATTGTAAGATTTATAAGACATATATGCTACTTAAAATTATGTTGTGTATTTACAGAAGTTCTGATGGAATCAGCATCAGAAGATCAGTATCAACATCAGCATCAGAAGATCAATAACATGTGCTACACGCTGAAGCTACCAGATTATACGTTGAAGCCTGATGACCAGAATCTGCGCATAAAATACTCTAACTCTGATCAAAGATCTTTACCAAGTCATCAGCACTTAGAAGCGTCAACATAAGTTAAAGCAAAGAACACTTTGATTATCATAAAGAAGACTCTGAAGCGTTACTAAGCATTCAAGACAGATTAATTACCAACGGCTTCATTCAAGACAAGATCTTCTCAAAAAGGAAAGAACGTTATTATCATTGAAAGTGCTTTATGAACAACAATGTATCTTTGCCTTGGCTATATAAACAAGTCTGTGTGAGAAAAGAAGACGCTAATCTACACGCACGCACTCATACAATTTGCTAAGCCTTCAAACCACGCTCATTCAAACGCTCTAGCAATCCAGTTTCATTCTAAGCTTAAATTTGTGTATTATCACAGTTGCGGTATGTTGTTTTATTAGAAAACATCAAACACATTATTGTTCAATTATTTGTAAAGAGATTTCCTTGAGATAAACCAGTTTGTGGTTATACTCAAGAAGGTTTTAACAGTTGTTAAAGTAGTTGTGTAATCCTATTGAATATAGTGGATTAAGACCTCGTTGGAGAGAGGCGAAATCACCTTGACGGGTGGACTGGAGTAGTTTGAGATCAAACAAACCAGGATAAAAATACAATATTGTCTAAGTTTTTTATTTAAGTTTTACAATTCAACCCCCCTTCTTGTGTTTTTCACATCCTCAAATGATAGAGACATCTTCCAAGGATCTCGAACACGAACGGATGTTAGAATGGGTAAGGAACATCATCCTTTAGGACCATGTCAGTCCTTGCTCGTTCTTCAATGCTGATTGAGGTAGGTGTGAAGTGAACTAATTAGCGAGTAGGGGGATACAACACAAGAGGGTACCTCTTTTCTTCATGGTGCGGGTATGAAGGCAATGGAAGATGTCTCCCAGTAAATTAGGTACGGGATTGCAAGAGAGAAATACTTTGATGGTGTTAACGTCTATGAATTGGTCCGAGTTGGGGAACAGAACCATACCATAAATGAGAAGATCCAGGATGCCTTCAAAAGCTTGGAAATCCATGTCGTCCCATAATGAACGAGCCTTCTCTAATAGAAACTTGGCTAGGAAACCTTTAACCCCGCTTCTTGTCTCCTAATTGGCTATGATGTCAGCTCTTTTCAGACGCAAATCTTCGGAGATTATTTCAGGTTTTGGAATCTCCTCTAGAACAGTGAACGGTATCTGATCAAGCACGGGCACCCCTAAGAGTAGGGTTAATTCTTCCAGTGTTGGTACTAACTGATAGTCCGGGAAAGTGAAACAATGATGTACGGGATCAAAGAATTGGAACAACACACACATCATCTCTTCTTGGAAACTGAATGTAGCCAAACTGAGGAGTCGACCATATTTCTTGGTAAAAGGAGAATCCCCGGGCACTCTTGAGGCTAACTCTTGAAGCTGAGGGTGTGTTTTTACAAAGCTGATTCGGATGGTGTTTCTTCGGCCGGAATTCATGACCTACAAAACAAAGACAAAGATAAATTTCTAAATCCTTAAAATGGTTAGTGATCATGCATATGATGCTTATGATGTTTATGATGTTATGTGCAAGTAAGTATATACATACAAAGCAAACAAATCCCTATGTTTTAGGCTTGCATGAGGTTTTATAGGTAAGTACCCTCTTGAAGTTTAGTTGGCTCAACCTGTCTTAGTAATAGTGATCGGGTTCCAAAGGATCTTAATATCACCGACCTTTCTCTTAGGCATTGTCTCAGCATATTCAATCTTTTCTTGCGGCCGAGATATCCCAAAAGTCCAGCCTCAATGAGTGTAGTATCGAGTATCAACCAATTTTCAGCTCTACACTGAAACCGGTTATCTCACTACGTCCTAATGGCCAAGTTTGTTCAATTAGAGTTCTAAAGTCAGTTAGTGCTTCATAACGCCACTCAGCGGCCCCGTATTCTCCTCGATTCACCACGAGAGATACCGGTACCCACAAATGCGTCACACTAACGTAGCCATTGCTTTAACCATATCGGTCTACCTCGTACAATTTCCACAATCTATTGCTACTTACCTAAAAAGGTGTCCCAGATCCGGGTGGATGATCAAAGCAAGCCCAAACAGAGAACCATAATGTAAAGCATACAAATCAAACAATGAAAGCAAGTAAATTTGATCTAACCCTAAGGTAACCCCACTTTAAGAATAATCCCCAGCAGAGTCGCCATTTCTGTGATACGTTGGGAGAACTGACCTTTTGTTTGTTTTTGTGTTCGCAAATGTTGCGGTTTAGTAAGAGTCGCCACCGACTTTTCTTTTATCCAAAAGGAAAGGTGAAAAAGCACAGGAAAGACCTTTAGAGATGTTTTCTTGAGTTCGGGGGGTAGATTATGAAGAGGGAGGGTGTTAGCACCCTTTTCATCCATGGTTTTCCATGGGCTCTTAGTTACTCGCTAGATCACTTGCTTTGTTTGAATGTGCTTGTGGTGTGGTTTTTTTTGAAAGTATTTTGAAAACGTCTTTGTAATGGTTCTCGTCTCTATAAGAACGCGTACAAAGTGCTTGTTTGGAAAATAGTTCAAAGATGTGTTTGTGAGATGTGTTTTTGAAAGTGATTTTAAAAAGTTCCTTTGTAATGGTTCTTGTCTCTATAAGAACGCGTACAAAGTGCTGTCTTTCGAAAATATTTTCAAAATGAGAGTGTGGGTGTATAAAAATGTTTTTGTTGTGAGAAAGCGAGCAACTAGGAGAGAATCTACCTACTCAAAAGGTCTTAGATGTTCTTTTCCTCCTCCTTTAGATGTTGCTATCTTACCATTGATTTGGTAAGAAGCCCCATCGTTGGATATTAAGGGACGAGTGTGGGACGTTTGTATAGTCATAGAAGGCAACCTATGGAACATTTTAGCAATATTGTTTTAGGGACTAGATCATTTACCGGAGGCAACATCGAGGATCATCGAGGGACGACGGTCTTTTATCGAGGGTCTTTTGCTAAAACGCCCATGTTCGAGGGACATGACTATTTTTCCGATAGGCCACAAAGTGGGATTGTCTTAAGGGTGCTAGTGTGCAAGTGTGTTTGATTGCATGCATTTAGTCTTGATTAGGGTAATCTATTTGTCGATTTCATATCTTGCTATACACACCCTAATTACCAATAATATATGAAAGCAATAAAAGTTCAGAAACTAAAGATTCTACGCTATTACAATCATTAGAGGGATGGGGTGTACAAATTTACAAATGGGGGGTTGGCAAGAAAATAAATCCTAATTATTTATTACAACCATATTGAAATAATATTATAAGAAAGAAAAAGAACTCTTTTTTTTAAAATAGTTTTTGGTCTTTAATAAATAAATAAAAAGAAATAAATTAAAAAAAAAAAGGAAATATTTTTATGTCTTTTTTATATTAATAAAAGGGATATTACTGTTAAACATGATGAAAAGGAAATATAACGAGAAAATAGAATCAGCATGTTGCTGAAAGCAAAACAAAGGAGATCAGAAGTTCTGATTCCAGGCGCGCTGTTTTTTAGAAAGAAAAGTCAGTGGGAGTCGGAAGTTAAGGATCGATACACTCTGAGTTCCTGCAAGAAATATGAGAGGACAGATACAGAAATTTTGGGTTTCCACGTGCTGAAGTTCTGAGTGTTAGAACAGTGAGAAAGTCTTTGATATTGTGTGTTAAAAGAGTGAGGAGAACTCAGAAGTTCTGTATTATGCTAAAGCAGTGAGTGAAAGTCAGAAGTTCAGTATGTTAAAATGGTGAGAAGAACCCAGAAGTTATGTGTTATATTTTAACTCTTTCCTCATATTAATCAGCACATTAGCAATTTATTCAGTTCTTAACAGTAGATCAGCAGGGTAAAAGCACAATAGTTTATAGAAGTTCTAATTTTGATTCTGGGCCTAACTTTATTTAAGAAGTTCTGATTCTGATTTTGGGCCTAACTTTATTCAAGAAGTTCTGATCTATAACTTTTTTTCTTACTTATGCAATAATATGGACATAATCAATATTATGATATTTACATATCTGATGATTTTCTGAATGAAAAGATGCAAAGTCAGAAAGACTTACCTTGAATGTGGAGTGTGTGCTTGGAGCTTTGAGCTGCTGCCTTCAGATGTTCTGGTGTCAGCGAGAGTAACAGAATAGTGGTTATGTTTTTTTTATTCAAAAAGAAGAACAAAGGTTTGGTTTTTTGTTTGGTAAATCTGGACTTTTATGAAGGTTTTACAACTTTCTTTTCTCTCTTTTGACAATTCTCTCTCTCTAAAAGCCAGCCCCTTGAAAGTGTGATGGAGCAACTTATTTATAGGTGAATTTGTTGTGGTTTTGGGGGGAAATGGGATTTAAACTTTTTTGGCACATTGTTCTATTACTTTTTTATTACAGCTTTTTGTATTTGGTACAAATACAGGATTTGGGAAGATGCAGGCATGGACTGGATTAACTGCTGGTTAAAGTACTGGGTTGTAGTAGTGTAACAGGTTGTTTAAACGAGGTTTTGGGATTTGGTGATATTCTGATCACAGAAGATCAGAAACGTAACCTCCATGCCCTGAAGAGTCATGTTCTGATTGAAGACTATGTTCTGAACCATGTTTGCAACTTCTGACTGCACTTGCGTGGAGGCTGACTCAGAAGTTCTGAAGTATCAAATTCTCTTAACACTTAGAAAATTTTCCAAATGTTTTGAAATTTGATTTTTTTCAAAGTAATTTCTGACTTCTGATTTTGATGAACTAGTTTCATGTGCTGATGAAATATAATAGTTGAAACTTGATTTTGATATAAAAGTCAAAGTTTGACTTTTTCAGTGTGCTTTTGACCATTTTACCCTTGTGAGTGATTTTCTTGAAAAGTTGTAATTCAAGACTTGGGACTTAATAGAAGTAAACCTGAGAGTTCAGGATGATCCTTTGAGAAATGGGAGCGCAAATTTTGAGTTACAACAATTGGCCTAGGCAAAAATAAGGGCATCCCTACAAACTAAAAAAGTTCGGGCAAAAATTAGGGATATATAAATAAAATTTTACATCCGGAAAGTTTAAAATATGAAAAGGTGGCTTGGGCAAGAAAGGGTATCCCGGTGGACTGAAAATCTAAAAAGCCCGTCCAAGAAAAAATTAGGGATTAAAGCGTACAACTATGTCCCGTTTATCAGTAGAATATTTATCACTCTGATCAGCATTTGCTAAAGACTTTAGGAGTTGTGATAATGTTCAAGGTTATCCATAAATTCCCACAGAGCAATCTTCATAGAACTATCTCTACGAAGCTATCTTCACAATCTCATCCCCAACAGAGACATATTCCCCGGTAAATCTACTATGTCCTCAGACAAAAATTGGGGCATCTTCCAGCAGCTCACCTTTATTTTTATGAATAGCTTGACATGATCATCTTCCCCAGTGGGTCATCTAGCAGATAAGGAAGTTTGATCATTTCCCTAGTATACAGTGGAAACTTTCTCAACGGAGTCTATTAATTTATAATCGGATATTATTTCCAAAATGCAGTCTACAGGGTTTATTTCCCCAACAAAGTTTATTTCTCTAATACTGCAAATTCCCTGACAAGATTCTCTTCTCTGGCCAGATATCATTCAATGTTGTCCTCCCTAGGAAAGCTGATACCCGTATCTGAATTCTGGTCAGATAGCATATCAGAGGATTATTCATCTCCTTTTATCCCCAGTTAGGATACATAAAGATCAAATCCTTCAAAATAATGATGAACGACCGGCTCTCCTTGAATGCTTCTATCCCCAATCAGAAGTCGAACATCGCCATTAGGGTGTCCTCAAACAGAAAATAGAAATCCCCAGTAAAGTCATTCTGAACAAAAATTAAAGAATTACTTTCTTCATCCCCAACAACAGCCAGGGATTTATTTTCCCCAACCATAGTTATTACAAGAAGCTACTGATATGCTCCAATGACATATTTCATCTATACATCATTTACAAAATATCATAACATATGCATACGAAACTTCTCATTTATTTTGAGAGCATCATTACGAAATTCATTTCACGCTCATGACATTGCATAAAACTAACTTTTCCTTTTTAGGTCAAAACCCTACTTGCAGCCTTGATCAATCAACTTCAAGCATCACATCAGCTTCCTGAAAGTCCCAAGAGCCCATTCCAATCCTTACTCACGCTCAAGCGATCTCAGGACGTGCCAACCAAGTGGCTCTGGCTTGGTAATGTTTTTCAATCTCAAAATTTTTGTCCATGCTATATAAATTAATTCTAAGCATATACACATGTTCATAATGACGACTATAATTATTTTGAACCATTATTTATGAGCTTTAGCGCGGGTACTGAGTTTTTCCATTTCTAAGGCACAAAGCTCTTAAAGCTTCAAAACCCTAGCTACAGGCGTTTTTAGGACAAGCTGACCACACCATTGAACTCGCAACAGACCATTTAGTTAATTTGGTTTGTTTGTTTTTGTTTTCTGATCAATTCACGCAGGTTTAAAAATTGTAGTAATCAGAGAAGACGACCGGAGTTTGACTCTGGCGTCTTTGAATTGATGTTTTATTATTTGTTGTTTAAGTTACAATTCACTAACGCGTAACAACATCTGGCCTGGTGGTGAGGCGTGTGTTTGGTAAACATAGGTGCGTGGGTTCAATCCCTCTTTTTGGTAAAAAAAAATTGTCATTTTTAGGATAAAACGTAAGATTATTACAAATGGAATATGTAATACGCTGGGAGAACTGACTTGGTGTTTTACATTTTATTGCAAATTTGCGGATAGCAAGAGTTTCCACTGACTTTTATTTTATCTAACAAAGGTAAGGGTGAAAAGAATAGGAAATACCTTTTGAGAATTTTCTTGAGTTCGGAGAGTAGGTTATGAAAAGGGAAGGTGTTATCACCATTTTTATTCGTAGTTATCTACGGACTCTTAATTTCTAGCTCACTTTAAAATGCTTTGTGTTTTGTGTAAATTGAAAGATGTTTTGAAGATGTTTTTTGAAAGTGGTAATTTTGTAATGATTCTCGTATTATTGAGAATGTATACAAAATGTTTTTTTTGGATATATTTTGGAAATGCCTTAGTGCGGAAATTTTGCAATGATTCTCGTATGTTGAGAATGTATACAACATGTTTGTTTTAAAAATATTTGTTTGAAGAGAGTGTTTGAAAAGATGTTTGTTTTTGAAAGTGTGAGTTGTGGAAATGGTTTTAGTTTGTGAGCAAGCAATTACGAGCAATCTATCTACTAAAAAATTATTTGTTCTTTTCCTCCTCCTTTAGATATTGCTATTTTACCATTGGTTGGTAATGAGCCATATCATTGGATGTGATGGATAGGCGCGGGTCATTGTACAGTCATAGAAGCCAACTTGTAGAATGTTTTAGCAATTTATTATAAGGGACTAAGATTGTTTACCGAAGGCAACATCGAAGGGTCATCGAGGGACTACGATCTTTTAATTGAGAGTCTTTGCTAAAGCATCTCACGTTCGAGGGGCATGACTGTTTATATCTGAGGCAACAAGTGTGGGTTACCCTAGAGGTGCATGTGTGCAAAGTGTTTTTATTTTGAAGTATTTTATCTTTTGAATTAGGGTTTTGCTAGGTTTGATTTAATCTTGTCATGTAAACCCTACTTACTAACAATAATAGAGAAAGCGATAAATTGCGGAATTTAAATGTCCTACGCTATTACAACTCTTTGGGAATGAGGGGTACAAGTTGGTGAATAAGGGGAATAAAGAAATAAAGCCCTAATTATCTATTACAAATTATTGAATATGAGTAATAATAATAAAATGCACAAAATGAAAAGATGAAGAAGAAAAAGGAATTGTTTTTGTGGTTTTGGGTGAAAGAGGTTTTATAATAAACCTAATTAAACTAATTAATTTTAATTACAAGAGAGATTAATTAATTATTTAACAAACCCTAAAAATATAAATTAATTGAGATTAAGAATAAAATAAAACCTAAGTCTAATAATTTGTTTAGAAAATAATTTGGATATTCATATCAATTTGTAAAAGAAATAATAAAATTTAATTTAATAAATAAAATGTTTAAATTAAAATATTTTTAATTTAATTATTTAAGGAAATATAGTTTTGGTATTTTTGGTTAAATAAACAAGTGAATAAATAAAAATAATGAAAATATAAAGAATATAAAAAAATGTTGGGTCTAGGTGCTGAAAAGAAAAATGGGGGTGGGAAATCATTTTTTGTTAGGCCCAAACAGGTTTTTGTTGGAATCAGAAAATAAAATAAAAAGAAAATGGGCATGCGTTGTTATGAGTGATTGGGGGTGAAGAAATAGAAAGAATAAAAAGAATGTGGCCCAAAACCAAAGAGCCCAGCGCCTGGAAGATCCAATGTGATTGCATTTTAAGAGTATATCATGGGTATCCATCTTGAGGCGCTTGATTTGATTGCTTGGTTGATCTGATGGTGTGGATGAGGGGTGCAACATTTGCGCCTTGGGCTTGCTTGCACATGATCTAAGACAAGAAAATATGAAATAAACAAAAGGGTATCGCTGGGGCTCGAACCTAGGTCCCTATATACAAATGCCTCAACGTGCGCTTCTTTACCACTGGGGTGGTTGTTTCATCTGTTCATAATACAACTTTAACTAAATATAAAATAAACTCGTTTCTGAATTTTGAACTTCACCTTCTTCCTCCTTCGTGCACGCAGGGATGACAACTTTGTTGCTCAAAACTGTAACTTCTTCATTTCTCAACCATTTTCAAAAATGTAAACATGAAAGTTGCTCCAAATTTCATCATGGATTCAGCCATGTAAACAACTTAAACTATAAATCAAAGATGAGCATGAATTTTGTTTGGTACCAAATAAAAACCTAATTTTTCAGAAAATTCAACTTCAAAATTCTCCACGCACAGTTAACATAAATGAAAACTAAGGGTATGGTTAGCTTCATGGAAATGATGTCTACATTTTTTATTCACAAAGTAACCATTAATGATGCTTGTATAAGGAGTTCAAAGTTGAGAAAAATTACCCCAAAACTAGAAATCGTATTTGAAGTTTAAGCACTTCAGGAGGTGTTGTGGCAATCTAGATAGCTTTACTGAACTCCAAGGAAGCTATTGCAATGCTTACTTTGAGCTGAAAGTGTCTGAATCTTTCTAGAGAAGTCAAGTTGCAGAGCTGAGTTTTGAAAATGGTGGATAGTGATAGAGGGATTATAGAAGTGGTTCAAGTGTTTGGATCACTTCTATATGGTTTATAGATGATGTTTAATTGATTAAGATGGAAAACACACTAGTGGATTTTGAATTTGGTGTTCAAATTCAGAAATGCCGAGCAATGGATGTTTTGATGCAAATTCTGGTTTTAGGGAGTATGAGAATGTCTCGGGGCTTGTGAGTTAGTCCTAAGGCTTGCAAACAACCTATCCATTTATAGATAATATATTATATAGGCTCAAGTAATCTGAAATCAAAGATCACATGTTATGGTTATGTGATTTGATTTTGAAGCAAACTTGAAATACATAGTTTCAATGCATAGTACGACGCTCATAGGGTGGTTGACAGGCTTGTAGATGTGTTGCTTCTGGCTTTGAGATTGTGTATGCTCAGAAGAAATAAGTGCAAGGCTCAAGGAGAGTGGACTTTATGATTAAAGCCACTTTTCCAAAATGGAAGTCTTGGCTTTCTTCCCTAAATGGCTAATCAATTTGGATAAAGCTTGAATCACCTTGACAATGGACCAATCAGTTATGTAAACATTACATTATGGAGTTATTTTTAAGTTAGAAGCCTGCAAAGCAAGATTATGCAGCATAGGTTTGAGATTTGATCATGTGTTCTTCATGAAAATGCCTTGTAGTTCAAGAATGGATGCTCAACTTCTTCTTTTTTATTCTCTTAGCTCAAGCATGATCTCTTCAAGTTCTTGGACATTTTGTAAATCTGGAAACATTGTCTACAACCTTCATGTTGACCACTTTGGCTAAATCAACTTGGATCTTGGTAAAAAATTGCCAAGAAGTTGGGTCAAAAATCTGACCAAACTTGCTAAAATTTTCACTAAGTGTTTTTGTAAAAATGACATGACTTCATGAGTCTATATCTCTTAATCTAATCATTTTTTGTACAATAAACCTCAAGGAAAAAGTTTTAGAATTCATCAAGATCTACAACTTTCATGTTGAAAGTTTTCCTTGAATCATCTTGCATCTTGGTGAAAAATTGTCATGAAATAGTGAAATTATCAAGGTCAAAAACACTTAGAATTTTTTCTAAGTATTGGAAACTTTGACTTTTTATGGAACTCTCTTGACTTTCTTGATTCTTGTTTATCAAGTTTGTGATTTTTTTGAATGTCTTGTGGAATCTTGATCTTTGAAATTCAATGTTGACCAAAAAGTCCAAGTTTGACTTTTGTGTATCAGTTGACTTTTCATCAGTTGGTCCAAATTTCAACTATCAATCCCTTGATCTTGAGAAATGATTTGAGCCATGAAATTAGGTCAATATATTGTGTTTGAGTCCTTGAGGTCATGCTTCAAACTGTTAGGCCATGTATTAGGTCAAAAGTTAATGATCAGTCATTCTTAGTCAAAATCCTAATCTTGACCATTTTTCTCATTTGATGATTTGAGCGCTTTCCTTGAAGCATTATGATCAATCCTTGATCAATTGATGAATATTACTTTAAAATGTTGATATTGGCCAAAAATCTTGAAGTTTGATTGTATATTGACCAAGTTAACTTTTTACCCAATACAACAGATTTCCAGTCATCTGAGTAATTGACTGAGCAAATTTTGATGCAGGACTTGAAACTTGGTATGAGTGTTCTCGGAGACCTATAATGAACCATGAAAGTCATTTGAGGCATAAAAAGTCAAATTGTCTTTTAGAAAACCAAAACCCTAATTTGGACTCAATGCTTAGGAGGTGAGCTTGTCTGATCAAACTCTTGAGAACCCTTGAGCATTTGAGATCTTTGGTGAGAAATGTCTTGAGAAAAGATAGGGAAAATTTTGGGGTACAACATCTTCCCCTGTTCAATCTTCTTAAACCTGAAGAGTTATATTGGCTTGTCTGCCATTCGAAACTTGAAGGTAGAAGAGGATTGAACACTTAAGTGCCCAGAAATTTGTACTCGTTTGTGCATGAAGTAAAAATGTTGGTTGATTATATCGGGAATAGGCTTAGAGATGCCATTTGGAGAGATGATGGAGAGTTGTCTGAGATGGGCTTACATATGCCATCCAAAGGGTAATTGTTGATAGAAGTATCAGACTGTATCTGAAGAATGATTCCTATAATGAACCTCTAGGAAAGGTGTTGAGTAGTTGCTTTTCATGTAGATAGTCGCCCTGTCCTGTTTCGGGAATTCATCTACAATCTGCTTGTTGGTAAACCCTTCCTGTTTCAGGAGTTCATATCATTGGTGATAAAGATAGTCGCCATGTTCTGTTTTGAGAATTTATCTTTATCTAACCAAATAAAGAAAGGAAGATAGTTTCCCCATCCTATTTCGGGAGTTAATCTTCAATCTGTTCGTGTAGATAGTCCCCCCGTCCTGTTTCAGGAATTGATCAACAATCAGTTTTCTACAGATAGTTGCCCTGTCTTGTTTTAGGAATTAATATGTGACTGGTTATTTGGATAGTTGCCCTGTCTTATTTCAGGAATTAATCTACAACCTACTTTTTGTTGACCGTAGAGATAGTTGCCCCGATCTTATTTTGGGAATTAACCTCTGACCTGGTCTCGCAGATAGTTGCCCTGTCTTATTTCAGGAATTAATCTGGAACTATTGAAATTGTTGATGATATTCGTCTGTTGATTTATCTTTCCTGAAAAGGTAAAGAGTTAGTTGTATGCAATGTCCTGATGTATAGAATGCATTTCATAATGATGTTCCCAAAATAAATGAGATTGTGTTATATGTGTTCTGTATGCATATGTTGTGATGTATGAATGTAAAATGTTGTTAAAATGTATTTCTAAACTCGTGCAGCATCTTTTTCTGGGAAAATAAATCCCTGAATATTGCTGGGAGATGAATAGTATATGTATCTTCAATCTTGTCTAGAATGCTTCCGCTGGGGATTCCTGTTTACTTGTTTGAGGAGACTTTGCAGGGGATGTATTGATTTATGTTTGGGGAGTAGAGTTTAGGAACAGTGGTCGTCTGTTTCTATACTGGGGAACTCATTTCTTTATATACCCTGACTGGGGATAAAAGAGATGGTTAAAATTCCGACTCGTCTGGGGAAGATAGTTCTTATATACCCTGATTGGGGATAAAAGAGATGGTTAAACTTCTGCCTCGTCTGGGGAGGATAAAATTAACTGGTATCTGGTCGGATTCTAGGTTTTGCAGCAACTCTCTGGGGATAGTGGTAACTTCACTGAGGAGAAGAATTTTTTCAGTAATTTGTAGTAGTCTGAGGAATAGACTCGAGTTAGGGAAATCGTAGTTCGTTGGGGAAATAAACCCTGCTGTCAGAGAAGTACTCTATTGAGGAAACAAACTCTCCTAGGGAAATTGAATTTGCTAAAGAGAAGAAACTCTATAGGGTTTTACAGTTTTGGAGGACCAAACTTAGCTGGGGAGAGAATTTCCATGCATTATACTGATTGGAAACCCCGTAGGTTGGTGATATTTCTGAGAAAGAGATTATACTCCTTTGTTTGCTGGAGTGATCTTTCGGGGAGATTATAGGGAATGTACCCTTATTTGTGAAGACTACTCTATGGGGATAGTTTTTTTGAAGTAGCTCTATGGGGATTTATGGACAGCTTGAGTGTCATCCCAACTCCTAGAATTTTGAGTAAATGCTTATTCCTGTCCTTATGTGTATATTTGATATTAGTTAATCATGTTCATATGCATATGCTCATTCAATTTAGTCATTGGATGTTTTTGCAAACAAAACAGAAAAAACCAAAAGTTTGAACTTTAAGATGTATTTGTATTGATAATTTGCCTATAAACAGGAAAATTTGTACAAAGAGACAGAAATCCTAGTAAGAGGAAGTCGTCGTGAAATGACAAGAGTAAAAAGTTAAAAGAAAATGTATAGCCATGTGGAAGTGATCTCATTGGGTTACAAACTCTGCTATTGCCCTTATGTCTTCAAACATCTTGTCTCTTGCCCTCGGAAGAAGTTGATAGAACCATTTGAACTTTCAACTTTGGTAATAAAGCTTGCATGTAAGTGATCCAACGGGACATATTCGTATGCTTTTAATCCCTAATTTTTTCCTGGACCTCCTTTTCAAGTTTTCAGTCCACCAGGATACCCTTTTTTTTCAAGCAGCCTTTTAAGGTTTTCGACTTGCCAGGTGTACAATCTTTTGTATATATCCCTAATTTTTGCCCGAACCCTTTTGGTTCACCAGGATGCCATTACTTTTTGCCTAGGTATGTCAACCTAGCAGGTCATCCTTATGTGTAGTATTTTTTTACTATGTCCGCGTTCACAGGGTGCCAGAAATCTTCGTCGTCCATAATGGTTAGCATCATAGCACCGCCCGAGAATACTGTTTTGACAACAAATGGCCCTTCATAGGTGGGAGTCCATTTGCCCCTGGGATCACCTTGTGGTAGAATGATGCGCTTTATTACCAATTCACCGTCCTGGTATACCTGATGCTTTATCTTCTTATTGAATGCCTTGATCATATGTTTTTTATACATCTGACCATGACAGGTCGCCGCCAGTGTCTTTTCGTCAATCAAATTCAACTGATCCAACCTAGTCTGAATCCACTCATCTTCGTCTAAGTCTGCTTCTTTCATAATCCTTAGAAAATGTATTTGAACTTCGACAGGAAGGACAACTTCCATACCATAGACTAGAGAGAATGGGGTTTCCCCAGTTGATCTTCACGCCGAAGTACGATAGCCATGAAGAGAAAATGGTAATATCTCGTGCCAATCTTTGTAGGTCCCAACCATCTTTTTCACAATCTTCTTTATATTC
The DNA here is from genome assembly GCA_948472305.1 of Vicia faba. Lineage (NCBI taxonomy): Eukaryota > Viridiplantae > Streptophyta > Magnoliopsida > Fabales > Fabaceae > Vicia > Vicia faba. The sequence goes on along the minus strand of OX451736.1, from coordinate 69,126,106 downwards.
TTGTTGGTGGCTTCCACTGCGCCATTCATATTAGGTATGTATGGAGAAGAGTTGTGATGCTTGATCTTGAATTGCATGCAGAGTTAAGTGATCATGGCATTGTTGAGGTTGGTACCATTGTTAGTGATGATTCTCTCAGGGATGCCATACTGACAGATGAGGTTATGCTTGATGAATCGAGCCACTACATTCTTGGTAACTGAGGCAAATGAAGCTGCTTCGACCCACTTTGTAAAGTAGTCAATGGCGACGAGAATGAAGCGATGTCCATTAGAGGCAGTAGGCTTAATTTCTCCAATCATATCAATGCCACACATTGCAAATGGCCAAGGAGAAGTCATGACATTTAAAGGTATTGGAGGCACATGCACCTTATCAGCATAAATTTGGCACTTATGGCAAGTCCTCGAGTGGTGGTGACAATCAGTTTCCATAGTTGACCAATAGTAACTAGCTCTCAGAATCTTCTTGGCCATAGTATGTCCACTTGAGTGAGTACCAAAGACGCCTTCATTCATATCCTCCATAATCTTCGTTGCTTCCTTCTTGTCCACACAACTGAGTAAAGTTGAATCATGGTTGCGCCTGTATAGAATTCTGCTGCTTAGGAAGAACTTGGCTGAGAACCTCCGTAGGAATTTCTTATCATTGATTGATGCCCCTTCAGGATATTGTTGAGCTTCGAGATACCTTTTTACTTCTTGAAACCAGGGCTTCTCTTCTACTTCATCAATATCAATCTCATAGCAGTGCGCTGGTTCGTCAAATCTTTTGACAGTAGTTCGCGGAGCTTCGTTATCCCATCTTACTTTGAACATAGAAGACATGGTAGCTAAGGCATCTGCCAACTGATTCTCTTCCCTTGGGATATGTTCAAAGATAGCCTCTTCAAAGTACAGGATCAAGTTGAGTACAAGTTCTCGATAAGTGATAAGATTTGGATGTTTTGTATCCCACTCTCCTTTAACTTGACTGGTGATCAAGGATGAATCCCCATACACGCTCAGGAATTTAATTCTTAAGTCAATAGCAGCCTTAAGACCCAAGATGCACACTTTGTACTCGGCCATAATGCTAGTGCAGCTAAAGCAAAGCCTGGCAGTGAAAGGTGTATGGAAACCTTCGGGAGAAATGATCACAACACTAATTCCATTACCAAGTGTGTTAGACTCTCCATCAAAAGCCATAGTCCATCAGAATTCTTGCTCAGGTCCTTTATCCGACCCAGGCTCTTCACCATATGCTATTAGCGTGATATTTTCATCCTGGATTTCAAAGTTCATAAATTGGTAGTCATCTACAGCTTGATGCGCCAAATGATATGCCAGTACACTTCCTTTGATTGCTTTTAAGTAGTGTACTGGATGTCATATTCACTTAAAATCATTTGCCATTGGGCTATTCTTCCAGAGAGAGCTGGCTTTTCAAATATGTACTTGATGGGATCCATCTTAGAGATCAACAGAGTAGTTTGAGTCAACATATACTGTCTTAGTCGGCGAGCATCCCATGCCAAAGTGAAGCAAGTTTTCTCGTACAGTGAATATCTTGTTTCACAGTCGGTAAAAGTTTTGCTAAGGTAGTATATTGCATGCTCTTTTCTACCAGACTCGTCATATTGCCCCAGCACACACCCCATTAAATTCTCTAACACGGTTAGGTACATAATCAGAGGTCTTCCTTCAATTGGTGGCATCAGAAATGGTGGTTCTTAAAGAAACTCTTTGATCTTGTCAAAAGCTATTTGACAGTCGTCATTCCATTTTACTACTTGATCTTTCTTCAGCAGCTTGAAGAGTGGATCACAAGTAGCAGTCAAATGAGAGATGAATCGAGAAATGTAGTTTAGTCGTCCTAAGAAACCTCTGACCTCCTTCTCAGTACGGGGAGCTGGCACTTCTTGGATAGCTTTGACCTTTGTAGGATCAACCTCAATACCTTTTCCACTGACGACAAAGCCTGGGAGCTTTCCATACCTCACCCCAAAGGTGCATTTGTTGGGATTCAACCTCAGCTTGTACTTTTTCATCCTTTCAAACAACTTGTGCAGATGGTCAAGATGTTCTTCCTCGGTTTGCAATCTGGCTATCATGTCATTAACATAGACTTCTATATCATGATGAATCATGTCATGAAATAAAGCCACCATAGCCTGTTGATAAGTTGCACCTGCATTCTTCATCCCAAAAGGCATGACCTTATAATAGAAGGTGCCCCACTGGTTGATAAAGGTAGTTTTATCCATGTCTTCAGGCGCCATTTTGATTTGGTTGTACCCAGAGAAGCTGTCCATGAAGGAGAACACCTTGTGTTGAACAGTTTTGTCAACCAAGACATCAATATGCGCTAGTGGGAAGTCATCTTTGGGGCTGGCCCTATTTAAATCCATGTAGTCTACACACATACGGACCTTACCGTATTTCTTCGACACTAGAATGACATTTTCAACCTATTGGGGATACGATGTCACTGCCAAGAAACCTGCATTGAACTGTTTCATTACATCAACCTTGATTTTCTCTGACATATCAGGACCCATGCGACGAACCTTTTGTTTGATCAGAGTACAACCCTCTTTCATTGGTAGACGATGAACCATGATATCAGTATCGAGCTCTGGCATGTCTTCATACAACCAAATGAATACCTCAACATAGTCATCCAACATGTGAACCAATTTTATCTTGACATTGTCTTCCAGGTTGGCGCCAATCTTGACTTCTTTCTTATTTTCCTCAGTACCCAAATTTATCACTTTAACTTGTTCTTCATGCGGTTGGATGGCCTTTTCGTCTTGTATCAGGAGTCTGGTGAATTCTCCAGGTATCTCACAATCTTCTTCACCTTCATCTTCGGCTTGATAGATTAGATTTTCAAAGTCATAAACTGCAATAACAGAATTATTGTCAATGAGATCCAGAGTGGATGTGGATCTACAAATGTGTGTGTGTGCATGTAAGGTCACGTGGCTATTTGAAAAATGCATTAAAGTAAAAGAAAGACAAGGAGCACAAAAATTGAATACAAAATCGTCGAATGTTTTCATTAAATGAGCATATGGTATATGAAATGACAACCCTTAACAAATGGATCATTGTCACCCAGGAAAGGCATAAGGTTTAAAGTCATTGTTTCAAAAGAAATTATACAAACAAAGTTCTTAAAGCAATAAAAACAAGAAATAGCAATTACTCCTAGATAAAGAAGATTAAGATGAAGTCTTTGGCCTTCCAGTTGTTGAGTCCAAATTCGGTAGCTGGGAATATCCAGTCGTCCAGGTCATCATCACTATCAGTGTCTTCAAGAGCATTGACTTCATTGTTGCTTATACGGAGAGGTGGTCCTCCATCACGAACACGTCGAACCTCTTTCTGAGCCTTTGAAGTGAAACCCAACCCAAATTTGTCGGATTTGTAGGGGATATCAGGAAGTTGTCCCCAGATGGTGCAACCGCCTTCTTCTACAACAGCCCTAGCATCCTTAAGAGAGGCCATTTTGGGTGTGTCCTTGGAGATCTCAAGAATAGTAGCTTTAGCAACAATAATTGTTGAAGGGATTACTTCAAATGTTTGGCAGGGGTTTCAATTAATTCACTGTTCATTTCAACATATTTGAAAGAATTCAAATTACTGACCATATATTCTTCCTCTGCACAGACTATGACGATCTTCCCTTTCATTGGGTACTTCAACTTTTGATGTACTGTAGAGATAACTGTGCCTGCCCCATGAATCCATGGGCGTCCGAGAAAACAAGAATAGGTCGGGCGAATATCCATTACATAAAATGTAAAGTTGAAGACTTGAGATCCCACCTTAATCGGAAGATCAACCTCTCCGTGGATCATTCTTTTTGAACCATCGAAGGCTCTTACCACAATATCGCTGGGTTTCAGCACCAACCATTCATAGTCTAGTTTATCCAAATCACCTTTGGGAAAAACATTTATAGATGACCTAGTATCTACTAACACATGTGCCAGGGTGGTTCCTTTGCATTCAATAGAGATGTGGAGATCCTTTTTATGATTATTTCCCGTCGGAGTTAAATTTGCATCAGAAAATCCCAAGCCATTATTAGCAGTTAGGCTTGCAACACAATTATCAAATTGATCAGCAATGGTTTCTTGTGGTACATGGGTATTCTTCAGGAATTTCAACAGAGCTTGGCCATGTGCTTCAGAGCACAACAAGGAAAGCATGGATATTTGTGAGGGTGTTTTCCCCAATTGTTCAACTATTTTGTAATCACTTTTGTGAATGACCTTCAGAATTTCTTCCATCTCTTGTCTAGATGGTTCTTCAATTGTAACATCTTTTGAAGGTGCCTCCATCAGGACAAGCTCAGTAACTTTCTCTTTACCTCAGGTGTCAGCAGTTTACCTAGCAGCAGGAATGTGAACAGGTGTCATAGTAGTTGTTGGAGGAGAGATCTATAGAGAGAAGACCCGTCATGTCCTAGTGACCTTACTAGTGCCGGCAATGTTTGTAATTTCGGGATCTTTATTTTCAGTAATCCATGGCTCTTGCTTGACACCATGATAATAAACTTCTGCCCCATAGTTCCAGGGCACAACTTTGTCAGAGGAATAGGGTACTAGCCCCGGTGTAGTGATGATCAAGGCACCAACTTTTGGCTCAGCAGGAATCCTTATAGGGCCTTTGGAGGTGATCCTTATAGGAGTATTAGAAATTATGATTATGGAAACATCTTCAAGTCTTAGCTCTTGAGATATACTTTCAGACAAACTCTTCATGGACGGTGTGACACGGTGGGAGAACTGACTTGGGTGTTTTGCGTTTAATCGCAAATGTTGCAGTTAGCAAGAGTTGCCATCGACTTTTCTTTTATCCAAGAGGAAAGGCTAAAAAGAACAGGAAAGACCTTTGAGATTGTTTATGAGTTCGGGGGGTAGATTATGAAAAGGGAAGGTATTAGCACCCTTTCCATCCGTAGTTATCTACGGGCTCTTAGTTTCTTGCTAGATCACTTGCTTTGTTTGAAAATGTGCTTTGTATGGTTTTTTGAAAGTATTTTGAAAAGTGGCCATCGTTTAGGTAAACTTTGTAATAGTTCTCGTTCGTAAGAACGTATACAAAGTCTTGATCTTTTGAAAATGTTTTGAAAGTGTTGGTGTTTGTTTTGAAAATGAGCAAGGATGTTTGTTTTGAAAATGAGCAAGCAACTAGGAACAATCTACCTACACAAAAGTCTTTGTTTGTTTCTTCCTTTTCTTTGATATTGCTATGTTACCATTGATTTGGTAAGAAGCCTTATCTTTGGATGTAAAGGGAGAGGCATGGGTCATCGTATAGTCATGATAGCAATGATGTGAGATATCTTAGCATTTCTCTTTGAGGGACTAAGATCATTTGTAAGGCAACATTCGTAGCATCATCGAGGGACTATGATCTTGTATTTGTGATTTTTTTTGCTAAGATATCCCACATGCATAACATGACCATTTTTATAAGGCAACAAGTGGAATTACCCTAAGGATGCATGTGTGAAAGTGTGTTTGATAGCATGCATTTTGTCTATGATTTTTGGGTTGTCTACTTGTTGGTTTTATCTTTCCATACATATCTAATTACTAGCATTTGTACAAAAGCAATAAAAAGTGCAAAAAATAAATCCTACACTATTACAACCATATTGAAGGGCATAGAAATATAAAGGTAAAAATAAGATAAAAAAGAAGAAAAAAGAGCTCCTTCGATTGGGGGGGAAGCAGCCTTCGATTCTGCTTTTGTTGGCCTCCTTCGATTGGGGGGTTGAAAGAAGCAAGTCATGGCCTTTAATTGGGCCTTGGCAGTAGCATGTTGTGCCTTTCGACTGGGACTAGAACCAGTGCAAGATGTAATCTGGCTCTTTGCCTCCTTCGACTGGGGGTTGAAAGCAGTGAGGGAGTTCCTTTCGACTGGGCCTGGAATCAGTGTAGGCATGCTTTTCGTCTGGGCATGGAAGTCAGCATGGTGTGCCTTCTGGTTGCCTCTTTCATTTGACCTAGAGAATTAGGGTAGAAGCTAGAAGCTTCATTTCCTATTTCCTGTTTCCTATTTCTTTCGTTTGAGATGTTAAATAGCAACATGGCCTAAGGTCATGCTAGCACTTCCTTAGGGCCAGGTTAGTTCTTAAAACATTTGTAAGAAACCAAAAAAGCAAAAACCAAAAGGAAATGCAATAGAACAAAACTATAAGGGTGTAAACTAAAATAAAAGAAAACAATAGTATGTACATGCTTGAAACGAAAAGGAGTTATATTTACATGTTATGTTTGAAACGAAAGATGAAAGGGTAAGAGTAACTTACCTTGCTGTAGCCTTGAAGGTGAACTGGACCTTGAATCCTGGCCCTGGGTTCTCCAGGATTCAAAGGGAGAGGCCTGAAGTTGGGCTTTGAATGTTGGATTCAAAGGAAGAAAGAAACAAGTCTTATATTTCTTTCCAAACTAGATTCGAAGGATACTGAAGAGTGCTTGTTCTTCAGAATCGAAAGAGGTGACAAGGGGATTATGGTTTTGTTCTTTACAAGTTCTTAAGGACTTGAGATATTTTTTTGTGTTTGAGAAGGTTTTGGAGGTTTCATTCCTCTAGTAAAAAAATCTTGTCCTTGATTTGCAAATGAACTCTTTATTTATAGAGAAAAAATTTTGAATGAGACGCCTGGTGAAAGAATAAAATATAGTTTCTTTGAAAGGCCAACATCCACTTGTGTCAACTTTTTATAATCCCAAGATAAAAGTAACAAAATCAATGGCGTAGATGGGTGGCTCCTAGTTTATAGGGGGGAAATATGCAGAAGAGACAGGCGCAAGGATCAAAAACTTTCTAAAAATGTTATGATGTCATCAAGAGCAAGTCGGCTTGAAGAACAATTTAATATGGACAACTTGACCCTTTGAATCAAATCCTTCATTTTTCCATAACCTTCGACCAGACTCAACAAAGCGGCATTCATTTCCACCAGTTGTGTGTCCTTCGAGTGGACCAACTGTGTGTTCTTCGAATGGCCCTTTTAAGCTGAATATGCCATTTTGAGTCTTCTTGCTTTTGATCACTTAGGCCCAAACCTTCGACCAGACTCAAAAGTAAGAAAAAATAATTATTCCCTAACTATGGCAAGTTCTTTGAATGGGGCACCAGGTTGTGTGTCATAATGCAGCACTATAGGGTATTGAAGGGTTTGCAGATGGATTCGAAGGTGATATGAAGGTGCATTCAAAGAAAACCTGGAGATGAAATTGAAAGTCACGTGAAGGTAGCCATTCATCCAATCAAAAACTTATGAATCCAAGGCAAACAGGTGAGGGGCCAATGGTGCAATCGAAGGGAACCTTCAGAAGGCCATGGCCTTTTGAGTCGAAGGAAGATTTCAGAGGATGATTTCCTTCTTAATCGAAGGAAGCTTTCAGAAGCTAATTTCCTTCTGAAACGAAGGAAATCTTCAGTAGATAAATTCCTTCTGAATTGAAGGAAGCTTCAATACCCAAATGAAAGATGTAACCCAAGTGGCACGAAGCCCTTGTTCAACTGAAGCTTGCATGCAGGCATGGCAAGAGATAAATGCCCAAACGAAGACTTGGATGCAGGCATGCAGGAGGTGAATTCCCAAATGAAGACTTGCATGTAGGCATGTAGGAGGTGAATGCCCAAATGAAGGCTTGTATGCAGGTGTTTTTGTCCAAACGAAGGGTTTGCCTTGCAGGGGGCATATGTGGCCAGCAGGTCATGGCCTTCGACTGCAAGCATGCAGGCATCATACTTGTCTAATCGAAAGGCTTTCCTTCTAGGGGGCACTTGTGGCCAGCAAACTTGGTATTCAAAGTAAGCATGTAGATAGCAAAAGACACAAACGAAGCATGCAACAAGAAGTCAAATACCCAGACGAAAGAGGTATGCTAGCAGCAATTTTTGAGCAATCGAAGAAGGTGACAAGTCCAATTGAAGGGTGTTGAATCGAAGGAGTCATATTTTCCTCCCAATTTGTCAAAATGTTATTTTTATCTGTTTTCTCCCTTTTTGACAGTTTCCTTTTAATTTTGATACTGGAAAATCCCAATGCACTTGTGCAAGCTTAAATCTTGAGAATCTTTGTGAGAAAACCCTTGAGAATTGAGAGGGAAAATTTTGGGGTACAACAACTGCCCTTGTTCAATCTTCTTACACCTGAAAAGTTAGATGGGCAAATCTTCCATTCGTGACTTGAAGGTGGAAGATGATTGAACACTAGAGTGCCTGGAAATTTTCACTTGATGACATTGTGGTTGATTATATGGGGAATGGGATTAAAGATGCCATTTGGAGAAATGATGGATAGTTGTTGGAGATGGGCTTATATATGTCATCCAAAGGTGACTGTTGACAGAAATTAGACTAATTCTAAATTCTGACTTCAACTAGAGAAGAAACCAGAATAAATCTTTGGAGCAATTTATCTGAACCAGAGGAAATGTCTACCAGGAAGAATCAGGTTAAACCATTGAGATATTTAAACTGAACCAACATAGGTCTTTGATTGAAGTGGTTTTCATGTAGATAAACAACCTGCCCTGTCTCGGGGATTGATCTACAATCAATTTTCTCACAGACGAATGTCTTGTTTTTGATAATGGTATGTGATGAAGGAATCTTGGACGATTACTACTTCAGAAAGATGATGAATGAATCTTGGACAATTTCTACCTCAGCAGTATGATAAAGGAATCTTGGACGATTACTACCTCAACAAGACGATGAAGGAATCTGAGACAATTGCTACCCCAAAAGGATGATGAAGGAATCTTAGACGATTACTACCTCAGCAGGATGATGAAGGAATCTTGGACGATTACTACCTCAGCGGGATGATAAAGGAATCTTGGATGATTACTACCTCAGTAGGACAATGAAGGAATCTGAGACAATTTCTACTCCAAAAAGATGATGAAGGAATCTTGGATGATTGCTACCTCAGTAGGATGATGAAGGAATCTTGGATGATTACTATCTCAGCAGGACGATGAAGTAATCTGAGACGATCGCTACTCCAAAAAGATGATGAAGGGATCTTGGATTATTACTACCTCATCAGGATGATGAAGGAACCTGAGACAATTGCTACCCCAAAAAGATGATGAAGGAATCTTGTACGATTACTACCTCAGTAGGATGATGTAGGAATCTTGGAAAATTACTACCTCAGCAGGATGATGAAGGAATCTTGGACGATTACTACCTCAGCAGGATGATGAAGGAATCTTGGACGATTATCACCTCAGCAAGACGATGAAGGAATCTAAGATGATTGCTACTCCAAAAAGATGATGAAGGAATCTTGGATGATTACTACCTCAGCAGGATGATAAAGGAATCATGGACGATTACTACGTCAACAGGATAATGAAGGAATCTTGGACGATTACTACCTCAGCAGGACGATGAAGGAATCTGAGATGATTGCTACCCCAAAAAGTTGATGAAGGAATCTTGGACAATTACTACCTCAGCAAGACAATGAAGGAATCTGAGACAATTTCTACTCCAAAAAGATGATGAAGGAATCTTGGACGATTACTACCTCAGAAAGATGATGAAGGAATCTTGGACGATTACTACTCCAAAAATATGATGACCTTTATCTGTTGACATTTTCCTGAAAAGGTAAAGGCAAAGTTGTATGTAATGTCATGGTGGATGATATGAATTATGTAATGATGTTCTCAAAATTAAGATTATGTTGTATGCATTTATTATGTATGTAAATATGATGCATGAAATGTGAAATGTTATTGAAGTGTATCTTTGTCTGGGAAAATAAATCCTTGACAAATGCTGGGGAGTCATTAAATCCCAGACTGTCGTTGAAGAGTAGGTGTGTCTTCAAACTTTGCTTAGAATGTTTCCACGGGGGATTCCTATTTTGTTGTTTGAGGGAGAACTCCGCTGGGTAATATTGATTTTGACTTGAGAAATCTTTGTGGTGAATGTTGATTCTTGCTTAGGGAAAAGAGTTCAGGAGCCTCAGTTGTCTGTTGCTCTACTGGGGAGTTATCTCTTGATGGGAATGACGAAGTTGAATTGATATTTGGTCGGATCCAGGCTTCATAGTAACTTACTAAATTTGATTATTATCTGGTCGGATTCCAGGCTTCATAACAAATTTTGAAAGGATGAAGTTAAATTGATATTTGGTCGGGTCCAGGCTTCACAACAACGTACTGAAGTTATCTGTTATCTGGTCGGGTCCAGGCTTCACAGTAATTTGTTGGGGATTGTAGAGTAGTCTAATGAGGAAGAGGAGTTGTGGTCCTCTGATTTGTAGTAGTTAGAGAGGCAAACTTAAGCTGGGGAATTCCGCCATTTGTTGGGGAAATAAACCATGTTGCCAATCTGTTGGAGAGGTGGCGACTTCATTGGGGAAAATCCTCGAGGATTCTTGAGGTTGACTCAGCTGGGAAAAAGGTTTTCAGAGATTAAACTCTGGTTGGGAGTCATCCTATGAGAAGGACTTTAGGTAAATTTGTCACTGCCCCTAGTAGCAAGTGTTTGTGGCACTACCGGGAACTAATTGACTGTATGTAACCCTTTGTTGGGATTTGTGTTCAATGCCCCAAGTGATTTAGATGGAGACCTGCCCCTGGTTATTCTGCACTTCTTGAGAGATTTCTTGGAATCTTGACTGGACTGCCCCAGGTGTGCTGGATAGTGACATGTCATGCCCCCTTGTTTATAGGAGACTTGTCGTTGGAAGTTTCATCCTTATTTGAAGTGATTTTGTTCACTGAGAGAGATTTTGTTCATCGAATATTCGTTTTGTGAATTTCTCTGCTGTCAAACAAATATTCATATGCAAACAGCGATATTCAAATAAATGCAAAGTTTATGCTTGTCTTGAAGTTTTGAAAATGAGTTTTAGCAAGTAAATAAATTTTGAAAGAAAAATTCAACCCAGGATTTAGAGTAAAGCCTTACAGAAGTCAGGATACCTTTTGTAACAGTATGCTTTCGAACTAACTAATGCTTCAATCAGGAATTTTGAAGGGTTGTAACGTGGCTTGGTTCACGGTTTAAGAAATAGAGGATAAGGCTCAAAGTATATTTGTACCCACCCATTCTTCATGATGTTCTTCATTCCTAAACTCAATTAATTGTGTGTTCAAACTCTAATTGAGTCTTGAATGACGTCTTGGTGATGGTTCAGACAAGTTAAGTTTATCAGAAAGTAGTCACTTCTTGCAACATTTTTCATGTTGTTGAGGATATGTAGGACCTCTTTCTTTTGATTTGTTATCCCTAATTTTGTCTAATTGTTCTTGTTTTGAGATTACGGTTAGCGGGATGCCCCAGTTTTTCTTAAGTCTCCTTTGTAGGTTTTGACTTAGTGGGCTTTTCTTTTTTAGAGATAATGACTTCCTATTTGGTAGGGAACCATCATTGTCTTTTGATTCTAGAGGAATGTTTTTGATGTCATTCGTTGTGTATGAAGTGAAAGTTTGCGACTGAACGCGCATTTGAATTAACTGAGAGACTAACCTGCCCCATGTTTTGATTGAAGGTTTCATTTTGTGTGAAAAACAAAATTCCTACTTCTTTGGCTCGAAGGGGTTGACTAGGGATTATCTTCCTTATAACTCCAGTGTTTAGGATTTGAAAGAACGCATGTATATCATCAGCAAGGTCTGTTCAAAAGTATACTGTATGAGATTATGGCATTGTTTTCGTCATCCCCCCTATAAAGGCTTGTAACTTTTAGCAAGAGTTGAATGTCATAAAGAGAGTAAAAAGCATAGTTTAAATATAATGAAAACGAATGAATGAATTTAAGACAAACATATGCAATGCATTAATGAAACAGAGTGTGATATTAATAGATAATTGTTTGAATAACAAAAGAAATTACAATTCAAAATTCAAAATGAACAAGACGCTCTCAATGATTTGACATACGAGCAATGATCACGTTTGGAATCTCTGGAGAGTCAAATTCAATCTCCTTGTCATCAATCAAGTCTTGAATCTTGTTCTTCAAAGTCCAACAGATGTCAGTGTCATGTCTGGGACTATCAGAATGGTGGGCACATCTTACGCTTGGATTGTAATTAGAAGATAAGGTATCAGGGTTTTTAGGAGGATCCTTTAGTGTGATTAGTTTCACCTTCAGAAAATGTTGTAACGCTTGAGACAAAGGCATGTTGATGTTAGCGTACTGCCTTTCTTGATATCTTACCCTACGCCTATTGCCCTGTCTTTGTTGAACAAGTGTAGGATTAGAGATCAGGATTGCCCCTACATATTGGTCATGACGATTCTTTTGACCATACACAACATTGGACTCTTTCTTCCCATTGTATGGTTTTTTCTGAGCATCAGAAGGTGTATCTCCTTGGATCTTTCCGCTTTTGATTCCATCTTCGACCCTTTCTCCGATCAGTATTATCTCGGTGAACCCGGCTGAGGAGCTTCCGATTAGGTGATTAAAGAAAGGTCCTGTCAAAGTTCCCATGAAGATGTCAATCAGCTCCCTGTCAGTTAAAGGGGGCTGCACCCTACCATCCAGATCTCTCCACTTTTAGGCGTATCCTTTGAAGCTTTTGTTGGAACCCATGGTCATGTTCTGCAATTGCACACGAGTTGGTGCAAGATCAGCGCTGTATTGGTACTGCTTGTAGAAAGCAGCAGCTAGATCCTCCCAGGTGTGGATGTGAGAACCCTCCAATTGATAGAACCATTCAAGTTGAGTCCCAACTAAGCTCTCTTGGAAGAAGTGGATCCAAAGCTTCTAATCAGTTGTGTAAGGTTGAATCTTGCGGACATAAGACTTTAGGAGCATCTTAGGGAAAGAGACTCCATCGTACATGGAAAAGGTAGGGATTTTTAACTTTGGCGGGATGACCACTCCATAAACCAAACCCATGTCTCCTAAATCTAAGCCAGTTATCTACTGAATCTCCATAGCATTGAGGCAATCCTCTAATTGTTTGTACTTGTCATGGGCGGGAGGATATTGTTCCTCAGAGTAGTCAGCTTCGTCTTCATCAATCACCAGATTGTTGTCTTCTTCATGGAGATTCCCCATGTTGGATGGAGTTGAGAGATCTAGAGGCCTTTTGAGTGGTCCTCTAAGTCTTCTTCCCAAGTTCAGGACGCCTACTGACTTCTTGGACTTTTTCTTCTTGTCTTTGAGAAGAAGAGTCTTCAGGTCCTCTTGCCCCTTAGCCATATCCAGGAACATTTGTTGGAACTGGGCATTTTGTGCTTGGAGATCCTTCACCGTTTGTTCCATATCCTTCTTACTTAAATAAACAGTATGAAGATAAAGAGACCTGTATGGGAGAAACCTATCATGATATGATGCATGATATGTGGATGCATGTTTTCAAGGATCTTGCGGGGTAAACACAAGAAAATGTTAGAAGTTGAACTTTGATCAACACCTTTGATTGAGGAACTTTGTATCGGTGGATGTCCTTCCATGAGAATTAAGCTCACCATGTCAAGTGGGTCATAGCCCTTGACTCAAGTTTGTTGTACTTGATCTTTAACGGTGTTTGTTTAGAGGAAAATAAATCATCTTGCCCTTTGATAGACGTCTGGTTCAACATGGCCCTGCATCATAGACCCTCGAGATCCTTGAAATAGTTATTGAAAATGCTACGGTATGATGTTATGATGTTATGTACAAGTATGCAAAGTAAGAAAGTTTATATACAAATAATCATATACACACAAAGCTGACAAGTCCTTAGGTTTAGGCTTGCATGGGGTTCGTAGGTAAGTACCCTCTTGAAGTTTAGTTGGCTCAACCTGTCCTAGTTAATAGTAACGGGTTCTAAGGAGTCTCATATCACTGACCTTTCTTTTAGGCATTGTTCTAGCTCAAGCACCGAAGTATTGCGGCCAGAATATCCTAAAAGTCTAATCTCAATGAGTGTAACATCGAGTATCAACAAATCTTTGGTCGGAACTAAAGTCGACCATCTCACTACTTTCTAGTGGCTTAGGATGAGTCAATTAAAAGGTTCTAAAGGTCAGTTAGCGCTTAATAACGCTAAGGAAGCCTAATGTTATCCTTGACTGACTCAAGGAACATTAGTACAAGCCAAAGTGTCACGCTAATGTAGCTATCATTTCGTCCATATCGGTCTACGTCGTACAACTTCCATGATTTATTGCTACTTACCTAAAAGGTGCCCCAAATCCGGGTATAGGATCTTTAACAAAAGCCCAAGCAAAGACCCAAAATGTAAAGCAAGCAAGTTAAACCATGAAAAGCAAGTAAAGGTGATCTAGCCCTAAGTTAAACCCACTTCAGTAGAGTCTCCAGTTCTGTGATACGGTAGGAGAACTGACTTAGGTGTTTTACGTTTGATCGCAAATGTTACAGTTAGCAAGAGTCGCCACCGACTTTTCTTTTATCCAAGAGGAAAGGCTGAAAAGAACAGGAAAGACCTTTGAGATTGTTTCTGAGTTCGGGGGGTAGATTATGAAAAGGGAAGGTATTAGCAACCTTTCCATCCAAAGTTATCTACGGGCTCTTAGTTTCTTGCTAGATCACTTGCTTTGTTTGAAAATGTGCTTTGTGTGTTTTTTTAAAATAATTTTGGAAATGGGTCATCGTTTAGGCAAACTTTGTAATAGTTCTCGTTCGTAAGAACGTACACAAAGTGTTGATCTTTTGAAATTGTTTTTGAAAGTGTTGGTGTTTGTTTTGAAAATGAGCAAGGATGTTTGTTTTGAAAATGAGCAAGCAACTAGGAACAATCTACCTACTCAAAATTCTTTGTTCATTTCGTCCTTTCCTTTGATATTGCTATCTTACCATTGGTTTGGTAAGAAGCCTTATCTTTGGATGTAAAGGGACAGGCATGGATCATCGTATAGTCATGATAGCAATGATGTGAGATATCTTAACATTTCTCTTTGAGGGACTAAGATCATTTGTAAGGCAACATTCGTAACGTCATCGAGGGACTATGATCTTGTATTTGTGATTCTTTTTTTTTTTTGCAAAGATATCCCACATGCATAACATGACCATTTTTATAAGGCAACAAGTGGAATTACCCTAAGGGTGCATGTGTGAAAGTGTGTTTGATAGCATGCATTTTGTATTTGATTTTTGGGTTGTCTACTTGTTGGTTTTATCTTTCCATACACATCTAATTACTAGCATTTGTACAAAATCAATAAAAAGTGTAAAAAATAAATCCTACACTATTACAACCATATTGAAGGGCATAGAAATATAAAGGCAAAAATAAGATAAAAAGAAGAAAAAAGAGCTCCTTCGATTGGGGCGCGGGGGGGGGGGGGGGGGGGGGGGGGGGGGGGGGGAGGGGGAGGGGGGGAGAAGCATTCGATTCTTCTTCTGTTGGCCTCCTTCAATTGGGGGGTTGAAAGCAGCAAGTCATGGCCTTCTATTGGAACTTGGCAGTAGCATGTTGTGCCTTTCGACTGGGCCTGGAACCAGTGCAAGATGTAATCGGCCTCTTTGCCTCCTTCGACTGGGGGTTGAAAGCAGTGATGGGGTGTCTTTCGACTGGGCCTGGAATTAGTGTAGGCACGCTTTTCGTCTGGGCCTGGAAGTCAGCATTGTATGCCTTATGGTTGCTTCTTTCGTTTGACCTGGAGAATGGGGGTAGAAGCCAGAAGCTTTGTTTCCTATTTCATGTTTCCTGTTTCTTTCGTTTGAGATGTTAAATAGAAAAATGGCCTAAGGCCATGCTAGCACTGCCTTAGGGCCAGGTTAGTTCTTAAAACATTTGTAAGAAAACAAAAAAGAAAAAATCAAAAGGAAAGGCAATAGAACAAAACTATAAGGATGTAAACGAAAATAAAAGAAAACAACAGTATGTACATTCTTGAAACGAAAAGGGGTTGTAATTACATGTTATGTTTGAAATGAAAGATGAAAGGGTAAGAGTAACTTACCTTGCTGCAGCCTTGAAGGTGAACTGGGCCTTGAGTGGTGACCCTGGGTTCTCCTAGATTCTAAGGGAGAGGCCTGAAGTTAGGCTTTGAATGTTGGATTCGAAGGAAGGAAGAAACAAGTCTTATATTTCTTTCCAAACTGGATTCGAAGGATACTGAAGAGTGCTTGTTCTTCGGAATCGAAAGAGGTGACAAGGGGATTCTGGGTTTGTTCTTCCCAAGTGCTTAAGTACTTGAGAGATTTTGTTGTGTTTGAGATGTTTTTGGAGGTTTCGTTCCTCTAGTCAAAAAATCCTCTCCTTGATGTGCAAACGAACTCTCTATTTATAGAGAAAATATTTGAATGAGCAGCCTGGTGAAAGAATAATATATAGTTTCTTTGAAAGGCCAACATCCACTTGTGTCAACTTTTTATAATCCCAAGATAAAAGTAACAAAATCAATGGCTTAGATGGGTGGCTCCTATTTTATAGGGGGAAAATATGTAGAAGATACATGCGCAAGGCTCAAAAACTTTCTAAAAAGGTTGTGATGTCATCAAGAGAAAGTTGGTTTGAAGAATAATTTAATATGGAGTGAAGCACAAGTTGGAGGCCTATGTATCCTGACCTATGGACAAATTGATCCTTTGAATCGAATCCTTCATTTTTCCATAACCTTTGACCAGACTCAACAAAGCGTCATTCATTTCCACCAGTTGTGTGTCCTTCGAATGGACCAATTGTGAGTTCTTCGAATGGCCCTTTTTAGCTGAATATGCCATTTTGAGTCTTCTTGCTTTTGATCACTTAGGCCAAAACCTTCGACCAGACTCAAAAGTAAGCAAAAACAATTATTCCCCAACTATGGAAAGTCCTTCGAATGGGCCACCAGGTTGTGTGTCATAATGCAGCACTATGGCGTATTGAAGGGTTTGTAGATGGATTCAAAGGTGATATGAAGGCGCATTCAAAGAAAACCTGAAGATGAAATTCAAAGTCACAGGAAGGTATACATTCATCCAATCTAAAACTTGTGAATCCAAGGCAAACAGGTGAGGGGCCAATGGTGCAATCGAAGGGAACCTTCAGAAGGCCAAGGCCTTCTGAATCGAAGGAATCTTTCAGAGGATGATTTCCTTCTTAATCGAAGGAAGCTTTCAGAAGCTAATTTCCTTCTGAAATGAAGGAAATCTTTAGCAGATAAATTCCTTATGAATCGAAGGAAGGTTCAATACCCAAATGAAAGATGTAACCCAAGTGGCACGAAGCCCTTATTCAACTGAAGCTTACATGTAGGCATGCAAGAGATAAATGCCTAAACGAAGACTTGCATGCAGGCATGCAGGAGGTGAATGCCCAAATAAAGACTTGCATGCAGGCATGTAGGAGGTGAATGCCCAAATGAAGTCTTGTATGCAGGTATTTTTGTCCAAACGAAGGGTTTTCCTTGCAGGGGTTTTTGTCCAAACGAAGGGTTTTCCTTGCAGGGGCACATGTGGCCAGCAGGTCATGGCCTTTGATTGCAAGCATGCAGGCAGCATACTTGTCCAATCGAAAGGCTTTCCTTCTAGGGGGCACTTGCGGCTAGAAAACTTGGTATTCAAAGTAAGCATGTAGATATAAAAATAGACAAACAAAGTATGCAACAAGAAGTCAAATTCCCAGACGAAAGAGGTACGCTAGCAACAATTTTTGAGCAATCAAATGAGGTGAGAAGTCCAATCGAGGGGTGCTGAATCGAAGGTGACCTATTTTCCTCCCAATTTGTCAAAATGTTATTTTTATCTGTTTTCTCCCTTTTTGACAATTCCCTTTTAATTTTGGTACTGGAAAATCCCAATGCACTTGTGCAAGCTTAAATCCTGAGAATCTTTGTGAGAAAACCCTTGAGAATTGAGAGGGCAAATTTTGGGGTATAACAGACGTAATTTTCTCGAACAGAATTTCATGGCTATCAATCAAGAGTTGAATACCTTCCTTCATCCACATACAACCATCATATTGGGAAGCACAATGGTAGCAATTTTCAAGAGAGCCCGAAAATAAATCGGCTTGTTGTACCCCAAAATTTGCCCTCCCATATTCTTCAAGAAATTGCCAAGTCATGCTTCAAAATTCCCCAAGGGTTGCACAGTTCAAGGGCCTCCTAAACAGTCAAAATTAGGGTTTTGGTTATGACAAAGTAAATAAAGTTTCCAAGGGTCCAATCAAGTCCCACATGCCTATAAATATGGTCAAGCATCCTCATACCAAGTTTCAAGACTTTCAGCACAAAATTGCACAGTCAAAACCCTAATTGCACTACAGTCAATTGTAGGGGCAAAATGGTCATTTGATAGTCAAAAGTTCAAATTTTTGGTCAACATCTCATTTTGAAGCCACAAACATCATTTGATCAATGCTTGATCATGATTCTCAAAGCTTGGCTCAAAAACCATCAAGATGCAAAAGTTTCCTTATTTGGACAGCTGAAAAAGTCAACTGTAAATTGACCAGGGCATAACTTTCACATGGATTATCAGAAAAATTCCATCCAAAGCTAATTTTGAAGAGAAAGACATTTCCTACAACTCATCTTCATACTCCAAGTCCAAGAAATGCTCTCACAAAAAGTTATCAATTTCAACATTATAGGTCATTTTCAAAAGTCAACAAAAAGGGACTTTAAGTCAAAGGCCATAACTTGATATTGGTAAATCAAAATGACATGGGAACAAAGGCATTGGTTAGGGGACTCAAAGACCTTTCCAAAATGTCCAAGAACATGAGCAAAGCTTAAAAATTGAGCAAGCTATGCCTTGTGGAAGTTGGGAAATTTTTGGATATTTTGAAAAGTCAACTTTGCTTCAAATGACCTAAAATTGCTAATGGGCCTATTTTTCTTCCATAATTCATCATCCAAGACATGTGCACGACCACTTGGCCCAAAGGGAAGTTTTTCTTCACTATTTATTTATTTATTTGGATTTTTATTATTAATAATTCATTTTAATTAAATAAATACATGAAAAATGCTAAACCTAGGTTTTAAATCTTTTTATGCACATAATATACTCAAGATTTCGTGCCTAACCAAATATAGAAAGAATCATTTGAATTGGTCATGATTTGGTAGCAAAAGCATGTGGAAAATAGAGACCTCAATGCCATGACCATGTTCAGCTCGCTTAGACGAAAAGAATGGCATGCTCGCGCTTAATTTATATACCAAGATGGCTTAATCGCTATTATGGAATATGGCTTGTTTTCAGGGGGTTCAAAACCCCCGTTAACTGTCTTTATATTTTCAGGAAGACAAAACCATGAGGAAGACGATGAAGTGGCATAAGCTGAATGGCTGGTTCAAAATTTCGCGCTAAAACATCATTAATGTTTGGTTTTATTTTATATTAATTGTTAGATATCAAATATACAAACGCGTTGAGTGGAGCAGTTGGTAGAGTGCATCGCTGGTAATCTCTAGGACCTGGGTTCGAGCCCCAGGTCCTCACCCCCTTTCATATTATTTTCCATTTAATGTTCCTATGCAGTTTTCAGAGTAAAGACCACTGTACGCCTTCAAAATCAAACGTCCACGCGTCCCAGAGCATTCAATCAAAGGCCAGGATCTGTGGAACATGGTGGACTATGGTCAGCGCATGTGCATAATTCCTGGAAAGTCAAAGAGGCCAAAGACAAATGGGCCTGAATCACTACAAAAAACCTCCCAAATTAGGGGCAGACCCCCTAGGTTTGCAAACTTTTTCATTCTTTGTTTTTTTATTATTTTTACTTTCTTTAATTATTGTTTTTTAATTAATTTAATTTTTTTTCATAAAAAAACACAATAACAATAAAAAAATCAGAAAAGATAAAAAATAATAAATATTTTTATTTTAGTATTTTTGTAAATAAATAACTTTAATTGATTAGTTTTAAATTTAGGTTTTAATTTTAACATTTTTCACTAAAACTCAAAACTTATAGAATTAGGGTTTAATTAATTTTTATCCTTTTTTATTCCATAATAATTAATAATTAAATATTATTTTTATTTTTATAAATTAAAATTGCATGTAAATTAATTAGGGTTAATTTTAGGTTAAAACTTTAACATGTTTTCATAATAAAATAAAAATTGTAGAATTAGGTTTAATTGCATAAAAATACCAAAAATACAAAAAAAAAACAATTTCTTTTCTTTTTAATTAATTAATTCCATCATTTAATTTAATTTTGCAAAAAGGGTCCAACGCCCTCGTTTTTAATTCTTATTCGCATATTTATTTTATTTCCTTTAATATTTATGTATCTCTCCCGAAGCCGTGTAATTAATCTGTCGCACTTTTAATTCTTTACTTTTCTTTACTTTCTTTATTTTCCGTCAAATCGGGTCCTGGAAATTTTGGCGATGTGGACCCGCGCCTTTTGTAATAGCTTAGAATTTTTACCTTCTCGCAATCTTTAACTGTTAATCAAGTCATGAAAGAATGTATGGACAAAAATAAAAACAAACGCTAGATCACCTTTAACATGACAAAAGACAAAAATATCTGAAAACGACACACAAATTGCACACACCACCCCTAGGGTACGCCTCACTGTTGCCTTGCCCCGAAAGGTGATCGTCGAGTAGAGGATGTCTTAGTAAGTCCTCATGATCCGGGAACCTGGCATGAGGGTAGCTTCTAAGGTGTCTTCCCATTGCTCTGGTGATCACCATGTCCCGAACCTCGAATTGACCCGAACACCTCCAACGGTGGTGCTACCTACCTCTCAATGGTGGGATGGCACTACTTTAAAGGACATTTACACAAACGAATTCCTTAGGGTAGGTAGACGACTCTAGATACTTTCTCTAATTTCAAAACAAATCAAAAATACTTTTCACACCGACACCTTTTCAAAAGCTTTCGAAAGCAATTTTTCAAACACTCTTGAGGACCGATACAAGAGTCGAACTAGAATTTTCAAAGAAACTTTTTAAAACCCACAGTTGAAAAGCAAACAAACCATTTTTGAAAACACAATGAGCAAGTATCTAAGAGCCCATGGATAACCATGGATAGAAAGGGTGCTAACACCTTCCCTTTCTATAACCTACCTCCCGAACCGAGAGCAATCTCTATAAGGAATTTTTCTGTGCTTTTGTCCTTTCCATTTGGAGAAAATAAAAGACGGTGGCGACTCTTGCTTCCGCGACATTTCGCGAACCAGCGTTAAACAGTCAGTTCCAGATCCACCGATCACAGAACTGGCGACTCTGCTGGGGATTTAACTTATAAAGTGAGGTGTACCTTAGGGCTTGTTCATAACTGTGTTTTCAATTGTTTTCCTTGTGTGCTTTAAATTGTGGGTTGCTTGGGAGTTCTATAGATCCTAACCCGGATCTGGGGGATACCTTCTTAGAAAGTAGCAACAAGACTGTGAGGGAACTGTGTGGGGTATACCGACATGGTTGAAACAGTCTGCTACGTTGATGTGGCACTTTGGTGTGTACCGGTAACCCTTGAGTTCAGTCAAGGAGAGTACGGGGCCTCCGCGTGGTGTCGTGAAGCATCAACAGACCTTAGGAACCTTAATTGAACTATCTTGGCCTCTTTAGGGTAGTGAGATAACTGACTTTGGTGCAGTCCGAGGTTGGTTGATACTCGATACTACACTCAATTGAGGGTTACTTTCCTGGAATATTTCGGTCGCCAGTTTAGTGGCTAAATCGAAACGATGAACAATGAAAGCAATCCCGTGATATTGGGACCCCTAGAACCCGGTTACTTTGATAGGACAGGTTGAACCCACCAACTTCAAGAGGGTACTACCCAGACCCCATGCTGGCCTTAAACCCTAAGGGCTTGTCTTGTGTGCCTTATGTGCCTTACATGTTTGTCTTTGTAAATATCTGTGGTGTGTTTAATCATAGCATCATGACATCATCCAGCATCATATGCATTGACTAACCATTTCAGGGGTTCGAATTTTCATCTTTGTTCTTGTTTTGTAGGACATGGAAACTGCTCGTAGAAAGACAATTCAAATCAGTCTTGTAAGGATCCCTCCTCAGCTTAAGGAGCTTATATCCAGGATTCCCGAGAACTCTTCATTCAGTGAAAGACATGGAAGCCTCGTCAGCTTGGTCAATACCAACATTGAGGAAGATATGATAAAGGTCCTGTTCCAATTCTTTGACCCTCTGCATCACTGTTTCACCTTCTTGGACTATCAGCTGGTACCTACATTGGAGGAGTTCTCCCGGCTCCTGAAGATCCCTATCCTTGATCAACTACCCTACAACGGTACGGAAAAGGAACCCAAGCTTGAAGAGATTGCTAAAGCCTTGCACCTACAGTCATCTGACCTCAAGGGACATTGGGAAGTTAGAAGTGGTATCAAAGGGTTCTTAGTCAGGTTTCTGTTTGAAAAGTCCCATGAATGTTGGAACTCCCTTGACTTACAAGCTTTTGAAGAAGTTGTGGCCCTCCTTGTCTATGGTTTGGTGTTGTTCCCTAACCCAGATCAGCTTATAGATATCAGTGCTGTCCAGATCTTTATGTCCAGGAATCCTATACCTACGTTGCTGGGGGACATCCTTCACTCATGTTACACTCGAACCATGAGAAAAAGAGGTGTCCTTATGTGTTGCACTCCCCTCCTGGGAAGGTGGTTTATTTCGCACCTTCCACAATCAGTCTTGAAGAATGAGCGGGGTTTGAGATGGTCACAACGGTTGATGACTCTTACACATGCAGATATACATTGGTGCCCTAGGTCCAGAGAGGATGTCACTATCATTGATCGTTGCGGGGAGTACCCTAATGTTCCTTTATTTGGAATCAGAGGAGGTATTACATACAACCCATGCCTGGCTTGGAGACAGTTTGGTTACGCTCGGAAGGATGGTCCTCATGACATGTTGATTCCTGACATAGTTTTTGACTTCGACAATGATACTCAAGGACTTCGCCAGAGATTTATCAGAGCCTGGAGGATGCCAAGTAGGATAGACAGCAAGACACTGGGGCACAGGAACTCCATCCCGTTGGAACCTTATCTCAAGTGGGTACGAGCCCGCTCCCAGAAGTTAGTGATGCCTTATCCCCATATGCTCCCTGTGATCAAAGAACCAGTCTTGGACGGAGAAGTGTCCTACACTATTCAGCACCCTGATATGCCCACATCCTGGGAAGAGATGCAGAAGAGCTGGATCCAGCTTAAGGAAGAACGAAATTCTCTTGAGACCAGTCTACATGCCAGTGAAAAGAAGGTCTTGGAGCTCACCCGCCTGTTGCATGAGGAGAGGAATCTCAACACTTACATAGCTCCAAAGAGGATGCGCAGTGTATTTTGGGATTGATTTGCTTTTGTATTATTTTGCCCACGAGGCTTTGATGTATTGAACAATTACTTCCTTAATGATAACGTGTGTTCCTTTTTGTCTACAACAAATTTGAACTTTCGAACCCTTGAATGCATTGCATAAACACATATCATTCATCATGTGAATAGCAGGTTTTCCCTCTTTTCAGGTTGCTTACAGTTCTTCGCTGTTTATTTCAGCATCATGAATCCTGACTCGTCATCAACTGAGACATCCATCAAAGCTCTTCAGGCGCAGAATGCGCAGTTTCAGGAATTAATCAAGGGTTTGGCTCAAGGCCAAGAAGAGCTGAAAACTCTGCTCCTGAAGAAGGAGAAGAAGAAGAAGAGAAGGACTGTTCTGTTCAGCTCGGGCCGAAGGTTTGGCAATACTCTGGAGAATGAAGAGGCTGGTTCTTCCATTGGCAAGAGTACTCCTCATGCAGAAAAAGGTCCTAGTCCGGTAGTACCCGACAACGAGATTGATTTTGATGAAGAGCAATATCCTCCTGCAGAAGACCGTTACAAGCAGTTGGAGGATAGGCTGAATGCTATGGAGATACAACAGGTACCTGGGCTGGATTTTGGAGATCTGGGTTTGTCTACTGGTGTGATCATTCCTCGGAAGTTCAAAGCACCATCTTTCACTAAATACGACGGGGCGTCTTGTCCCAAGCTACATCTCAGGTCCTATGTTCGGAAAATTCAACCGTACTCCGCGGATAAGAATTTATGGATCCACTTCTTCCAGGAGAGTCTTTCAGGGACTCATCTCGAATGGTTCTATCAGCTGGATGGGACCAAGGTTCGTAACTGGGAGGAGTTGGCTACTGCTTTCTACAAGCAGTATCAATATAATGCCGACCTTGCCCCTACACGTACCCAACTCCAGGGTATGTCGTTAGGTTCAAGTGAAGGTTTTAAGGAGTACGCTCAGAAGTGGAGAGACCTGGCTGGCAGGGTGCAGCCACCGTTGACTGATCGGGAGTTGGTAGACATGTTCTTGGGGACCCTATCTGGGCCATTTTTCAACCATCTTATCGGGAATTCGTCTGCAGGGTTCACTGATCTGATTCTGACTGGAGAGAGAATTGAGGCTGGGTTAAAGTCAGGTAAGATTCCGAAGGGTGCATCGTCTAGTTCTGAGAATAAACCCTTCAAGAAGGAGGCTAGTGCTGTATACGGTTCCAAGAGACCAGAGAGAACTGAGCGCCGCCAATCTGTCAGTGCGGTAATGATTTCTAAGCCTGCTGCCGCTCCTCGGCCAACCAATCCTCAAAGGGCTGAAAGACCCCGGAGAGAGTTCACCCGGTTGAGTATGACCTTGTCGCAGATCTTACCACAGTTGCTCTCAACCAACCTAGTAACCGTCAGAGAGCCTCCGAAGTTTGCAAATACTACCTCTCCTAAGTACAACCCAAATGCTCGCTGTGCTTACCATTCTGATAGCCCGGGGCATTCCACTGATGACTGTTGGGCATTAAAGAATAAGGTGCAAGACCTTATCGACGCGAAGGAGATACAGTTCGAAGCGCCTGAGAGGCCGAATGTGGTTACTGCTCCTATGCCTCAGCATGGGGTAAATGCTGTTGATGAAGAAGTATACGCTGTCTCTGTGAATGATCTAGCTACTCCTCTGAAGACTGTCAAGAGGAACCTGCTGCTGGCCGGTTTATTTCCGGGTTGTAGTGAGGGTTGCCTGTTCTGTGTTGTTTCCCTATCTGGTTGTCCCTTGCTGAAGTTAGGCATCCAAAGCCTAATGGATAGCAAGGAGATTCTGTTTAAGAAGTCTGCTGTTCAGTTGGTTCCGGTGGAAGAAGTTTCTGTGGTTACCATCTTCAATAATCCAATCAAGGCTCTCCCGAAGAAGCCTGTTCAAGTCATGACTGTTGCACCTGTGGTTATCACTATTCCGGGGCCTCTTCCCTATGTATCTGATAAAGCTGTCCCCTGGCATTACGGGGCAGATGTGTATGTGAATGGGATCAAACGAGAATTCAACACTGGCGCCAGCATCTGTGATATCACTGGCCCAGTCAAGGTTACCCGCAGTGGCAGGCTCTTCTCGCCTGACATTGCACCGCCTGCTGCTCGAAGACCACTCCTTATAACACCTACAAGCGTACCTGTTCCTGTTGCTGATCAAGTTGTTTCTCCTGCTGCCGAGTCATCCAATGCTCGGGGCAAAGGAATTGAAGTTGAGCCTGCCCAGATGGAGTCACCTATACCTGTAACTGCTGAAGCCTCCCAACAAGAGATGGAGGAAATCTTGAAAATTATAAAGAAGAGTGACTTCAATGTTGTGGAACAGCTGGGGCACACGCCCTCCAAAATCTCCATGCTCTCTTTATTGCTGTGCTCTGAGGCCCATGCTAAGGCCTTGATCTCATTCCTCAAGACGGCCCATGTGCCACAGGAAACATCTGCAGTCCAGTTCACTGATTGCGTAGCAAATCTGACAGCAGACAATGGCTTGGGTTTCTCAGATGCTGACCTGACTGCGAAGGGAAGAGACCACAATGATGCTCTGCATGTCTCTATCGAATGCAGGGGCACTACCTTGGCACATGTATTGGTGGATACTGGTTCGTCCTTGAATGTGCTACCCAAGAAGGCTTTAGACCGTTTAGATTGTGAAGGCCTGGAGCTGAAACCCAGCAATATCATCGTCAGGGCCTTTGACGGTTCAAAAAGGATGGTTCACGGAGAGGTTGACATTCCCATTCGTATGGGTTCTCAGGTGTTTGACTCTACATTTTATGTGATGGATATTCGTCCATCGTACTCTTGTCTACTGGTTCGACCTTGGATACATAAGGCTGGGGCAGTGACCTCTACCTTACACCAGAAGCTGAAGTACCCTGTCAGAGGGAAGATCGTCACGGTGCAAGGAGAGGAGGAATATATGGTGAGCCACTTGAATTCCTTCAGATACATTGAGATGGACGGGGAGTTTATTGAAACCCCCTTTCAGCATTTCGAGGAGGTGCTTCCAATTTCAGCGGCAGCAGAAACAGCAGTAGAAGGGAATGTTCCTTTGAAGATGGCTTCCCTGAAGGACGCCCGGGCTGTGGTTCAAAAAGGTGAATATGCTAACTGGGGCAGGCTTCCAGACTTTACACAGAAGACTGACAAATTTGGGTGGGTTTTACTGCAGAGGGTCAGAAAGCTATGCGGAAAGCGAAGACCGGAAGACCTCCGGTGTTCATTACAAATCCAGGAGTGAATGCTGTTGGGGAAGACAACGAGGTGGATGAAGCAGAATTCAATAGCTGGATCTACCCGTCAACCGAAGGCGGATTGACCAATTGGATTGCCAAAGACCATACTCCTGTTACCTTTGTGACGCAGTAATAAATTTCTTTGTTTCGTTATTTGTAATAAACAATAAATAAACTCTGTGGCCCGGTGTCTTACCCGAGGCACCGTGGTTTCATTTGTGAGGGCATATAAATTGTCATTTCATATATCATAAATGAAAATCTTGGACGTTTTCTCGCATTACAAATCTTATGCTCCTTTTCTGTCTTTCTTTCCTTTACATATATTTCAAAACAGCTGTATTTACACACACACTCACTCATACAGGTTTCAATCCACCCTGGATCTCACTGATAACGACTCTGCTACTGCCAGTTATGACTTCGAAAATCCGATCAACTTAGCCGAAGACGAAGGTGAAGATGATTGCGAAGTGCCTGGCGAGCTTGCAAGACTGTTGCTTCAGGAAGAGAGGGAAATTCAACCCCATGAAGAGCCAGTGGAAACAATAAACTTGGGTACTGAGGCAGACAGGAAAGAGGTAAAGATTGGTGCTAACCTAGAGCTCAGCGTGAAGCAACGGTTGACTCAGATGCTACATGATTATATGGAGATCTTTGCTTGGTCCTACGAAGACATGCCCGGGTTGGATACCGACATTGTAGTCCATCACCTGCCTACTAAGGAAGACTGCCCTCCGGTCAAGCAAAAGGTCCGTCGTATGCGTCCAGAGATGTCTGAGAAGATCAAAGCCGAGGTTATGAAACAGTTTGATGCTGGGTTCCTTGCAGTGACTTCTTACCCTCAGTGGGTTGCTAATGTGGTGCCGGTACCAAAGAAGGACGGTAAGGTCAGAATGTGTGTCGACTACAGGGATCTGAATAGGGCCAATCCCAAGGATGACTTCCCCCTACCTCACATTGATGTCCTTGTTGACAATACAGCTCAGCACAAGGTGTTCTCTTTCATGGATGGATTTTCAGGTTACAATCAGATCAAGATGGCACCTGAAGACATGGAGAAAACTACATTTGTTACTCAGTGGGGCACCTTCTGTTACAAGGTCATGCCATTCGGGTTGAAGAACGCTGGGGCAACCTACCAACGTGCCATGGTTGCTTTATTTCATGACATGATTCATCATGAGATAGAAGTGTATGTTGACGACATGATCGCAAGGTCCCAGACTGAGGAAGAGCACTTAGATCATCTGCAGAAGTTGTTTGACCGGTTGAAACTGTACAAGCTGAGGTTGAACCCGAACAAGTGCACCTTCGGGGTAAGATCTGGAAAGTTGCTAGGCTTCGTGGTAAGTGACAAGGGTATTCAAGTGGACCCTGCCAAGGTCAAAGCTATTCAAGAGATGCCAGTTCCTAGGACAGAGAAAGAGGTCAGAGGCTTTTTAGGACGCCTGAATTACATTGCTCGATTCATCTCACACCTAACTGCTACTTGTGAACCACTCTTCAAGCTGCTGAAAAAAGATCAGGTAGTACGTTGGAACGATGAATGTCAGGCTGCTTTCGACAGAATCAAAGAGTATCTCCAAGAACCACCTATCCTGATGCCACCGGTTGAAGGGAGACCTCTGATATTATACCTGACAGTACTTGACAACTCAATGGGGTGTGTACTGGGGCAGCATGACGAGTCTGGCCGAAAAGAGCATGCCATTTATTACCTTAGCAAAAAGTTGACCGACTGTGAGAGCCGATACTCACTGCTTGAGAAAACTTGCTGCGCTTTGGTATGGGCTGCTCGCCGGCTGAGACAGTATATGCTGACTCACACTACCTTGTTGATCTCAAAGATGGATCCTATAAAGTACATATTCGAAAAGCCCGCTCTGTCTGGGAGAATTGCAAGATGGCAAATGATCTTGACGGAATACGACATTCAGTACACGACCCAGAAAGCCATCAAGGGGAGTGTATTGGCAGACCACTTGGCACATCAGGCCGTAGACGACTATCAGTCAATGAACTTCGAGTTTCCGGACGAAAGCATCATGATTGTGACTGATTGTGAAGTACCTGGACCAGATGAAGGACCTGAGGAAGGATCCCGATGGTCTATGCACTTTGACGGAGCCTCCAATGCTTTGGGTAATGGCATCGGCGCCATAATCATATCACCTCAAGGCACTCATACTCCACTAACTGTCCGGCTATGTTTCAACTGCACCAACAACATGGCAGAGTATGAGGCATGCATCATGGGTCTTCAAGCTGCGATCGACCTAAGGATTAAGTTTCTAAGTGTCTTCGGAGATTCCGCTCTTGTGATCAATCAGATCAAAGGAGAGTGGGATACGAAACATCCGAATCTTATTCCTTACAAAGAATGTGTGTTGACCCTGATCCCCCACTTCACGAAGATAACCTTTGAACATTTTCCAAGAGAAGAGAATCAGTTGGCGGACGCGTTAGCTACAATGTCTTCTATGTTTAAGGTCAAATGGGACAATGAGGCTCCCCGGATCATCATCTGGAAACTGGACGAACCGGCATACTGTTGCGATCTCGAGACTGAATTGGTGACTGAGAAGCCTTGGTACCATGAGGTGAAGAGATATCTGGAAGCTCAGGAATACCCTGAACGTGCCTCTGTCAATGATAAGAAGTTCCTGAGAAGATTTGCGGCAAAGTTCTTCCTTAGCAACGGCATCTTGTATAAGCGAAACCATGATTCAACCTTACTGCGTTGTGTGGATAAGACTGAAGCAGAAAGGATCATGGAAGAGCTACATGAGGGGACCTTTGGTACGCATTCCAGTGGACACACTATGGATAAGAAGATCCTTCGGGCAGGGTATTACTGGTCCACAATGGAAGCTGACTGCTACCAACATTCCAGGACATGCCATAAGTGCCAGATTTATGCAGACAAGGTGCATGTTCCTCCAGTTCCCCTGAATGTTCTGACTGCGCCTTGGCTGTTTGCAATGTGGGGCATAGACATGATTGGTGAGATTAAACCTACGGCATCTAATGGGCATCGCTTCATCCTAGTGGCGATTGATTATTTCACGAAGTGGGTCGAAGCAGCATCCTATGCTACGGTAACCAAGACTGTTGTGGCACGGTTCATTCGGCATAACCTGATCTGTCGGTACGGCGTCCCTGAGAGGATCATTACAGACAACGGTACCAATCTGAATAATAAGATGATCACTGAGCTCTGCGAGCAGTTCAAAATACAGCACCACAATTCTTCTCCTTACAGACCGAAGATGAATGGGGCTGTAGAAGCAGCAAATAAAAATATCAAGAAAATCGTGCAGAAGATGACAGTGACCTATAAAGATTGGCACGAGATGTTACCATTTGCTCTACATGGGTACCGTACCTCAGCTAGGACGTCAACCGGGGCAACTCCTTTCTCTCTGGTTTATGGTATGGAGGCAGTCTTACCGATCGAAGTGGAAATACCCTCTCTCCGGATAATGAAGGATGCAAATCTGAACGAGGATGATTGGATCCAGACACGACTTGATCAGCTCAATCTTATTGACGAGAAGAGACTTGCTGCTATCTGCCATGGTCAGACGTATCAGAAACGGATGATCAGGGCATTTAACAAAAAGGTCAGACCACAGGAATATCAAGTTGGGGATCTGGTAATCAAGAGAATCATCCTTCCTCAGAGTGATCCAAGGGGCAAATGGACCCCTACATACGAAGGGCCATTTATGGTTAAGCATGTGTTCTCGGGAGGAGCCATGAATCTAACCAATATGGATGGTGACGACCTTCCTCACCCCGCTAATGCAGACATAGTAAAAAGATAATACGCATGAAAAAAGACCCGCTAGGCTGACATGCCTAGGCAAAAATTAGGGCTTCCCGTCGAACCAAAAGGGTTCGGGCAAAATGAAGGGATGAAATGAAAAAATCTGTACACCCGGCAAGTCGAAAACCTGAAAAGGCGGCTTGGGCAAAAATGGGTATCCCGGTGGACTGAAAACCCGAAAGGGCGGTCCAGGCAAAAATTAGGGATAAAGCGTAATACTATGTCTCATTGGATCACTTTGCATCCAGAATCCGGTATCTACACCAAATTCAGACGGCATCGATCAGTCAGCTTCATTTTCGTTTAGGTCATCAAGTGATGAGACGCTCGGAGTTATAAAGGCAATAGCAGAGTTGAAACCCAGTGGGATCATTCATTTCACACAGCTGCTTTATTTTCTTTTGTACAAATTTGTATAAAATCTTTTGTCCGGCGGTGTTCTCTTACTAGGACGTCAGCCTCTTGTACACAAAACGCCTATTTACAGGCCATTCAAAAATCAATACAAATATACTTTTCAGTTAATAGTGCCAATTGTTTTTCCTTTTTTCTGTTTTGTTTTGCGAAGAACGTCCAAGGTTCAATTTGTGATATATGCATTGACAATAATTTGCTAACTCATGAATATTTGCATACGAAACAAAGGAATAATTACAGGTAACATTGGAAACAGGGGCAATAAAGAGTTGTCTGAGCAATCTAATTGTTCTACCCTCCAAGGTACCAAGGTAGGTTCAGCTAAAGAACATAACCAGATATCCTAATTCCCCAGAGAGTAAGCAGTCAGTACACTCTCTCCAAATTATATTATCAGGCCTTAAGGAAGTTGAGTATCCTCCAGCAGATCTCAACATTCCCCGGCAGCATATACATTCTTAACAAGCATCCCCGACAATCTTGGTCTAAAGATTGTTCCCCGGCGGTATATCAAACATTCAAAGGAATCACTTTCCCCCCCGCAGTTCAAAACTTCTCCAAGAGAGTCCAATCCAGTTTCCCCAGGAAAGTTGGAATTCATCTCCCCAAGCAGTAAGCTTATCCCCAGTAGATTCTGGAAGCTTATCACTCGCAGAACACGAACGCGTCTCCCGGCTTTATTCAAAGAGTTATTTCCTTACCAGGATATAACTGGGTTATCCTCAGCCAAAAGCCACGGAAAGAGCGTCCTCAACGAAGTCTTCTTATCCCCAGCGAAGTCTATCCACACTTCCGACATAACAAGGGTATCCCCAGCAAGTTATTATCAACACTCAACAAAGTATCTCTCTCCCCACAGAGTATCGCTTCCCAGCAAGATCGTTAGAGTACTTTCCTTCCCGCAGGTTTATTCCATTCGCCAAGTCTATTCCCCAACGGAGTTATCTTCTCCTACCGGTATTCTTGCAGTCATCATCCCCAGCGGAAGCGAAATCTATTCTTCAACATCAGCCCAGGATATGACTTCCCGGCGCCCGTCAAGGATTTACTTTCCTAGACGAAAGCATACATTCCTAAACATCACATACATCATTATAGCATGCATAGACGCATCATATCTTACAAATCTCATTTATGTTGAGAACATCATCGCTTGATCCATATCATGCATTGCATATGACTAACCTTTACCTTTCAGGAAAGATTCAGTTAAATTCTCAATCATATTTCAAGACCTAGACCGGTTCAGTTAATCGACTCCAAAGATTTCTTATCTAGTCAAAGGCCTTCTCTAGTCCAGCTAAATCGACCCCAAACAGATTTTTCTGATGAAGACTCAGTAGAAGCTATCAAAGGTTTTTCTCAATGATTGCTTTTGAGATTATAATTTCCTATGGTTCTCTCCCCAATGCTGCGGAGACGATAATTCCATTCCAGGTTTTTCTCAAACGTCCGCTTTTGAGATTATAATTGCCTATGGTTCTCTCCCCGATCCTGCGGAGACGATAATTCCATTCCAGGTTTTTCTCAAACGTCCGCTTTTGAGATTATAATTGCCTATGGTTCTCTCCCCGATCCTGCGGAGACGATAATTCCATTCCAGGTTTTTCTCAAACGATTGCTTTTGAGATTATAATTTCCTATGGTTCTCTCCCCAATGCTGCGGAGACGATAATTCCATTCCAGGTTTTTCTCAAACGTCCGCTTTTGAGATTATAATTGCCTATGGTTCTCTCCCCGATCCTGCGGAGATGGTAATTCCCACCAAGATTTTCTCAACAATTGTTGTTGAGGTTAAGGTCATCCAAGGTTCTCTCACCACTCCTGCTGAGGTAGTAACCACCCCTGGTTCATTCATCACCTTTTAAGCTTCAGATTCAGCTCCTGTAACCAATCAGGACATATCTACACAAAGTATCTGAAGACCAACTCCTGCAACATGTCAGGTACTCATTTTTCTTTTGCAGGTACGCAAGTTCTCGCTAAGGAATCTCTTACGCGATCAACATCCAGATGGCATCTATAAGCCCATCATCCTATTCACCAATCTCTAAATGGCATCTATAAGCCCATTCCCATCATCACACTGCTGCTATGTGAGCGCAAATTTCTGGGCACTCTAGTGTTCAATCATCATCTACCCTCGGATTACGAAAGGCACGTCAGCCAATCTGCATCCTCAGGTCTAAGAGGATTGAACAGGGGCAACTGTTGTACCCCAAAATTTTCCCTCCCATATTCTTCAAGAAATTGCCAAGTCATGCTTCAAAATTCCCCAAGGGTTGCACAGTTCAAGGGCCTCCTAAACAGTCAAAATTAGGGTTTTGGTTATGACAAAGTAAATAAAGTTTCCAAGGGTCCAATCAAGTCCCACATGCCTATAAATATGGTCAAGCATCCTCATACCAAGTTTCAAGACTTTCAGCATAAAATTGCACAGTCAAAACCCTAATTGCACTACAGTCAATTGTAGGGGCAAAATGGTCATTTGACAGTCAAAAGTTCAAATTTTTGGTCAACATCTCATTTTGAATCCACAAACATCATTTGATCAATGCTTGATCATGATTCTCAAAGCTTGGCTCAAAAACCATCAAGATGCAAAAGTTTCCTTATTTGGACAGTTGAAAAAGTCAACTGTAAATTGACCAGGGCATAACTTTCACATGGATTATCAGAAAAATTCCATCCAAAGCTCATTTTGAAGATAAAGACATTTCCTACAACTCATCTTCATACTCCAAGTCCAAGAAATGCTCTCACAAAAAGTTATCAATTTCAACATTATAGGTCATTTTCAAAAGTCAACAAAAAGGGACTTTAAGTCAAAGGCCATAACTTGAGATTGGTAAATCAAAATGACATGGGAACAAAGGCATTGGTTAGGGGACTCAAAGACCTTTCCAAAATGTCCAAGAACATGAGCAAAGCTTAAAAATTGAGCAAGCTATGCCTTGTGGAAGTTGGGAAATATTTGGATATTTTGAAAAGTCAACTTTGCTTCAAATGACCTAAAATTGCTAATGGGCCTATTTTTCTTCCATAATTCATCATCCAAGACATGTGCACGACCACTTGGCCCAAAGGGAAGTTTTTCTTCACTATTTATTTATTTATTTGGATTTTTATTATTAATAATTCATTTTAATTAAATAAATACATGAAAAATGCTAAACCTAGGTTTTAAATCTTTTTATGCACATAATATACTCAAGATTTCGTGCCTAACCAAATATAGAAAGAATCATTTGAATTGGTCATGATTTGGTAGCAAAAGCATGTGAAAAAGATTTGAAAATCATGGTTAAAAAATCAAATATCATATTCATTAATGCATGGATTTTGATCAAATTTCTTTAACCCTAATCATTCACAGGTACATATAGAGGCAAAACCTAATCCTAAATACCCCTAAGCTGCGCTACAGACCAAGCATTGAACTTGAGTTTTTGGTTGAAAATTTGAAAACTGAAAACAAGGTTAGAGGACGATTCAAGGCCAAAGATTAATTCCATTAGCTTGCTGAGGCTTCAAAGAAAGGATTTGGATCAAAAACCACAAGCTTTCGTGCCCAGAAACGTGAGAACGATCTCACCTGTACAGAAAAATTTTCTCATTCGTGCATCTTGATTCATACACTTTTCATAATTTTTGATGCTTGATTTGTGTTCATTATAAGATTCTGAAGCTAACCATATAAATTAATTGCGTTTTTATGCGATACACATGATTCTACCATTGATGCAGGCTAGGTTTTCTTGAAATCCAAATTGGGGGTTTCTTGATACTGTAAAATTAAGAGACCTCAATGCCATGACCATGTTCAGCTCGCTTAGACGAAAAGAATGGCATGCTCGCGCTTAATTTATATACCAAGATGGCTTAATCGCTATTATGGAATATGGCTTGTTTTCAGGGGGTTCAAAACCCCCGTTAACTGTCTTTATATTTTCAGGAAGACAAAACCATGAGGAAGATGATGAAGTGGCATAAGCTGAATGGCTGGTTCAAAATTTCGCGCTAAAACATCATTAATGTTTGGTTTTATTTTATATTAATTGTTAGATATCAAATATACAAACGCATTGAGTGGAGCTGTTGGTAGAGTGCATCGCTGGTAATCTCTAGGACCTGGGTTCGAGCCCCAGGTCCTCACCCCCTTTCATATTATTTTCCATTTAATGTTCCTATGCAGTTTTCAGAGTAAAGACCACTGTACGCCTTCAAAATCAAACGTCCACGCGTCCCAGAGCATTCAATCAAAGGCCAGGATCTGTGGAACATGGTGGACTATGGTCAGCGCATGTGCATAATTCCTGGAAAGTCAAAGAGGCCAAAGACAAATGGGCCTGAATCACTACAAAAAACCTCCCAAATTAGGGGCAGACCCCCTAGGTTTGCAAACTTTTTCATTCTTTGTTTTTTTATTATTTTTACTTTCTTTAATTATTGTTTTTTAATTAATTTAATTTTTTTCATAAAAAAACACAATAACAATAAAAAAATCAGAAAAGATAAAAAATAATAAATATTTTTATTTTAGTATTTTTGTAAATAAATAACTTTAATTGATTAGTTTTAAATTTAGGTTTTAATTTTAACATTTTTCACTAAAACTCAAAACTTATAGAATTAGGGTTTAATTAATTTTTATCCTTTTTTATTCCACAGTAATTAATAATTAAATATTATTTTTATTTTTATAAATTAAAATTGCATGTAAATTAATTAGGGTTAATTTTAGGTTAAAACTTTAACATGTTTTCATAATAAAATAAAAATTGTAGAATTAGGTTTAATTGCATAAAAATACCAAAAATACAAAAAAACAATTTCTTTTCTTTTTAATTAATTAATTCCATCATTTAATTTAATTTTGCAAAAAGGGTCCAACGCCCTCGTTTTTAATTCTTATTCGCATATTTATTTTATTTCCTTTAATATTTATGTATCTCTCCCGAAGCCGTGTAATTAATCTGTCGCACTTTTAATTCTTTACTTTTCTTTACTTTCTTTATTTTCCGTCAAATCGGGTCCTGGAAATTTTGGCGATGTGGACCCGCGCCTTTTGTAATAGCTTAGAATTTTTACCTTCTCGCAATCTTTAACTGTTAATCAAGGCATGAAAGAATGTATGGACAAAAATAAAAACAAACGCTAGATCACCTTTAACATGACAAAAGACAAAAATATCTGAAAACGACACACAAATCGCACACACCACCCCTAGGGTACACCTCACTGTTGCCTTGCCCCGAAAGGTGATCGTCGAGTAGAGGATGTCTTAGTAAGTCCTCATGATCCGGGAACCTGGCATGAGGGTAGCTTCTAAGGTGTCTTCCCATTGCTCTGGTGATCACCATGTCCCGAACCTCGAATTGACCCGAACACCTCCAACGGTGGTGCTACCTACCTCTCAATGGTGGGATGGCACTACTTTAAAGGACATTTACACAGACGAATTCCTTAGGGTAGGTAGACGACTCTAGATACTTGCTCTAATTTCAAAACAAATCAAAAATACTTTTCACACCGACACCTTTTCAAAAGCTTTCGAAACAATTTTTCAAACACTCTTGAGGACCGATACAAGAGTCGAACTGGAATTTTCAAAGAAACTTTTTAAAACCCACAGTTGAAAAGCAAACAAACCATTTTTGAAAACACAATGAGCAAGTATCTAAGAGCCCATGGATAACCATGGATAGAAAGGGTGCTAACACCTTCCCTTTCTATAACCTACCTCCCGAACCGAGAGCAATCTCTATAAGGAATTTTTCTGTGCTTTTGTCCTTTCCATTTGGAGAAAATAAAAGACGGTGGCGACTCTTGCTTCCGCGACATTTCGCGAACCAGCGTTAAACAGTCAGTTCCAAATCCACCGATCACACGGCTCTTAACAGATTCTTCTTAATGGTCAGTTAGGGAGTATTCAAATCACTGATTGTGGAGATAAAAGAGACATCGTCAATGGCATTGACACCTTTACCATGACTGGGCATGGGAGGAGTTATCACATTAGGGGTTTATGGAGGTTCAAACTCAATCACTTTGTTATCAATCAAATCTTGGATCTTGTTCTTCAAATCCCAACGGTTGCTGGTATCATGGCTAGGACTATTTGAATGATAGGCGCATTTCAAGTTCGGGTTATATTTGAGAGAGGAAGTATTTGGATTAGGATGAGGATCTCACAGTGTTACCAAATTTGCCTTCAACAAATGTTGTAAATCTTGAGACAGTGGCATGTTGATCTTAGTGAATTGCCTTCTCGGGGCGTCTGGCCTTTGCTGATTGTTTTGTTGTTGTGGTCGTTGAACTGGAGTCGGGTTAGAAATTGATACTGCTCCTATCGACCGATGACGATCATTCTTGATACGACTCCTTTGTCCATAAATAGCATTACTTTCCTTCTTACCAACAAATGGTTTCTTTACAGCAGTAGAGGTTGAGGCCATTGGGATCTTCCCACTTCTAATTCCACTTTTAACTCGCTCGCCAATCAAAATCAACTTAGTAAACCCTAACGAAGAACTCCCAATCAACAAATTAAAGAAAGGACCAGTCAAAGTTCTCATGAACATGTCCATCAATTCTCAGTCATTTAAAGGGGGTTGCACCCTTCCAGCCAGGTCGCTCCATTTTTGAGCATACTCCTTAAAGCCTTCACTCGAGCCCATAGTCATACTTTATAATTACACACGAGTTGGTGCAAGGTCAGTATTGTATTGGTATTGTCTGTAGAAGGCAGCAGCCAGATCCTCCCATGTGTGGATATTAGTCCCCTCTAGTTGATAGAACCACTCCAATTGTGTCCCAGATAAGCTTTCTTAGAAGAAATGAACCCATAACTTCCTATCGGCAGTGTGTGGTTGAATCTTGCGGACATATAACCTTAAATGGAGTTTTGGGCAAGAGACTCCATCATATTT
The DNA here is from genome assembly GCA_948472305.1 of Vicia faba. NCBI lineage: Eukaryota > Viridiplantae > Streptophyta > Magnoliopsida > Fabales > Fabaceae > Vicia > Vicia faba. Next base: position 69,088,480 of record OX451736.1, on the reverse strand, counting down.
GGCGAAGATAAGGACCTTGAATTTGTGAGGAATGACCACCCCAGAGACCAATCCTGAGCCTCCAAAGTCCAAAACAGGCACTGTTTGGATCTCTACAGCCTTAAGTCGGTCTTCCAGCGGGTTGTATTTGTCATTCGCCGGTGGGTACTTCTCATTGGAGTAGTCTTCATCCTCAGAAATCTTGTTATTTCCACCCCTAGCCCTGGTGCTTCTAACATCCTCATCTTGATTGTCTTCTTCCTCAGAAGAAGCCTCTTCTATTTGATCCAGTCGGGCGGGACCCTCGAACCTTCTTCCCATGTTGAGGATAACATCTCGTTTCTTAGTCTTCTTTTTGGTGACAAGGTGTGTCATCATCTCCTGCTGTCCTTTGGCTAGGTTTAGGAGAGTCTCTTGGAATTATGCGTGTTGAGTTTGCAGATCTTTGATGGTTTGCTCTAAAGACATCTTATACTGAAATAAACAGTAAATAGATGAGGAAACCTGTATCGGAAAACTTGCTTATGACATGATGCATGATATGTGGATGTAATGTTTTCAAGGATCTTTAAGATATTTAAATTTTCTAGACAAAAGGGAAACAAAAACAACAATTTCATTAATAAGTTCGAGAATTACAATTGCCCCTTGGGATTAAAAAGCAAAAAGATCTCAAAGAGACAACAAAATGAAATCTTAAAACAAAAGACTCAAGTCTCCCACGGGGCGTTTCCTCTTCGCGTTGATGTAGGCATTCAGGCTTTGCTCCTCATGAAGTTGCTTTGTGAGCCCCAACACTTTCTTCTCGCTTGCATAGAATTGAGCTTCAAATGTGTCCCTTTCTCCCTTGAGTTGAATCCAAGATCTCTACAATTCTTCGAGGTCAGTAGGCATGTCAGGATGGAGGATGGTGCGGGCAACATCTCCTTCAATAACTGGCTCTGAGTCACAGGTAGAACAGCTGGATATGGCATCATGAGACTTTGAGCACGAGCTCTTACCCATTTGAGATAAGGCTCAAGAGGGATGGAATTCTTATGCCCCTAAGTATTTATATTAACCTTGCTTACCATGCCCCAAGCATGTATAAACCTTCGATGATAACCTTAAACATCATTCTCGTAGTCGAATACAATACCTTGAATGAGTGCATCGTAGGGACCATCTCTTAGAGCATAGCCAAATTGTCGTAGAGCTAGAGAAGTGTTATAAGTAATTCCTACCGTAATTACCAAGAGTGGAACATTAGGGAACTCCCCACAACAGTCAATGATAGTAATGTCCTCTTGAAATCAAGAGCACCAATAGATATTTGTATGAGAAAGCGCCATTATCCTTTGCGACCACCTCAAACCTTACTCATTCTTCAATATTGATCGGGGAAGGTGTGAAATAAACCACCTAGATAGAAAAGGAAAGCAACACATAAGAGTTCCTCACTTCCCCATAGTGCGAGTATGATGAGAGTGCAAAATGTCTCCAAGCAATGTAGGCACAGGGTTACGAGTAAGGAAAATTTTGACACCATTCACATCTATGAGTTGGTCAGGGTTAGGAAAAATGACACACCCATAGAATAGAAGAGACGAGATATCCTCAAAATCTTGAAATTTCTTGGCATCCGAAAAAAAACGAGCCTTCTCCATCAGGAATTTAGCCAAAAAGCCTTTGACCCCACTTCTTGTCTCCCAATTAGCTACAATATCAAAACTCTTCAAATGTAAGGTCGTGGCAATAACTTCAGGTCTTGGAGCTTCCTCTAAACTGGTGAAGGGTATTGGATCAAGAACAGATACTCCTAGTAGTTGAGAGAATTCTTCCATTGTGGGCACCAATTAATAATCGGGAAAGGTGAAACAATGATGTACTAGGTCAAAGAACTGAAAGAGCACTCTCATCATGTCTTCTTCAAAGCTTGAGGTAACCAGATTGAGAAGTTGACTATATCTTTTGGTGAACGGAGAATTTTCATAAACCCTTAATGCTAACTCTTTTAGTTGAGGAGGCACCCTTACGAAGTTGATTCAGATGGTATTTCTGCGAGCGGAAGTCATATCCTATAAAACAAAACAAAGATAAATCCCTAGGTCCTTGTAATGGTTAGGGAAAATGCTATGGCATGATGTCATGATGTTATGCTTGATCAAATGATCATACACAGACAAAGCACACGGGGTCTTAGGTTTAGGCTTGCATGGAGTTTATAGGTAAATACCCTCTTGAAGTTTTAGTTGGCTCAACCTGTCCTAAAAGAAGTAATCGGGTTCTAGGAGCCTCAATATCACTGATCTTTCTTCATCGGGCATTGTTTTATCTGAAGCATCCAAATTGCGTCCAAAATATCCCAAAAGTCCGATCTCAATGAGTGTAGTATCGAGTATCACCCAACTTTAGTATTGCACCAAAGCCAGCTATCTCACTACTTTCTAATGGCCAAGTTGTTCAACTAAGGTTCTACAGTCAATTAGTGCTTCATGACACCACACAACGGCCCCGTATTCTCCTTGATTGGACTCAAGGGACACCGGTACCAATAAATGTGTCACACTAACATAGTCATCGCTCCAACCATGTCGGTATTACATCGCGTAGTACCCACGATCTATTGCTACTTACCTAAAATGCTCCAGATCCGAGTATAGGATCTATACAAGAAATAAACCCAAGCATAACCCCAAAATGTAAAGCAAACAACGTAAAACAAGTAAAGCAATAAAGGTGATTTAGCTCTTAAGGTAACCCCACTTTTAGAATTATATCCCCATCATAGTCGCCAGTTCTGTAATACGGTGGGAGAACTGACTTGGTGTTTTGTGTTTTATCACAAATGTTGCGGATAGCAAGAGTCGCCACCGGCTTTTCTTTTATCCAATAAAAGAAAGCGTGAAAAGAACAGGAAACACCTTTTGAGAATTTTCTTGAGTTTGGGGGGTAGGTTATGAAAAGGGAAGGTGTTAGAACCCTTTTCATCCATAGTTATCTACGGGCTCTTAATTGCTAGCTCACTTTGAAATGCTTTGTGTTTTATGTAAATTGAAAGATGTTTTAAAGATGTTTTTTGAAAGTGGTAATTTTGTAATGATTCTCGTATCGTTGAGAATGTATACAATATTTTTTTTTGGAAATATTTTAAAAACGCCTTAGCGCGGAAATTTTGTAATGATTCTCGTATCATTGAGAATGTATACAAAATGTTTGTTTTAAAAATATTTGTTTGAAGAGAGTGTTTGAAAGATGTTTGTTTTTGAAAGTGTGAGGTGTGAAAATGGTTTTAGTCTGTGAGCAAGAAATTAAGAGCAATCTACCTACTCAAAAATTCTTTGTTCTTTTCCTCCTCCTTTAGATAGTGCTATTTTACCATTGGTTGGTAAGGAGCCATATCATTGGATGTGAGGGACGGGTGTGGGTCATCGTACAGTCATATAAGGAAACTTGTAGAATGTTTTAGCAATTTTTAATAAGGAACTAAGATCGCTTACCTAAGGCAACATCAAATAGTCATCGAGGGACTACGATCTTTTAATCGAGGGTCTTTGCTAAAGCATCTCACTTTCGAGGGACATGACTGTTTATATCCGAGGTAACAAGTGTGGGTTACTCTAGAGGTGCATGTGTGCAAAGTGTTTTGTTTTTCAAGTATTTTATCTTTTGAATTAGGGTTTTTCTAGGTTTGATTTTATTCTTGTCATACAAACCCTAATTACTAACAATAATAGAGAAAGCGATAAATTGCGGAATTTAAATGTCTTATGCTATTACAAGGCTTTGGGAATGGGAGGTACAAGTTCGTGAATTGCGGAATTTAAATTTCCTATGCTATTATAAACTATTGAATATGAATAATAATAAAATGCACAAAATGTAAAGATGAAGAAGAAAAAGGAATTGTTTTTGTGGTATTTGGTGAAAGAGGTTTTATAATAAACCTAATTAAACTAATTAATTACAAGAGAGATTAATTAATTATTTAACAAACCCTAAAAATCTAAATTAATTGAGATTAAGAAGAAAATAAAACCTAAGTCTAATGATTTGTTTAGAAAATAATTTGGATATTAATATCAATTTGTAAAAGAAATAATAAAATTTAATTTAATAAAATAAAATGTTTAAATTAAAATATTTTTAATTTAATTATTTAAGGAAATATATTTTTGGTATTTTTGGTTAAATAAATAAGTGAATAAATAAAAATAATGAAAATATAAAGAATATAAAAAAATATTAGGTTTAGGTGCTGAAAAGAAAAATGGGGGTGAGAAATCATTTTTTGTTAGGCCCAAACCGGTTTTTGTTGGAATTAGAAGGAAAAAAAGATAATGGGTATGTGTTGTTATGAGTGATTAGGGGTGAAGGAATAGCAAGAATAAAAAGAATGAGGCCCAAAACCAAAGAGCCTAGCGCCTGTGAGATCCAGTGTAATTGCATTTTGAGAGTGTATCATGGGCATCCATTTTGAAGCGCTTGATTTGATTACCTGGCAGATCTAATGGTGTGGATGAGGGTGCAACATGCGCACCTTGGCCTTTCATACACATGATCTAAGATAAGAAAATATGAAATAAATAAAAGGGTACCGCTGGGGCTCGAACCCAGGTCCCTATACACAAATGCCTTAACGCAATGTTCTCTGCCACTGGGGTGGCTGTTTCATCCGTTCATAATACAACTTAACTTAATATAAAATAAACTCATTTCTGAATTTTGAACTTCATCTTCTTCCTCCTTCGCACGCGCATGGATGACAACTCCGTTGCTCAAAACTGTAACTTCTTCATTTCTCAACCATTTTCAAAAATGTAAACATGAAAGTTGCTCCAAATTTCATCACGAATTCATCCATGTAAACAAATTAAACTATAAATCAAAGATGAGCATGAATTTTGTTTGGTACCAAATAAAAACCTAATTTTTCAGAAAGTTCAACTTCAAAATTCTCCACGCTCAGTTAACATAAATGAAAATTAAGGGTATGGTTAGCTTCAGGGAAATGATGTCTACATTTTTTATTCACAAAGTAACCATTAATGATGCTTGTATAAGGAGTTCAAAGTTGAGAAAACTTACCCTCAAAACTGGAAATTGTATTTGAAGTTTGAGCACTTCTGGAGGTGTTGTGATGATCTGGATAGCTTCATTGAACTCCAAAGAAGCTATTGCAATGCTTACTTTGAGCTGAAAGTGTCGGAATCTTTCTGTATAAGACAAGTTGCAGAGCTGAGTTTTGAAAATGGTGGATGGGGATAGAGGGATTACAAAAGAGGTTCAAGTGTTTGGATAACTTCTATATGGTGTATAGATGATGTTTGATTTATTAATATGGAAAACACACGAGTGGATTTTGAATTTGGTGTTCAAAGTCAGAAATGGCGAGCAATGGGTGTTTTGATGCAAATTCTGGTTTTAGGGAGTATGAGAATGTTTTAGGGCTTATGAACTTGTGCTAAGGCTTGCAAACAACCTCTCTATTTATAGAGAAAAGTTTTTAAAGGCTCAAGTAATCAGAAATCAAAGATCACATGTTATGGTAATGTGACTTGATTATCAAAGCAAACTTGAAATACATAAGGTGGTTGACAAACTTGTAGATGTCTTGCTTCTGGATTTGAGATTGTGTATGCTCAGAAGAAACAAGTGCAAGGCTCAAGGAGAGTAGACTTTGTGATTAAAGCCACTTTTCCAAAATGGAAGTCTTGGCTTTCTTCCCTAAATGGCAAATCAATTTGGATAAAGCTTGAATCACTTGGACAATGGATCAATCAGTTGTATAAACATTAAATTATGGAGTGACTTGCAAGTTATAATCCTATAAATCAAGATTATGCAGCATAGGTTTGAGAATTGAACATGTGTTCTTCATGAAAATGCCTTATAATTCAAGAATGGATGCTCAACTTCTTCTCTTTGATTCTCTTAGCTCAAGCATGATCTCTTTAATTTATTTTACATTTTGGAAAGCTTGAAACATTGTATAAAACCTTCATGTTGACCACTTTGGCTAAATTAACTTGGAGCTTGGTGAAAAATTTCCAAGAAGTTGGGACAAAAATCTGACCAAACTTGCTAAAATATTTACTAAGTGTTTTTGCAAAAATGACATGACTTCATGAGCCTATATCTCTTAATATAATAATTTTTTTGACATCAACCCTCAAGGACAAAGTTTCATAATTAATCAAGATCTACAACTTTCATGTTGAAAGTTTTCCCTGAATCATCTTGCATCTTGGTGAAAAATTGTCATGAAATAGTGAAATTATCAAGGTCAAAAATACTTAGAATTTTTTCTAAGTGTTGGAAACTTTGACTTTTTGTGGACTTCTCTTGACTTTCTTGATTCTTGTTTATCAAGTTTGATATTTTTAAAGGTCTTGATGAATCTTGATCTTTGAAATTCAATGTTGACCAACAAGTCAAAGTTTGAATTTTTGTGTATCAGTTGACTTTTCATCAGTTGGTCCAAATTTCAACTATCAATCCCTTAATCTTGAGAAATGATTTGAGCCATGAAATTAGGTCTATATGTTGTGTTTGAGTCCTTTAGATCATTCTTCAAACCATTAGGTCATGTATTAGGCCAAAAGTCAATGATCAGTCATTCTCAATCAAAACCCTAATTTTAACCATTTTGCTCCTTTGATGATTTGAGTGCTTTCCTTGAGTAATTATGATCAATCCTTAATAAATTGATTAATATGACTTCAAAATGTTGATATTGTCCAAAAACCTTGAAGTTTGACTGTATATTGACCACAATTGACATTTTACCCAATACAGTTGATTTTCAGTCATTTGAGCAATTGATTGAGAAAATTTTAATGCAAGACTTGAAACTTGGTATGAGTATTATTGGAGACCTATAAAGAACCACGAAAGTCATTTGAGGCATCAAAAGTTCAATTGTCCTTGAGAAAACCAAAACCCTAATTTGGACCCAATGCTTAGGAGGTGAGCTTGTCTGATCAAACTCTTGAAAATCCTTGAGCATTTGAGATCTTTGGTGAGAAATGTCTTGAGAAAAGAGAGGGAAAAATTTGGGGTACAACAGAATCATTCCTATGCCATGTCACAAACAATCAACTGGCGCAATGGCAAGAGGGTATGCTGTTGAGATCAAGGGCGTGGGTTCAATACCCACCTCATGCACTTATTTTCATTGTTTTTCTAACCCTTATTTTTATTTCTTTTTACATATATTTTTTTACCAATTAATTAATTAATCATAACCTAATTAGTTTTAGGGATAATTAAGCCAAATAGTTTTCTTAAAACTAATTAGACTTTAGGTCTTTTATTAATTAAAATCAATTAGACATTAATGTTTTTATTAACTTAATTTTCTTAAAATTGATTAGAATTAGGTTTAATTATTATCATTAACACTCAAGTTATTTTCTACAAAAAATACAAAAAAAAATTACTAACATAGAATCTTAGGCTTTTTAAAAACATTTTTTCTAACATCTTTCTTATTCTCTTATTTCTATTTAAATTTCTTAGAAAAACTATATAGGTCACACGATTTTTTTGTAATAGTGTAGATTTACTTTCTCGCATCTTTATTTGTTATGTATATGCCCCAAAGCCATATAATAGCGTAGGATTTTACATTCCGCACTTTATTTTTCTGTACATATTTAATTGCTACTAATTAGGGCTTGTATGGCAAGACTAATAACCAAATGTAGAAAACCCTAATCTCAAGATAAATAATTGAAATTAACACACTCTTCACACTTGCACCCCTAGAGTACCCTCTCTTGTTGCCTTATGATTAGTGGTCATGTCCCTCTAAAGTAGGGATACTTTAGCAAAAGACCCTTACGAATAAAGATCATAGTTCCTCGATGACCCTTCAATGTTGCTTACGAAAATGATCTAGTCCCTCTGATACAAATTGTTAAAGTTTTCTTACATGTTTTCTTCAATGACCATTCGATGACCCTGTGCTTTTTCCTTCACATCCAATAGATGGGGCTACCTATCAACTAATGGTACGAATAGCACTATCTTTAAAGGAGAAGGAAAAGAATAAGAATGGCCTTTAGTGGGAAAGGAACTCTTAATCTCTTGTTCACAACTCTTTTCTGACATAAACCTTTTTTCACATCACACTTTTAAAACAAAAATATTTTCAAACACTTTGTACGTATTCTTGAGGACTAATACAAGAATCATTATAAAGTTGGCAGTACTTTGGCTTTTCAAAAATATTTTCAAATCACACACACAAAGCAAAGTTTTTAAAAGTGAGCTAGCAATTAAGAGCCCGTATATAACAACATATGAAAAGGGTTCTAACACCTTCCCTTTTCATAACTTACCCCCTGAACTCAAAATCTATCAAGGTTTTTCCTGTTCTTTTCACCCTTTCCTAAATATTGGATAAATTAAAAGTCGGTGGCGACTCTAGATATCTGCACATTTTGGATAAAACAAAAAAAGTATGTTCACTCATCATGTTACAATGTTTCAGTTTGTCCTGATGTCATGACAAATGTCTTGACATGTTGATAGGATTGTACTACTACTAAGGGAAGAGTAGTCTATTATGGTTTCTTATTTTATGCAACTATTTAGGTGGAGCATGATAGTTTGTCTTACTTGTTGGTGTTTCTATTGCACTTACTACTGATGTGGTGTCTGTGTGTAATAGTATCAAACCACATGTTCTGGCATCCTGCTTGATATGTTTACAGAGAACCCTAGTTACTCTCTAGTAATCTACTACTCTAGTGCTATTAGTTATTTTTGAGGCTTCTGTTGCATGTGCTTCTGATGTGTGAACTTGGGTAGTTCAGGTTTGTTTTTATTGTTATTTGGGTTTTCCCCTTGAGGGGGAGGGTTGATTATGTGTGACAGGGGGAGTAATGGTCATGTCTAAAGTTGTTGAGTACTATTCTTAGCACTGAGCTCTTATGTTTGTTGGACCTTTGTTGGTGTGATGTCAGACCATATATCTTGACATTTGAACTCTTGGAGTTTTTGAAGATATTTTTGTAACTACAATGTATCTCTGGCATATTTTTATGTTTTTCAGTTTGTAAAAAGTTTACATGTTTTTTCATGTAGCTTGTGTTTTATGGTTGTGGTTTTATTCCTCTCTCCAGTTTGATTGTGTTAAGTATGTTTTAGCTAAAGTTTACCAAAGGGGGAGATTGTTAGATCCATGGTTTTAAGATTGGCATAAATTTTTTTAAAACATGGTTCATAACAAGATGTTGTGTGATATGTCCTAACATGTTGGTCAGTCTACATTGAAGATAGATGTTCTAACAGATGTTGTGACATGTTATAGCAGAACATCAGTTTAGGTTGTTATTATTCTCTACAAAATTGATTTGATTCCATGAGATTCCTTTTGGATATATCTCAATTATTTGTGCAGGTCAAGAAGATTTTATCTGGAACAATTGATTTGATCTCCAACTATACATAAGTTTCTAAAAATTGGATGTTGATACAATATAGGAAACTTGATGTTTTGTTCCAAGATTTAAGGAGATTTTTCTACATAATTGGTGCGGCCCTCAGCTTGTGGATCAAGAAATATTAGGGTGAGGATTTCAAAGCCCGTAGACTGCTGAGGAGTATATAAAGAGAAACATAAACCTAATGTAATTTGGCTTTCACAATTTAAGAAAAAATAAGGGGAAGCTTAGAGTCTTAGGTTTAAGAGTCGTTTTACTTTGTTTGTTTGTGTGTAACCCATGTATCTTTTGATACATTAAGGTAGACTGATTATTCATTGTTGCTTGGCAATCACTCATGAGCTTTTAAGCAACGAGTTTATTTTTTATCAGGTTATTGTTCTCACTCATGTGCTTTTAAGAAAAGAGTTGAGTATTGTAATTGGAAGTGTGTTCTTCTGTTTTGGTTTTTCACTGGTTTGTGATTGTTTTTATCACTGAGGTGGTTGTGGGAAGTGAAAGGGGGTTCTCATATCTAGGAGGTTCCTAGGTAGAAGTTGCATAAGGCAGTGATTAGGTGATAAGTTTTAAACTAGGGTTGGTTTAGCTTTGAACTAATACTATCATAGTGAATTTCCTTCCTGACTTGGTAGCCCCATAGTAGGTAAGTTGTACCGAACTGGATTAATAATTGATTGTGTTCTTTATTATTCTTCAATTTATTTTTGTACTATATTTGTTTCTGTCAATCAGCAGATGTCATAACATTTTTCTTGACATTGTGTTCTGATGTTGGGACATCAGTATTAACATTTTTTTAAAGTGCTAGAATTTCAGTGTTGGTGGATACAGAAGATAGAGGAAAAAGATCTTATTTTCCTCCGACATGTCACACTCTATCTAAAAAGGAAAAGAAAATTTTTTGCGAGTCTTTGCAAGGTATCAAAGTTATCGAAGGTTACTCATCTAACATCAAGAAACTTGTATCAATAAAAGATATCAAGTTAATTGGCTTAAAATCTCATGATTGTCATGTCTTGATGCAACAACTTCTACCAATGGCTATCTGTGACATCCTTCCAAAAAATGTAAGAGTAATTATAACCAGATTACGTTTATTCTTAAATGTTATATGTAATAAAATTCTTGATTTTAAAAAATTAGATGAATTAGGAGAAATGGCTGAAATGATATTGTGTTAATTGGAGATGTATTTTCTGTAACACCCTGATATTTATTAAATTGTTTTTAATAATTAATTGTGTGATGTTGTATTTTTGGTTTGTTCTGATGAACGTTGGGAGGTGTTGTTGTGCTTAGACAAGAGGTGATTACCTTAGATATTATGGAATTTAAGGCATTAGGGGTGTATGACTGAAAACATAGAGACATGGAGGTGTAGTGAGAGGAATAGTATTTATTCTAATTATTATTGTTATTAGTGAATAAATAGAATAATTATTACTTTTATTTAATTAAATAATCATTTATTTAGAGAAGTGCAAGGTTCGAATTAAGATTTAGGGGTCCAAGGGTCATTAGTGGAATAAAATAAAATTTGAGAAGAGAGAAGAGAAACAAAAAGTGAAAAACAAAGATCGATCGTAGAAGAGAGAAGAGTAGAAAGAGCACTAAGAATCTAGAGCAATGGATTTTATCGTAGGAGTTAAGAATTGTAAATCCAAAGTAAGGATTAGATTCAAACTCTATAATGGGTTGCATGATGATGGGGAATGGTAGTGATTAGGTTCCATGATTGTGTATTTTTGATTTCTCATTATTTTTCTTTGTGGTGTTTTATATCTTTGATGAATTATTGATGCCATTTGGATGAAATTGGTCAAATTGTTGATGTGAATGAATGATGGTTATCATGTATGTGTATTTTATGGAGTCAAATGACACTGCTTTAATTAGAAAAATTGGGATTTTTGGGTTGAAAATAAGAATTCCCGTAGCAGAAAAAATTGCAAAAATTTTCACCTTCATGTTGAGGAAATCGATTTCCTATTTTGGGGTAATCAATTTCCTGAACTAAAATTTTGAGAAGATGGCTATTGGTCATGTTGAGGAAATGATTTCCAGTTTTGGGGTAATCTATTTCCAGAACCAAATTTCGAAAAAAAATCCTAAAACTTGTAAAATCCATTGGACCGTTGAAAAGAGAAAACCATTTCCTGCATTATGATAATAATTTTTATAATAGTAGTATTTTTGGGTTGGAGGCTTATGCCTTGAGTGTCGGTGTTAGATGAATTGTGAAGTATACGGTGATGATTGAACATTGTATGTGAATAAGGTATGGATGAATTGCACATTGTATTGTGTAGCGCCCGTAATTTAATAAATTATTTAATTAAATTGTTTTTGGAATATTTGTGAAGTTGTGTTATGATTAGTTGGATTTAATTATTTTATTAAGTTGTGGAATAATATTAGAAGAATGATATTATTTGATGTGGGCTTGTTTTAAAGGATAGAAGTAGAAATAAGGGGGTGTAGTAGTCTTAAGCCCATTAAGGCATAAAGAGAATAATAGGGTTATTTTATTATTGTTAGAAATAATAGAAAAGAAGAAGCAGTAAGAGAGAAAGAAATAAGGGTTGGAAGAAGAGAATGTGAAAGTTGTTGGAAAGGAGAAAGAGAGGCAGAACGGAAATTCAACCGGAAAAAGTTATAGAGCAACCTTCAATCCAAGGTAAGGATGGGGTTCTGACTCTATAATAGGGTTTATGATGATTAGTATGTGGGATCGGATGTGGAAATTTTATCTTGTTCATGATTTGAATGTATATGTTGTTGTATGATGAAAATCGATGAATTATGGATGAATAATGATGCCCTAATGTTGTATAAATGATGTAGAAACATAGGATAATTGTAATTGATGATTATTTATGGTTAGAGGATGTTTTTAGGACCTAAAGTATGGAAACTGTAGTGAAAACGCAGTGAAATCGTAGAAAATACCCATGACAGAATAGTATGTGTCGACCGCAAAAGCTATGCATCGATACATGAAGGCTTTTAGACTCAAGATGCATCGATGCGAAGGAGTCATGCGTCGATACATGAAGACTTTTAGACTTAGGATGAGTTGATACATAGGAGCATGTGTCGATACATGCAGTGTTGCAGACTCAGTATGAGTCGATACGAAGAGAGTATGCGTCGACTCACGCAGTGTGTTAAACCCAGTAAGCATTGACCCAAGACGTTATGCATCGATGCATGTTGTCTGGTTTTTAGCAGAATCATTTTGAAAAGGTTTTAACTTGAGTTTTTGGACTCCGTTTGAGGTGTCATTCGAAGCGTTGAATAGATAACACGATGAACTTCGTTCTTAAGGATTAAAATGAAGAATAGGAAGGATAATCCTAGTATCCAAATTAGTATTATAGTTAATTCCAACGTTAATCGCTATGTTGATTTTGTGAAGAATGATGAGGATGAGATGATTATAGATTACTGTTTGGTTTGTAACAGTAGGATTAGTGATGATAATGATGTAGTATTACATAATAGTAATATGTAGAGGTTTGGTAATTTAGAAGTAAGCCATAGATGATTAATTAATTATAGACAATATCATGTTGTAGGCATATGGCCAACATTGCAAGCTTGGTGTTTTACTGTTGTATTGTTGTATGGTTGAGTTGTTGATGATAAATGATGTTTGATGAATTATGATGTATTAAATGATGTTGATGAACAATGTTGATGAAAGATGTTGAGATGCCTCTAATAATTGGAAGCTAATAATATGTGGGCTTATGGCCAACGATGATGTTGTGTTGAGATGTTGTTAGTTATGGTGTTGTCATTACATTCATGATTGTGTCGCATACATTGCATTTCAAGATGCAGCTTATGCTCGTTAAGATGGCCTGTATTGGAGAATATTAAGATGAAGGCTTATGCCTTGTTGATGCCTCTATTTATTGGCAATTATTTGAGATGGGAGTTCTGCTCCAATGGTACCACATGCATTTGCATAGTATTGAGTCGCATTATATGATTGCATAAAGAAGTTGTGTATTGATGCGGTGAATGTGTATTATTGTTGGCATTCTGTTGTGATTATTGTTGTTTATAAGATGAGAAGTGGTGATGTTATATGATCTAATTTAATATATTAATTATCATATGTTTTATTATATTGTTAGATATCTCACCCCCTTCTGTTTGAATGTTACCCTTACGTTGGTAACGTGCAGGTAATCAAGAGTGAAGGTTGTATACCTTCAGTAGTTCGAGTCGGTGTCATTGCTCTGATATGTAACACTCGGGGGGATGAATGCTTATTGTTTTTAATTGTTGATTATTTCAGTTGTTGAACTTTACTTTAATTGTTATTAAGTATGTGTTATTTTGAAGTTGTTGTAACGATGGATAAAGATGTTATTAAGAATTCTGCTGCGTAGATGTTTAAATTGTTGAATTAGAGATTAAATTGCTATGCTGATAGTTCACATGAAGTTTTAAAGTGTTATGTATCCACTTTGAATGCAATGTGTTTTTAAAGATGAATTTGTGGCATCCTAATTCGTTTGCATGAATGATTATAACTCTGATTTACAATTATAATTGTCAGGTAGAATTGGGGTGTTACAAAGTTGGTATCAGAGCAAAGGTTGGTCCGACCTTGTTGTCGATTTGTAGTTGTCTGACAATCGAGTATTGTTAATTCGAATTCTAACTGTTGTTTATGTTGTAGTGATAAGTTGAGATGGCTGGAAGGAATGATGTTGCACTTGCTGCTGCTTTAGGAGCAATGGCTCTTGCGATAGAGAATCAGCCGAATGCTGACATAAATGTTGGATCTCTTAGTTTGGCGATGTTTCAGAGATAGAAATTGCCTACATTGAAGGGAAAGTATGACCCTGACGGAGCGTTGGATTGGTTGAAAGAGATTGAGACAATCTTCCGTGTGATGGACTGCACTCCAGCGCAGAAGGTTCGATATGGTACTCATATGCTAGCAGTTGAGGTTGATGACTGGTGGTTAGAGACTTGTTAGAGATTGGAAGCTGCAAGTGAGAATGTCACTTGGGCTGTGTTCCGTAGGGATTTTCTGAGGAAGTATTTTCCTGAAGATATCCGTAGTAAGAAGGAGATTGAGTTCCTTGAGCTGAAGCAAGGGAATATGTTAGTTGTTGAGTATGCTGCCAAGTTTGCTGAGTTGGCTAAGTTTTATCTGCACTACGCTGAGGCAGATGCTGAGTTTTTGAAGTTTATCAAGTTTGAGAATGGGCTGCGCCCGGAGATCAAGAAGGCAGTTGGATACCAGAAGATTCTTGTCTTTGCTAATTTGATTGATAGCTGCAAGATTTATGAAGAGGATAATAATGCTCATTAAAATATTATCAATGAGAAGAGGGGTAAGCACCAACAGAATTGTGGTAAGCCTTATGACACCCCAGCTAGTAAAGGTAAACAGAAAGTTGCTCAGGGTCAGAGGACTAGTGGGGGAGACGCTCCTGCTGGTGTGGTTTTTTTTAAATATGGGAAACCTGGGCATAAGAGTAATGTGTGTACTACTGAAGTAAAGAGGTGTCTCTGTTGTGGTAATAACGGACATTTGTATCTGAGTGCAAGCATAAGGATATGATTTGTTTTAATTGTAGTGAAGAAGGACTCATCAGTAGTCAGTGTAATAAACAAAAGAGGGCGCAGACAAGTGGTAAAGTGTTCACTTTGGTTGAGGATCAGACAGCTGTTAAGGACAGACTTATCAGAGGTACATGTTTCATTAATAGTACTCCTTTAATTACTATTATTGATATCGGTGCTACTCATTGTTTAATTGCTGCTGATTGTGTTGAAAGATTAGGTCTTATGTTGTCTTCTATGAATGGAGAAATGGTCTTCTATACTCCAGCCAAGGGGTCGGTGACTACTTCTTTTGTGTGTTTAAAGTGTCCCTTGTCAATCTTCGACAGAGACTTTGCTGTTGATTTGTTTTGTTTACCGTTAAGAGGTTTGGATGTGATTTTGGGTATGAACTGGTTAGAGCATAACTATGTTCATATTAACTGTTATGACAACTCTGTGAGGTTTTCTACTCCTGGAGAAGAGGAAGATAGTCAGTTGTCTGCTAAACAGTTGAGGAAGTTGATGCAAGAGGAAGCACATATGTTCTCGTTGATGGCGTCGCTATCTGTAGAGACTCAAGCTATAATTGAGGAATTGCATGTGGTGTGTAAATTTCCTGAAGTTTTCCCTGATGAAATTCCTGATGTACCACCGGAGAGGGAAGTTGAATTTGCTTTTGATCTTGTACCTGGTATCAGACATGTACTTATGGCACCATACAGGATGTCTGCATCTGAATTGTCAGAGTTAAAGAAGCAATTGGAAGAGTTACTTGAAAAGAAGTTTGTAAGACCAAGTGTATCGCCATGGGAAGCTCCAGTGTTATTAGTAAAGAAGAAAGATGGAAGTATGAGGCTTTGTGTTGATTATAGACAGTTGAATAAAGTGACGATTAAGAACAAGTATCTGCTTCCAAGAATAGATGACTTGATGGACCAATTGGTGGGTGCTCGTGTGTTTAGTAAGATTGATTTGAGGTCGGGTTACCATCAGATTAAAGTGAAGGATGAAGATATCCAAAAGACGGCTTTCAGAACACGTTATGGACATTATGAGTATTCGGTGATGCCTTTCGGTGTTACTAATGCACCGGGAGTATTCATGGAATACATGAATCGTATCTTTCATACTTATTTGGATCGGTTTGTAGTGGTGTTCATTGATGATATTTTGATTTACTCTAAGTCAGAAGAAGAGCATGCAGAACACTTAAGAATAGTATTGCAAGTTTTAAAAGAGAAGAAGTTGTATTGAAAGTTGTCCAAGTGTGAATTCTGGTTAAAAGAGGTTAGTTTTCTTGGTCATGTGATATCAAGTAGTGGCAATGTTGTAGATCCATCGAAGGTTGATGTTGTGTTACAATGGGAAACTTCGAGGTCAGCTACCGAGATTAGAAGCTTCTTGGGACTAGCTGGTTATTATAGAAGGTTTATCGAAGGTTTTTCTAAGTTGGCACTTCCTTTGACTAAGTTGACTTGTAAAGGTAGAGCTTTCGTATGGGATGTTCAATGCGAAGAAAGTTTTACGAAATTGAAGAAGAGATTGACGTCGGCTCCAATTTTGAAGTTACCTAATCCAGGAGAGCCTTTTGTGGTATACTATGATGCTTCTAAGATGGGTTTAGGAGGTGTGCTTATGCAGAGTGATAAGGTAGTTGTTTATGCGTCAAGGCAGTTGAGGACTCATGCGAAGAACTATCCTACGCATGATTTAGAGCTTGTTGCAGTTGTCTTTATGTTGAATATTTAGAGGCATTATCTTTATGGTTCTAGATTTGAAGTGTTTAGTGACCATAAGAGCTAAAAGTATTTATTCAATCAGAAGGAGCTGAATATGAGGCAACAAAGATGGTTGGAATTGTTAAAGGATTATGATTTCGGTTTGAATTATCATCCAGGAAACACGAATGTGGTAGCTGATGCATTGAGTCGAAAGACTTTACATATGTCGGAAATGATGATTAAAGAGTTGGAATTAATTGAACAGTTCAGAGATATGAGCTTAGTTTGCGAGGTTACGCCGCAGAGTGTTATGTTGGGTATGTTGAAGATTAATAATGAATTTCTAGACAGTATTAGAGAAACTCATAAGTTGGATGTGAAACTGGTAGATTTGATGGTTGGAATTGATCAGTCTGAGAATAATGATTTTAAGCTAGATGAGCAGGGTGTGTTGAGATTTCGTAACCGGATTTGTATTCCTGATGATGCCGAGATGAAGAAAGTGATACTTGAAGAGAGTCATAGAAGTAAGTTGAGTATTCATTCAGGAGCTACAAAGATGTATCAAGATTTGAAAGGTTTATTTTGGTGGCTTGGGATGAAGAGTCATGTGGCTCGGTTTGTGTATGCATGTTTGACTTGTCAGAAGTCGAAAGTTGAACATCAGAAGCCAGCAGGTTTGATGCAACCGTTAGAAGTTCCAGAATGGAAATGGGATAGCATTTCAATGGACTTTGTGACGGGGTAACCTAATACTTTAAGAGGACATGATTCAATTTGTGTGATTGTTGATAGGCTTACAAAGTTGGCTCATTTTATTCCTATTAACATCAGTTTTCCAATGACGAAGTTGGCTGAGATTTACACTAGTGTGTGAAGCTGCATGGTATTCCTTTGTGCATTATGTCAAATAGAGATCCAAGATTTACTTTTGATTTTTGGAAGAGTTTGTAAGAATCATTGGGTTCTAAGTTGAGGTTACGTTCAGCGCATCATCCTCAGACAGATGGTCAGACTGAATGGACTATTTAATCATTGGAAGACTTGTTGAGTGCATGTGTTATTGAGCAGGGAGGTTCGTGGGATACTTATCTTCCGTTGATAGAGTTCACTTATAATAAAAGTTACCATTCTATTATTGGGATGGCACCTTTTGAAGCGTTGTATGGTCGAATATGTAGAACTCCTTTATGTTGGCATGAATCTGGTGAAAGTGTAGTACTTGGGCCTGAACTTGTTCGTGAGACTACTGAGAAGGTGAAGTTGATTCGAGAAAAGATGAAAGCTTCCCAAAGTAGACAGAAGAGTTATCATGACAAGCGAAGGAAGGATTTATAATTTCAAGTGGGTGACCATGTGTTTTTAAGAGTTACACCTATGACTGGTGTTGGGCGGGCATTGAAGTCTAAGAAGCTCACTTCTTGTTTTATTGGACCATATCATATTTCAGAGAGAGTGTGGAATGTTGCTTATAGAGTGGCTTTACCGCCTAATCTTTCGAATTTGCATGATGTATTTCATGTGTCGCAACTCCGGAAGTATATTTCAAATCAATCTCATATGATTCATATGGACGATGTGCAAGTACGGGATAATCTTACTGTGGAGACGATGCTTGTACGGATCGTGGATCGTGAAATAAAGACTCCGAGAGGCAAAGAGATTGCTTTGGTTAAAGTGGTTTGGCTATAAGCTTCCGGAGAAAGCATGACTTGGGAGTTGGAGAGCAAGAAGCGAGACTCCTATCCTGAGTTGTTTGATTAAGGTAAATTTTCGAGGACGGAAATATTCTAAGTGGGGGAGAGTTGTAACGCCCATAATTTAATTAATTATTTAATTAAATTGTTTTTGGAATATTTGTGAAGTTGTGTTGTGATTAGTTGGATTTAATTATTTTATTAAGTTGTGGAATAATATTAGAAGAATGATATTATTTGATGTGGGCTTGTTTTAAAGGATAGAAGTAGAAATAAGGGGGTGTAGTAGTCCTAAGCCCATTAAGGCATAAAGAGAATAATAGGGTTATTTTATTATTGTTAGAAATAATATAAAAGAAGAAGCAGTAAGAGAGAAAGAAATAAGGGTTGGAAGAAGAGAACGTGAAAGCTGTTGGAAAGGAGGAAGAGAGGTAGAACGGAAATTCAATCAGAAAAAGTTATAGAGCAACCTTCAATCCAAGGTAAGGGTGGGGTTCTGACTCTATAATAGGGTTTATGATGATTAGTATGTGGGATCAGATGTGGAAATGTTATCTTGTTCATGATTTGAATGTATATGTTGTTATATGATGAAAATCGATGAATTATGGATGAATAATGATGCCCTAATGTTGTATAAATGATGTAGAAACATATGATAATTGTAATTGATGATTATCTATGGTTAGAGGATGTTTTTAGGGCCTAAAGTATGGAAATCATAGTGAAAACGCAGTGAAATTGCAGAAAATATCCATGACAGAACAGTATGTGTCGACCGCAAAAGCTATGCATCGATACATGAATGCTTTCAGACTCAAGATGCGTCGATGTGAAGGATTCATGCGTCGATACATGAAGACTTTTAGACTCAGGATGAGTCGATACATAGGAGCATGTGTCGATACATGCAGTGTTGCAGACTCAGTATGAGTTGATACGAAGAGAGTATGCATCGACTCACGCAGTGTGTTAAACCCAGTAAGTGTCGACCCAAGACGTTATGCGTCGATCCATGTTGTCTGGTTTTTGGCAGAATCATTTTGAAATGGCTGTAACTTGAGTTTTCGGACTCTGTTTGAGGTGTCGTTCGAAGCGTTGAATAGCTAATGTGATGAACTTCGTTCTTAAGGATTAAAATAAAGAATAGGAAGGATAATCCTAGTATCCAAAATAGGATTAGAGTTAATTCCCGCGTTAATCGCTATGTTGATTTTGTAAAGAATGATGAGGATGAGATGATTATAGATTACTGTTTGGTTTGTAACAGTAGGATTAATGATGATAATGATGTAGTATTACAGAATAGTAATATGTAGAGGTTTGGTAATTTATAAGTAAGCCTTAGATGATTAATTAATTATAGGCAATATCATGTTGTAGGCATATGGCCAACGTTGCAAGCTTGGTGTTTTACTGTTGTATTGTTGTGTGGCTAAGTTGTTGATGATAAATGATGTTTGATGAATTATGATGTATTAAATGATGTTGATGATGACGTTGATGAAAAATGTTGAGATGCCTCTAATAATTGGCAGCTAATAAGATGTGGGCTTATGGCCAACAATGATGTTATGTTGAGATGTTGTTAATTATGGTGTTGTCATTACATTCATGATTGTGTCACATACATGGCATTTCAAGATCGAGCTTATGCTCGTTAAGATGGCCTGTATTGGCGAATATTAATATTAAGGCTTATGCCTTGTTGATGCCTCTATTTCTTGGTAATTATTTGAGATGGGAGTTCTGCTCCAATGGTACCACATGCATTTGCATAGTATTGAGTCGCATTATATGATTGCATAAAGAGGTTGTGTATTGATGCGGTGAATGTGTATTATTGTTGGCATTCTGTTGCGATTATTGTTGTTTATAAGATGAGAAGTGGTGATGTTATATGATCTAATATCAATTATCATACGTTTTATTATATTGTTAGATATCTCATCCCTTATGTTTGAATGTTACCCTTACGTTGGTAACATGCAGGTAATCGAGAGTGAAGGTTGTATACCTTCAGTAGTTCGAGTCGGTGTCATTGCTCTGATATGTAACACTCGGGGGGATGGACGCTTGTTGTTTTTAATTGTTTATTATTTCAGTTGTTGAACTTTAATTTAATTGTTATTAAGTATGTGTTGTTTTGAAGTTGTTGTAACGATGGATAAAGATGTTATTAAGAATTCCGCTACGTAGATGTTTAAATTGTTGAATTAAGAGATTAAATTGCTATGCTGATAGTTCATCTGAAGGTTTAAAGTGTTATGTATCCACGTTGAATGCAATGTGTTTTTAAAGATGAATTTGTGGCATCCTGATTCATTTGTATGAATGATTATAACTCTGATTTACAATTATAATTGTCGGGTAGAATTGGGGTGTTACATATTGCATGATGATGATGATGATGTTGCTGGCCTAGAAATGGTGTAATGTTTAGGGCTTATGCCCTGTTGCTGCCTTGTTCAGAATTATGGTGAGGGCTTATGCTTTGTTGGTCGGTATCACATGCATTGAGTCCGTGAGTCAGTCGCATTGCATTATACTTTTAATTAATTTGATAGTTTTGGTGTGGAAGAAGTATGAGTTGCATTATAATGGTTGTTATGTGTTGGTTGTATATTTTATTGTATGTTGATGCATCTTATGGATACGATGAATGAAGTAAAGGTGTGAAGTAAAAAAGTATGATTTTGTGTACTTGATTTGCTATCAACTCATTATTATGCTTTCTTTTATATTGTTACGATATCTCATCCCTTCTATTTGAATGTTGCCTTTATATTGGTAACGTGCAGATGATCTGAAGTAGATCAAGGTTGAGGTTAGCTGAGGAGTTTCCTCATTTTGCATAGATTGAGTCGGTATTATCTCTGATACGTAACTCATGGGGAATTGAATTTATTTTGTTATGATGGGAGTAAACTATTGTAGAACTCCATTTTTTGGATTTAATTGATGTTTTATGTTGAATTTTGAATTATGAAAATTATAACTCATTTTTAAGAATTGAGAGTAATTGTTATTGATGTTTTCCGCTGCAAATAAATCCAATGAAGTTTAAGACTATTGAATATGTGAATTTATGTTGCGTATCTTATTTCATGAGCATGTATGATGGACGAAGGTGACATCCTAATTGAAAAAATTGTTTTAATTTCTTTGATTTATTTAATTACCGCCTTTGGGGAAATTAGGGTGTTACATTAGTGGTATCGGAGCAGGTCGGACCATCTGGCCAAGTTGTTGAGTCAGTAGTGTTGTGTGACAGTTGAATACTATCAATGTATTGTTCCTTAGTATGCAACATGTGTGTGAAATATTGTTGGTACTTTCTTGTTTTTCTAATCACTTGGTTGCAGGAGAGTTTGTTTGAAACAAGTGGGGGAGAAGTTTTTACTTCTCTAAGAGGTTTCTGATGTTAACAGTTGGTTCAGTGTGTTGCAGATTACCAAATTGTGGATGTTGTGTGTTGTTTCTTGAACCCGAAAAGAGCATGGAAGCGTGATTCTTGTCTGCCAGTTAAGTTTAGGATTCCCTTGAGTGGGAACTATCGGCCATTGTTAATGTTTGCTTCTCAAAGGGTATAGAGTGAAGTGAAGGCTAGTGATGTGCTACTGATGTGTGATTCCTGATGTTTTCTTGAAGATATTTGTGACCTGCCTCCAGAGTGTGGATCTGAGATAGTGATAGTGGAGAACTAATGTTTTTATATGTTAGGCCAGTGGGAGAATTCTTAGGAGATGAAGCTCAGATGGTTGAAACGTTTGCAGCACGGCATGTTGATCGTGTTAGAACATAGTTTGATTCTACAACCCTTGGTTAGAGTTTTGATGATAACAAATACAAATAATAAATAAATACAAAGAACAAATATGCACCTTAAAAATATGTTTTATGTATGCAGAAGTTCTGATCAAATCAGCATCAGAAGATAAGCCATAAGTGCTACACGCTGAAGCAATCAGAACATACACTGAAGATTGATGACCAGAACCTGCGCTTAATCAAAGTAAACTCTGAACAAGAACATATCAAACCAAGTCATCAATATTCTGAAGCGTCATCAGCAGTAAAGAGAAAAGATTCTGAAGCGTTACTGAACATTCAAGACAACATCAATTCCAACGGCTTCCTTCAAACAGGATCTTCTCCAAAAGGAAAGTGTGTTAATGACATTAAACATGCTTTATGATCAACATCATTACACTACCTATATAAACAAGTCAGCTTTCAAAATGATGGGCTAACATACATATACAACGATTTTGCTAGATCATCACTCACGCATATTTAAGCTGCAAACAATTTCATTCTACTTTTCTAAGCTATAAACTTGTGTAATTTATCACAGTTGTGATAAACAGTTTTTGTTAGAACAACAACACATATTGTATAAGTGTGTTGAAAAAGAGTTCCTTGAGATTAACCGGATTGTGGTTGTACTCAAGAAGACTTTAACAGTTATTAAAGTAGCTTTTGTAATCTTGTTGAGATTAGTGGATTAAGACCTCGTTGGAGAGAGGAGAAAGCACCTTGACAGGTGGACTTGAGTATTTTGAGATCAAACAAACCAGGATAAAAATACTGTGTCATTAATATTTTTAGATTCAAGTTTTCAATTCAACCCCCCCCCCCCTCTTGTGTTTTTCACTTCTTCAATTGGCATCAGAGCGCCTGGTTCTGAGCTTAAACACTTAACCGTGTCAGTACAAGATCCAAGCATCAGAAAAACACTATGGTGGGACCAAGCCAAAACATCAGCAATGACAACAATGAAGACAAGGACAGATTCAGTGGTAAACCTCCAGTCTTTGATGGAGAAAACTTTGACTACTGGAAATACAGAATTGAGAGTTTCTTTCTGGCCCATGATGCTGATCTATGGGACATGGTGATTGATGGATACACACATCCTGTGGATGGACGTGGTCAGAAGATAGACAGGAAAATGATGTTTGATCAGCAAAAGGGTGAATTCAGAAACCACCACAAGGCCAGAACAATTCTCCTCAGCGTCATCTCATATTCAGAATATGAGAAAATATCAAACAGAGAAACTGCCAAGAATATGCTTGACTCTCTGAGAATGACGCATGAAGGAAACATTCAAGTCAAAGAAACCAAGGCCCTTGCGCTCATTCAGAAGTATGAGGCATTCAAGATGGAAGATAGTGAATCAATAGAAACTATGTTTTCAAGATTTCAAATTCTTGTTGTTGGACTAAAAGTTCTTGACAAAGGGTATTCTACTGCTGATCACGTTAAGAAGATCATCAGAAGCTTGCCCAAACAATGGAGGCCAATGGTCACAGCACTTAAGCTATCCAAAGATCTCAACAAAATTTCTCTTGAGGAACTTGTTAGCTCCCTCAGAAGTCACGAGATAGAGCTAGAAGAAGATGAACCTCAAAAGCAAGGTAAGCCATTAGCTTTAAAATCTAATAGAAAATATGACTCCAAGATTTTGCAGGCTATGGAAGAAACTTCTGATGGATCCTCCTCAGAAGAAGATGAATTGTCTCTCTTCTCCAGAAGGGTGAACCAACTATGGAAGAAGAGACAAAGGAAGTTCAGAAATCCCAGAAGATCAGAAAATCAGAATGAATCCTCCTCCAGATACAGAAAGTCTGAGTCCTCCTCTGGACATAGAAGATCTGAAGGTTCTTCAGGATACAGAAATCCAAACAACAAGGGCATCATCTGCTATGAATGTAACAAGCAAGGGCACTACAAAAGTGATTGCCTAAAGCTTCAGAAGGAAAAGCCCAAAAAGAAGTTTCTCAAGGAAAAGAAGAAAAGCCTCATGGATACATGGGATGATTCTGACACATCTGAAGCTGACTCAGAATCAAATGATGAAAGAGCAAACATAGCTCTCATGGAAAACGTATCAGAAGACAGTGAAGCTTCTGGTTCAGACTCAGAATCAGACACTGAAGAGGTATTCCCTAACTTTACCATAAACTTTACTAAGGCTGAACTTGCTGAAAGTCTAAATGAAATTCTGGAAAGGTATCAGCAAATCAGAGTCAAATTCAGGAACCTGAAAAGGAATCTTGCCTCTGACTCTGAAAAGACTGAGAGTCTCAGATTGTAGAATTCTGAGTTAAGAGAAAAAATTTCAAAATTAGAAAATGTTGTACCCCAAAATTTGCCCTCCCATATTCTTCAAAGATTTGCCAAGTCAAGCTTCAAAATTCCCCAAGAGTTGCACAGTGCAAAGGTCTCCTATACAGTCAAAACTAGGGTTTGTGTTCTGATCAAGAAAATGAAGTTTTCAAAGGCCCAGTCAAGTCTCATATGCCTACAAATATGGTCAAGTATCCTCATATCAAGTTTCAAGGCATTCAGCTCAAAATTGCACAGTCAAAAACCCTAATTGCACTACAGTCAATTGTAGGGGCAAAATGGTCATTTGACAGTCAAAAGTTCAAATTTTTGGTCAACATATCATTTTGAAGCCACAAACATCATTTGATCAATTCTTGATCATGATTCTGAAAATTTGGCTCAGAAATCATCAAGATGCAAAAGTTTCCTTATTTGGACAGCTGAAAAAAGTCAACTGAAATTGACCAGAGCATAACTTTCACATGGATTATCAGAAAAATTCCATCCAAAGCTCATTTTGAAGAGAAAGACATTTCCTACAACTCATATTTATACTTCAAGTCCAAGAAATGCTCTCACAAAAAGTTATCAATTTCAACATTATAGGTCATTTTCAAAAGTCAACAAAAAGGGACTTTAAGTCAAAGGCCATAACTTGAGATTGGTAAATCAAAATGACATGGGACCAAAGGCATTGGTTAGAGGACTCAAAGACCTTTCCAAAATGTCAAAGAACATGAGAAAAGCTTAAAAATTGAGCAAGTTATGCCTTGTGGAAGTTGGGAAAGTTTTGGATATTTTGAAAAGTCAACATTGATCCAAATGACCTAAAAATGCTAATGGGCCCATTTTTCTTCCACAAATCATCATCCATAACATGTGCACGACCACTTGGCCCAAAGGGAAGTATTTTCTCATTTTTTATTTATTTATTTGAATTTTTATTTTATATTAATTCATTTAAATCATTTAAATATATGAAAAATATCTAACTTAACCTAAAAAATCTTTTTGCACATGTTTTAGACTCAATATTTCGTGCCTAGCTAAATAAGGAAGGATTTGGATTGATTGATCCTAATTGACACAAAATTGCATGAAAAAAAGATATGGAAAAATCTTAACAAATCAAATTTTCAAAAACAATGAATGTCATGGATTTGATTGAGTTTTTCTTAACCTAATTGTTCCTACATATACAAGAAACATAAACCTAATCAGGCTAACCACGCAGCTGCTCAGAAACATAAGAATCAAACTTGAAATTCTCTCTAAAAAAGTCAATACTGAAAATTGATTTACAGGTGAATTCAAGACCTAATTTTCATTCCAATAGCTTCCTCAAGGTTCCCTGAACACATCCCAACCAAAAACATCCATTCAAACTCCAAGAATTGGTAACATGAACGCAAGCTGTATCAAGAAAATTTCATAATCGTATATCATATTCCATGCATTCTTTGTGAAATTTAATTGTGGATTCATGTTCCTCGTGAAGTTTTGAAGCTAACCATATGCCTTAATTTGATTATTATACTGTATACACGATTTTGCCATGTTTATTTTCTAGGGTTTGCAGGATGTGAATTTGGGGATTTTGAAACGAGGAAAAATTGAGACTCAAGACTACCACCATTCAACTCAGCGCATGGAGACGATCTTGAAACACCCATCGTGCCCAATTTCTGAATGACACAAACCTATTCGCTATTTTCCCATAAGCTGCCTAAGAAAACGCCATAGAAACTGTTGCCTATGTGTTTGGTATTACAGGGATGATGGAGAAGACGAATGTGTGGCACACGGTGATTGGGTCATTTAAAATTCGCGCGCGTTGGTGGACCATGGTCATTATTCCTTTTATTATGTTTATTTGCTATTATATATTAAATGAAATTGGAATGGCTCAGTGGCAGGTACACACGCTTGCAATGTTCATGACCTGGGTTCGAGCCCCAGGTCTGTGTTATCTCCATATTATTTTTCACTAACAATTCCCATGCAGCGCCCATGCCAAGACGTACCATACATCCTCCAGATCCAAGTGTACACGCGTCCAAGAGATCCAAATCAAAGGCCTAGATCTGAAACACACAATGAGCATAAGTCAACGCTGCAGCATGCCATCTGGAAAGTCAATAAAGGCCGGATCCTTAATGGGCTTAAAATGCTTACAAAACCTCCATATTGGGGCCTGAACCCCCCCTGGTTTGCAAATTCTATATATTTTCTTTATGTTTATTTTCAATTATTGTTTTATTTGCTTTATTGTTTTGATTTAATTAATTATTTTTACAAAATATAAAAAATGCCTAAAACTCAGAAAAAGATAAAAAAACATAATGAATGTTTTATTTTAATATTTTCTTATAAATAAATGCATGTAAATAAATTTAGTTTAAATTAGGGTTTGCAATATTAATTCTTTTCATAAAAAATCTAAAAAATGTAGAAATAGGTTTAATTATTGTTTTTATTTCTTTTAATTTTCCCTTCTATAATAATATTACTTATTTCATTTATTTTCACAATTAAAATTGTATATAAAAATTAGGTTTAATTTAGGTTAAATTTTAATATTTTCATAATAAATTTAAAAGCCACTAGAATTAGGGTTTGCCTTTTATTTTAATTTTAATTAACTCCTTTTTTCATTAAATCCTAAAATACATAAAAATACCAACAAAAAAAAAACAAAAACAATTTCTTTTCTTAATTAATTAATTCATGTAATTTTAATATTTTGCAAAAGGGTCCAACGCCCTCCTTTCGACTTAATTGTTTAATTTCGCATATTTATTTTATTTCGCTTGAATAATTATGTACCTCTCCCGAAGCCTTGTAACGTTTTAATTACATCTCGCACTTTACTTTATTTGCTTATTTATTTTCCGTCAAATCGGGTCCCGGTTAATTTTGGCGATGTGGACCCGCGCCATTTGTAATAGCCTTAGATTTATTTTTCTCGCAATATTTTTAAACTGATAAACAAGGCATGAAAGACTGTATGGACAAAATAAAATCAAGCGTAGAAAACTAATAACATGACAAGACAAATACAAATGAAAACGACACACGAATCGCACACACCACCCCTAGGGTACGCCTCACTGTTGCCTTGCCTCGAAAGGTGATCGTCGAGTAGAGGATGTCTTAGTAAGTCCTCATGATCTGGGAACCTGGCATGAGGGTAGCTTCTAAGGTGTCTTCCCATTGCTCTGGTGATCACCATGTCCCTACAAACTCGAATTGACCCGAACACCTCCAACGGTGGTGCTACCTACCTCTCAATGGTGGGATGGCACTACTTTAAAGGACATTTACACAGACGAATTCCTTAGGGTAGGTAGGTTCTCGTAGATACTTGCTCTAATCTCAAAACAAATTCAAAAATACTTTTCACACCGACACCTTTTCAAAAAGCTTTCGAAAGCAATTTTTCAAACACTCTTGAGGACCGATACAAGAGTCGAACTGGAATTTTCAAAGAAACTTTTTAAAACCCACAGTTGAAAAGCAAACAAACCATTTTTGAAAACACAAGGGAGCAAGTATCTAAGAGCCCATGGATAACCATGGATAGAAAGGGTGCTAACACCTTCCCTTTCTATAATCTACCTCCCGAACCGAGAGCAATCTCTTTAAGGAATTTTTCTGTGCTTTTGTCCTTTCCATTTGGAGAAAATAAAAGACGGTGGCGACTCTTGCTTCCGCGACATTTCGCGAACCAGCGTAAAACAGTCAGTTCTAGATCCACCGATCACAGAACTGGCGACTCTGCTGGGGAATAAACTTAAAGTGGGGTGTACCTTAGGATTAAGATCACTGTGTTTTCAATTGTCTTCTTTGCTTGCTTTATTATTGTGGGTTGCTTGGGAGTTCTATAGATCCTAACCCGGATCTGGGGGATACCTTCTTAGAAAGTAGCAACAAGGCTGTGAGGGAACTGTGTGGGGTATACCGACATGGTTGAAACAGTTTGCTATGTTGATGTGGCACTTTGGTGTGTACCGGTAACCCTTGAGTTCAGTCAAGGAGAGTACGGGGCCTCCGCGTGATGTCATGAAGCATCAACAGACCTTAGGAACCTTAATTGAACTATCTTGGCCTCTTTAGGGTAGTGAGATAACTGACTTTGGTGCAGTCCGAGGTTGGTTGATACTCGATACTACACTCAATTGAGGGTTGCTTTCCTGGAATATTTCGGTCGCCAGTTCAGTGGCTAAATCGAAACGATGAACAATGAAAGCAATCCCGTGATATTGGGAACCTTAGAACCCGGTTACTTTGATTAGGACAGGTTGAACCCACCAACTTCAAGAGGGTACTACCCAGACCCCATGCTGGCCTTAAACCTTAAGGGCTTGTATTGTGTGCCTTGTGTGCCTTACCTGTTTGTCTTTGTAAATATCTGTGGTGTGCTTAATCATAGCATCATGACATCATCCAGCATCATATGCATTGACTAACCATTTCAGGGGTTCGAATTTTCATCTTTGTTCTTGTTTTGTAGGACATGGAAACTGTTCGTAGAAAGACAATTCAAATCAGTCTTGTAAGGATCCCTCCTCAGCTTAAGGAGCTTATATCCAGGATTCCTGAGAACTCGTCATTCAGTGAAAGACATGGAAGCCTCATCAGCTTGGTCAATACCAACATTGAGGAAGATATGATCAAGGTCCTATTCCAATTCTTTGATCCTCTGCATCACTGTTTCACCTTCTTGGATTATCAGTTGGTACCTACATTGGAGGAGTTCTCCCGGCTCCTGAAGATCCCTATCCTTGATCAGCTACCCTTCAACGGTACAGAAAAGGAACCTAAGCTCGAAGAGATTGCTAAAGCCTTGCACCTACAGGCATCTGACCTCAAGGGACATTGGGAAGTCAGAAGTGGTATCAAAGGGTTCTTAGCCAGGTTTCTGTTTGAAAAGGCCCTTGAATGTTGGAACTCCCTTGACTTGCAAGCTTTTGAAGAGGTTGTGGCCCTCCTTGTTTATGGTTTGGTGTTGTTCCCTAACCCAGATCAGCTTATTGACATCAGTGCTGTCCAGATCTTTATGTCCAGGAATCCTATACCTACGTTGCTGGGGGACATCCTTCACTCATGTTACACTCGAACCATGAGAAAAAAAGGTGTCCTTATGTGTTGCACTCCTCTCCTGGGAAGGTGGTTTATTTCGCACCTTCCACAATCAGTCTTGAAGAATGACCGGGGTTTAAGATGGTCACAACGGTTGATGACGCTTACACATGCAGATATACATTGGTGCCCTAGGTCCAGAGAAGATGTCACTATCATTGATCGTTGCGGGGAGTACCCTAATGTTCCTTTACTTGGAATCAGAGGAGGTATTACTTAAAGCCCATGCCTGGCTTGGAGACAGTTTGGTCATGCTCGGAGGGATGGTCCTCATGACATGTTAATTCCTGACATAGTTTTTGACTTCGACAATGATACTCAAGGACTTCGCCAGAGATTTATCAGAGCCTGGAGGATGCCAAGCAGGATAGACAGCAAGACACTGGGGCACAGGAACTCCATCCCTTTGGAGCCTTATCTCAAGTGGGTACGCGCCCGCTCCCAGAAGTTAGTGATGCCTTATCCTCACATGCTCCCAGTAATCAAAGAACCAGTCTTGGAAGGAGAAGTGTCCCATACTATTCAGCACCCTGATATGCCCACATCTTGGGAAGAGATGCAGAAGAGCTGGATCCGGCTTAAGGAAGAACGAAATTCTCTTGAGACTAGCCTACATGCCAGTGAAAAGAAGGTCTTGGAGCTCACCCGTCTGTTGCATGAGGAGAAGAATCTCAACACTTACATAGCTCCAAAGAGGATGCGCAGTGTATTTTGGGATTGATTTGATTTTTGTACTTTTGCCCATGAGGCTTTGATGTATTAAACAATGATTTCTTTAATGATAACGTGTGTTCCTTTTTGTCTACAACAAATCTGAACTTTCGAACCCTTGAATGCATTGCATAAACATATCTCATTCATCATGTGCATAGCAGGTTTTTTCTCTTTTCAGGTTGCTTACAGTTCTTCGCTGTTTATTTCAGCATCATGAATCCCGAATCTGCATCAACTGAGACATCAATCAAGGCTCTTCAGGTGCAGAATGCACAATTCCAGGAATTAATCAAGGGTCTGGCTCAAGGCCAAGAAGAACTGAAGGCTATGCTCCTGAAGAAGGAGAAGAAGAAGAAGAGAAGAACTGTTCTGTTCAACTCGGGCCGAAGGTTTGGCAATACTCTGCAGCATGAAGAGGCTGGTTCTTCTGTTGGCAAGAGTCCTTCTCAGGCAGAAGCAAGGGTTCCTAGTCCGGTAGTATCTGACAACGAGACTGATTTTGATGAAGAGCAGTACCCTCCTGCAGACGACAAATACAAGCAACTGGAGGATAGGTTGAAAGCTATGGAGGTTCAACAGGTACCTGGGCTGGATTTCGGAGATCTGGGTTTGTCAACTGGTGTGATTATCCCTCACAAGTTCAAAGCACCATCCTTCTCCAAATATGACGGGGCGTCTTGTCCCAAGCTGCATCTAAGGTCCTATGTTCGAAAAATTCAGCCGTACTCTGCGGATAAGAATCTATGGATCCACTTCTTCCAGGAGAGTCTTTCAGGGACTCATCTCGAATGGTTCTATCAGCTGGATGGGACCAAGGTTCGTAACTGGGAGGAGTTGGCTACTGCTTTCTATAAGCAGTATCAATATAATGCCGACCTTGCCCCTACACGTACCCAACTCCAGGGTATGTCGCTAGGTGCAAGCGAAGGTTTTAAAGAGTACGCTCAGAAGTGGAGAGACCTGGCTGGCAGGGTGCAGCCACCATTGACTGATCGGGAGTTGGTAGACATGTTCCTGGGGACCCTATCTGGGCCATTTTTCAACCATCTCATTGGGAATTCTTCTGCTGGGTTCACTGATTTGATTCTAACTGGAGAGAGAATTGAGGCTGGGCTGAAGTCTGGGAAGATTGCGAAGGGTACATCGTCTAGTTCGAAAAAGAAACCATTCAAGAAGGAGTCTAGTGCCGTATATGGTTCCGAGAAATCAGAGAGACCTGAGCGCCGTCAATTTGTCAGTGCGGTAATGATTGCTAAGCCTGCTGCCGCTCCTCGGCCGACCAATCCTCAAAGGGCTGAAAGACCCCGGAGGGAGTTTACCCGGTTAAGCATGACCCTATCGCAGATCCTGCCACAGTTGCTATCCACCAATTTGGTGACTGTCAGGGAGGCTCCAAGGTTCCCCAATACCACATCTCCTAAGTACAACCCGAATGCTCGTTGTGCTTACCATTCAGATAGCCCGGGGCACTCTACCGATGACTGTTGGGCGTTAAAGAATAAGGTGCAAGACCTTATCGACGCCAAGGAGGTACAGTTTGAGGCATCTGAGAAGCCTAATGTGGTGACAGCTCCCCTACCTGCTCATGGAGTGAATGCTATTGGGGACGAAGAGGAAGTTGATGAAGCTGAGTTTGATAGCTGGATCTACCCGGCAACCGACGGTGGACTTAACAATTGGAGCGCAAAGGACAATCTCCCTGTTTCTCTTGTTACTGAGTAATAAATTTCTTTGTTTCGGTATCTGTAATAAACAATAATAAACTCTTTGGCCCGGTGTCTTACCCGAGGCACCGTGGTTTCATTTGTGAGGGCATACAAACTGTCATTTCATATATCATGAATGAAAATCTTGGACGTATTTTTCGCATTGCAAATATTGTGCTCCTTTCCTGTCTTTCTTTTCCTTTACATAATTTTCAAAACAGCTGTATTTACACACACACTCACTCATACAGGTTTCAATCCACTCTGGATCTCACTGATAACAACTCTGCTACTGCCAATTATGACTTCGAAAATCCGATCAACTTAGCCGAAGACGAAGGTGAATATGATTGCGAAGTGCCTGGCAAGCTTGCAAGACTGTTGCTTCAGGAAGAGAGGGCAATTCAACCCCATGAAGAGCCAGTGGAAACCATAAACTTGGGTACCGAGGCAAACAAGAAAGAGGTAAAGATTGGTGCCAACCTAGAGCTCAGCGTGAAGCAACGGTTAACCAAGATGTTACATGATTATATGGAGATCTTTGCCTGGTCCTACGAAGACATGCCCGGGTTGGATACCGATATTGTGGTCCATCATTTGCCAACTAAGGAAGACTGCCCTCCAGTTAAGCAAAAGGTCCGTCGGATGCGTCCAAAGATGTCCGAGAAGATTAAAGCCGAGGTCATGAAACAGTTTGATGCTGGGTTCCTTGCAGTGACTTCTTACCCTCAGTGGGTCGCTAATGTGGTGCCGGTACCTAAGAAGGATGGAAAGGTCAGAATGTATGTCGATTACAGGGATCTGAACAGGGCCAGCCCCAAGGATGACTTCCCCTTACCTCACATTGATGTCCTTGTTGATAATACAGCTCAGCACAAGGTATTCTCTTTCATGGATGGCTTTTCAGGTTACAATCAGATCAAGATGGCACCTGAAGACATGGAGAAGACTACATTTGTTACTCAGTGGGGCACCTTCTGTTACAAGGTCATGCCATTTGGATTAAAGAACGCTGGGGCAACCTACCAACGTGCCATGGTTGCTTTATTTCATGATATGATCCATCATGAGATAGAAGTGTATGTGGACGACATGATCGCTAGGTCCCATACTGAGGAAGAACACCTAGATCATCTGCAGAAGTTATTTGACCGATTGAAACTATACAAGCTGAGGTTGAACCCGAACAAGTGCACCTTCAGGGTAAGATCTGGAAAATTGCTAGGCTTCGTGGTCAGTGATAAAGGTATTCAAATGGACCCTGCTAAGGTCAAAGCTATTCAAGAGATGCCAGTTCCTAAGACAGAGAAGGAAGTCAGAGGTTTTTTAGGACGTCTGAATTACATTGCTCGGTTCATCTCACACCTAACTGCTACCTGTGAGCCAATCTTCAAACTACTGAAGAAAGATCAGGTAGTACGCTGGAATGATGAATGTCAGGCTGCCTTTGACAGAATCAAGGAGTATCTCCAAGAACCACCTATCCTTATGCCACCGGTTGAAGGGAGACCTCTGCTACTATATCTGACGGTGCTGGACAACTCGATGGGGTGTGTGCTGGGGCAGCATGACGAGTCTGGCCGAAAAGAGCATGCCATTTATTACCTTAGCAAAAAGTTTACCGACTGTGAGACCCGATACTCACTGCTTGAGAAAACTTGCTGCGCTTTGGTATGGGCTGCTTGCCGGCGGAGACAGTATATGCTGACTCACACTACCTTGTTGATCTCAAAAATGGATCCTATAAAGTACATATTCGAAAAGCCTGCTCTGTCTGGGAGAATAGCAAGATGGCAAATGATCTTGACGGAATACGACATTCAGTACACAACCCAGAAAGCCATCAAGGGAAGTGTATTGGCAGACCACTTGGCACATCAGGCCGTAGATGACTATCAATCAATGAATTTCGAGTTTCGGGATGAAAGCATTATGATAGTGACAGATTGTGAAGTACCTGGACCGGATGAAGGACCTGAACCAGGATCCCGATGGTCTATGCACTTTGACGGAGCCACCAACGCTTTGGGAAACGGCATCGGCGCCATAATCATATCACCTCAAGGTACTCATACTCCGCTCACTGCCCGGCTGTGTTTCAACTGTACCAACAACATGGCGGAGTATGAGGCATGCATCATGGGTCTTCAAGCTGCGATCGACCTAAGGATCAAATTTCCGAGTGTCTTCGGATATTCCGCTCTTGTGATCAATCAGATCAAAGGAGAGTGGGATACGAAACATCCAAACTTGATTCCTTACAGAGAATGTGTGTTGACCCTGATCCCCCACTTCACAGAGATAACCTTTGAACACTTTCCAAGAGAAGAGAATCAGTTGGCGGACGCGTTAGCTACGATGTCTTCAATGTTCAAGGTCAAATGGGATAATGAGGCTCCCCGGATCATCATCTGGAAATTGGACGAACCGGCATACTGTTGCGATCTCGAAACTGAATTGGTGACTGAGAAGCCTTGGTACCATGAAGTGAAAAGATATCTGGAAGCTCAGGAATACCCTGAAGGTGCATCTGTCAATGATAAGAAATTCCTGAGGAGGTTCGCAGCCAAGTTCTTCTTAAGCAACGGCATATTATACAAGCGAAACCATGATTCAACCTTACTGCGTTGTGTGGATAAGACTGAAGCAGAAAGGATCATGGAAGAGCTACACGAAGGGACCTTTGGTACGCATTCTAGTGGACACACTATGGCTAAGAAAATCCTACGGGCAGGATATTACTGGTCCACAATGGAAGATGATTGTTACCAACATTCCAGGACATGCCACAAGTGCCAGATTTATGCAGACAAGGTGCATGTTCCTCCGGTTCCCCTGAATGTTCTGACTGTGCCTTGGCCGTTTGCAATGTGGGGCATAGACATGATCAGCGAGATTAAACCTACGGCATCTAATGGACATCGCTTCATCCTAGTGGCGATTGATTATTTTACGAAGTGGGTTGAGGCAGCATCCTATGCTACGGTAACCAAGACTGTTGTGGCACGGTTCATTCGGCACAATCTGATCTGTCAATACGGCGTCCCTGAGCGGATTATTACAGACAACAGTACCAATCTGAATAAC
Source organism: Vicia faba (assembly GCA_948472305.1). NCBI lineage: Eukaryota > Viridiplantae > Streptophyta > Magnoliopsida > Fabales > Fabaceae > Vicia > Vicia faba. The sequence continues at coordinate 69,053,312 of OX451736.1, read as the reverse complement.
AAGATGATCGCTGAGCTCTGCGAACAGTTCAAGATACAGCACCACAATTCTTCTCCTTACAGACCGAAGATGAATGGGGCTGTAGAAGCAGCAAATAAGAACATCAAGAAAATCGTGCAGAAGATGACAGTGACTTACAAAGATTGGCACGAGATGTTACCGTTCGCTCTATATGGGTACCGTACCTCAGCTAGGACGTCAACCGGGGCAACTCCTTTCTCTCTGGTTTATGGCATGGAGGCAGTCTTGCCGATCGAAGTGCAAATACCCTCTCTCCGGATAATGAAGGATGCAAATCTGAACGAAGATGATTGGATCCAGACACGACTTGATCAGCTCAACCTCATTGATGAAAAGAGACTTGCTGCTATCTGTCATGGTCAGACGTATCAGAAACGAATGATCAGGGCATTTAACAAAAAGGTCAGACCACAGGAATATCAAGTTGGGGATCTGGTAATCAAGAGAATCATCCTTCCTCAGAGTGATCCAAGGGGCAAATGGACCCCTACGTACGAAGGGCCATTTGTGGTTAAACATGTGTTCTCAGGAGGAGCCATGATTCTAACCAATATGGATGGTGACGACCTTCCTCATCCCGCCAATGCAGACATAGTAAAAAAATACTACGCATAAAAAAGACCCGCTAGGCTGACATGCCTAGGCAAAAATTAGGGCTTCTCGTCGAACCAAAAGGGTTCGGGCAAAATGAAGGGATGAAAATGAAAAAATCTGTACACCCGGCAAGTCGAAAACCTGAAAAGGCGGCTTGGGCAAAAATGGGTATCCCGGTGGACCGAAAACCCGAAAGGGCGGTCCAGGCAAAAATTAGGGATAAAGCGTAATACTATGTCTCATTGGATCACCTTGCATCCAGAATCCGGTATCTACATCAAGTTCAGACGGCATCGATCAGTCAGCTTCACCTTCAACCAAGGTCATCAAGTGATGAGACGCTCGGAGTTATAAAGGCAATAGCAGAGTTGAAACCCAGTGGGATCATTCACTTCACACAGCTGTTTTATTTTCTTTTGTACAAAATCTGTATAAACTCTCTTGTTCGGCGGCGTTCCTCTTACTAGGACGTCAGCCTCTTGTACACAAAACGCCTATTCACAGGCCATTCAAAATCAATACAAATATATTTCCAGCTAAACGTGCCAAGTGTTTTTCTTTTTCTGTTTTGTTTTGCGAAGAACGTCCAAGGTTCAATTTGTGATATATGCATTGACAATAACTTGCTAACTCATAAATATTTGCATACGAAATAAAGGAATTAATTGCAGGTGACACTAGAAACAGGGGCAATAAAGAGTTGTCTGAGCAGTCTAATGGTTCTGTCCTCCAAGGTACCAAGGTAGGTTCAGCAAAAGAATATGACCAGTACATCTTAATTCCCCAGAGAGTAAGCAAGTCAGTGCACCCTCCAAGCAGAATCATCAAATCTTAAGGAAATTGAGTATCCTCCCCATAGATCTCAATACTTCCCCAGCAGTATACACATATTCTTAACAAGCATCCCCGGCAGTCTTGGTCTAAAGATTGTTCCCCGGCGGCGGACCAACATTCAAAGGAATCGCGTCCCCAGCATATCAAAACTTCCCCAGAAGAGTCCAATCCAGTTCCCCAGGAAGGTTGGAATTCATCTCCCCAAGCAATAAGCTTATCCCCAGTAGATTCTGGAAGCTTATCCCCTCGCAGAGCACGAACGCGTCGTCCGGCTTTATTTAAAGAGTTATTTCCTTAACAGGATATAACTGGGTTATCCTCAACCAAAAGCTACGAAAAGAGCGTCGTTGACAAGGTCTTCCTATCCCCAGCGAAGTCTATCAATACTTCCAACACAACAAGGATATCCTCAGCAAGTCCATCAACACTTCCCAACAACGAGGATATCCTCAGCAAGTCATCAACATTTCAGCAAAGATATCTTTCTCCCCACAGAGTATTACTTCCCAGCATGGTCGCTAGAGTATCTTTTTCCCCGCAGAATCTTCCATTTGCCAAGTTTATTCTGCAACGGAGTCATCTTCTCCTACCGGTATTCTTGCAGTTATCGTCCCCAGCGGAAGCAAAATCTATTCTCCAACATCAGCCCAGGAGTGACTTCCCGGCACCCGTCAAGGATTTACTTTCCTAGACGAAACATACATTCATAAAACATCACATACATCATTATAGCATGCATAGACGCGTCATGTCATACAAATCCCATTTATGTTGAGAACATCATTGCTTGATCCATATCATGCATTGCATATGACTGACCTTTACCTTTCAGGAAAGATGCAGTTAAAATTCTCAAACATATTTCAAGGCCTTCTCTAGTCCAGCTAAATCGACTCCCAATAGATTTTTCTGATAAAGACTCAGTAGAAGTTATCCCAGATTATAACTTCAGATGTTTCCCTCTCCGACGGTGAGTGAGGTGATAGTCTCCTATGGTTCCCTCTCCGACGGTGAGTGAGGTGGTAAGTCCTTTTCAGATGTTTCCCTCTCCGACGGTGAGTGTGAGGTGATAGTCTCCTATGGTTCCCTCTCCGACGGTGAGTGAGGTGGTAAATCCTTTTCAGATGTTTCCCTCTCCGACGATGAGTGTGAGGTGATAGTCTCCTATGGTTCCCTCTCCGACGGTGAGTGAGGTGGTAAGTCCTTTTCAGATGTTTCCCTCTCCGACGATGAGTGTGAGGTGATAGTCTCCTATGGTTCCCTCTCCGACGGTGAGTGAGGTGGTAAGTCCTTTTCAGATGTTTCCCTCTCCGACGATGAGTGTGAGGTGATAGTCTCCTATGGTTCCCTCTCCGACGGTGAGTGAGGTGGTAAGTCCTTTTCAGATGTTTCCCTCTCCGACAATGAGTGTGAGGTGATAGTCTCCTATGGTTCCCTCTCCGACGGTGAGTGAGGTGGTAAGTCCTTTTCAGATGTTTCCCTCTCCAACGGTGAGTGAGGTGATAGTCTCCTATGGTTCCCTCTCCGACGGCGAGTGAGGTGGTAAGTCCTTTTCAAATGTTTCCCTCTCCGACGGTGAGTGAGGTGATAGTCTCCTATGTTTCCCTCTCCAACGGTGAGTGACGTGATTCCCTTTCAGATTATAATGACCTATGATTCTCTTCCCGATACTGCAAAGATGGTAACTCCAGCTAAGATTTTTTTCAACGAGCGTTGTTGAAGTTAAAATCACCCAAAGCTCTCTTACCATTCATGCTAAGGCAGTAACCATACCTGGTTCATTCGTCATCTTGTGAAGCTCCAGACTCAGCTCCCGTAACCAGTCAGGACATATCTATGCCAAGCATCTGAAATCAACTCCTGCAACATGTCAGGTACTCATTGTTTCTTTTGCAGGTATGCAGGTTCTCGCTAAGGAATCTCTTATGCGATCAACATCCAGATGGCATCTATAAGCCCATCACCCTATTCATCAATCCCCAAATGGCATCTGTAAGCCCATTCCATCATCACCGCTACTATGTGAGCGCAAATTTCTGGGCACTCTAGTGTTCAATCATCTTCTACCTTCGGATTACGAAAGGCACGTCAGCCAATCTGCATCCTCAGGTCTAAGAAGATTGAACAGGGGCAACTGTTGTACCCCAAAATTTTCCCTCCCATATTCTTCAAAGATTTGCCAAGTCAAGCTTCAAAATTCCCCAAGAGTTGCACAGTGCAAAGGTCTCCTATACAGTCAAAACTAGGGTTTGTGTTCTGATCAAGAAAATGAAGTTTTCAAAGGCCCAGTCAAGTCTCATATGCCTACAAATATGGTCAAGTATCCTCATATCAAGTTTCAAGGCATTCAGCTCAAAATTGCACAGTCAAAAACCCTAATTGCACTATAGTCAACTGTAGGGGCAAAATGGTCATTTGACAGTCAAAAGTTCAAATTTTTGGTCAACATATCATTTTGAAGCCACAAACATCATTTGATCAATGCTTGATCATGATTCTCAAAATTTGGCTCAGAAATCATCAAGATGCAAAAGTTTCCTTATTTGGACAGTTGAAAAAAGTCAACTGAAATTGACCAGAGCATAACTTTCACATGGATTATCAGAAAAATTCCATCCAAAGCTCATTTTGAAGATAAAGACATTTCCTACAACTCATCTTCATACTTCAAGTCCAAGAAATGCTCTCACAAAAAGTTATCAATTTCAACATTATAGGTCATTTTCAAAAGTCAACAAAAAGGGACTTTAAGTCAAAGGCCATAACTTGAGATTGGTAAATCAAAATGACATGGGACTAAAGGCATTGGTTAGAGGACTCAAAGACCTTTCCAAAATGTCCAAGAACATGAGAAAAGCTTAAACATTGAGCAAGTTATGCCTTGTGGAAGTTGGGAAATCTTTGGATATTTTGAAAAGTCAACATTGATCCAAATGACCTAAAAATGCTAATGGGCCCATTTTTCTTCCACAAATCATCATCCATAACATGTGCACGACCACTTGGCCCAAAGGGAAGTATTTTCTCATTTTTTATTTATTTATTTGAATTTTTATTTATATTAATTCATTTAAATCATTTAAATATATGAAAAATATCTAACTTAACCTAAAAAATCTTTTTGCACATGTTTTAGACTCAATATTTCGTGCCTAGCTAAATAAGGAAGGATTTGGGTTGATTGATCCTAATTGACACAAAATTGCATGAAAAAAAGATATGGAAAAATCTTAACAAATCAAATTTTCAAAAACAATGAATGCCATGGATTTGATTGAGTTTTTCTTAACCTAATTGTTCCTACATATACAAGAAACATAAACCTAATCAGGCTAACCACGCAGCTGCTCAGAAACATAAGAATCAAACTTGAAATTCTCTCTAAAAAAGTCAATACTGAAAATTGATTTACAGGTGAATTCAAGACCTAATTTTCATTCCAATAGCTTCCTCAAGGTTCCCTGAACACATCCCAACCAAAAACATCCATTCAAACTCCAAGAATTGGTAACATGAACGCAAGCTGTATCAAGAAAATTTCATAATCGTATATCATATTCCATGCATTCTTTGTGAAATTTAATTGTGGATTCATGTTCCTCGTGAAGTTTTGAAGCTAACCATATGCCTTAATTTGATTATTATACTGTATACACGATTTTGCCATGTTTATTTTCTAGGGTTTGCAGGATGTGAATTTGGGGATTTTGAAACGAGGAAAAATTGAGACTCAAGACTACCATCATTCAAATCAGCGCATGGAGACGATCTTGAAACACCCATCGCGCCCAATTTCTGAATGACACAAAACTATTCGCTATTTTCCCATAAGCTGCCTAAGAAAACGCCATAGAAACCGTTGCCTATGTGTTTGGTATTACAGGGATGATGGAGAAGACGAATGCGTGGCACACGGTGATTGGGTCATTTAAAATTCGCGCGCGTTGGTGGACCATGGTCATTATTCCTTTTATTATGTTTATTTGCTATTATATATTAAATGAAATTGGAATTGCTCAGTGGCAAGTACACACGCTTGCAATGTTCATGACCTGGGTTCGAGCCCCAGGTCTGTGTTATCTCCATATTATTTTTCACTAACAATTCCCATGCAGCGCCCATGCCAACACGTACCATACATCCTCCAGATCCAAGTGTACACGCGTCCAAGAGATCCAAATCAAAGGCCTAGATCTGAAACACACCATGAGCATAAGTCAACGCTGCAGCATGCCATCTGGAAAGTCAATAAAGGCCAGATCCTTAATGGGCTTAAAATGCTTACAAAACCTCCATATTGGGGCCTGAACCCCCCCTGGTTTGCAAATTCTATATATTTTCTTTATGTTTATTTTCAATTATTGTTTTATTTGCTTTATTGTTTTAATTTAATTAATTATTTTTACAAAATATAAAAAATGCCTAAAACTCAGAAAAAGATAAAAAACATAATGAATGTTTTATTTTAATATTTTCTTATAAATAAATGCATGTAAATAAATTTAGTTTAAATTAGGGTTTGCAATATTAATTCTTTTCATAAAAAATCTAAAAAATGTAGAAATAGGTTTAATTATTGTTTTTATTTCTTTTAATTTTCCCTTCTATAATAATATTACTTATTTCATTTATTTTCACAATTAAAATTGTATATAAAAATTAGGTTTAATTTAGGTTAAATTTTAATATTTTCATAATAAATTTAAAAGCCACTAGAATTAGGGTTTGCCTTTTATTTTAATTTTAATTAACTCCTTTTTTCATTAAATCCTAAAATACATAAAAATACCAACAAAAAAAAAACAAAAACAATTTCTTTTCTTAATTAATTAATTCATGTAATTTTAATATTTTGCAAAAGGGTCCAACGCCCTCCTTTCGACTTAATTGTTTAATTTCGCATATTTATTTTATTTCGCTTGAATAATTATGTACCTCTCCCGAAGCCTTGTAACGTTTTAATTACATCTCGCACTTTACTTTATTTGCTTATTTATTTTCCGTCAAATCGGGTCCCGGTTAATTTTGGCGATGTGGACCCGCGCCATTTGTAATAGCCTTAGATTTTTTTTTCTCGCAATATTTTTAAACTGTTAAACAAGGCATGAAAGACTGTATGGACAAAATAAAATCAAGCGTAGAAAACCAATAACATGACAAGACAAATACAAATGAAAACGACACACGAATCGCACACACCACCCCTAGGGTACGCCTCACTGTTGCCTTGCCTCGAAAGGTGATCGTCGAGTAGAGGATGTCTTAGTAAGTCCTCATGATCCGGGAACCTGGCATGAGGGTAGCTTCTAAGGTGTCTTCCCATTGCTCTGGTGATCACCATGTCCCTACAAACTCGAATTGACCCGAACACCTCCAACGGTGGTGCTACCTACCTCTCAATGGTGGGATGGCACTACTTTAAAGGACATTTACACAGACGAATTCCTTAGGGTAGGTAGGTTCTCGTAGATACTTGCTCTAATCTCAAAACAAATTCAAAAATACTTTTCACACCGACACCTTTTCAAAAAGCTTTCGAAAGCAATTTTTCAAACACTCTTGAGGACCGATACAAGAGTCGAACTGGAATTTTCAAAGAAACTTTTTAAAACCCACAGTTGAAAAGCAAACAAACCATTTTTGAAAACACAAGTGAGCAAGTATCTAAGAGCCCATGGATAACCATGGATAGAAAGGGTGCTAACACCTTCCCTTTCTATAATCTACCTCCCGAACCGAGAGCAATCTCTTTAAGGAATTTTTCTGTGCTTTTGTCCTTTCCATTTGGAGAAAATAAAAGACGGTGGCGACTCTTGCTTCCGCGACATTTCGCGAACCAGCGTAAAACAGTCAGTTCCAGATCCACCGATCACAGAAAATGATTTGCAAAACTCTCAGAAGGAAACAATCTCTGAAACTCCCAGCAATGCTGATGAGATTATCAAAGAGTATGATCACAGCTTTTAGAAGTTTCTAGCTAAAAACATAGACAGAAGTAAGATGGCTTCAATGATCTATGGAGTTAGTAAAAATGGCATAAAAGGGATAGGATATCAAGGTAAGGTACCTACACCAAAAAATTCCATGGACTTAGTTATAAAACGCACACCACTCAATTCACATTTTATATATGGGCACACACATGACATAAAATACACAAGTAGTGATTATTCTGTCAAACAAAAATCCAATCAGAATTTTGGTAAAACTAACAAATCAGGACCCAAGAAAATGTGGGTACCTAAGGATAAAATCATACATGTGGCAGATATCATTAGCAGCAAGGATAAGACACCAATCATGGTACATGGACTCTGACTGCTCACCACACATGACGGGAAGAAGGCATATGTTTCAAATCCTGGAACTTAAGCCTGGAGGCCACGTGGGCTTTGGAGGCAATCAGAGAGGAAAGATCATTGGCTCTGGAATAGTAGGTAATGGAAATCTTCCCTCTATAAGTAATGTTTTATTAGTTGATGGATTAATGCATAACCTATTGTCCATAAGTCAATTAAGTGATAATGGTTATGATATAATCTTCAATCAAAATTCATGCAAAGTTGTTAGTCAGAAAGATGGGACTATCCTATTTAATGGAAAGAGGAAAAACAACATTTATAAAATAAAACTTTCTGAACTAAAGAGTCAGAATGTAAAATGTCTACTGTCTGTTAACAACAAGCAATGGATCTGGCACAGAATATTGGGACATGTTAGTATGAGAATAATATCTCAGATTAACAAACTCAACCTTGTCAGAGGACTTCCTAACTTGAAGTTCAATTCAGATGCTCTGTGTGAAGCATGTCAGAAAGGCAAATTTGCAAAACCTGCTTTCAAATCCAAAAATGTTGTTTCCACCTCTAATGCATTAGAACTTCTGCACATTGACTTATTTGGACCAGTAAAAATTGCTTCAGTCAGCGGAAAAAAGTATGGGTTGGTAATCGTAGATGACTATAGCAGATGGACATGGGTAAAGTTCTTAAGACACAAGGACGAGTCACACTCTGTGTTTGTTACCTTCTGCAACCAAGTTCAGAATGAGAAGGATCTTAGAATTGTCAAAGTCAGAAGTGATCATGGTGGAGAATTTGAAAATAAATATTTTGAATCATTCTTTAAGGAAAAAGGCATTTTGCATGACCTCTCTTGTCCTTGAACTCCCCAGCAAAATGGAGTTGTAGAACGAAAGAACAGAACATTGAAAGAAATGGCCAGAACCATGATCAACGAGACTAACGTTGCTAAGATCTTCTGGACAGAGGCAATTAACACAGCGTGTTACATTCAGAATAGAATCTCCATAAGACCTATTCTGGAAAAGAATCCATATGAATTGTGGAAGAACAGAAAGCACAACATTTCTTATTTTCACCCATTTGGATACACATGTTTTATTTTGAATACAAAAAGTTATTTGAACATGTTTAACTCTAAAGCACAAAAGTGTATTATGTTAGGATACTCTGAACGCTCGAGAGGGTACAGAGTATACAATACAGAAACACAGATTGTTGAAGAGTCAATTAGTGTTAGGTTTGATGATAAGCTTGACTTTCAAAAGTCAAAGCAGAATGAACTCCTTGCAGGTATGGAAGTTGAACTCACAGGTAATGAAGACAACTCATCAGAGGTTCTCAACAGAGACACTCCCTCAACAGCAGAAAGAGTCACTGCAAGCAATCTAGCACCTTCTGTTGATCAACTCCAGAAAAGACTATCCAGAAGCAGCATTGATCACCCAGAAGATACAATACTGGGAAAGAAGGAAGATCCAATCAGAACAAGATCAACATTCAGAAACTCTGAAGAACCCCTCATGGGACTGGTCTCTTTGATTGAACCAACAACAATTGATGAAGCACTTCTGGACAATGACTGGATTCTGGAAATGCAAGAGGAACTAAATCAATTCACCAGAAATGACGTATGGGATCTGGTCCCCAAACCAAAAGGATTCAACATAATTGGTACAAAATGGGTGTTCAGAAACAAACTGAACGAGCAAGGTGAAGTCATCAGAAACAAAGCACGACTGGTAGCATAAGGTTATAGTCAACAAGAGGGGATAGACTATACAGAAACCTTTGCTCCAATCTCCAGGTTAGAATCTATCAGACTTTTAATATCATTTGCTGTTAATAAAGGCATCACTCTGTATCAGATGGATGTCAAAAGTGCATTCTTAAATGGCTATATAGATGAAGAGGTATATGTGCACCAACCTCCTGGTTTTAAGAGTTCCAAAAATCCAGAATATGTTTTCAAACTAAAGAAGTCACTCTATGGTCTGAAACAAGCTCCCAGAGCTTGGTATGAAAGACTAAGTAGCTTCTTGTTAGAAAAGGAATTCACCAGAGGGAAGATGGACACAACCTTGTTCTGTAAGACAGTTAAGAATGACATGTTAGTATGTCAAATTTATGTTGATGACATCATATTTGGATCTACTAAACCTTCTCTTGGAAGAGAGTTTTCTAAATGTATACAGGGAGAGTTTGAGATGAGCCTAATGGGGGAACTCAAATTCTTTCTGGGCATTTAGATAAATCAAACTCCAGAAGGAACTTACATTCATCAGAGCAAATATGTTAGAGAACTTTTGAAGAAATTTGATCTCTCAGAATGTAAGCCCTCAAAGACTCCAATGCATCCCACGTGCATTCTGGAAAAGGAAGAGGTCAGTAAAAAGGTAGAACAGAAGTTCTATAGAGGTATGATTGGTTATCTTCTCTATCTGACGGCTTCAAGGCCTGACATTCTATTCAGTGTTTGCATTTGTGCTAGATTCCAATCAGATCCTAGAGAATCTCACTTAACAGCAGTTAAGAGAATTTTCAAGTATCTGAAAGAACGTAAAAGCACTTCTGGAAGCTACCAGTTTCTGGGAGAAAATCTGATCTCATGGTCCAGAAAACGACAATCCACAATAGCACTATCAACAACAGAAGCTGAATACATAGCAGTTGCTGGATGTAGTACGCAAATGCTCTAGATGAAAAGTCAACTTGAAGACTTCAATATATTTGAGAGTAACATTCCTATCCTCTGTGACATTACTTCTGCTATTTGTCTCAGTAAAAATCCTGTTTTTCATTTTAGGGCTAAGCATATAGAAATAAAACATCATTTTATTAGGGACTATATTCAGAAAGGGATTCTTAACTTAAAATTCATTGACACAGACCATCAATAGGCTGATGTCTTTACAAAACCTCTTTCTGAAGATAGGTTTAACTTCATTCTGAAACATCTCAGCATGAAGCGTTGTCCAGAATAAATTGTTTTATTTACATATCTTAACCTTCAGAACTTAGTTATTTTCTGTGAACTACTGATCAACCTGCCTTCAGAGTTTTAGAAGTACATATTGCATTAGAATCTATCCAAGAAGATCTGAACGTTTCATTTCAAGGATATAAGTGTGTTGTTCACGTAAGCAAACAGTTGTCATCCATTGATCAGCTACCTTCTGAGGCTGAACACGCGTTCACTTTTCTGAAAGGTCAAAAGCGCTAATTGGGTGCATTGAGACACACATCATGGGTAACCATTCCAGTATCATTCTGAATCCCTTAAAATCAGCTGTCATTAATGCTTATAATCATGACTAATTGTTTCTCTCTCTTACTATTTATGCTTTCAATAAAATCTATTTAAACTCAAATTTCACTCTTTACATTCTTTCACTTTTACTCTCTCAATACTTTCTATTGTTTCCAGTTCGTACTCTAAAAAAACCCTTTCATCTTTCTCAAAATTCTTGTGTGAACATGGCTTCTTCAAGCGTCCAAAACATCAGTACTTAGGAAACTGCTTCTATGGAACAGTACGAAGAACCATACAGAATGCTACTCACTCCCATTGACAATCTGGAAGTTCTTTCAGAACTGATTGTTGACTTTGAAGGCCTTCAAGAAAATGGCTTCAATCTGTATGAAGACGTCAATGCTCAAGGTTGGAACAGATATTTTGACCGTCTCCTAGGGCCAACATTTCCAATTCTTGTCAAAGAATTTTGGATACATGCTTCCTCCTCAAATCATCAAGTTACCTCGTATGTCATGGGGAAGAAGATTGTCATTACAGAAGACCTAATTTCAAGGCTTATTGGTTACAATGGTGGAGGTGTCAAATGTATTGACATGACTGAAAGATGTTCTGATGTAGCTTCTATTGCAAGGGAAATATTTACTCTTGGTCTTCCCTCCATCAAGATTAGGGATCTGAAGGATCATCACAGAATTTAGGCTAAAATAATTCTGGGATGCATCAACCACAGGAAGCCAACTAGCTCTCCTGACTACATAAACATTAATCAGCAGTTTCTGATCTATTTTATCTCGAAGAAGACTAAGGTAAACCTCCCTCACTTGCTATTTAATCATCTGAGGACCAGTGTAAAGGAAACAAGAGAAGATGAACGTGCCAAAAGGGACTGGATACCCCTAAGAAGACTCATATCAGATATTCTAACAGAGAATAGGCTGATAGAGCATTTGACTGAAGCACAGGAAATTAGCTCACTAGAAGCAACTGCTGGGAAGCCTCTAAACGCAAAAAATATGAAAATGATGAAAATCATTGAGAACATCAAGAAGGAACCCAACGTTACTTCTTTTGCAACCATCACTTCCAGAAGAATTCCTCTGGATGATTTTCCTCTTTTCTTTGAGATTGACTCCAAGCCTAAGATAATTGTCAGATATATGGATGCGTGTAAAGCAGATGGCACTGCACCATAAATAAATATCCAGGACTTGCATCAAGCTGCTCCAGAAGTTGTTCTGAAGAAGACCAAGAAAAGGAAAGTTGCAGCAGAAGGATCATCCCAGAGGACTCCAAAAGCTGCTAAAAAGAAAGGTAATCCTTCCTCCGTTCCTGTTTTAGAATCAATTATTTTATCAACATTTGAAACCATAACTACTCAACTAGAACATCCAACCCCACAAACTTTTGAAGATTTTGACGTAGGGTTTGATCCATTAGAAACTCTAGGTCTAAATGAAACTCCCTCCCATTCTCATAATCCAAACCTGAACAAACTCAACCAGAACTTTCCAAAGTTCTGTCTGATATTGACTCTTTTGACCAAGAGATTTTAGCTCCCACACCATAAAATCCAAATCCTCAAATCTCTGATAATCCAAACTCTGAAACTACAACAGATGTTCAACAAGATACTCCATAACCTGAAATTCCACAACAAGATATTCCTCATCCATCATAACCTCAACGTAAACAACAATAACCAAAAGCTCAAACTTCTGAGAATCAACCATCTGAGACTCATGAACCAGAACCTCACCATGTTTCAACCAACCAATCTGAAGAACCTACTTCAGATTCTGATACAATCCCAATCCCAGGAATCACTAAACCACTTGTTATTCACATGCCTCTCACCATCCTGGACATTCCACAAATTCCTTCTTCTCTGGAATCCACACCACCAAACTCTCTTACCAGTCCAATCATCATACCTGACTCTCCCACTCCTTCACACAATAGCAATCCAGTTGACAATGTAAGACTTGTCATTGATCCAATTGTGTTGGAAAGATTAGCTGTTATATCTCACAAAACTGCCATTCCCAAACCAAAACCAACTGAAACCACACCAGATGTTGGTACAAATTTTTTTATTTTTGAAATAGGGTTACAGGAATGGATAAAATCCTTGAGGCATGCTAGTCTAGAGATGACTAATCCTGCTGCCTCTGATTATCTATGGACAAGATTCAAAAACTGGCTAAGTTCTGAAACACTAAAGCTAAAAGAACAGAGCTATGAACAGGTTCAACAGAATTTCAGTGCTAAGCTAAAGGTTTTTGAAGACCAAGTTCTGAGCCATCTGCTCAAGAAGGATATTCTCCCTCTGGATAATGCTCCATGGTCAGAACATCGTCCCTCAGATGAAGTTCAACCAGAATCAGAAGGTCTCTCCCTGACTGCTGCTCCAAAAGAGATGATCACAACAAAGGAAATGGTTCACTGTGATCAAGCTGCAGAATGCTCTGAGAAGCGTCCAGATACTGAAGAATCTCCAGCTTCTTCCTATGTCATGCAAACTCTTGAAGAATTGAAGAGAGCAAATGTTGTTATCCAGGAAAGGTTGGATAAGCAGGAGGACACAAACAAAGAAATCAAGAGCATCTTGGGAAAACAAGAAGAATCTAATACCCAAATCAAGGGCTTGCTGGAAGCTTTCTTCACACGCCTTCCTCCTCCCTCTTAGATTCTTTTCTGTTTTAAATTTGTTTATCTGTAACGCTTGTTTTACCACTTCTGTTCTGGACTTCTTATCATTGCTTCTTGTTTTTAATATAAATTAACTATTTTGGCTTTGATTATATTGCCTTTTTGATAACTAACAAAAAGGGGGAGAAAGTAAGATATTTTCAATAACGGTTTACTGAGACAGAAGTCTCAAACATTCTAGACTACTTAACCTCTATCTTCTGAAAGCTTGAACAGGTACAAACTCTGATGCTCAAGGAACTTAAGTTAAACTCTGATGCTCAAGGAACTTAAGATAAGTAATCAACTCAGGGGGAGTTTTCTTCCTTATTCTAAACCCTTTATTCTTTATGTTCTAATTGAAAAAATCTGGTTTTTGTCATCATCAAAATAAGGGAGGTTGTTAGAACATAGTTTGATTCTACAAACCTTGGTTAGAGTTTTGATGATAACAAATACAAAGAATAAATAAATACAAAGAACAAATATGCACCTTAAAAATATGTTTTATGTATGAAGAAGTTCTTATCAAATCAGCATCAGAAGATAAGCCATAAGTGCTACACGCTGAAGCAATCAGAACATACGCTGAAGATTGATGACCAGAACATGCGCTTAATCAAAGTAAACTCTGAACAAGAACATATCAAACCAAGTCATCAATATTCTGAAGCGTCATCAGCAGTAAAGAGAAAAGATTTTGAAGCGTTACTGAACATTCAAGACATCATCAATTCCAACAGCTTCCTTCAGACAGGATCTTCTCCAAAAGGAAAGTGTGTTAATGACATTAAACATGCTTTATGATCAACATCAATACACTACCTATATAAACAAGTCAGCTTTCAAAATGATGGGCTGACATACATATACAACGATTTTTCTAGATCACCACTCATGCATATTCAAGCTGCAAGCAATTTCATTCTACTTTTCTAAGCTATAAACTTGTGTAATTTATCATAGTTGTGATAAATAGTTTTTGTTAGAAAACAATAACACATATTGTATAAGTGTATTGAAAAAGAGTTCCTTGAGATTAACCGGATTGTGGTTGTACTCAAGAAGACTTTAACAGTTGTTAAAGTAGATTTTGTAATCTTGTTGAGATTAGTGGATTAAGACCTCGTTGGAGAGAGGCGAAATCACCTTGATGGGTGGACTGGAGTAGTTTGATATCAAACAAACCAGGATAAAAATATTGTGTCATTAATTTTTTTAGATTCATGTTTTCAATTCAACCCCCCCCCCCCCCCCTCTTGTGTTTTTCACTTCTTCAGATCGTGAGGTTCTTAGTGTGAGCTAATTATTGGGTGTTATGTCGATGTTTTCAGAGATGATAGAGTGGTGAGTTGCTGAAAATCTTATTGTTGGAATCATGTAAATGATTTTTTTAGTGTTGCTAATGTTGTTGGGTGTTTGTGAATCGCAAGTCAGAGTTGGGACTCGAAGATACTAGTAGTTTGTGAAAAGGATTGGAGTTATGGTGTTTTAAAAACTGAATTTTTGGAAAAATAATGTTCCTTTCGAATTGTAAGAAGAATGGAGTTTTGGAATGATAAGGAAAGTGATTATTTGGGATGGGAAAAGCAGAAAAATTGATTCTGCAATGGAGTAATCGGTTGCCCTATAAAACATAGACGTGAAGGGACTGGTTTTCATATTAACAGAAATAGTAGAATTTTTCATTGTCACGTTAAAGAAATCGATTTCCAATTTGGAGGTAATCGATTTCCTACATAAAAATTGCCAAACGTAGCTACTGGAAGTTGAGGAAATCGATTTCCAGTTTTGGGGTAATTGATTTCCTGGGAGAATTTTAACAGGCGTATCTACTGGAAGTTGAGGAAACCGATTTCGAGTTTGGATGTAATCGATTTCCTGAAAAAGACAGACTTTTTCAAAACATGTAAAATTTGTAACTCGATCCCCATTCGAAGCGTTAGAAAGCTAACATAATGAACTTTGTTTTAAAAAAGGTACCAGTTCCTGGAGTTAATTTATTTGTCAAATGGTGAGGCTGGGTGAGAGGTAGAGTTTGCTTTTGATCTTACCCTTCGTACCAGACCTATTTTTATGGTACCATGCAGGATGTCAGTTTCAGAGTTGAGTGAATTGAGTAAACAATTAGAAGATTTATAAGACCAAGTGTATCGCCTTGGGAAGTTATGGTGTTGCTAGTGAAAAAGAATGATGGTAGTATGAGACTTTGTGTTGATTACCGACAACTGAATAAAGATACAATTAAAAAAATATCCACTTCTGAGAGTAGATGATTAGACGGATCAATTGGTGAGTGCACATGTATTTAGAAAGATTGATTTGAGATTGGGTTATCACCAAATTCGAGTAAAAGATGCTGATATTCAGAAGAAAGATTTCAGAACTCGGTGGGGACCTTGTGAGTATTCGGTGATGCCTTTTGGTGGTACTAATGAGTCGAGAGTAGTTATGGAGTATATGAGTCGTATCTTTCGCACCTACTTGGATCAGTTCGTAGTAGTGTTCATTGATGATATTTTGATATATTCCAAATCAGAGGAGGAACATGTTGAGCATTTGGGAATTGTATTGCAAGTGTGAAAAGGGAAGAAGTCATATGCGAAGTTGTCAAAGTGTAAGTTATGGTTAGAAAAGGTTAGCTTTCTTGGCCATGCTATTTGGGGTGATGGTATTTGTAGATCCATCCAAGGTAGATGTAGTTATACATTGAGAGGCTCTGAAGTCGGTTACATCAACTAGAAGCTTGTGTTAGAACATAGTTTGGTTCTACATCCTTGTAATAGTTTTGATGATAACAAATACATGATATATATATATATATATATATATATATATATATATATATATATATATATATATATATATATATATATATATATATATATATATATATATATATATATATATATATATATATATATATATATATATATATATATATATATATATATATATATATATATATATATATATATAGTACAAACCCTCTAATTAAGTATTTATATATGCAAAGTAATTATGATAAAAGAAGTATAGAAGATGAGGAGATTTAAGTTTTGAAGCTTTGTTTAAGACATAACACACTTAGAAGCAAATCTGTGTAACACGCTAAATAGAAGAAGTTCTAATATTACAAGTTCTGAAGCACCAACGCTGCAAGAAAAAGCTCTAATATTTTGATAAGTAAAGTTCTGAAAGAACAAAAGAAGTCTCAACGCACTCATTTATTCAATTGTTCTAAAGAATCAGCACTTAAGCTACACTCTGATAGTAAATACCCTGAAATGAAAAAGAAGTTTCAATGTATCATCCATGTTATAATGAATATCAATAAACTTTGATGATCTAAAGTCTCAACAGTAATATTCTTATTTTAATAAGATCCAAAGGAAGCAATGCTCTGATCCGTTACAATGCATTCATTACAAATCAAAAAGTAACGGTTGAACCAAGACAAAGATCTGTATTTTTGGAAAGTGCATTAACGAAACTTTATCAAAACTTCCAAAAATAACTTCTCTTGTCTCTCATGCCTCGCCTATATAAAGAATACTTGAAGAAGAAAACAAAAAAGATTACTGCACACTGAAAGAAAATTTTTTTTACCCAGTTCTATCTCGTGCTTTACAATTGTGTATACATCACTGTTGTGATATAATTTTATTTAGAAAAATCATTGTACACACTCTTATTTAATTTATTATGTATTACCTTGAGAAAACTGAGTTGTAGTTTAAACTCAAGAAGACATTGACAGTAGTCATTATATCTGTATAATCAAGTTTTGATTAGTGGATTAAGACCTCATTTGAGAGAGGCGAAATCACCATGGCGGGTGGACTAGAGTAGTTTGAGTTCAAATGAACCAGGATAACCAACGTGTATATTGTATTAATTTTGAAAACCCCAATTTAACCCCCCCCCCCTTTCTTGTGTTTTTCCATTCTTCAATTTCCATAAGAGCGCTTGGTTCTAGGTGCAAACACTTAACTGTGTCAGAAAAAGATCCTAGCAAGAAAAACACTATGGTGGAACCAATTCAGAACAACAATGATGATAAAAGACAGAATCAGTGGCAGACCCCCAATGTTTGACGGTGAAAATTTTGATTACTAGAAAGACATAATCAAAATTTTCTTTCTATCTCATGATGATGATCTCTGGGATATGGTGGCTGATGGCTACATTCATCCTAGTAATGAAAATGGTCAAAAGATTGATAGAAAGAAAATGTCAGATCAACAAAAGAAAGAATTCATAAATCATCACAAATCCAGAACAATCTTATTGAGTGTTATCTCATATACTAAGTATGAGAAGATCACAAACAGAGATTTTGCTAAAAACATGTTTGGCTCTCTGAGAATGACGCACGAAGGTAACACACAAGTCAAAGAGACCAAAGCTCTTACACTCATCCAGAAGTATGAAGCTTTCAAAATGGAAGAAGAAGAAACTATCGAGATAATGTTCTCAAGGTTTCAAACTCTAGTTGTTGGATTGAAAGTTTTGGACAAAGGGTACTCCACAGCTGATCATGTAAAGAAAATTATCATAAGCTTACCCATAAAATGGAGACCCATGGTTACAACCTTAAAGCTTGCCAAAGATTGAACAATATATCTCTTGAAGAACTTATCAGCTCTTTGAAAAGTCATGAGATAGAACTAGAAGAAGATGAGCCCTTTAAGCAAGGTAAGTCTCTCCCTCTTAAATCTAATAATAAATATAAACCTAAAGTGTTCAGGCAAAAGAAGAAAATTGTAACACCCCATTTCCCCGTCGTTAATTTTAATAAAAAATAATAGTAAATTTATTTCTGTGATCGGTGGATTTAGAACTGACTGTTTAAAGCTGGTTCGCGAAATGTCGCGGAAGCAAGAGTCGCCACCGTCTTTTATTTTCTCCAATATGGACAGGACAAAAGCACAGCAAAATTCCTTATGAGATAGTTTCTCGGTTCGGGAGGTAGATTTATAGAAAGGGAAGATGTTAGCACCCTTTCTATCCATGGTTATCCATGGGCTCTTAGATACTTGCTCATTGTGTTTTCAAAAATGTTTGCTTTTCAATTGTGTGTGAGTTTGAAAAAGTTTCGTTTAAAGATTTCAGATTGACTCTTGTATCAGTCCTCAAGAGTGTTTGAAAAATTGTTTTGAAAGCTTTTTTGAAAGTGTCGGTGTGAAAAGAGTTTTGTTTTGTTTTTTTGAATAGAGCAAGTATCTACGAGTCATCTACCCACCCTAAGGAATTAGGCTGTGTAAATGTCCTTAAGGTAGTGCCATCCCACCATTGAGAGATAGGTAGCACCACCGTTGGAGGTGTTCGGGTCAATTCGTTTATAGGGACAATGTAGTCACCAGAGCAACAGTAGGACACCTTAGAAGCTACCCTTATGCCATTGATCCTTTTTAATTCCGAGGCAACTGTTTCGAGGCAACTGGATCATGTCATGGACATAAGGACTTACTAAAACGTCCTATACTCGACAACCACGTTTCGAGGGCAAGGCAACAGTGAGGCGTACCCTAAGAGTGGTGTGTGAATTTGTGTGTTATTTTCATGTTATGTTTTATCTTGTACATGTATCATGGTGATCTACGCTTGTTTTTATTTTAGGCCATACATTCTTTCATGCAATCTAGCAGTTTAAAAGGTGCGGAAATTAAAGTGCGGAAAGTAAAGTCCTACGCTATTACAAGGCGCGGATCTATACATTGCCAAATTAACAAAGACCCGTTTTGAATAAAAATGCGGAAAGTAAATAAATTTCCTAATTACTATTACAAGGCTTGGGCAATTACATAATATTCGAAAAGGAAAATAAATAAGAATAAATGCGCGAAAAGAAATTAGAATCGAATGTTCGAGGGCGTTGGACCCTTTAAAGATTAAATTGAAATTAAAAGTTAATTAATTATTTAATTAAGAAAAGAAATTGTTTTTTATGTTTTTTGTATTTAATGAAAATAAAGAAAATTAATTAAAATTAGAAGTTAAATAAAACCCTAGTTCTAAGTCGTTTTTAATTATTTATGAAAGATACTCAAGTTTAACCTAATTTACACTAATTAATTAATTACATGAGTATTTACAAAATAAATTAGTAATTAATAATAATGATAATAGGAAGAAAAAAAATTATTTATTAAAGAAAAATAAAAATGCTAAAAAACCTAATTTCTACATATTTTAGTTATTAAGAAAAACATTTAAATTTTAAAACCTAATTTAACTAAATTTATGATTTAAAGTTTATTCAAAAAATAATGGTGAAATTAATGTTAACCACAATAAAACATTTTTTGATTTTTCTGTATTTTATATTTGTGAAAATTATTTTATGGAATTTAAAGAGAAAAACAATTAAAAACAAATAAAAGAATAAGAAGGAGAAATAAATAAAAATTAAATTGAACAAACCATGGGGTATCAGGCCCCTAGAGGAGGTTTATGAAGCAATTTGGCCCACTGCAATCCAGGCCTTTTTTGACTTTCTGTGGTTGCGTGTGCATCAGTTGACTAGCGTGTATGGTAGTCTCCACATTTTGTCCTTTGGATGAGATCTCCTGGGCGCGTGGCAAGCAAGCATATGAGGATGCATGATGGTCTTTAGATGAAGCGCTGCGTGGAAACATGTTATGGAGAAAAATATGAAATATAAGAGGGGGACCTGGGAATCGAACCCAGGTCCCAGTACCTGCATGACAACTCACCAACCAGTTGAACTAACGCGTTTCTTTGTTAGTATAATGGAATAGAAATAACATATATGAAAAGAAAGTATTATGCTGAACCAAAACAAAAACGCGCTAACATTCAAACCCTCTAACCACGCTCAGACACATAAGCTTCGTCTTCCTCTTTTTCCTGTAAATGAAAGCAAATAGCGGGGGTTTTAAACCCCCACTAAATTCAACCTGAAAAATAGCGAATAGGATATAGGCAAACATAAAAAGGGCGCGAGTAGTGAGTTAGTCTCGTTTGGAGGTCACGAGTCCATTGGCATAGGTTTCATGGCCTGATTTTTTCATATATGTAAACCCCTAATTCCAAGCTTCTGAAACCCTAGAAGATGTTAATGGCATATTTTGATATAGGCGTCATTAGTTTAATTAAATGGTGCTATTAGTTTCAGAACATCATTGTGAGTAAGAATCAATCAACAAAACACATGAACAATGCTTAAAAATCAAAACACGATAATGGATAATTTCATGAAAAGTATGATGTCGTTCTACCAATTCTTGAGGTATGGAGAGCTGGTTTTGATTGTAATCGCCTCCTGGAGGTCTTGGCAACGTATTGAAATGCTTTTGAAGCTTTGAAACGCCTCCTAGGTATGAAAATAGTTTCAAGGTTTTTAGGCCAAAATTGCAAGTTTGTTATTGGTTTTCTGCGCAGCCTCTTGTGTCTAATGGAATAGGTTTCACTTGTGCATAAGTAAGTGAGTGAATTAGGTTAAGAAAACCAGCCCATAATCCATGCATTCATGTCTTTGATATTTGATTTCCAATCATATAAAATCCAATCTTTTTCAATCCTTTTTTATGCCAATCATTGCCAATCATGTAGAATCTTTCCTTTTTGAATGATGCACGAAATATTGAGCACATAATGAGTGAATTCTCTGCACAAAAAGATTTGAAAGGTATTATTTGCTATTTTTTCATATTTAAGTTTAATTAAGTGAATTAATAATAATAAAAATTCAAATAATTAATCAAAAATGAGAAAATAACTCCCTTGGAGGTAAATGGGTCGTGAATGGCCTTTGGGTAATGATTCATGGAAGAAATTGAAGCCCATTAGCATTTTTGAAGCCTTTTATGCAAAGTTGACTTTTCAAAATTCCCAAAAATTTCCCAACTTCTACAAGTCATATCTTGCTCAATTTTTAAGTTATGAACATGTTCTTGGACATTTTGGAAAGGTATTGAAGTCCTCTAACCAATGCCTTTGGTCCCATGTCATTTTTATTTACCAATCTCAAGTTATGGTCTTTGACTTAAAGTGCCTTTTTGTTGACTTTTGAAAATGACCTATAATGTTGAAATTGATAACTTTTTGTGAGAGCATTTCGTGGACTTGGAGTGTGAAGATGAGTTGTAGGAAATGTCATTATCTTCAAAATGAGCTTTGGATGGAATTTTTCTGATAAACCGTGAAGAAGTTATGCCCTGGTCAATTTGCAGTTGACTTTTTCAAGTGTCCAAAAATAGAAACTTTTGCATCTTGAGACTTTTTGAGCCATGCTTTGAGAATCATGATCAAGAATTGATCAAATGATGTTTGTGGCTTCAAAATAAGATGTTGACCAAAAATTTTGACTTTTGACTGTCAAATGACCATTTTGCCCCTACAGTTGACTGTGAAGCATTTAGGGTTTTTGACTGTGCAATTTGATGTTGTGAGTCTTGAAACTTGACATATGGATGCTTGGAAATGTTTATGGGCATGTGGGACTTGATTGGACCCTTGGAAAACTCAATTTCTTTGCCAGAACCAAAACCCTAATTTTGATTGTGTTAGGAGGCAATTGGACTGTGCAACCCTTGAGAGATTTTGAATCATCTGAAGATTGATCTTGACAAATCTTGAAGAATATGGGAGGGCAAATTTTGGGGTACAACAGTTGCCCCTGTTCAATCTTCTTAGACCTGAGGATATAGATTGGCTAGCGTGCCTTTCGTAATCTGAGGGTGGAAGATGATTGAACACTAGAGTGCCCAGAAATTTGCACTCACATAGTAGAGTGTCAGCAGTGTGATGTAGGAAATGGGCTTACAGATGCCATTTGGAGATTGTAGGTATGTGGATGGGCTTATAGATGCCATCGGGAGGTTGTTGATCGCGTAAGAGATTATTTAGCGAGAATTTGCGTACCTGAAAAAGAAAGATAATTACCTGGCCTGTTACAGGAGTTGACCTTCAAACTCTTTATGTAGATGTGCCCTGGCTGGATACAGGAATCGAATCTTTAAACTTTTCAGACGTGCCCTGGCAAGATACAGGAATCAAGTCCGGAGAATATAGTCGTCAACAGATACACCCTGGCAAGATACAGGAATCGGATCTTCGAACTCTTCAGACGTGCCCTGGCAAGATACAGGAATTGAGTCTGGTAATGTTGGTCGTCAACAGATACACCCTGGAAAGATATAGGAATCGGATCTTCGAACCCTTCAGACGTGCCCTGGCGAGATACAGGAATCGAGTCTGGTACTGTTAGTCGTCGACAGATACACCCTGGCAAGATACAGGAATCGGATCCTCAAACTCTTCAGACGCACTCTGGCAAGATACAGGAATCGGGTCTGGTAATGTTAGTCGTCAACAGATACACCCTGGCAAGATATAGGAATCGGATCCTCAAACTCTTCAGACGCACCCTGGCAAGATACAGGAATCGGGTCTGGTAATGTTAGTCGTCAACAGATACACCCTGGCAAGATACAGGAATTGGATCCTCAAACTCTTCAGACGCACCCTGGCAAGATACAGGAATCGGGTCTGGTAATGTTAGTTGTCAACAGATACACCCTGGCAAGATACAGGAATCGGATCCTCAAACTCTTCAGACGCACCCTGGCAAGATACAGGAATCGAGTCTGGTACTGTTGGTCGTCAACAGATACACCCTGGCAAGATACAGGAATCGGATCTTTAGTTACGACCGTTGATGGTAATCATCTTGGTATTAACCTTTGTCCTGAAAAGACAAAACGTTAGTTGCATGCAATGTCATGATGTATGACATGCGTGATGTTCTCAAAATAAGTGAGATTGTATGTTCATGATGCGTATATGCATGCTATAATGTATGAAGATGCGATGTTTATGAATGTATGTTTTCGTCTTAGGAAAATAAATCCTTAGCGGATGCCGGGAAGTTAAATCCTGGGCTGATGCGAATAGCATTCTTTGTTTCCACTGGGGAGTGATGGTTGCAAGAATACCGGTAGGAGAAGATGACTCCGTTGGGGAATAAACTTGGATATTACTCTGTGGGGGGGAAATTACTCTAGCGACCTTGTTGGGGAACAATACTCTGTGGGAAGAGAGGTACTTTGCTGGGATGTTGATGATAACTCCGCTGGGGATACCGTTGTTATGTTATGTTGAAGGAATTAATAGACTCCGCTGGGGATGGGGAGACTTTGCCAAGGACGATCTTCCCGTGGCAATTGGCTGAGGATAACCCAGTTATATCCTGGTAGGGAAATAACCTTTGAATAAAGCCGGGAGACGCGTTTGTGCTCTGTAGGGGGGAAGCTTCCAGAATCTACTGGGGATAAGCTTCCTGCTGGGGAGATGATTCAACTTTCCTGGGGAATTTTTGAGATTGCACTGGGGAAGTGGCTCTGCTGAATGTCTAGTATACCGCCGGGGAACAATCTTAGATCAAGACTGTCGGGGATGCTTGTTAAGAATGTTTGTATACTCTGCTGAGGAATGTTGAGATTTGCTGGGGGTAATCCAACTTTCCATAAGGCTGACAGGATAACTTAACTCTGTTTGGGGAGAGCATTGTTGACTTGCTGGCTCACTCTCTGGGGGATTAAGATATCTTAGTTGCGTTCTTCGGCCGAACTTACCTTGGTACCTTGGTGGACAGAGCAATTAGATCGCTTAGATAACTCATTATTGCCCCTGTTTCTAATGTTACCTGTAATTAATCCTTTGTTTCGTATGCAAATATTTATGAGTTAGAAATTATTGTCAAATTCATATATCACAATTTGAACCTTGGACGTTCTTCGCAAAACAAAACAGAAAAGGAAAAACAATTGGCAATTTGTCTGAAAAGTGAATTTATATTGATTTTTGAATTGCCTGTAAATAGGCGTTTATGTACAAGAGGATGACGTCCTAGTAGGAGAACGCCACCGAATAAAAGAGTTTATGCAATTTGTGAAAACGGGAAAACAAAACAGCTATGTGAAAAGAATAATCCCATTGGGTTTCAACTGTTCTATCGCCTTTATATCTTCGAGAGTCTCATCACTTTGCTGCTCAGTTGATGATGAAGCTGATTGATCGATGCCGTCTGAACTTGATGTTGATACCGGATTATGGATGCAAAGTGATCCAATGAGACATAGTATTACGCTTTAATCCCTAACTTTTTCCTGGACTGCCCTTTCGGGTTTTCAGTCCACCGGGATACCCATTTTTACCCAAGCCGCCTTTCCAGGTTTTCGACTTGCCGGATGTACAGATTTTTTCATTTCATCCCTCATTTTGCCCGAACCCTTTTGGTTCTCCGGGAATCCCTAATTTTTGCCTAGGTATGTCAACCTAGCGGGTCTTTTATCATGCGTAGTATCTTTTTACTATGTCTGCATTGGCGGGGTGAGGAAGGTCGTCACCATCCATGGTGGTCAGAATCATGGCTCCTCCTGAGAACACATGTTTAACCACAAATGGCCCTTCGTACGTTGGGGTCCATTTGCCCCTGGGATCACTCTGAGGAAGGATGATGCGTTTGATTACCAGATCCCCAACTTGATATTCTTGTGGTCTGACCTTTTTGTTAAATGCCCTGATCATCCGTTTTTGATACGTTTGACCATGACAAATAGCGGTGAGTCTCTTTTCGTTGATTAGATTTAGCTGATCAAGTCGTGTCTGGATCCAATCATCTTCGCTCAGATCTGCATCCTTCATTATCCGGAGATAGGGTATCTGCACTTCGATCGGTAAGACTGCCTCCATGCCGTAGACCAAGGAAAAGGGAGTTGCCCCGGTTGACGTCCTTGCTGAGGTACGGTACCCATGGAGAGAAAACGGTAACATCTCGTGCCAATATTTGTAAGTCACTGTCATCTTCTGCACAATCTTCTTGATATTCTTATTAGCTGCTTCTACAGCCCCATTCATCTTCGGTCGGTAAGGAGAAGAGTTGTGGTGCTGTATCTTGAATTGCTCGCAGAGCTCAGTGATCATCTTGTTGTTAAGATTGGTACCGTTGTCTGTAATGATCCTCTCAGGTACACCGTATCGACAGATCAGGTTATGCCGAATGAACCGTGCGACGACATTCTTGGTTACTGTAGCGTAGGAAGCCGCTTCAACCCACTTTGTAAAGTAATCAATCGCTACCAGGATGAAGCGATGCCCGTTGGATGCCGTAGGTCTGATCTCGCCGATCATATCAATGCCCCACATTGCAAAAGGCCAAGGTGCAGTCAAGACATTCATAGGGACTGGAGGAACGTGCACCTTATCAGCATAGATCTGGCACTTATGACATGTCCGAGAATGTTGGTAACAGCCGGCTTCCATTATGGACCAGAAATATCCTGCCCGAAGGATTTTCTTTGCCATGGTGTGTCCACTGGAATGCGTTCCGAAGGTACCTTCATGCAGCTCTGCCATGATTCTTTCTGCTTCAGTCTTATCCACACAACGCAGTAAGGTCGAATCATGGTTTCGCTTGTACAGAATGCGGTTGCTAAGGAAGAACTTTGCAGCGAATCTTCTCAGAAACTTCTTGTCATTGACAGATGCACCTTCAGGATACTCTTGAGCTTCCAAGTACCTCTTTACCTCATAGTACCAGGGTTTTTCAGTCACTGTCACAGCCTCAAGATCACAACAGTATGCCGGTTCGTCCAGTTTCCAGATGATGATCCGGGGAGCTTCATTGTCCCATTTAACTTTGAACATAGAAGACATCGTAACCAACGCGTCCGCCAACTGATTCTCCTCTCTCGGGAAGTGTTCAAAAGTTATCTCTGTGAAATGGGGGATCAATGTCAACACATATTCTTTGTAAGGAATAAGGTTCGGATGTTTCGTATCCCACTCGCCTTTGATCTGATTGATCACGAGAGCGGAATCTCCGAAGACACTCAGAAACTTGATCCTTAAGTCAATCGTAGCTTGAAGACCCATGATGCATGCCTCATACTCCGCCATGTTGTTGGTGCAGTTGAAACATAGTCGGGCGATAAGTGGAGTATGAGTTCCTTGAGGGGATATGATCACAGTGCCAATACCGTTACCCAAAGCGTTGGAGGCTCCATCAAAGTGCATAGACCATCGGGATCCTTCCTCAGGTCCTTCATCCGGTCCAGGTACTTCACAATCAGTCACTATCATGATACTCTCGTCTGGAAACTCAAAGTTCATTGACTGGTAGTCATCTACTGCCTGGTGTGCCAAATGGTCTGCCAATACACTTCCCTTGATGGCTTTCTGGAGTTGTGTACTGGATGTCGTATTCCGTCAAGATCATCTGCCATCTTGCTATTCTCCCAGACAGAGCAGGCTTTTCAAATATGTACTTTATTGGATCCATCTTTGAAATCAACAAGGTAGTGTGAGTCAGCATATACTGTCTTAGCCGGCGAGCATCCCATACCAAAGCGCAGCAAGTTTTCTCGAGCAGTGAGTATCGGGTCTCACAGTCGGTAAACGTTTTGCTAAGGTAATAAATGGCATGCTCTTTTCGGCCAGACTCGTCATGCTGCCCCAGCACACACCCCATTGAGTTGTCAAGTACTGTCAGGTATAGTATTAGAGGTCTCCCTTCAACCGGTGGCATAAGGATGGGTGGTTCTTGGAGATACTCTTTGATTCTGTCAAAAGCGGCCTGACATTCATCATTCCAACGTACTACCTGATCTTTCTTCAGCAGCTTGAAGATTGGATCACAGGTAGCAGTTAGATGCGAGATGAACCGGGCAATGTAATTCAGGCGTCCTAAAAAGCCTCTGACCTCTTTCTCTGTCTTAGGAACTGGCATCTCTTGAATGGCTTTAACCTTGGCAGGGTCCACTTGAATACCCTTATCACTTACAACGAAGCCTAGCAACTTTCCAGATCTTACCCCGAAGGTGCACTTGTTCGGGTTCAATCTCAGCTTGTACAACTTCAGACGGTCAAACAGTTTCTGTAGATGGTCAAGGTGTTCCTCCTCAGTTTGGGACCTTGCAATCATGTCATCGACATATACTTCAATCTCATGGTGGATCATGTCATGAAATAAAGCAACCATGGCACGTTGGTAGGTTGCCCCAGCATTTTTCAACCCGAATGGCATGACCTTGTAGCAGAAGGTGCCCCACTGAGTAACAAATGTAGTCTTTTCCATGTCTTCAGGAGCCATCTTGATCTGATTATAACCTGAAAAACCATCCATGAAGGAGAACACCTTGTGCTGAGCAGTATTGTCAACTAGAACATCAATGTGAGGTAGAGGGAAGTCATCCTTGGGGCTGGCCCTGTTCAGATCCCTGTAGTCAACACACATTCTGACCTTACCATCTTTCTTTGGTACCGGAACCACGTTGGCAACCCACTGAGGGTAAGAAGTCACTGCAAGAAAACCGGCATCGAATTGCTTCATAACCTCAGCTTTGATCTTCTCGGACATCTCTGGACGCATACGGCGGACCTTTTGCTTAACCGGAGGGCAGTCTTCCTTGGTAGGCAAGTGATGGACCACAATGTCGGTATCCAACCCAGGCATGTCTTCGTAGGACCAGGCAAAGATCTCCACATAATCATGTAACATCTGAGTCAACCGTTGTTTTACGCTGAGCTCCAGATTGGCGCCAATCTTAACTTCCTTTTTGTCTGCCTCAGTACCCAGATTTACTGTTTCCACTGGCTCTTCATGTGGCTGAATGGCCCTCTCTTCCTGGAGTAACAGTCTTGCAAGCTCGCCAGGCACTTCGCAATCACCTTCACCTTCGTCTTCGGCTAAGTTGATCGGATTTTCGAAGTCATAACTGGCAGTAGCAGAGTCGTTACCAGTGAGATCCAGAGCGGATTGAAACCTGTACGGGTGAGTGTGTGTAAATATAGCTGTTTTGCAATATATAAAGAAAGAAAGAAGGAAAGGGAGCACAAGATTTGAAATGTGAAAAACGTCCAATGTCTTTATTCATGATATATGGAAATGACAGTTATAAGCCCTCACAAATGAAGCCACGGTGCCCCGGGTAAGACACCGGGCCATGAAGTTTCAATTCATTGTTTATTACAAATAACAAAAACAAAGGAATTCATTACTGCGTAACAAAAGTAACAGGTATATGATCTTTTGCGGTCCAGTTGGTCAGTCCACCATCGGTCGTCGGGTAGATCCAGCTATCGAACTCTGATTCTTCTACTTCGTCTTCATCCCCAATAGCATTCACTCCTGGATTGGTGATGAGCACAGGAGGTCTTCCGATCCTAGCTTTGCGCACAACCCTATGAGCCTCTGCAGTAAAACCCAGTCCAAACTTGTCAGTTTTATGAGTGAAATCAGGGAGCCTGCCCCAGTTAGCACATTCACCTTTCTCAATTACAGCCCGGGCGTCCTTTAAGGAGGCCATCTTCAAAGGAGAACTCTCTTCAGTCACTGCTTCTGCTGCTGCCAATGTTGGAGGTACCTCTTCAAAATGTTGAAAGGGGGTTTCAATAAACTCCCCGTCCATCTCAATATACCGGAAGGAATTCAGATGACTAACCATGTATTCTTTCTCCCCCTGCACATTAACAATCTTCCCTCTGACAGGGTACTTGAGCTTCTGGTGTAAAGTGGAAGTCACAGCCCCAGCTTTGTGAATCCAAGGTCGACCCAGCAAACAGGAATAAGATGGACGGATATCCATCACATAGAACGTCGAGTCGAAGACTTGAGAACCAACACGAATAGGAATGTCTACCTCACCATGCACCATTCTCTTCGACCCGTCAAAGGCTCGGACAATGATGTTGCTAGGTTTCAACTTCAGGCCCTCACAATCCAACCTGTCTAAGGCCTTCTTGGGCAACACATTCAGGGAAGAACCGGTGTCCACCAACACGTGTGCGAGAGTAGTGCCCCTGCATTCTATGGAGACATGCAGGGCATCATTGTGGTTCTTTCCCTTAGCAGTAAGATCAGCATCCGAGAAACCCAAGCCATTGTCAGCTGTCAAATTGGCTACACAGTCAGTGAATTGATCTGCATAGGTCTCTTGTGGCACATGGGCCGTCTTCAGAAATGAAATCAAGGCCTTGGCATGGGCCTCTGAGCACAACAGCAATGACAGCATAGAGATCTTGGAGGGGGTATGCACCAGCTGTTCAACGACGTTGAAGTCGCTCTTCTTGATTATCTTAAGAATTTCCTCCATCTCTTGCTGGGAGGCTTCAACATTCACGGTTTTCGGTGCCTCCATCCGGGCAGGCTCATCATCAATCCCTTTGCCCCGAGTATTAGATGACTCAGCAGCAGGGGTAAAAACTGGATCAGAAGTGGAAACAGGCGCACTTGCAGGCGTTATTATGAGAGGTCTTCGGATAACTGGTGGCGCAATGTCAGGCGAGAAGAGCCTGCCACTGCGAGTAACTTTAGCTGGACCGGTGATATTGCTGATGCTGGTACCGGTATTGAACTCCTGCTTTATTCCAAGCACATACACATCTGTCCCATAATGCCATGGGACGGCCTTGTCAGATTCATAGGGGAGGGGCCCCGGAACAGTAATAATAATGGGTGCAACAGACATGATATTGACTGGCTTCTTCGGGGGAGCCTTGGTAGGGTTATTGAAAATTGTGACGACAGATACTTCTTCAACAGGAACAAAAGGAATAGCGGTCTTCTTGAACAAAATCTCTTTGCTGTCCATCAGGCTTTGGATGCCTGACTTCAGCCACGGACAACCAGTAGGGGAAACAGCACACAAAAGGCAACCCTTGCTACAACCCGGAAATAAAACGGCCAGTAGCAAGTTCCTCTTAACAGTCAATAGAGGGGTAGCCACATCATTCACAGAAACTGCATACAAGTCTTCATCAACAGCATTCACTCCATGCTGGGGCATAGGAGCAGTCACCACATTTGGCCTCTCAGGCGCCTCAAATTGTATCTCCTTCGCATCAATAAGGTCCTGCACCTTATTCCTTAGGGCCCAGCAATCATCAGTAGAATGCCCCGGGCTATCGGAGTGATAAGCACAGCGGGCATTTGGATTATACTTAGGAGAGGTAGTATTCACAACCTTCGGAGCCTCTCTGACGGTCACCAAGTTGGTTGATAGCAGTTGCGGCAAGATTTGTGACAAGGTCATACTCAGCCGAGTGAAATCTCTTCTGGGTCTCTCACCCCTTGGTTGGTTAGGTTGCCGAGGAGCGGCAGCAGGCTTAGCAATTACCACCGCGTTGACATCTTGGCGGCGCTCTGGTTTGTCTTGCTTCCTAGGCCCATACACAACACTGGCCTCCTTCTTAAAAGGCTTTTTCTCAAAACTAGAGGACGCAGCTTTCTGAATTTTACCTGACTTCATGCCAGCCTCTATCCTTTCCCCAGTCAGAATGAGGTCTGTGAACCCTGCAGATGAATTGCCAATGAGATGATTGAAGAACGGCCCAGATAGGGTCCCCAAGAACATATCTACCAATTCACGGTCGGTTAACGGAGGCTGCACCCTGCCAGCCAGGTCCCTCCACTTCTGCGCATACTCTTTAAAACCTTCTCCCGATCCTAGCGACATACCCTGGAGTTGGGTACGTGTAGGAGCGAGGTCGGCATTATATTGATACTGCTTGTAAAAAGCAGTAGCCAACTCCTCCCAGTTACGAACCTTGGTTCCATCCAGCTGATAGAACCATTCGAGATGAGTCCCTGAAAGACTCTCCTGGAAGAAGTGGATCCACAAGTTCTTGTCCACAGTATACGGCTGAATCTTCCGCACATAAGATCTGAGATGTAGCTTAGGGCAGGACGCCCCGTCATACTTGGCGAAAGATGGTGCTTTGAACTTGTGTGGGATGACCACACCAGAAGATAGACCCAAGTCTCTAAAATCCAAACCAGGCACTTGTTGAATTTCCATGGCGTTCAGACGGTCTTCCAACTGCTTGTACCTGTCTTCAGCTGGAGGATACTGCTCCTCATTAAAATCAGTCTCGTTGTCAGAGACTACCGGACTAGGAACCCTCCCCCCTGGGGACTGCCCTTGCCTACAGAAGAACCAGCTTCCTCATTCTGCAGTGTGTTACCAAACCTCCGGTCCGTGTTGAATAGAACAGTTCTCTTCTTCTTCTTCTTGACCAGCAGAGCCTTCAGCTCCTCTTGACCTTGAGCCAAACCCATGATCAGCTCTTGAAATTGGGCGTTCTGAGCCTGAAGGGCCTTGATAGACTGCTCAGTAGATGATTCAGGGTTCATGATGCTAAAATAAATAGCGAAGAACATTAAGCAACCTGAAAAGAAGAGTACCTGTGATGCATATGATGAATGGAATGCGTATGATTTATGTTTTCAAAGACAATCGGGAATCAACTTTGTAAACAAAAAGGAACACACTTCATTAGATTCAACTTTGAAATTTAAATTGTTCAACAGATTGCCCTTAGGCTTTACATAAAAATGGAAATACTAAAAAGGGAAATAAAATTGTAAAAGAACATCCAAAGCTCATCATTGATCCCATGGTCTCCTCTTCTCATTACGGATGTAGTCATTCAGAGCTCGCTCATTCTCCAACTGCTTTGTCAGCTTCTGGATCTTTAATTCCTGCTCGTTGAACTTTTCCCGATAAGAATCCCGTTCTTCTCGCAGTTACGCCCAAGACCTCTTTAGTGTATCAATATCAGTAGGTATCTGAGGAGGGAGGATAGTTGGAGGAGCCCCATCTTTATCAGGATACTCAAGAATGATGGGTCTGACAGCTTCATATGGCATACCTAACTTCTGAGCACGGATGTGGACCCATTTGTAGTAGGCTTCCATAGGTAGAGAAGTCTTTGGTCCCAACTCTTGTGGGTCAGCTTTGTGAATTCTTTCCCAAGCCTTGATGAACCTACGACGCAGCTCGTCACTATCCACCTGAAACTCAAAACTGATGTGAGGCACCAACATCTCATGAGGCCCTGCTCTTCTGGCTCTTCCAAACTGTCGGAGAGCTAGACATGGATTATAAGAGATCCTTCCTTGGGTACCAATCAAAGGAACATTGGGATATTCTCCGCAACGATCAATAACAGCTACCTCATCCAAACCTCTGAGAGTCCAAATGATGTCCTTGTCAGTGAGAGACATTAACCTATGAGCCCAACCTCTTTCTTCTTTGTTCTTCAGCACGAACTTAGGGAGGTGCAAAATAAACCACCTCACTAACAAAGGGATACAACACCACAGAGTTCCTCGTCTTCGGGAAGTACGAGCATAAAGTTGTTGCAGGATGTCACCCAAGAGAGTGGGCACAGGGTTCCGAGACATGAAGATCCTTATGGCAGTGACGTTAATGAAGTTATCAGGATTAGGAAACAAGACTAGGCCATAGATTAAGAGAGCCAGAATGTCTTCATATGCCCTAAAGTCCAAGTCATTCCAGAAACTGTTAGCTTTACCAATCAGAAATTTGGCCAAGAAACCCTTAACTTTGCTTCTAGTCACCCAGTTGTCCATTACCTCTTGGTGGGTCAAAGGAAGAGCTGCAGCGATCTCCTCAAGCCTAAGAGTCTTTTTCCAGCCAGTGAAGGGAGTCTGATCCAAGATAGGGATGCCAAGCAAATCAGAGAACTCTTCCAGGGTAGGGACCAGCTGGAAGTCTTGAAAGGTGAAGCACTGGTACAGAGGGTCATAAAACTGGGTCAGGACACTCATCAGCTGTTGGTCCCACTTTTCCGTGACTAAACTGAGAAGAGAACCATGCCTCTGGATGAAGGAAGTGGTGTTTGGAATTCTGCTAACCAATTCTTCAAGCAACTCAGGTGGGTGAACAAAGTTGAACCGGATAGTATTCCTTCGCATAGGGATCATGGTGTCCTACAAAATAGAGCAAAGATGAAACCCTCTTGTCTTTGAAATGGTCAGTCCTTATGCAGGATGCATGCAATGTTTATGATGGCATGATGTTATGATAAAGCACACCACAAATATTCACAAGGGAAAACATGATAAGGCACACAAGTCACACAAGTCAAGCCCTTAGAGTTTTGGCCAGCATGGGGTCTAGGTATTACCCTCTTTCAGTTTGTTGGTTAAGACCTGTCCTATCAAAAGTAATCGGGTTCTAGAGGATCCCAATATCACTGACTACCCTCAATCGGTCATAACTCCAGCATCGCAATCTTTTCTTGCGGCCAGAACCATCACGAGAGTTTAGCCTCAATGGGCGTAGCATACTTCTACTGTTCTATTGGCCAAGTTGGGTCATTTAAGGTTCTAAGGTCGGTTGGTGCTTAATGACTCCTCAGAAGACCCATATTCTCCTCGTTGCGACACAAGGGATATCGGTACAGACCAAGGCGCCACACCAACATAGCCACTGCTTCACCCATGTCGGTCTACGCCGGACAGGTCCCTCACAGCTTATGCTACCTAACAGGGTATCCCCAGATCCGGGTTAGGATCTATGTAACTCCGATGCAGTGCCCAAAAATATAAAGCAAACAAACACAGCAATTGAAAATACAAGTCTGAGTTATCCTAAGGTACACCTCACTTTATAAATTTTCCCCAGCAGAGTCGCCAGTTCTGTGATCGGTGGATTTAGAACTGACTGTTTAAAGCTGTTTCGCGAAATGTCGCGGAAGCAAGAGTGGCCACTGTCTTTTATTTTCTCCAATATGGACAGGACAAAAGCACAGCAAAATTCCTTATGAGATAGTTTCTCGGTTCGGGAGGTAGATTTATAGAAAGGGAAGGTGTTAGCACCCTTTCTATCCATGGTTATCCATGGGCTCTTAGATACTTGCTCATTGTGTTTTCAAAAATGTTTGCTTTTCAATTGTGTGTGAGTTTGAAAAAGTTTCGTTTAAAGATTTCAGATCGACTCTTGTATCAGTCCTCAAGAGTGTTTGAAAAATTGTTTTGAAAGATTTTTTGAAAGTGTCGGTGTGAAAAGAGTTTTGTTTTGTTTTTTTGAATAGAGCAAGTATCTACGATTCATCTACCCACCCTAAGGAATTAGGCTGTGTAAATGTCCTTAAGGTAGTGCCATCCCACCATTGAGAGATAGGTAGCACCACCGTTGGAGGTGTTCGGGTCAATTCGTTTGTAGGGACAGTGTGGTCACCAGAGCAACAGTAGGACACCTTAGAAGCTACCCTTATGCCACTGATCCTTTTTAATTCCGAGGCAACCGTTTCGAGGCAACTGGATCATGTCATGGACATAAGGACTTACTAAAACGTCCTATACTCGACGACCACGTTTCGAGGGCAAGGCAACAGTGAGGCGTACCCTAAGAGTGGTGTGTGAATTTTTGTGTTATTTTCATGTTATGTTTTATCTTGTACATGTATCATGGTGATCTACGCTTGTTTTTATTTTAGGCCATACATTCTTTCATGCAATTTAGCAGTTTAAAAGGTGCGGAAATTAAAGTGCGGAAAGTAAAGTCCTACGCTATTACAAGGCGCGGGTCTATACATCGTCAAATTAACAAAGACCCATTTTGAATAAAAATGCGGAAAGTAAATAAATTTCCTAATTACTATTACAAGGCTTGGGCAATTACATAATATTCGAAAAGGAAAATAAATAAGAATAAATGCGCGAAAAGAAATTAGAATCGAATGTTCGAGGGCGTTGGACCCTTTAAATATTAAATTGAAATTAAAAGTTAATTAATTATTTAATTAAGAAAAGAAATTGTTTTTTATGTTTTTTGTATTTAATGAAAATAAAGAAAATTAATTAAAATTAGAAGTTAAATAAAACCCTAGTTCTAAGTCGTTTTTAATTATTTATGAAAGATACTCAAGTTTAACCTAATTTACACTAATTAATTAATTACATGAGTATTTACAAAATAAATTAGTAATTAATAATAATGATAATAAGAAGAAAAAAAATTATTTATTAAAGAAAAATAAAAATGCTAAAAAACCTAATTTCTACATATTTTAGTTATTAAGAAAACATTTAAATTTTAAAACCTAATTTAACTAAATTTATGATTTAAAGTTTATTCAAAAAATAATGGTGAAATTAATGTTAACCACAATAAAACATTTTTTGATTTTTCTGTATTTTATATTTGTGAAAATTATTTTATGGAATTTAAAGAGAAAAACAATTAAAAACAAATAAAAGAATAAGAAGGAGAAATAAATAAAAATTAAATTGAACAAACCATTGGGGTATCAGGCCCCTAGAGGAGGTTTATGAAGCAATTTGGCCCACTGCAATCCAAGCCTTTTTTGACTTTCTGTGGTTGCGTGTGCATCAGTTGACTAGCGTGTATGGTAGTCTCCACATTTTGGCCTTTGGATGAGATCTCCTGGGCGCGTGGCAAGCAAGCATATGAGGATGCATGATGGTCTTTAGATGAAGCGCTGCGTGGAAACATGTTATGGAGAAAAATATGAAATATAAGAGGGGGACCTGGGAATCGAACCCAGGTCCCAGTACCTGCATGACAACTCACCAACCAGTTGAACTAACGCTTTTCTTTGTTAGTATAATGGAATAGAAATAACATATATGAAAAGAAAGTATTATGCTGAACCAAAACAAAAACGCGCTAACATTCAAACCCTCTAACCACGCTCAGACACATAAGCTTCGTCTTCCTCTTTATCCTATAAATGAAAGCAAATAGTGGGGGTTTTAAACCCCCACTAAATTCAACCTGAAAAAATAGCGAATAGGATATAAGCAAACATAAAAAGGGCGCGAGTAGTGAGTTAGTCTCGTTTGTAGGTCACGAGTCCATTGGCATAGGTTTCATGGCCTGATTTTTTCATATATGTAAACCCCTAATTCCAAGCTTCTGAAACCCTAGAAGATGTTAATGGCATATTTTGATATAGGCGTCATTAGTTCAATTAAATGGTGCTATTAGTTTCAGAAAATCATTGTGAGTAAGAATCAATCAACAAAACACATGAACAATGCTTAAAAATCAAAACACGATAATGGATAATTTCATGAAAAGTATGATGTCGTTCTACCAATTCTTGAGGTATGGAGAGCTGGTTTTGATTGTAATCGCCTCCTGGAGGTCTTGGCAACGTATTGAAATGCTTTTGA
The DNA here is from genome assembly GCA_948472305.1 of Vicia faba. NCBI lineage: Eukaryota > Viridiplantae > Streptophyta > Magnoliopsida > Fabales > Fabaceae > Vicia > Vicia faba. The sequence goes on along the minus strand of OX451736.1, from coordinate 69,016,642 downwards.
AGCTTTGAAACGCCTCCTAGGTATGAAAACAGTTTCAAGGTTTTTAGGCCAAAATTGCAAGTTTGTTATTGGTTTTCTGCGCAGCCTCTTGTGTCTAATGGAATAGGTTTCACTTGTGCATAAGTAAGTGAGTGAATTAGGTTAAGAAAACCAGCCCATAATCCATGCATTCATGTCTTTGATATTTGATTTCCAATCATATAAAATCCAATCTTTTTCAATCCTTTTTTATGCCAATCATTGCCAATCATGTAGAATCTTTCCTTTTTGAATGATGCACGAAATATTGAGCACATAATGAGTGAATTCTCTGCACAAAAAGATTTGAAAGGTATTATTTGCTATTTTTTCATATTTAATTTTAATTAAGTGAATTAATAATAATAAAAATTCAAATAATTAATCAAAAATGAGAAAATAACTCCCTTGGAGGTCAATGGGTCGTGCATGGCCTTTGGGTAATGATTCATGGAAGAAATTGAGGCCCATTAGCATTTTTGAAGCCTTTTATGCAAAGTTGACTTTTCAAAATTCCCAAAAATTTCCCAACTTCTACAAGGCATATCTTGCTCAATTTTTAAGTTATGAACATTTTCTTGGACATTTTGGAAAGCTCTTGAAGTTCTCTAACCAATTCCTTTGGTCCCATATCATTTTGATTTACCAATATCAAGTTATGCTCTTTGACTTAAAGTGCCTTTTTGTTGACTTTTGAAAATGACCTATAATGTTGAAATTGATAACTTTTTGTGAGACCATTTCTTGGACTTGGAGTGTGAAGATGAGTTGTAGGAAATGTCATTCTCTTCAAAATGAGCTTTGGATGGAATTTTTCTAATAAACCATGAAGAAGTTATGCCCTGGTCAATTTGCAGTTGACTTTTTCAACTGTCCAAAAATAGAAACTTTTGCATCTTGAGACTTTTTGAGCCATGCTTTGAGAATCATGATCAATAATTGATCAAATGATGTTTGTGGCTTAAAAATAAGATGTTGACCAAAAATTTTGACTTTTGACTGTCAAATGACCATTTTGCCCCTGCAGTTGACTGTGAAGCATTTAGGGTTTTTGACTGTGCAATTTGATGCTGTGAGTCTTGAAACTTGACATATGGATGCTTGACAATGTTTATGGGCATGTGGGACTTGATTGGACCCTTGGAAAACTCAATTTCTTTGCCAGAACCAAAACCCTAATTTTGACTGTGTTAGGAGGCAATTGGACTGTGCAACCCTTGAGAGATTTTGAATCATCTGAAGATTGATCTTGACAAATCTTGAAGAATATGGGAGGGCAAATTTTGGGGTACAACAATTTCTAAAATACAACATTGAAATAGGATGTCACATACTTCGTAAATCATACATGCTCACTAATTAGGATACACAACACAAATCACATGTTCATAAGTCTTAAACTTCGGTGTGTTTATTCGTAGTGGAAAATATCAATAGATAAATATTCTCAACCTTCAACATGAGTTGTATTTTTCATCATTGAAAAATTATCATAATCATAAGGCAAATTCAAAACAACGGAGTAACACAAAGTCTACTCCCAACATAATAAAACAAACGTAAAACCCCCAAGTGTTACGTATCAGAGCAGACAACGACTCAATTTACACAACTGAGGTGACTCTTCATCTAACCTCAACCTCGATCTACTTCGGATCATCTGCATGTTACCCACTTAAAGGTAACTGTGATACGGTGGCAGAATCGATTGTTAATACTGGTTTACGTTTTGCATTTTTTGTTTGCAAAATTTCGTGGTAAGCAAGAGTCGCCACCGACTTTTATTTCATCCAATCAGGAAAAGGAAAAAGAACTGAAAAAACCTTTTTCAAGATGCTTCTGAGTACGGGGGGTAGATTATAGAAAGGGAAGGTGTTAGCATCCTTTCTATCCATGGTTTTCCATGGGCTCTTAGGTACTTGCTCATTTTAAAATTGCTTGTGCGTGTGCTTGTTTTGAAAAAAGTTTACTTCGTAATAACCCTTGTATCAGTCCTTAAGGGTGTGACGAAGTTGTTTTGAAAATTGTTTTGAAAGATGTTGGTGTGAAAAGTTTACTTGTTTGATCAAGTACTTAAAAGTTAATCTACCTACTCGAAAAAATTGTTCATTTTCCTTTAAACAGCGTTATTCCATTATTAAGAAATAGGTAGCACCGTCGTTGGAGTTTTAAGGGACGTTCGAAGGGACAGATACGATCACAAAAGCAATGTTAGGAGGTGTTAGTAATCATCCTAAAGCCTTAAAGATATTTTTCCAAGGCAACATCTGAATGGGTCATTTGAGATCTTTCGGGGCTAGAGGACGACCACTAACAAACCCTATACTTTATGACCGCTTAACCAAAGGCAACCGAAGTGGAGTAACCCTAGGAGTGAGCATGTGCGAGTGAACTTTTTCAGTTAATTTGTCTTTGCACATTTAGGTTATCTACCGTTTTAATTTTCAAATATTCTTGCCATACAATCCATCTAACAGTTAATAATTACGGAAATTTAAAGTGCGGGAATAGAAATCCTAACTATTACATGGCTTTCGCAAATACATAATTATTTAGGCAGTGAATAAAATGCAGAAATTTAAAACCCTATTAAATCTATTACAACCTCGAAACAGTTACAATAATAATTAAAAGGTAATTAAAAATAACGTGCGACGAATTAAATGCGAAGACGATTGGAAAAACCTAAAAAATCTAATTTGAGAGAAAAAAATACTTAAGTTATTTTCTGAAGCAAAATTAATTATTTACAAAACCCTAATTTCTAATTGATTTTAATTATGAAAAGGAGTTAAATTAATCTAATTTGAATTAAATTAATTAATTAAAGAAAATAACTATTTTATAAAAAAAACGATTTTTGGGTTTTTTTATGATTTTATTGGTTTTTTGTAGTTAATAAAAAAAGGACTTAATTTGTGAAAATAAATAATTAATCAAACAAAATAAATAAAATAAAAAAAATTAAATTGGGCCTGTCTGCTGAAGAAATCAGGGGGTGTATTTGTTAAATCTGCTCAGGCCCACCAAGCTGAAGCTCAATCTCACGTTTGAGATCCAGTGTTACTTCTTGCTATTGATGCACCATGGTCTTTTGTTGGAGGGTGTTGGATCTGGCTAGCAATGAATCCAATGGCTGGATTGTGGGTGGTGCATGGTGAGTGTTGGAGATGGTGATGTACAGGATTCTGCAAAGAAGAATAAAAATAAGGAAATTGTTGGGACCTGGGATCGAACCCAGGTCCTACCACTCAAATCATGTGCACCTTGGCCAACTAAACTGCGTGACTTATTTGTTAATAACATAACAACAATCCATAATATATGTCAAAACGTGAGTTAGTGGATGTGATCGGTGGGAATAGAACTGACTGTTTTTGGAATGATGGTTCGCGTTTTGCATTTGTTTTCGCAAAATGTCGCGGTAAGCAAGAGTCGCCACCGTCTTTTATTTTATCCAACAAGGAAAGGAAAAAAGCACAGAAAAATTCCTTTTTCGAGATGTTTCTCGGGTTCGGGAGGTAGATTATAGAAAGGGAAGGTGTTAGCACCCTTTCTATCTGTGGTTATCCACGGGCTCTTAGGTACTTGCTCAAAGTGTTTTCAAAAGTTTGCTTTTCTTTGTGTTTGTGGGTTTGAGAAGAGTTTTTGTTTGAAAAGGTGTAAGTGCGAAAAGTTTTGTTTTGTTTTTTAAAAGAGAGCAAGTACTTAAGAATTATCTACCTACTCGAAAAGGGAATTTAACTATGCTAATGTCCTTTAGATAATGCTAGCCCACTATTGATGAGTAGGTAGCATCGTCGTTGGAGTTTTAAGGGTCAATTCGATTAAGGGACGTGTGGTCACTAAAGCAACGTTAGGACGCCTTAGCGGTAACCCTAATGTCTTAGATCATTTTATCCGAGGCAACCGTTTCAAGGAAACTTATGATCTTTAGACAAGAGGGTGACCTCTAAAACTTCCTATACTCAATGACCACGTTCGAAGGCAACCAAGTGAGGTGTACCCTAAGAGTGCGCATGTGCGAGTGTGTTAGTTCGGTTATATTATCTTTATACATGTCATGGGTGAGCTATGTTGATTTTAAGTTCATACATTGGATCTTGTCATGCATTCCCTATTATCAAACATCTAACAGTTTATAGTTGCGGAAATTAAATTTGCGGAAATTAAATCTAAACTATTACAAGGCGTCGGGTATTTACATCGCCAAAAACAAACCCTTCAATTTAAATTGCGGAAAGTAAAATAAAGCGATAAATAACTTAAGTCCTAATTAAAAGCTATTACATACCGGAAGCAATTACAATATTGGATAAAACGATACGCGTGCGAGAAATTAAATCGGGCGAGTTTTTAGGGTTTTCACCCTTTTTGAAAGAAAGCGTGTTTTTTTTGTTATTTTTGAATTTAGAAAGAAATTAAATTAGGTCAAAATTAATTAATTAAATATTTTTTGATTTTTCATGTTTAAGGAAATAAAATAAAATGGTTAAAAGTTAGTAAAACCTAATATTCTACATTGATTTTAATTTATTGCAAAATATATTAAAATTGTACCTAATTAAAAACTAAATTAATTGATTAATATTTATTTACAAAAATAAAATAATGAAATTAATAAAAATAATATTTTTATGTTTTCTGATTTTATGAGAAAAAACATTAATTGGTTAATTAACAATAAAAATAATAAAACAATTTAAATAAAAGAAATATAGAAAAGTAAAGAAATAAACCAAAGGGGGTTTGGGCCTGGATCAGGGTGTGAAGAGCAATTGTTTGGCCCAATTCATACAAGCCTTGTTTGACTTTCCAGGATCTCACGCGTGCCTATTGACTAGAGTTCATGGTAGGCCTTCAATCTTGGCCATTGGATTTGGCCTGGAGGCCATCTGGCGCCTGATGGGATGAGGAGTATGGTGGACCACGCTTTGGAAATCATATGCAATTGCCTGAAGAAAAATTAAACAAATGTATTGGGGGACCTGGGATTCGAACCCAGGTCCCATAGGACTTTCCACTAACGCCTCCACCAACTGAGATATGATGTTTTATTGTTAATGAAATAAGCACTGATTATTATATGTGATAAACAAGTAATATGCTGGAAAAATAAAAAATATGGCGCGCTATTCAAACAAACCAATCCGGCCACGCCACGCCATTGTCCCTGTCGTTGGTGTAGCGATAAAAATGTAGCGGGGTAAATCTGAGGTCGAATTATTGATTAATTCGTCTCACAGAAGCAAGAGTCGCCACCGCGCTTTATTGTTTCCAAAGGAAAAGGGAAAAGAGCGAAATAAAACCCTAAATATGCAATGTAAATAATAAAAAAAATACAAAGCGTTTTTGAAAAGAGATCTTATGGTTCGGGGGTTGGTTATACAATGGGAAGGTACTAGCACCCAATGCATCTATAGTACTCTATAGGAACCTTTTGAAATATCTGTTTTATTTAAAATTGATTGCTTGATTGAAAACAAATTGTTTTGGCCGAAACGGGATACGGACGGGTTTTTGAAGATACGACGACCTAATGTCGAAGTTTTTGCTTAAAGGGCGTAAATTTTGAAAAGGTTGAATATTTGAGGAAAAATTATCCTAAGTTTTAATGAAATGCGAAAGTTCGCGCAGTTAGACTTGAGGACATGAAGTCAACAAATTTACTGTTTTTCCTTTGGATTCAAACATAAACAGAATAAACAAATAAATAGGGAATAAATACACAGGCAAAATATGCGAATAATGATTAAATAACGATAATCTAAATGATAGAATAAATGATGCGAATAATGTATTTTATGATTTTTGTTTAATATTAACGAAAAAGTATTTTAATTTTTAAGCATTTTTTGACAGGGATAAAAAGCAAGAGAATTATTTAACGAGGACATAATGTTTTTTTTAGTTTTAAGTTTTTTTAAGTTTTCTTTTATATATTTGATATTAATATAGCAAGAAAATGAATTAATAAAATATCTTTTAAGTTTTTTCTTATTTATATGTTTTAGGATTTTGTTTAATAACGATGTAAGAGGAGAATTAATTAAAAAAATAAAATGTCTACATTCTTAAATTCTATATTTTTTATGTATAAAAATACTTATTCAAAAGATTAAGGGGTTCTAAATTAAATTAAAAGTTAATAATTTACCCTAATGAAATAAAATTAAAACTCTTAAATTAAATCCAAAATTAAACTAAGAGGTCAAACTAATTAATAAAAAACTAGTTAGACATATGTTTTTATTTTTTATTATACTTATCAATTGATTATCATAAATAATAATTCTAAAAAAGATTAGAGAAAATAAAAATAAAAAGAAGTGTGTCAAAATAAAAACAAGCAAGAAAGGTATATGGGCTAGATGGTTTGAAGGCCCATGCAGAATCCAAAGTGGGGGGTGCAGGAACAAAAACGCGTGGGCTTAAGCTGGAGAAATGGGGTGAGGCCCATATGTTTTACAAAGTGTATTAGGGTTAATTGTTTTATCAATTGGGATTAGGGTTCTGCTAGGCAGAACGGCGCATCTCTCTTCTCTTTGTCATCTTATTCGCGTCTTCTTCTCCACACTTGCCTCTGAGTTTCGCTATCTCTTCTTGCCATGGCCACCCACTCCAAACTCCTCTTCCCTCTAGCCGAACGATAGAAAGGACAGCTACGGATTCGGTAAAATATGCTTCTGATTCATTAACGCTTAGTTTCGTTTTTTGCATGTTGATTCTGATTCCATGATTCTTATTCTGTTTGATTCTTATTGTTGATTGAGGTACCATAGAAGTAAAAAGGGAGAGGGAATCGTTACCTAGGCGGAGACGGAGGAGGAGGTCGGGAGCGAAGGAGGCCAGGCGGCGAGGAGAGGAGGGTCACGAGCTCGCTTCGGTGACTGGTATTTACGTGATTTTCTTCTTCTTCTTGTCGGTACTGTATGCTTCGATCTTTCTCTTCTTCTTCTTGCTGGTACTGTGCTGTATTCAATGGCCTATGATAATGTTTTTTGAGGCTTTACTGTAGCTTGGGTTTGGAAGTTGGTTTAGGTCCTATACAGGTTTTACTGGTTTTTTGCCATGATCTCTTGGTTGTACGCAGGTTTTTATGGTGTTTATGCTATGCTATTGGTTTGGACAGTAGGCATTTTTGTGATATTGGCTTAATAGCTCAATCAAGTTAATGGTTTAGAAACTATTGGTTTTTTAGGCCATGGTGAATGATGGTTTGAAAGCTGGTTTAGCAGGTTATGCTGTGGTTACTGGTTTTGTTGGTTGGACAGTAGAAAGGGTGGTGATGTTGGCTTGAGGGTTTAAAAACAGTTTTGCAAGGTTTAGGCCATAGATTTTTTTATGGTTTTGACAGTAACGGAATGGTTATGGAAGTCTGCTAGTTTTTTGTGTGAGATTGTTTTTGATAGCTCTTTTTTCTAAGTTTTGAAGGCTTGGATCTATATTCTGATATGTGATTTCTTTGGTTATGTTATAACAGTTTTTCCCTTCCCCTTGTTTACGTTACAGGCTGGAGATTTTGAAATACTTTCCCTCTTCCTGGGCATTCTGCACTAGACTGCCATCTCCAATTTGTTTCTATTCTTCTTTTATGTTTTTATTTCTACTGGCTATATTTTGCAGTTTGTCTTGTATCTCTTTTCCTGCCTATGCCAAGCCTGTAAAACCCACACTTCTCCCTCTCTTTTTTCTCTCTCAGTACAGCTTTGACAAAAATATGATAGGCTGTACTTTTCTGAAATTGCAAATGGCCAGAAAATGATGAAAATAAGGAATGTCAACATTGCTTGCATATGTTGTTAAACTGCATATTTTTGACTTCTAATGCAAAAGTAGCTTGTTTTGTTTTTTACTATGTGGGCATAGGTTTACGTTGGCATTTGCTTGCATATGTTGAGATCATGCAGGGACTTTGTATGCTGTATGTTTTTTGAAATATGCATTTGGATTTTGAAAAATGAAATTAATTTAAAACATGCAATTTTTGGACAAAAATAAACTTGTGCATTCATTTAAAAATTCCTTTCTTTTTTGTGAACCGGGAGAAATCCCGTGATTTGCAAAAAAGAGTAACTGATTCCGGCCATTGCTTTTAATGATGAACCTTAAATAATTTCGCTTTTTAATTATTTGTTCGAATTCTAATCTCTTTTAATTTTGCAGGTAACATCAAGTGAGCAGACAAAAACGCATTGGATCGGAAGTTTTAGAATTAGGAATATTAGATTAATTTTTTTATTTCATTTTAGCTTTGTAAATTTATTATTGTAATTTTGTTGTAATAAATACAATGTTTACATAATAATTGTACAATTAGAAAAAAATGAATAAAAATCCAATATTCGCCAATTAATTTCTTCTTTCTCTCTAATTATTTATTTTATCGTTTACAATTCTTTAATCGTATAATAATTGAAAACGAATTTCAACTACCTACATTCAGAATAATAAACAGATAAATAAATAATTATCATTGATCAATTAATAGCCTCAATTATTTAATTCATCATCCATAACTTTCTAAATTATAATAATTAAAATAGAGTTTCAATTATTTAACTTAGAATGACAAATGATTAAATAATCGTTATTGACCAATAAACTTTTCCGAATATTTATTATATTATTCATAAACCTTTAAATTATGTAATAACTAAGAATGAATTCCAGTTATTTAAATTTAAGATAGTGAGTAATAAATAAATATTGTCTGCACAATTAATGTGCCTCTTCTCTAATGTTTATTTTATTATCTATACATCTTTAAACTACATAATAATCGAAAACGAATTTCAATTATTTAAATTTAAGATAATAAATAATTAATAAACATTATTTTAGCACGAATCGATTAAATGATTTAATGTTCAACGTAAATAGCTCTCGGCCTGAAAAAAGTTATGAATTTTAAAATCGATGGATCAAAACACTTGTAATGTAATGATGCAGGTAGGAGACGATATCTTAGGTCAAAATTTGGGGTACAACAGCTGCCCCTATTTAAGTTTCTTCTATCCGGAGATACGAAGATTGAAATCTTCGTTTCGACGAGATTGAAGGTACTTAAATACATAACTACGCAAATTTTGTCCTAAGATGCCGTCGTCATGTTTGATATGAATGCAGTGATCGAACTCACAGAGAAAGATATTGTGTGAAACAAGACAATGTTGGGGGAATCGAACACCAACAAAACACAGCGGCATGGATTATACATTACCGGGGAAACAAGCTATCGACTTCAAACGACAGACTCCTGACAGCGAATAAAATCGAGGGAATACGACCTCTAACCCTAACAAAGAGAGCATCTTGCATAGGCCATAACAGATCATTGATCCAAAACAGTGAGTTCGAAACTCAAGGTCGATGATAGACAGAGAGTATCAAATTGCTGATAACTGATTACCGACTTCTGGAGGTATAGATTCGTAACAGACTTCTCTGCTAGATTTTCAGAGATATACTCATTAATGCTGAAGTAATAAGATTGTAGATACGAAAGTGGTTCAAATAAAGAAAACTGCCACTTGCTGTTGTCCAAAGAAAATACCGATAACATACAAGCTGCTCAAATAAAGAGGCTGCCACTTGCTGTCGTCCAAAGAAAATACCGATAACATACAAGCTGCTCAAATAAAGAGGCTGCCACTTGCTGTCGTCCAAAGAAAATACCGATAACATACAAGCTGCTCAAATAAAAAGGCTACCACTTGTTGTATTCCAGAAAAGTAATAACGTACCGGTAACTCATGAAGAGTTTGCTGCTTGTCGCTTTCGAAAAGATAAAATGACGCACTAGTAGCTCGTGAAGAACTGCTGCTCGGCGCTTTCAAAAGTAAACAACGCATTAGTAGCTCATGAAGAACTGCTGCTCGGCGCTTTCAAAAAGTAAATGACGCACTAGTAGCTCATGAAGAACTGCTGCTCGGCGCTTTCAAAAAGTAAATGACGCACTAGTAGCTCATGAAGAGCTACTGCTCGGCGCTTTCAAAAAGTAACGTACAAGTTGCTCATGAAGAGCTGCCGCTTGTCGTTTTCAAAAAGTAACGTACAAGTTGCTCATGAAGAGTTGCCGCTTGTCGTTTTCCAACGGTGTCTATAACGTACAAGTTGCTCATGAAGAGCTGCTGCTTGTCGTTTTCCCAAAAACAAACAGAAGGAAATTGCGATGATATTGGCAGAGAATAAAATCCTCGTCAAAGAGAACCCTGAATTAATCCTTCCCGAGGGGATCATATACTTTAACGTGCAAAATAAATGCACCAACTGTCTGGGTCGCGATTTCATTGGGGAAAATCAAAGAGATAGCCTACGCAAGAGGCAACCACTTCATCTAGGAATAAACCAGAGAGAAAACAGTCAAACAAGACTCCACCCGATGAGAAAGTAACTCGATTGGGGAATTCATCTTATTCAGAAATGGACAAGGTAAGCTGAATCAAAATCAACCACGAGGGTTAACTCCGTTGGGGAATTTAAAAAGGAAGCACATTTTCTGCCTAAGCTAACCTTCTACTTGGAAAGAAATATGTACGTTGTTCGAATAAACAAAGTATGACCCCAAAATCAACGGCAAATGTGGATATGCATGCTGATATGAGTGTAAATGAGTAAATGAATGTTATGCTGACAAAACAGACAGATGGAATATCTTGGAGATAATAAGATGTCACAGCAAAATAGATACTCGGCCAATCTTGAAAAGACGGAAGATAAATGGAACTGGAGACACAAAGCAACGTCGGAGAGTATCACGCTACAAGGCTCAAGTCTTCTGAGGAGAAAAACATCTAAATCCAAAATTCTAACACCAATAGACCACGGTATGAGACAAAGCGTACCAAACTTCAGAAATCGCCCAAATGAAGATAACTGAAACAAAGCTTAACTGGGACAGCTGGGGAGTCACCAAACTTTGTACCACGAGAAACGCAAGTTTACACAACCAACACCTCATGACGATTTCGAAACGAAACATGCTCATCATGCAAGGATAAACTACTGTACTGTTTTGCATTTCATGGCTTGACCATCCATGGAACAAACTGTTAATATTCCTTTCGTTATCCACGACACATTTTTTTTTAAAATAAGAACATTTTAAGTAAATTTGTTTCAAGTATTTCCATAAAATTAAAATTTTGCCCACAAAAGGTGAATGCTCAAATTTCATTAATAAGATGGTAGTTTGCTAACAATGCGACTCCAACGGTTTACAAAAGCTTGGGGAAATAGTACATGAAATAGAAGGTCATACAAAAACAATGATCATTATTCTCCCTAACAACTTTGAATTCCCGAATGTGCTCAGATGCCAAGACTGATTTGACCAGAAGTTTGCCTAAGCAAAATACTTCTTGACTGCATCGGCGTTCAAGGGACGCGGGAGTTCTTCACCGTCCATATTGGTGAGAATCATGGCACCTCCAGAGAAGACTTTCTTAACGACATACGGTCCTTCGTAATTCGGAGCCCACTTGCCCCTAGAATCAGGTTGGAAAGATAATATCTTCTTGAGCACAAGGTCACCTTCTCTGAACTCGCGCGGTCGAACCTTCTTATCAAAAGCCTTCTTCATCCTCTGCTGATACAACTGACCGTGACACAACGCCGTCAATCTCTTCTCTTCAATTAAATTTAACTGATCATATCTACTTTGACACCATTCAGCCTCAGAAAGTTTAGCTTCCATCAACACTCTCAGAGATGGAATCTCAACCTCCACGGGGAGTACTGCTTCCATACCGTAAACTAGGGAAAATGGGGTCACGCCCGTTGAAGTTCGAACTGAAGTACGGTACCCGTGTAAAGCAAACGGAAGCATTTCATGCCAATCCTTATAAGTTACCACCATCTTTTGGATAATCTTCTTGATATTCTTGTTAGCAGCTTCAACAGCTCCATTCATCTTCGGTCTGTAAGGAGAGGAATTATGATGTTCGATCTTGAACTCTTCACAAAGCTCCTTCATCATCTTGTTATTCAAATTCGAACCATTATCAGTGATGATCTTGCTCGGGATACCGTATCGACAAATGATCTGATTCTTGATAAATCTGACTACCACCTGTCTGGTTACATTAGCATAAGATGCTGCTTCCACCCATTTAGTAAAATAATCAATCGCTACCAAGATGAAACGATGACCATTTGAAGCTTTGGGTTCAATCATTCCAATCATGTCAATGCCCCACATAGAGAAAGGCCAAGGTGAAGATATGACATTGAGGAGAGTCGGCGGCACGTGCATCTTGTCCGCATAAATTTGGCATTTATGACACTTCTTCACATATTTGCAGCAGTCGGATTCCATTGTCATCCAATAGTAACCAGCTCTTAACATCTTTCTAGCCATTGCATGTCCATTGGCATGAGTGCCAAAGGATCCTTCGTGTACTTCTTGCATCAGCATGTCTGCTTCACGCCTGTCTACACATCTGAGCAAGACCATGTCATAATTCCTCTTATACAAAACTTCTTCATTGAGAAAGAAACTGCTTGCCAATCTCCTCAACGTCTTCCTATCTTTGCTGGATGCCCCAGGCGGGTACTCTTGAGTTTGAAGAACACGTTTAATGTCGTAGAACCACGGTTTGTCATCGGTAACCTCTTCTACCGAGAACACATGAGCAGGTCTATCCAGGCGCATAACCCGGATTGTAGGCACATCGTTCCAATCATTCACTTGAAACATTGAAGACAAAGTAGCTAAAGCATCAGCCATTTGATTCTCATCTCTAGGGATATGATGTAATTCCACTTTGTTGAAGAAAGTTAACAATCTTCTAGCATAGTCTCTGTAAGGGATCAAACCCGGATGGCGAGTTTCCCATTCTCCTTTGATTTGATTAATTACCAATGCCGAATCTCCGTAAATATCAAGAATCTTAATCCTTAGGTCCACTGCTTCTTCGAGACCCATGATACATGCTTCATATTCCGCCATGTTGTTCGTACAATCAAACTTCAGTCTTGCCGTGAACGGGATATGAGTACCTCGGGGAGTAACGATGATTGCCCCAATTCCATTTCCATAGGAATTCACAGCTCCGTCAAATATCAAACCCCAACGGGATTCAGGATCAGGTCCTTCTTCAGGTAACGGCTCTTCACAATCTTTAGCTTTCAAGTACATAACATCTTCATCTGGGAAATCAAACTTGATGGATTGATAATCTTCAATTGGTTGGTGAGCCAAATGATCGGCTAAAATACTCCCTTTGATCGCTTTCTGAGTGTGGTACTCAATGTCATATTCAGATAACAACATTTGCCAACGGGCTATTCTTCCAGATAAGGCAGGCTTCTCAAAGATATACTTGATCGGATCCATTTTGGAGATTAACCAAGTAGTGTGATTAATCATATACGGGCGTAGACGGCGAGAAGCCCAGGCTAAAGCACAACAGGTCTTCTCAAGCAATGAGTACCGAGACTCACAGTCTGTGAATTTCTTACTCAAATAATATACAGCATGTTCCTTTCTTCCAGTCTCATCTTGTTGACCAAGCACACATCCCATGGAGTCTTCCAATATAGTCAGGTACATAATCAAAGGTCTTCCTTCCACCGGAGGAATCAAAATGGGAGGTTCAAGTAAATATTCTTTGATGCTATCAAAAGCTCTCTGACAATCTTCTGTCCACACACATCCTTGGTTCTTTCGGAGAAGCTTGAAAATCGGCCCACAGGTAGCAGTCATATGAGATATAAATCTAGAAATGTAGTTCAGTCTCCCAAGGAATCCTCTTACTTGTTTTTCCGTCTTGGGTGCGGGCATCTCCCGAATAGCTTTGACTTTATCCGAATCTACTTCAATACCTTCCTGACTGACAATGAAACCTAGAAGTCTTCCAGAACGAACACCAAAAGTGCACTTGTTGGGATTCAGACGGAGTTTGTACTTTCTCAAACGCTGGAATAATTTCAACAAATGTTCCAAGTGATCCTCCTCAGTTTGTGATTTGGAAATCATGTCATCCACATACACTTCGATCTCCTTATGCATCATGTCATGGAACAAAGCAGTCATGGCCCTTTGGTATGTTGCACCAGCATTCCTCAAACCAAACGGCATAACCCGATAACAAAATGTTCCCCACGGTGTAATGAAAGTTGTCTTCTCCATATCTTCTGGTGCCATCTTGATTTGATTGTAACCAGAAAAACCATCCATGAAAGAAAAGACTTTGAACTTGGCGGTACTGTCGACCAATACGTCAATATGAGGTAATGGGAAATCATCCTTCGGACTAGCTCTATTCAGGTCTCTGTAGTCTACACACATCTGAACTTTGCCATCCTTCTTAGCAACAGGCACGATGTTGGCTAACCACTGAGGATAGACCGACGTAACAAGGAAACCTGCATTGATCTGTTTTTGAACCTCCTCCTTAATCTTGTCAGCCATATCGGGACGAGTCCTTCTCAACTTCTGCTTAATCGGTGGACATTCAGGTCTCAACGGTAAACGATGCTCCACAATATCGTTGTCCAAACCTGGCATATCTTGGTAGGACCAAGCAAACACATCAACATACTCTTTGAGAAGCTCCAACATTTTCTCTTTAACTTCCGGGATAAGCAATGCTCCGACTTTGACTTCCTTTCTATCTTCTTCATCACCCAAGTTGACCAACTCTAAAGGCTCTTCAAATGGTTGAATGACCTTCTCATCATGCTCAAGCAAATGGGAAATCTCAACAGGAACCTCTTCATCATCCTCTTCTTCGGCTCTGAACACAGGGAATTCAAAGTTGGGAGAGGGCATAGGATCACTGTTTTCGATGGTTAAGTCATGGATTAATCTGCACATATGATTATGCTTCATTTTAGAAATCGATTTGTGCAAATAAAACAAAAGGTTATTAATTAATTTTCATTGCTGTTTCCCAGAAAAAGTGAAAAATAAAACAGCAGTGGACAAAATAACATTTTTATTCATTAAAGGGAAATACTTGAAACAAAAAGCCCAGACATTTCTCTTTTGCCTTGGGCAGAGCAAAAGGAATTATTTTTCATAGCCCGACACAAAATACGTTTCGCCTTGGGCAGAGCAAATTTTTCAAACGAAAATAAACAAAACATTACTCGGAAATGTGCATAACCACAGGAACATCAACAGCTATCCAGTTTTGGCAAGCCAATCCAGGCGTCACAAACACGGGCAAATCCTCCTCGGAATCATCATCTATGATAGCATCAACCTCAGGATGTACAAACCCTGCACTTCGGAAAACCTCTTGAATCACACGAACAACCACCTCCTTCTTGACACTTGCAGATATTGGATGAAAACCCAGACCTTCCCCAGACTTGTTCTCGGGTAATGTCAACACCTGGCCCCATCCTTCGGCCGAACCACTTTCCACCACTCGCCGCGCATCCTCAAAAGAAGAGATGGATGCCCCTTGCTTCTTCACTGTATTCTGAGCAACAGATAGACCCTGGAACTGGGTCCCCACGTCCTCGTCAGCATCAATAAAAGAAAACGATGATAAATGGCTTACCACCATAGCCTGCTCTCCCCCAATCATCACTAGCTTCCCATGTCTTACAAACTTTAGTCTCTGATGGAGCGTAGAGGTGACTGCCCCGGCATCATGGATCCAGGGACGACCCAATAAGCAACTGTAGGCAGCACGGATGTCCATCACTTGGAAAGTGATTTGAAAAGTATGGGGACTAATCACTATGGGAAGGTCCACTTCACCAATAACTGTCTTCCTGGAACCATCAAATGATTTAACAATTACTCCACTAGGCCTCATTGGAGCACCTGGATATGAAAGCCGAGACAGCGTAGTCTTGGGCATCACATTCAACGACGAGCCTGTATCCACCAACACACTTGATAAGGTATCGTTTCCACAACTTACTGAAATGTGCAAAGCCATATTATGGTTTCTCCCCTCCTCCGGGAGTTCTTCATCACTGAAACCAAGATTGTTACACGAAGTTATATTTCCCACAATCCCATCAAACTGATCAACCGTCACATCATGGTCCACGAACGCCTGGTCCAAGACCTTCATCAAGGCTTCTCTATGTGCACCAGAATCTCTCAATAAGGCAAGCAAGGAAATCTTGGAAGGTGTTTGCAAAAGCTGGTCCACAATCTTATACTCACTCCTTTTGATAAGCTTTAGGATCTCATCCTCTTCAGGGTGAGGGATAGGTTCACTGGATCGGCCTATCTCAACCCTTGGTTCAACATTTCTTACGGGAATCTCCGCCGGTATGGGCCTCCTAACTTGAACTTCTGGTCTCCTCGACGGTACTGCTGCAAAAACACGCCCACTTCTTGTAACTCTACTCATATCGGCAATGTTAACAAAAGACGGTCTGGTTGGTATGGGGACTTCTACCCCATTCTCAATCATTGTGGCGTTATACTTGTACGGCACAGCTTGGTCTGAGCTGTAAGGCACAGGGCCAGGTGGGTAAATAATCAAAGGATCAACAGACGCAGTTTGACTGTTATAAGCAATCTCTACTGATTCTGGCAGATTGAATTGTGGTGTGATAACATTCACTTCATCCTCCGGATTTTGGTCATAGGTAATAGTGATAATTCTCTGATCTAGCAATTTCTGAATATCCTCCTTCACAATAGGACAGTCATCCTCTCTTGAACAAAACTCACAAACGTCATAATCATGCTGGTGCCTAACAAAGGCAAGTCTTCTCAAACTCTGATGTAACCTGATCAATGATTCTCTTATGTGCTCGACTTGAAAAACCCGAAACTTCCCCGGACAACCTTCCACCATATTCACTGAAGCTGCCCCATGTCGAGGCAAAGGATTATCTCTGACATTTGGATTAACATCCTTAAAAGACAAGATACCATTCTTAATTAATCTCTGTACGTCCGCCTTCAGAGCAAAGCAATTCTCAAGGTTGTGCCCCGGCGACCCTTGATGATATTCACAGAATTGATCCGCCTTGTACCACGGAGAAGCACTGTTCGGTGCGACAGGAGGAGGCTTTGTTGTGATGAGATTCTTTCTGATGAGAGCAGGGAACAATTCAGTATACGTCATAGGAATGGCATCGAACTGCGGTTTTCTGGGTGAACGGTTCTGATTGTTGAACGGATAAGCCTGTTGTCGAGGCTGCTGCTGAAATGGCCGTGGTTGAGTTGGTGGAATTTGATGAGCTGGGGTCATCAAAGTTGGGCGGACAGCCGGAGTGACTGCCGCAACGTGAGAGTAACCTCTCCTAGGCCTACCTGGAAACAAAGCACTAACATCCTGCTCTTTTCTTTTCGGGAAAACACTTCCAAACTTCTTCGCACTGCTAGACGGACTCCCTTCTTTAACCAAACGCCCTTCGCGAATCCCTTCCTCTAATCGCATGCCCATGCTTACCATTTCGGTGAAGTCGCTGGGTGCGCTGGCTATCATTCTTTCATAGTAAAAGGACCCTAACGTCTTCAAAAATATCTTAGTCATCTCTTTCTCCTCAAGAGGTGGATAGATTTGAGCAGCAATTTCACGCCACCTCTGGGCGTATTCCTTAAAAGATTCTCGGTCTCTTTGCGACATCGCCCGGAGTTGATCCCTGTCCGGCGCCATGACAACGTTGTACTTGTACTGATGGACAAAGGCTTCACTAAGATCGTTAAAGTTGCGGATTCGAATGTTGTCTAAACCCATATACCACTTTAGAGCAGCACCCGTCAAACTGTCTTGAAAATAATGAATCAACAAATCATGATCATCGGAGTACGTAGACATCTTCCTCACGTACATTGTCAAATGACTTCTAGGACACGAATCACCCTTATATCTCACAAAGTCTGGCACTTTGAATTTCGCTGGAATCTTGACATTCGGTACTAAACAAAAGTCATGCGTACTCTTCCCAAACAAATCCTTCCCTTTCAATGCTCTAAGCTCCTTCTGCATTTCCTGGAACTGATCCTGAAATTCTTCCATTCTATCAAAAAGACCCAAACTTTCAGCGGGCTCGGCAGGATAAATTGGTTCATTCAAGTATGGCACGGAGTGGACCACAGGGGCAACGGTTATCATAATTGGTTGCGGAAAAGGTGTTACAGACGGAATTACTGGCGGCATGGCAGTTGTCTCTGGTTGAGGAAGAGATAATGCAGGTTGAAATAGAGGTTGTACGGCAGGCTGATACCCTTCTGGCACAAAGTTGTAAGGCATTCCCCACGGAAAACCTTTCGGCATCTGATGTTGAAGCGGAGAGTTGATTTGAGTTACGGAGGCAGGAACTGTGACAATCTCGGAAACCACTGGAGTTGAAGTCTGAATCTCGGCAGCCGTAGTCGATGGCTGATTCTAAACAGCCACCAAACTTTCCACTAACGCAGTTAACTTTTCCATCTCAACACGAAGTGTAGCAACTTCCCCACGAAGCTCATGATTTTCCTGTTCCAAATCTTCCATTTTCCTCTGACGATTGGCCCGAGTGTCGTATCGGTGAGACAGCTTGACAACCTTCGGTGGAAAAAGAACAAGGATGAGACTCTAGAAAACATGTGAGGTGGAATGTGAAATGATGCATGATAGCGATGCAAATGATGACTCATTTTGAAAGTTTTTCAAGGAACTTTAATAATTTTGCATACATCAATGGTAAAGGAATTTGGAACAACAAAAACTCAATCCATTAATCGAAAGCGATAAATTACAACTTACAATTTGGAACAGTAAATTACAACCTTGGGATAACAAATCCAATAATGAAAGCAACAAATTACAACTTCGAAATATGAAAACCATAATAAAGTGATAAATTACAATTTTAAAACATGAAAGCAGTAAATTACAACTTTAGAGCATGAAGCCCAAAATAAAACAATAAATTACAACTTCGGAGCATGAAGCCCTTAATAAAACAATAAATTACAACTTCGGAGCATGAAGCCCTTTTACATAGTTTTACAAAATGACATCAATAAGATAAACTAAAAGCTAAAGCTCACTCGGAATCCTCAAATGACGGACCAAACACCAGCTGTAATCGGAGCTTCTTGACCTTTTCTTCGTAAAAGTCTTCCATCTCCTTCTTCTCAGCTATCAGTCGATCGATGATTTCTTCCTGCGGATTAGGAACGAGAGCCACGCTTACCGAACCCTCCCTCTTTCTTTTCCTTTCACTCGCATACTTCTTCAGCAAGGCATCCTTCTGACGAAGTTTCTCATCGTGGTCAACGAACCGGCTGTCTTGAATAAGCACCAACTCCTTCTTTTCTTTTAGCTGTCGAGTCAGGACTCGATTCTCATATTCAGACATATGGTACTTTTCCTTCCAAGCATCCCTCTCGGACTTCATCCTAGCCAGGTTTCCTTGATATTCTCCTACATCCGCGATAGGGATAACAATAGATGATGGTGCGATGGCAGGGAATAAAGGTTTCTCAAGTTTATATGGCATCTTGAGAGCACAAGCCCTAGCACGGACCCACTGCAGGTAAGGCTCCAAAGAAACGGCACCTCTATGTCCCAGCATATCTCTCCCTTTCTTGTGGATATGGCGCCAAGCTCCTTCAATCTCCCTCTTAGCAGCCTGATGATCTTGTCCTTCCTGAAGAAAGAAACCACTCACATGGATACTATTCGGCTTATCTCTCATCGGGTACCTGAACTGACGGCGCGCTAGAACAGGGTTGTAGTTGATTCCACCCCTCGTACCGAGAAGAGGTACGTTGGGAAAAGCACCACAGCTATCAATGATCTCCACGCCATGGTAAACTCGATTGTACCAGTCAATGTCGAAATGAGTGAGAGCCATAATCTTTGGCGCCCAACGCGGTTCCTTCTCGAGATCCCAGAAAGCATCGGACCCAGGTAAATGCGAGACGTACCACTGATACAGCAACGGCACACAACAAATAATCATCCCTCCTTGATAAGAGTTTCGAAGATGGATGGAGTAATACGTGTCCCCTAGCAGCGTAGGGACCGGATTTCCAATCAGGAAAATTCTGATGGCGTTGACATCCACAAATTTATCAACGTTAGGGAATAAGAAAAGACCATACGCGAGTAAAGCAAACACGTCCTCGAAGGCAACAGTATCCTTTGTATCAGCAAAGTGGCGAGCTTTCTTCAACAGAAACTGCGCCGGCAAACCCCGGATTCCCCCTTTCGTAGTCATATTCTCCTCTATCTCTGACTTCTTCAGGTGGGTGATGGTTGCTATCTCGTTGGATTTGGGCTCCTCTTCTAATCCAGAAAAAGGAACACGGTCGGCGATCGGCAAACCAAGAATATAGGAGTACTCCTCTAAAGTGGGCATCAACTGATAATCCGGGAAGGTGAAACATCGGTACAGGGGATCATAGAACTGAACCAACATGTTGAGGATGCCTTTCTTCATCTTGCGCTTCATGAGCGGTACGATGGACCCATACTTCTTCTGAAAATCTGTCGGACTCTCTATCTTCGGAATCAAACTCTTCAGTTCCTCAATCTCGGGCTCCTTGAAGCTAAAGTTTCGAGTATTTCTCCTTCCAAAAAATCACTCCAAAGTTCCTTGAAAAACAAACTTTTTACAAAGATGTTGATGAATGCATGAATGAATGATAATGCAACAGTCACACACAAGTTTGCAAACATGGGGTTCAAAGGTTCAACGTTCAGCATGGAGTCGAGGGTAAAGCCCACCCACAGGTATGTACTAACGTTTCAATCACACCTGTAAGACAAGGTTCTAAGAGTTCCCAGAGTCTACATTCCTCCTTCGGATATTACCAACGTCTTGATTACTCAATAATTAGCAATATTCTCAAGAGAAACTCGTCCGAGCGTAGCATCGCGTAACAACTACTTCCGAATTACTCCGTTATAGTCTCCGCGCTACACCTAAAAAGGCCAAGATGGGTTGGGGTTCTACGGTCCTCAACTTCTCGGGCTCCTAGGTCGAAAATAATAATGTCTTCCCGATTACTCGGTAAACAAATATTAAGTTCAAGAGGGCCTTCCATTGAGTGGGGGATCTCATGCCTCCTTCTTCGGGATTACTCCCTCAAAGTTAACATGACTATACCGCCCGTCATATTCCTTAAGTGTTACTTAATCCGGGTATAGGATTCGTCCTTTGCAAAGAAAACTCAAACACCCCAATTTAAACATATAATCAAGCAAATCAAATAATAGTAAACAGATAAAACAAATTAGGCTTAACCCACTTAGGGATGGACCAGCAAGAGGTCAATCTGTCCCCAGCAGAGTCGCCAATTCTGTAGCGATAAAAAATGTAGCGGGGTAAATCGGAGATCGAATTATTGATTAATTCGTCTCACAGAAGCAAGAGTCGCCACCGCGCTTTATTGTTTCCAAAGGAAAAGGGAAAATAGCGAAATAAAACCCTAAATATGCAATGTAAATAATAAAAAAAATACAAAGCGTTTTTGAAAAGAGATCTTATGGTTCGGGGGTTGGTTATACAATGGGAAGGTACTAGCACCCAATGCATCTATAGTACTCTATAGGAACCTTTTGAAATATCTGTTTTATTTAAAATTGATTGCTTGATTGAAAACAAATTGTTTTGGCCGAAACGGGATACGGACGGGTTTTTGAAGATACGACGACCTAATGTCGAAGTTTTTGCATAAAGGGCGTAAATTTTGAAAAGGTTGAATATTTGAGGAAAAATTATCCTAAGTTTTAATGAAATGCGAAAGTTCGCGCAGTTAGACTTGAGGACATGAAGTCAACAAATTTATTGTTTTTCCTTTGGATTCAAACATAAACAGAATAAACAAATAAATAGGGAATAAATACACAGGCAAAATATGCGAATAATGATTAAATAACGATAATCTAAATGATAGAATAAATGATGCGAATAATGTATTTTATGATTTTTGTTTAATATTAACGAAAAAGTATTTTAATTTTTAAGCATTTTTTGACAGGGATAAAAAGCAAGAGAATTATTTAACGAGGACATAATGTTTTTTTTAGTTTTAAGTTTTTTTAAGTTTTCTTTTATATATTTGATATTAATATAGCAAGAAAATGAATTAATAAAATATCTTTTAAGTTTTTTCTTATTTATATGTTTTAGGATTTTGTTTAATAACGATGTAAGAGGAGAATTAATTAAAAAAATAAAATGTCTACATTCTTAAATTCTATATTTTTTATGTATAAAAATACTTATTCAAAAGATTAAGGGGTTCTAAATTAAATTAAAAGTTAATAATTTACCCTAATGAAATAAAATTAAAACTCTTAAATTAAATCCAAAATTAAACTAAGAGGTCAAACTAATTAATAAAAAACTAGTTAGACATATGTTTTTATTTTTTATTATACTTATCAATTGATTATCATAAATAATAATTCTAAAAAAGATTAGAGAAAATAAAAAGAAAAAGAAGTGTGTCAAAATAAAAACAAGCAAGAAAGGTATATGGGCTAGATGGTTTGAAGGCCCATGCAGAATCCAAAGTGGGGGGTGCAGGAACAAAAACGCGTGGGCTTAAGCTGGAGAAATGGGGTGAGGCCCATATGTTTTACAAAGTGTATTAGGGTTAATTGTTTTATCAATTGGGATTAGGGTTCTGCTAGGCAGAACGGCGCATCTCTCTTCTCTTTGTCATCTTATTCGCGTCTTCTTCTCCACACTTGCCTCTGAGTTTCGCTATCTCTTCTTGCCATGGCCACCCACTCCAAACTCCTCTTCCCTCTAGCCGAACGAAAGAAAGGACAGCTACGGATTCGGTAAAATATGCTTCTGATTCATTAACGCTTAGTTTCATTTTTTGCATGTTGATTCTGATTCCATGATTCTTATTCTGTTTGATTCTTATTGTTGATTGAGGTACCATAGAAGTAAAAAGGGAGAGGGAATCGTTACCTAGGCGGAGACGGAGGAGGAGGTCGGGAGCGAAGGAGGCCAGGCGGCGAGGAGAGGAGGGTCACGAGCTCGCTTCGGTGACTGGTATTTACGTGATTTTCTTCTTCTTCTTGTCGGTACTGTATGCTTCGATCTTTCTCTTCTTCTTCTTGCTGGTACTGTGCTGTATTCAATGGCCTATGATAATGTTTTTTGAGGCTTTACTGTAGCTTGGGTTTGGAAGTTGGTTTAGGTCCTATACAGGTTTTACTGGTTTTTTGCCATGATCTCTTGGTTGTACGCAGGTTTTTATGGTGTTTATGCTATGCTATTGGTTTGGACAGTAGGCATTTTTGTGATATTGGCTTAATAGCTCAATCAAGTTAATGGTTTAGAAACTATTGGTTTTTTAGGCCATGGTGAATGATGGTTTGAAAGCTGGTTTAGCAGGTTATGCTGTGGTTACTGGTTTTGTTGGTTGGACAGTAGAAAGGGTGGTGATGTTGGCTTGAGGGTTTAAAAACAGTTTTGCAAGGTTTAGGCCATAGATTTTTTTATGGTTTTGACAGTAACGGAATGGTTATGGAAGTCTGCTAGTTTTTTGTGTGAGATTGTTTTTGATAGCTCTTTTTTCTAAGTTTTGAAGGCTTGGATCTATATTCTGATATGTGATTTCTTTGGTTATGTTATAACAGTTTTTCCCTTCCCCTTGTTTACGTTACAGGCTGGAGATTTTGAAATACTTTCCCTCTTCCTGGGCATTCTGCACTAGACTGCCATCTCCAATTTGTTTCTATTCTTCTTTTATGTTTTTATTTCTACTGGCTATATTTTGCAGTTTGTCTTGTATCTCTTTTCCTGCCTATGCCAAGCCTGTAAAACCCACACTTCTCCCTCTCTTTTTTCTCTCTCAGTACAGCTTTGACAAAAATATGATAGGCTGTACTTTTCTGAAATTGCAAATGGCCAGAAAATGATGAAAATAAGGAATGTCAACATTGCTTGCATATGTTGTTAAACTGCATATTTTTGACTTCTAATGCAAAAGTAGCTTGTTTTGTTTTTTACTATGTGGGCATAGGTTTACGTTGGCATTTGCTTGCATATGTTGAGATCATGCAGGGACTTTGTATGCTGTATGTTTTTTGAAATATGCATTTAGATTTTGAAAAATGCAATTAATTTAAAACATGCAATTTTTGGACAAAAATAAACTTGTGCATTCATTTAAAAATTCCTTTCTTTTTTGTGAACCGGGAGAAATCCCGTGATTTGCAAAAAAGAGTAACTGATTCCGGCCATTGCTTTTAATGATGAACCTTAAATAATTTCGCTTTTTAATTATTTGTTCGAATTCTAATCTCTTTTAATTTTGCAGGTAACATCAAGTGAGCAGACAAAAACGCATTGGATCAGAAGTTTTAGAATTAGGAATATTAGATTAATTTTTTTATTTCATTTTAGCTTTGTAAATTTATTATTGTAATTTTGTTGTAATAAATACAATGTTTACATAATAATTGTACAATTAGAAAAAAATGAATAAAAATCCAATATTCGCCAATTAATTTCTTCTTTCTCTCTAATTATTTATTTTATCGTTTACAATTCTTTAATCGTATAATAATTGAAAACGAATTTCAACTACCTACATTCAGAATAATAAACAGATAAATAAATAATTATCATTGATCAATTAATAGCCTCAATTATTTAATTCACCATCCATAACTTTCTAAATTATAATAATTAAAATAGAGTTTCAATTATTTAACTTAGAATGACAAATGATTAAATAATCGTTATTGACCAATAAACTTTTCCGAATATTTATTATATTATTCATAAACCTTTAAATTATGTAATAACTAAGAATGAATTCCAGTTATTTAAATTTAAGATAGTGAGTAATAAATAAATACTGTCTGCACAATTAATGCGCCTTTTCTCTAATGTTTATTTTATTATCTATACATCTTTAAACTACATAATAATCGAAAACGAATTTCAATTATTTAAATTTAAGATAATAAATAATTAATAAACATTATTTTAGCACGAATCGATTAAATGATTTAATGTTCAACGTAAATAGCTCTCGGCCTGAAAAAAGTTATGAATTTTAAAATCGATGGATCAAAACACTTGTAATGTAATGATGCAGGTAGGAGACGATATCTTAGGTCAAAATTTGGGGTACAACAGTTGGGACCGTGGCTAAAGGTTTTTCCACCTATACCAACGGACACCCGTCCGTGGCTATATGTTGTGCCATCTCCAAAATCCACCATGACTCACAAAAATGCAATCTAGAGGCATGGTTTTACTCGCCTCTTCATCTCGGTTCTAATCATGGTCCTTTTATTGGCCAATTCTTCCTGCAATGAAAACCCTAGAAAAATCTACAATGGCATTTCGTGATATATAGCATAATAATGAAATTGGCTAATGCAGAAAGTTCACAAATGAGATGAGGAATGAAAATATGTCATCGTTTCTGAGAATGAATGCAAGAATAGAGCTTTAGGAATCCATGGACATGGCGAATTTTAGGGACACTTACAGGGCTTTTGGAGGCAGGAGAACGCGTGATTATGATTGGTTCTGCTTCAGAGAAGTGCAAGGAAGCGATTGGAATCCTTATTTGGTCCTGAAAGTGCCTCTAAGAACAAATTCGATCCCCCACTTTTTTGCAATTTTCTCAAGTTTTGTATTGTCAATTCTACAGCCGTCTGGTCGTGTCTTTGTGTGCTTCATGTTGTATATGTATCATAGAAACAATTAGGTTAAATCTTGGGCTTGGAATCCTTGTGTATTGATGATTCAAGATTTGATTTGATCACCATTAACAAAGCTTCCAAAATTGTCCTAAATTAAATATTTTGTTCACAATATGGCATGGTACGAATTTGATTGTGTCCATCATGGAAATTGAAAGTTGTATCAATCAAAAAGATCACAAGTTATTAATATTGAGATTTTATTTTGATTTAAATTGATTAAAAATGAATTAAATCAATAAAAATCAAATAAAATAGAAAAATTAATAATTGGTCATGAAATTTAAGATAGGACACGTGTGTGGTGTGACAAGATCAAATCAAGTGGGGAAAAGTGGGCCCTTTTGTCAAAATTTGAAGTTTTGGGGATAGTTGACTTTTGGCAATTTTGGAAAAATGCCCAACTTCAACAATGTATAACTTCCTCAATTTTGAACTTCTGGAGGTGTTTTTGGACTTTTTAGAAACCTTGAGATGTCCTATAACCAACCCTTTTGGTCTCATCTCATTTTAATATTCCATGCTCAAGTTATAAGCTTTGGCAAAAAATGTGTTTTTGTTGACTTTCAAAAATGACCTATAATGTCCAAATTTGTAACTTCTTGTGAGTGCATTTCTTGATCTTGGGGTGTGAAGATGGATTGTAGGAAATTGCATCCTCTTCAAAATGAGCTTTGTATGTGTCATTTCTCATAAAGTATGAGAAAGTTATTCTTGGTCAAAGTTGAGTTGACTTTTCCTACAAAACCATAATTTAGCAACTTTTGAATCTTGATGAATCTTGAGCAATCCTTGATGAATCATGATCAACCCTTGATCAAATTATGAATTATCCTTAACAATGAGAATGTAGGTCACGGTTGACTTTTGCCCTAGCATAGTCGATTTTTGGGCCTTTTGAGCAATTGACTGACCAAACTTCCTCTGCAAGGCTTGAAATTTGACATGGATGAACTTGAGAACATATTAGAGAATTGGAGAGCACTTAAGGTCATTTGGATGTAAGGACCTTGATGCAACACAAAACCCTAATTTTGAATTGACTGCCTTAGGAGGTGATTTGACTGTCCAACTCTTGAGCAATCTTGAGCCACTTGGAGATTATTCTTGAAAGGTCTTGAGAAACATGGGAGGGAAAATTTTGGGGTACAACAGTTGCCCCTGTTCAATTTTCTTAAACCTGAGGATATAGATTGGCTTTCGAGCCTTTCGTGATTTGAAGGTGGAAGATAATTGAACACTAGAGTGCCCAGAAATTTGCACTCGCATGGTGTAGTATCATCATTGTGATGTCGGGAATGGGCTTACAGATGCCATTTGGAGATTGTTGGTAGGAGGATGGGCTTACAGATGCCATCTGCAGGAGTGTCGATCGTATAAGAGATTCCTTAGCGAGAACTTGCATACCTGTTGTTTGTAGAAGATTCCGCTGGGGAAGTCTAACTTTTGTTGAGATTTAGGAACTTGCATGTACTTCAACTGAGAGAATGCCTCGGCTGAGTCTTAAGAACCTGTCCATAATTCAATTGGGGGGAAACATCTTCATCAAGATCTAGGAACTGTCTAGTCTTCAACGTAGTATACCTTTGAGATTGTAGAACTCGTCCACACTTTGACAGAGGAAAACATCAAGATCTAGGAACTGACTAGTGCTCAACGTAGTATACCGTTTGAGGTTATAGCACTCGTCCACACTATGACATAGGGAAACATCTTCATCAAGATCTAGGAATTGTATGGTCTTCAACGTAGTATACCGTTGAAATTAGAGAACTCGTCCACACTATGATGGAGGAAAACATGAAGATCTAGGAACTGACTAGTGCTCAACGTAGTATACCGTTGAAGTTATAGCACTCGTACACACTATGACGTAGGGAAACATCTTCATCAAGATCTAGGAACTGTCTGGTATTCAACGTAGTATACTGTTGAAACTAGAGAACTCGTCCACACTATGACGGAGGAAAACATCAAGATCTAGGAATTGACTAGTGCTCAACATAGTATACCGTTGAGGTTATAGCACTCGTCCACACTATGACGTAGGGAAACATCTTCATCAAGATCTAGGAACTGTCTGGTCTTCAACGTAGTATACCGTTGAAATTAGAGAACCCGTCCACACTATGACGGAGGAAAACATCAAGATCTAGGAACTGACTAGTGTTCAACATAGTATACCATTGAGGTTATAGCACTCGTCAACACTATGACGTAGGGAAACATCTTCATCAAGATCTAGGAACTGTCTGGTCTTCAACGTAGTATACCGTTGAAATTAGAGAACTCGTCCACATTATGACGGAGGAAAACATCAAGATCTAGGAACTGACTAGTGCTCAACGTAATATATCGTTGAGGTTATAGCACTCGTCCACACTTTTACGTAGGGAAGCTGTCGAGATTGAGAACCTTATCTAAAATTCAACCGAGGGTAATTCAATTGAGATTTAAGAACCGGTCAGATCTTCGATGTAACTGAGAACTTTAACTGTATCCTTCCTGAAAGGTAAAGGTCAGTCATATGCAATGCATGATATGGATCAGGCAATGATGTTCTCAAAATAAATGAGATTGTATTCGTATGATGCGTATATGCATGTATCATGATGTATGAGAATATAATGTTTTAGCTGGGGAAAATAAATCCCGGAGCTGCTGGAGAATAGAGTTGAGTTCTTCGTTTCCGCTGGGGATGATGAACGAAGATGATTGTGAGAATAAACCTGCAGGAGAAAAGAACTCCGTTGGGGAATAAACTTATGAAGATATTACTCTGTGGGGAATTACTCTGTGGGGGAGAGATGTGCTCTGCTGAGGATTTTAACGATAAACTCCGCTGGGGATTCTGCTGATAAACTCTGCTGGGGATTTCAACGATAAACTCTGCTGGGGATGGATTACCGTTGCTGGTGATATTGAATCTGTTGAGGATTGAATTCCTGCTTGTGAAAGGAAAGAACTTCACTGGGGGATGATCTTTGAGCTGCAACTTGCTGGGGATAAACCTGTTAGACCCTTGTAGGGATAACCCTCTGAATCTGGATGGGGAGATTTATTTTGTACTCTGCTGGGGGTAAGCTTCCAAAGTCTACTGAGGACGATACCTCGACTCCGTTGGGGAAGCTTTTTTTAGACCGTGCTGGAGAATATTGATTCCAACGGGGGTATCTTGTATTCTGTCGGGGAACATTCTTATACTCTGTCGGGGAATATTAAGACTGTCGGGGGTACTCTTATACTTGCTGGAGAATATTCTTATATTCCACTGGGGAATATTAAGACCTTCTGGAGATACCAAGCCTTTTTAGGGCTGATGGTAGACTAACTCTGCTTGGGGAGAGTATTGCTGATTCGTCTATAGTTGCAAGTCTCAGCTAAGAGAACTATCATTATTGTCTTACTCTGCAGGGAGTGAAGGTATCTTGGTCATATTCTTCAGTTGAATCTACCTTGGTACCTGGTGGACAGAGCAACTGTACAGTTCGGATAATTCTTATTGCCCCTGCTTCTGATATTACCAGTAATTCATCTTTCGTTTCGCATGTAAATATTTATGATCAGCAATTAATGTCAAATGCATATATCAAAAATGAACATTGGACGTTCTTTGCAAAACAAAACAGATAAAGGAAAAGCAGTTTGAAATTTGTTTTGAAAATAAATTTGTATTGATTTTAAAGTTTGGCCTGTAAATAGGCGTTTTTGTACAAGAGGCTGACGTCCTAGTAAGAGAACGCCGCCGAACAAATAGAATTAATACAATTTGTAAAAAGAAAACAAAACAGCTATGTGAATAATCCCACTGGGTTCCAACTCTGCTATTTCCTTTATATCCTCGAGTGTCTCATCACTTTGCTACTGGTTGAAGATGAATTAGATTGATTAGTGTCGTCCGAGCTTGATAGTTGATATTGAAGTCTGGATGCAAGGTGATCCAATGAGACATAGTATTACGCTTTGATCCCTAACTTTTGCCTGGACCGCCCTTTCGGGTTTTCAGTCCACCGGGATACCCATTTTTGCCCAAGTCGCCTTTTCAGGTTTTCGACTTGTCGGGTGTACAGATTTTTTCATTTTCATCCCTTATTTTTGCTCGAACCCTTTTGGTTCGCCGGGAAGCCCTTATTTTTGCCTAGGCCAGTCAACCTAGTGGGTCTTTGATCATGCGTAGTATCTTTTTACTATGTCTGCATTGATGGGGTGAGGAACGTCTTCACCATCCATGGTGGTTAGAATCATAGCTCCTCCTGAGAAAATGTTCTTAACCACAAATGGCCCTTCATAAGTAGGGGTCCATTTTCCCCTGGGATCACCTTGAGTTAGGATAATGCGCTTGATTACCAGACCCCCAACTTGATACTCTTGTCGTCTGACTTTCTTGTTAAATGCCTTGATCATCCGTTTTTGGTACGTATGCCCATGACAAATAGTAGTAAGTCTCTTTTCGTCAATTAGATTTAGCTGATCAAGACGGGTCTGGATCCAGTCATCTTCACTCAAACCTGCATCTTTCATGATCCGAAGAGAGGGTATATGAACTTTAATAGGCAAGACTGCCTCCATGCCATAAACCAAGGAATAGGGTGTTGCCCTGTTGACATTCGTGCTAAGGTATGGTACCCATGAAGAGCAAATGGTAACATCTCATGCCAATCTTTGTATGTCACTGTCATCTTCTGCACAATCTTCTTAATGTTCTTATTAGCCGCTTCTACAGCCCCATTCATATTCGGCCAGTAGGGAGAAGAGTTGTGATGCTGTATCTTGAACTGCTTGTAGAGCTCAGTGATCATCTTGTTGTTAAGATTGGTACCATTGTCCGTAATGATCCTCTCTGGTACACCGTATCGACAGATCAGATTGTGCTGAATGAACCGTGCTATGATGTTCTTGGTTACAGTAGCAAAAGAAGCTACTTCAACCCATTTCGTAAAGTAATCAATAGCTACCAGGATGAAACGATGCATGTTGGATTCCATAGGCCTGATCTTTCCTATCATATCAATGCCCCACATTGCAAAAGGCCATGGTGCTGTTAGGACATTCAGAGGAACTGGAGGTATGTGCACCTTATCAGCATAGACTTGGCATTTGTGACATGTCCGAGGATTTTAATAACAGTCGGCTTCCATTGTGGACCAGTAATATCCTGCCCGAAGGATTTTCTTTGCCATGGTATGTCCACTGGAATGAGCTCCGAAAGTACCTTCATGTAGATCTTCCATGATCCTTTCTGCTTCATTCTTATCCACACAATGAAGTAAGGTCGAATCATGGTTACGCTTGTAAAGGAGGTTATTGTTGATGAAGAACTTCGTCGCGAACCTCCTCAAAAGCTTCTTGTCATTAACAGATGCACCCTCGGGGTATTCCTGAGCCTCAAGGTATCTCTTCACCTCATGAAACCAGGGCTTTTCTGTTATCTCTTCAGTCTCAATGTCACAGAAATGTGCCGGTTCGTCCAACCTTTCAATGATGATCCGAGGAGCTTAGTTGTCCAAACTGACTTTGAACATAGAAGACATTGTAGCCAGCGCGTCCGCCAACTGATTCTCCTCTCTAGGAAAGTGCTCAAAGGTTATCTCCTCGAAATGGGGAAGCAACGTCAATACATACTCCTTGTAAGGAATAAGGTTTGGGTGTTTCGTATCCCACTCTCCTTTGATCTGACTGATCACGAGAGCGGAATCTCCGAAGACACGTTGAAACTTAATCCTTAGGTCAATTGCTGCTCGAAGACCCATAATGCACGCTTCATACTCTGCCATATTGTTGGTGCAGTTGAAGCATAGTCGGGCGGTGAACGGAGTATGAGAGCCTTTAGGAGATATGATCATAGGACCAATGCCATTTCCCAAAGAGTTTGAAGCTCCATCAAATTACATAGACCATCGAGATCCTTCCTCAGGTACTTCATCCGGTCCAGGTGTCTCACAATCAGTTACCAACATGATATTCTCGTCCGAAAATTCAAAGTTCATAGACTGGTAATCATCCACTGCTTGATGTGCCAAATGGTCTGCCAATACACTTCCCTTGATTTCCTTTTGAGTCGTGTACTGGATGTCATACTCAGTCAAGATCATCTACCATCTTGCTATTCTTCCGGACAAAGCAGGCTTTTCGAAGATATACTTGATTGGATCCATCTTTGATATCAATAGAGTGGTGTGAGCCAGCATATACTGTCTCAGCCGGCGAGCAGTCCATGCCAAAGTGCAGCAAGTTTTCTCGAGTAGTGAGTATCGGGTCTCACAGTCGGTAAACTTTTTGCTAAGGTAGTAAATTGCATGCTCTTTTCGGCCAGACTCGTCATGCTGCCCCAGCACACACCCCATTGAGTTATCAAGCACTGTTAAGTATAAGATCAAAGGTCTCCCTTTAACTGGTGGCATCAGTATAGGTGGCTCTTGGAGATACTCTTTGTTCCTTTCGAACGCGGCCTGGCATTCATCGTTCCAACGTACTACTTGATCTTTCTTCAGTGGCTTGAAGATTGGCTCACAAGTAGCAGTCAGGTGCGAGACGAATCGGGCAATATAATTCAGTCGTCCCAGGAAACCTCTGACTTCTTTCTCTGTTTTGGGAGCTGGCATCTCCTGTATGGCTTTCACTTTTTCCGGATCCACTTGAATACCTTTGTCGCTTACGATAAAACCTAGTAGCTTACCAGACCTCACCCCGAAGGTGCACTTGTTCGGGTTCAACCTCAACTTGTATAACTTCAACCTGTCAAACAGCTTCTGCAGATGGTCAAGGTGTTCTTCCTCAGTTTGGGACCTCGCAATCATATCGTCGACGTATACTTCAATCTCATGATGGATCATGCCATGAAATAAAGCGACCATGGCACGCTGATATGTTGCCCCGGCATTCTTCAGTCCAAAAGGCATAACCTTGTATCAAAAGGTACCCCACTGAGTAACAAAAGTGGTCTTCTCCATGTCTTCGGGAGCCATCTTTATTTGATTATAACCGGAGAAACCATCCATGAAGGAGAAGACCTTATGCTGAGAGGTGTTGACAACCAAAACATCGATATGAGGTAGAGGGAAATCATTCTTGGGGCTTGCCCTGTTCAGATCCCTGTAGTCAACACACATTCGAACCTTGCCATCCTTCTTCGGCACAGGAACCACATTGGCCATCCACTGAGGGTAAGAAGTAACTGCTAGAAAACCGGTGTCAAAATGTTTCATCACCTCAGCCTTGATTTTCTCAGACATCTCTGGGCGCATTCGGCGGACCTTCTGTTTTATTGGAGGACAGTCTTCCTTGGTAGGCAGGCGATGAACCACAATGTTAGTATCCAAACTAGGCATATCTTCATAAGACCAGGCAAAGATTTCAACATAGTCACGCAGCATCTGAATCAACCGTTGCTTCACACTAAGCTCCATATTTGCACCAACCTTGACTTCCTTCTTGTCTGTCTCAGTACCCAGATTCACCGATTCCACCGGCTCTTCATGTGGCTGAATAACCCTCTCTTCTTGAAGTAGCAGTCTTGCAAGTTCACTAGGCACTTCGCAATCATCTTCACCTTCGTCTTCGGCTAAGTTGATCGGATTTTTGAAGTCATAACTGGCAGTAGCAGAGTCGTTACCAGTAAAGATCCAGAGTGGATGTGGACCTGTATATGTGAGTGTGTGTAAAATAGCTGTTTTGCAACATATAATAAATAAAAACAAGGAGCGCAAGATTTGAAATGCAAGAACGTCCAATGCTTTTATTAATGATATATGAAAATGACACACATAAAGCCCTCACAAATGAAGCCACAGTGCCCCGGGTAAGACATCGGGCCATAAAGTTCAAAACATTGTCTGTTACATAAAACGAAAAGTTTCATTACTGGGTGATAACAGAAACGGGCATAGAATCCTTCGTTGTCCAGTTACTTAATCCACTGTTGGTCGTAGGGTAGATCCAACTGTCGATATCAAACTCTTCAACATCCTCACCCCCGATAGCATTCACCCCTGCATCTTGTGTAGGCTTCTCGGGTGCTCCGAACTCAATCTCCTTCGCATCGATCAAATCCTGTACCTTGTTCTTCAAAACCCAACAATCATCCGTATTATACCCCGGGCTATCAAAGTGATAAGCATAGCAGGCATTAGGGTTATACTTTGGTGATGTTGTATTTGGATTCTTCAGAGCTTCCTTTAGAATCACCAGATTGGTCTTTAGCAACTGTGGCAGAATCTGAGACAAAGTCATGCTGAGATGAGTGAATTTCCTTCGAGGTCTCTCATCCTTTTGTTGATTGTTGTGCTGAGGAGCACCAGCAGGTTTTGAAATAACAACCGCATTCACAGCTTGGCGGTGTTCAGGTCTATTCTGTCTTCTCGAACTGTAGACAACACTGGATTCTTTCTTAAACGACTTCTTCTAGGTGCTTGATGAGGCACCCTTCTGTATCTTACCAGCCTTAATACCAGCTTCTATCCTTTCACCAGTCAAAATAAGCTATGTAAACCCAGATGAAGAGCTTCCAATCAAGTGGTTGAAAAATGGACCAGACAGGGTCCCCAGAAACATATCAACAAGTTCCCAATCAGCTAAGGGTGGTTGCACTCTTTCGGCGAGGTCCCTCCACTTATGAGCATAATCTTTGAATCCTTCACCCATTCCCATTGACATACCCTGGAGTTGGGTACGCGTAGGAGCGAGGTCGGAGTTGTACTGATACTGCTTGTAGAATGCAGTAGCCAAATCTTCCCAGCTGCGGATACTGGCTCCATCCAACTGATAGAACCACTCAAGCTGAGTCCCTGAGAGACTGTCTTGAAAGAAATGGATCCATAGGTTCTTATCAGTAGTGTAAGGCTGGATCTTCCTCACATATGACCGGAGGTGCAGCTTTGGACAAGAAACTTCGTCATACTTAGCAAAGGCTGGTGCCTTGAATTTGTGGGGAATCACCACCCCAGATGATAGACCTAGATCTCCGAAGTCCAGACCAGGCACCTTCTGAATTTCCATAGCGCTCAACCGGTCCTCCAGTTGCTTGTATCTATCCTCAGTCGGAGGATACTGTTCTTCATCGTAGTCCGTCTCGTTGTCGGAGACCACAGGGCTAGGAGCCCTCCTTTCTTGTGGACTATCTTTCCCTCCAGATGAGATGGTCAGATCAACTTCATTATGTAGCCTGTTTCCAAACCTGTGCCCAGTGTTAAACAGGATGGTCCTCTTCTTCTTCTTCTTCTCTTTCAGAATCAAGGTCTTCAGGTCCTGCTGACCCTTAGCTAGATTCATGAACAGCTCTTGAAATTGGGCGTTCTGGGCCTGGAGGGCCTTGATAGCTTGCTCAGTTGAAGGTTCAGTAGACATGATGAGTGAGTGCTGAAATAAACAGCGAAGAAGATAAGAGACCTGTAAAGGGTACCTGTTTATGAAGTGCATGGGATGAAATGCGTATGATTATGATTTCAAAGACAATCGGGAGATTCAAATTTGTAAACCAGAAAGGAAACACACTTTATTAGATAAACTTTGTAATTCAAATTGTTCAACAAATTGCCCTTAAGGCGTTACAAGAATGGAAATACTGAAAAGTAAACAAAAACTGGAAAGGAAATCATCAATGCTCCTGTGATCGGTGGATCTGGAACTGACCGTTTAACGTTGGTTTGCGAAATGTCGCGGTAAGCAAGAGTCGCCGCCGTCTTTTATTTTCTCCAACATGGACAGGACAAAAGCACAGCAAAATTCCTTATGAGATTGTCTCTTGGTTCGGGAGGTAGATTTATAGAAAGGGAAGGTGTTAGCACCCTTTCTATCCATGGTTATCCATGGGCTCTTAGATACTTGCTCATTTGTGTTTTCAAAATGTGTTTTCTTTTCAATTGTGAGTGGGTTTGAAAAAGTTTCGTTTAAAGATTTCAGATCGACTCTTGTATCAGTCCTCAAGAGTGTTTGAAAAAATTGTTTTGAAAGCTTTTTGAAAAGTGTCGGTGTGAAAAGATTTTCGTTGGTTTTTGAAGAGAGCAAGTATCCATGAGTCGTCTACCTACCCTAAGGAATTAAGCTGTGTAAATGTCCTTAAGGTAGTGCCATCCCACCATTGAGAGGTAGGTAGCACCACCGTTGGAGGTGTTCAGATCAATTCGAGTTTAGGGACAGTGTGGTCACCGAGCAATAGTAGGACACCTTAGAAGCTACCCCCATGCCATGTTCATGGACATGAGGACTTACTAAAACGTCCTATACTCGACGACCACCTTTCGAGAGGCAAGGCAACAGTGAGGCGTACCCTAGAAGTGGTGTGTGAATTGTGTTTCATTTTCAGTTATTATTTGTCTTGTCATGCATCGGGTGTTCTGCGCTTTGATTTTATTTGAGCATACATTCTTTCATGTGATTAACAGTTTAAAAGGTGCGGAAATTTAAAATGCGGATAAATAAAGGTCCTACGCTATTACCAGGCGCGGGTCCATACATCGCCAAATTAAACAAAGACCCGATTTGAATAAAAGTGCGGAAAGTAAATGTCCTAATTATTTATTACAAAGCTTTGGGGCAAATACACAATATTTAGAAAGAAAATAAAAATAAACATGCAAAAAGAAATTATATTTGAAGGTGCGAGGGCGTTGGACCCTTTAAAGAAATTAAATCGAAAATGAAAGTTAATTAATGATTGAATAAAGAAAAGAAATGATTTTTTATGTTTTTTTGTATGAAGAAAATTAAAAAGAAAAGAAACCCTAATTCTACATGTTTTTAATTATTTAAGGAAAAGAATGTTTAAGTTGTAACCTAATTTACCCTAATTAATTAAATGACATATTTATTTACAAAATTAATTAATGGTTAATAATAATTATAATAAGAAAAAAATTATTTATTGAGAAAAAGAATGAAAATGCCAAACCTAATTTTTATGTATTTTATTAGTTATTTAAAAAGAATTAAAATTTAAACCCTAAATTAAAACTAAATTGATTATTAAATTTATTTAAAAAAACTATTAATGGATTAAATTAAATATACATATTTTTATTTTTGACTTCTGATTTTTTTGTATTTTTGTATTATGAAAAATTAATTTTATGGGATTAAAAGAAACAATTAACATAAAAAAATAAATAAAAGAAAAGAACAAAAAGAGAGAAATAAAATGCAAACATGGGGGGTGGTTGACCCAATTGAGGAGGTTTTTAGAAAGCAATTTGGCCCACTGAAATCTGGCCTTTTTTGACTTTTCAATGATCACGTGTGGATCTATTGACCAAGGTGCATGATGGAATTCCTGTGCTGGCCATCAGATTGAGGTTGCTGGACATGTGGCAAGCTTAAGTATGCGCGTACATGGTGGACCACTGGTGGGAAAGGGTACCTGAACACGTTATAAGAAAAAATATAGGGAAATATGGGGGACCTGGGAATCGAACCCAGGTCCCAATGCTTGCATGACAACACAGCTTCCACCAAGCCAAACGCGTTTATCTGATGTATAATGGACAATGAATAATATAATAGAAAAAGCGCTAGTGGCCTGAAGTCAAAACAAAAAAAAAACGCGCTAAATTCGAATCAGCCAAACATGTCAAGCCACGCCAGCGTCTTCTTCTCCCTTTGCCTGTAACTAAAATCAAATAGCGGGGGTTTTAAACCCCCACTAAGTCAAACCTGCAAAAATAGCGATTAGGCTATGGAGCAATATAAATTGGGCGCGAATAGTGAGTTCAATTCGTTTTGAGGTCCTGAGTCCAATGGCATAGGTGTGTTTGGCCAATTTTTCCAGATGAAAGAATCCCCATTTCAAAGTTCCTGAAACCCTAAAAGATGTTCATGGTAACTTTCTATTCAGACAGCCATTCTCCAATTGAATCGTGCCATTAGCTTTAGAATCATCATATTAGTATAAATCACACATTAAAAGTCATGGATAACGTATGAAAATGCAGATACGAATATGAAAATTTTAAAGACAAGTCAGATTTCTATCTACCAATTCCTTGAGTATGGAGGCGTGATTTTGATTGGAAAAGCTCCCTGGTAGTGTCAGGAGTGGATTGGAATGGTTTTGAGGCCTTGAAACACCTTGCAATTCAGTTTTCAGTTTCTAATTTTTTGTCAAAAATTGCAATCTTGTTCTTTGTGTTTAGGCGCAGCTTTCTTGTTCTTTTGATTAGCTTTATGTTCTTGCATATATGTGGAGTGAATTAGGTTAACAATCCAAGCCCAAAGCCTTGTATTCAATGATTTTCAATATTTGATTTTCATGATCTTTTCCAATCTTTTCTTGCCATGGAACTTGCCTATTTTGGAAGATCTTGCCTCTTGATGTGGTACACGAAATATCTAGGTCATGATGAGTAAATATGCTGCACAAAAAGATTTGGAAAACATGTTTTAGTATTTTTCTCATATTTAATTTTAATTAAATGAATTAATAGGATTAAAAACTCAATTAATTAATTAAAAATAAGAAAATAACTCCCCTTTGGGTCAATGGGTCGTGCATAGCCTTTGGGTGATGATTCTTGGAAGAAATTGTGGCCCATTAGCAATTTTGAGGCATTTGAAGCAAAGTTGACTTTTCAAAATTTCTAAAAATTTCCCAACTTCCACAAGGCATATCTTGCTCAATTTTTAAGCTTTGATCATGTTCTTGGACATTTTGGAAAGGTCTTGAAGTCCTCTAACCAATGTCTTTGGTCCCATGTCATTTTAATTTACCAATCTCAAGTTATGGTCTTTGACTTAAAGTGCCTTTTGTTGACTTTTGAAAATGACCTATAATGTTGAGATTGATAACTTTTTGTGAGAGCATTTCTTGGACTTGAAGTGTTAAGATGAGTTGTAGGAAATGTCATTCTCTTCAAAATGAGCTTTGGATGGAATTTTTCTGATAAACCATGTGGAAGTTATGCCCTGGTCAATTTGCAATTGACTTTTTCAACTGTCCAAAAATAGAAACTTTTGCATCTTGAGACTTTTTGAGCCATGCTTTGAGAATCATGATCAAGAATTGATCAAATTATGTTTGTGGCTTCAAAATAAGATGTTGACCAAAAATTTGGACTTTTGACTGTCAAATGACCATTTTGCCCCTGCAGTTGACTGTGAAGCAATTAGGGTTTTTGACTGTGCAATTTTGTGTTGTGAGTCTTGAAACTTGGCATATGGATGCTTGACAATGTTTATAGGCATGTGGGACTTGATTGGACCCTTGGAAACTTCAATTTCTTTTCCAGAACCAAAACCCTAATTTTTGACTGTTAGGAGGCACTTGGACTGTGCAACCCCTTGGGAGGTTTTGAAGCATGCTCTTAGCAAATCTTGAAGAAAATGGGAGGGCAAATTTTGGGGTACAACAGTTGCCCCTGTTCAATCTTCTTAGGCCTGAGGGTGTATGTGATCGGTGGATCTGGAACTGACTGTTTAAAGCTGGTTCGCGAAATGTCGCGGAAGCAAGAGTCGCCACCGTCTTTTATTTTCTCCAAATGGAAAGGACAAAAGCACAGAAAAATTCCTTAAAGAGATTGCTCTCGGTTCGGGAGGTAGGTTATAGAAAGGGTAGGTGTTAGCACCCTTTCTATCCATGGTTATCCATGGGCTCTTAGATACTTGCTCATTTGTGTTTTCAAAAATGATTTGTTTGCTTTTCAACTGTGGGTTTTAAAAAGTTTCTTTGAAAATTCCAGTTCGACTCTTGTATCGGTCCTCAAGAGTGTTTGAAAAATTTCTTTCGAAAGCTTTTTGAAAATGTGTTGGTGCGAAAAGTATTTTTTGAATTTGTTTTGAAATTTAGAGCAAGTATCTAGAGTCGTCTACCTACCCTAAGGAATTCGTCTGTGTAAATGTCCTTTAAAGTAGTGCCATCCCACCATTGAGAGGTAGGTAGCACCACCATTGGAGGTGTTCGGGTCAATTCGAGGTTCGGGACATGGTGATCACCAGAGCAATGGGAAGACACCTTAGAAGCTACCCTCATGCCAGGTTCCCGGATCATGAGGACTTACTAAGACATCCTCTACTCGACGATCACCTTTCGAGGCAAGGCAACAGTGAGGCGTACCCTAGGGGTGGTGTGTGATTTGTGTGTCATGTTCATTTATTTTTGTCTTGTCATGGTATGGGTGATCTACGCGTTTGTTTTTATTTATTGTCATTCATTCTTGCATGCATTTATTTAATAGTTAAAAAGTGCGAAAAAGGTAAAGTTCTAAACTATTACAACAGGAGCGGGTCCACATCGCCAAAATTTCCAGGACCCCATTTGACAGAAAAATAAAGAATTAAAGTAAAAGTGCGGGAGAGAAATATTTACACGGCTTTGGGAGAGGTACATGAATAATTAAAAGAAAAAAGAAATAAATACGCGAATTGAATTAAAATTAGAAACAGGGGCGTTGGACCCTTTTTGATGAAATTAAATTATTAGCAAATTAATTAAATTAAAGAAAAAGAAATTATTTTTTTGGTTTTTTTTGTATTTATGAGAATTTAATGAGATTAATTGAAATTAAAATGCTAACCCTAATTCTAATTGTTTTTTAGTTTATTAAGAAAGTATTAAAGTTAAACCTAAATTAACCTAATTATTTACATGCAATCTTGATTTATAAAAATAATAGGAAGAATTAATAATTAATGTAGTAAAAAGGAAAAAAGGATGAAAAAAGATTTGAAACCCTAATTCTACCAAATTTTAGGTTTTTATTGAAAAATGTTAAGATTAATCCTAGATTTAAAACTAAGTTAATTAATGAATTTTATTTACAAAAATATTAATTAAATAAATATATTTTAATTTTGTCCTTTCTGATTTTTTTGTGATTTTTATATTATTGTGAAAATATTTAAATTAAAAAACTAATTAATTGAATCACAATAAATAAATAAAATAATGGGAAGAATATTGCAAACCTAGGGGGGGTCTGTCCCCAAATTGGAGGCTTTAGTCAGTAATTCAGGCCCATTTATCCTTGGCCTTATTGACTTTCCAAGATAGCGTGCCCACGCGCTAACTCACGTCCATGGTATTCATCAGATCTGGTCCCTTGGTTGAGTGCAATGGGACATGTGGCGTGTTGGATGGAGAGTTGCATGGTAGGCGCCTGGGAGTAAGCTACATACAAACACAGTTAGAAAAATAATATGGAATGGAAGGGGGACCTGGGGCTCGAACCCAGGTCCTGATGATTACCATACACATGCCTAACCAATTGAACCAAGCGCGCGTCTTGATTATCCTATGGCCAACAAACAATATAATATAAAACGAACGTTAGTGGAGAATTAGCGCGTAAATTCAAATCGTCCTACCACGTACTGACACTTCACCATCTTCCTCCTTGTTTTGTTTTTTTGCCTGAAACATAAAAGAAATTGGCAACGGTTTTGAACCGTTCCCTTAAGCAACTTTCTGGAAAATAGCGAATAGGCCATATGGCCTCATAAATTAGGCGCGAGAGTTGGGTTCTTTTCGTCCAAATGCGCTGAATTTAGTCATGGTACTGTGATGTTCCAATTTTACCTTAACTGGGAAACCCCAATTCAAAGCTTCACAAACCCTAAAAGACAACAATGGTGGAATCGCGTATAGTGCACAAAAACACAATTAAATTATGTGGTTAGCTTTAGAATTACATAATGAACACAAATCAAACATCAAAAATTATGAAAAATGCATGAATCGAGATGCAAGAATGTCAAATATTTTCTGTACAGGTCACCATCGTTCTCACGTTTCTTGGTTTTAGGATGAATGATTTTGATTGGAAAACTTTCCTTGAAGCCTCAGGAAGGTAATGGAACAAGTCTCTTGGCTTGAATCGACCTAGAAGATGGTTTTCAGATTTGAGTTTTTCTTGAAAAATTCCAAGTTTGTTTAGGGATTTCTGGCGCAGCTTGGACCTCTTGGGCACGAGGGTTTGCATCCATATATATGTATCAATGATTTAGGTCAAGGAAATTGATCAAAAACCCATGCATTGATGAAAAGGATATTTGATTTTCATGGCAAAATATTTTCTAATCTTTTCATGCAAACTTAGTTCAAATCATGGCCAATTAACAAGATTCTTTCCAAATCTGATTATACACAAAATCTTGAGATTATTTCATGCACAAAAAGATTCAAAAAATTAGGTTTAGTATTTTTCACATATTTAATTTAATTAAATGAATTATTAATAATTAAAAATCCAAATAAATAAATAAAAATGATAAAAAACTTCCCTTTGGGCCAAATGGTCGTGCACATGCCTTGGGTGATGAATTGTGGAAGAAAAAGAGGCCCATTAGCAATTTTAGGTCATTTGAATCAATGTTGACTTTTCAAAATATCCAAAAATTTCCCAACTTCCACAAGGCATAACTTGCTCAATTTTTAAGCTTTGCTAATGTTCTTGGACATTTGGGAAAGGTTTTTTAGTCCTCTAACCAATTTCTTTGGTCCCATGTCATTTTGATTTACCAATCTCAAGTTATGGTCTTTGACTTAAAGTCCCTTTTTGTTGACTTTTGAAAATGACCTATAATGTTGAAATTGATAACTTTTTGTGAGAGCATTGCTTGGACTTGAAGTGTGAAGAGGAGTTGTAGGAAATTTCTTTATCTTCAAAATGAGCTTTGGATGGAATTTTTCTGATAATCCATGTGAAAGTTATGCCCTGGTCAATTTACAGTTGACTTTTTCAACTGTCCAAATATGGAAACTTTTGCATCTTGATGATTTTTGAACCAAGCTTTGAGAATCATGATCAAGCATTGATCAAATGATGTTTGTGGCTTCAAAATGAGATGTTGACCAAAAATTTGAACTTTTGACTGTCAAATGACCATTTTGCCCCTATAGTTGACTGTAGTGCAATTAGGGTTTTTGACTGTGCAATTTTGTGCTGTAAGTCTTAAAACTTTGTATGAGGATGCTTGACCATGTTTATAGGCATGTGGGACTTGATTGGACCCTTGGAAACTTCATTTTCTTTGTCAGAACCAAAACCCTAATTTTGACTGTTAGGAGGCCCTTGAACTGTGCAACCCTTGGGGAGATTTTGAAGCATGACTTGGAAATTTTTTGAAGAATATGGGAGGGAAAATTTTGGGGTACAACAGTTGCCCCTGTTCAATCTTCTTAGACCTGAGGATGCAGATTGGCTGACGTGCCTTTCGTAATCCGAAGGTGGAAGATGATTGAACACTAGAGTGCCCAGAAATTTGCGCTCACATAGTAGCAGTGTGATGGTGGAATGGGCTTATAGATGCCATTTGGAGATTGATGGATAGGATGATGGGCTTATAGATGCCATCTGGATGTTGATCTCGTAAGAGCCTCCTTAGCGAGAACTTGCATACCTGCAAAAAAAGAAAAATGATTACCTGACCTGTTACGGGAGCTTGTCTTCAAATTCTTTGTGTAGATGTGTCCTGACTGGTTACAGGAGCTGGATCTGGAGCTTCAAACGGTGATGAATGAACCAGGGATGGTTACTACCTCAACAGGAACGGTGAGAGAACCTTGGATGACTTTAACCTCAACAGCAATCATTGATAAAATCTTGGGATGATTACTACCTCCGCAGGATCGGGGAGAGAACCATAGGCGACTACAACATCAATAGCAATCATTGAGAGAATCTTGGATAACTTCGACTTCAACAGCAATCGTTGAGCGAATCTTGGGATTACCACCTCCGCAGTATCGGGGAGAGAACCATAGGCGACTACAACCTCAATAGCAATCATTGAGAGAATCTTGGATAACTTCAACTTCAACAGCAATCGTTGAGCGAAATCTGGGATTACCACCTCCGCAGTATCGGGGAGAGAACCATAGGCGACTACAACCTCAATAGCAATCATTGAGAGAATCTTGGATAATTTCAACCTCAACAGCAATCATTGAGCGAAATCTGGGATTACCACCTCCGCAGGATCGGGGAGAGAACCATAGGCGACTACAACCTCAATAGCAATCATTGAGAGAATCTTGGATAATTTCAACCTCAACAGCAATCATTGAGCGAAATCTGGGATTACCACCTCCGCAGGATCGGGGAGAGAACCATAGGCGACTACGACCTCAATAGCAATCATTGAGAGAATCTTGGATAACTTCTACTAAGTCTTCATCAGGAAAATCTGTTTGGGGTCGATTTAACTGGACTAGAGAAGGCCTTGGACTGGATAAGAAACAGAGAATCTTAGGGTCGATTAACTGAACCAGTCTAGGTCTTGAAATGTCTTCAACTGGATAAGAGACAGGGAGATCTTAGGGTCGATCTGACTGAACCAGAGAAGGCCTTTGACTGGATAAGAAACAGAGAAATCTTTGGAGTCGATTTAACTGAACCGGTCTAGGTCTTGGATATAGCTGAGAGCTTAACTAGATCTTTCCTGAAAGGTAAAGGTCAGTCATATGCAATGCATGATATGGGTCAAGCAATGATGTTCTCAACATAAATGAGATTTGTAAGATATGATGCATATATGCATGCCATAATGATGTATGTGATGTTTACGAATGT
This sequence comes from Vicia faba, assembly GCA_948472305.1. Taxonomy (NCBI): domain Eukaryota; kingdom Viridiplantae; phylum Streptophyta; class Magnoliopsida; order Fabales; family Fabaceae; genus Vicia; species Vicia faba. The sequence continues at coordinate 68,972,520 of OX451736.1, read as the reverse complement.
ATGTTTTCGTCTAGGAAAGTAAATCCTTGACGGGTGCCAGGAAGTCACTCCTGGGCTGATGTTGAAGAATAGATTTTGCTTCCGCTGGGTGATAGTTGCAAGAATACCGATAGGAGAAGATGACTCCGTTGGGGATAAACTTGGCGAATGGAATATTCTGCGGGGAGGAAAGTACTCTAACGATCTTGCTGGGAAGCAATACTCTGTGGGGAGAGAGATACTTTGCTGGAGTGTTGATGGTAACTTCGCTGGGGATACCATTGTTGCGTTGGAAGTGCTAATAGACTTCGCTGGGGATAAGAAAGAACTGTGTTGACGACGACCTTTCCGTGGCTTTTTGGCTGAGGATAACCCAGTTATATCCTGGTAAGGAAATAACTCTTTGAATAAAGCCGGAGGACGCGTTCGTGCTTTGCGAGGATAAGCTTCCAGAATCTACTGGGGATAAGCTTACTGCTTGGGGAGATGATTCAACTTTCCTGGGGAAACTGGATTGAACTCTCCTGGGGAAACTGGATTGAACTCTCCTGGGGAAGTTTTGAACTGTATTGGAAAAAGGCTCCGCTGAATGTTTGATATGCCGCCGGGGAACAATCTTTAGACCAAGACTGTCAGGGATGCTTGTTAAGAATATGTATATTGCTGCTGGGGCATGTTGAGATCTGTGGGAGTATACCCAACTTCCTTAAGGTTTGACAACTTTGCTTGAGGAGAGTGTACTGACTTGCTGGCTCACTCTCTGGGGAATTAGGATATCTGGTTATGTTCTTCGGCTGAACCTACCTTGGTACCTTAGTGGATAGAACAATTAGATTGCGTAGACAACTCTTTATTGCCCCTGTTTCCAATGTTACCTGTAATTAATCCTTTGTTTCGTACGCAAATATTCATGAGTCAGCAAATTATTGTCAATGCATATATCACAAATTGAACCTTGGACGTTCTTCGCAAGACAAAACAGAAAAGGAAAAACAATTGGAATTTTTAACTGAAAAATATATTTGTATTGATTTTTGAATTGCCTGTAAAATAGGCGTTTTATGTACAAGAGGCTGACGTCCTAGTAAGAGAACGCCGCCGAACAAGAGAGTTTATACAAATTTTGTACAAGAGAAAATAAAACAGCTGTGTGAAATGAATGATCCCACTGGGTTTCAACTCTGCTATTGCCTTTATAACTTCGAGCGTCTCATCACTTGATGACCTAAACGAAGATGAAGCTGACTGATCGATGCCGTCTGAACTTGATGTAGATACCGGATTCTGGATGCAAAGTGATCAATGCGACATAGTATTATGCTTTATCCCTAACTTTTGCCTGGACCGCCCTTTCGGTTTTTCAGTCCACCGGGATACCCATTTTTGCCCAAGCCGCCTTTTCAGGTTTTCGACTTGCCGGGTGTACAGTTTTTTTTCATTTCATCCCTTCATTTTTCCCGAACCCTTTTGGTTCGCCGGGAAGCCCTAATTTTTGCCTAGGCATGTCAGCCTAGCGGGTCTTTTTTCATGCGTAGTATCTTTTTACTATGTCTGCATTGGCGGGGTGAGGAAGGTCGTCACCATCCATATTGGTTAGAATCATGGCTCCTCCTGAAAACACATGTTTAACCACAAATGGCCCTTCGTACGTAGGGGTCCATTTGCCCCTTGGATCACTCTGAGGAAGGATGATTCGCTTGATTACCAGATCCCCAACTTGATATTCCTGTGGTCTGACCTTTTTGTTAAATGCCCTGATCATCCGTTTTTGGTACGTCTGACCATGGCAGATAGCAGCAAGTCTCTTTTCATCAATAAGGTTTAATTGATCAAGTCGTGTCTGGATCCAATCATCTTCGTTCAGATTTGCATCCTTCATTATCCGGAGAGAGGGTATTTGCACTTCGATCGGTAAGACTGCCTCCATACCATAAACCAAAGAGAAAGGAGTTTCCCTGGTTGATGTCCTAGCTGAGGTACGGTACCCATGTAGAGCGAACGGTAACATCTCGTGCCAATCTTTATAAGTCATTGTCATCTTCTGCACGATTTTCTTGATATTTTTATTTGCTGCTTCTACAGCCCCATTCATCTTCGGTCTGTAAGGAGAAGAATTATGGTGCTGTATTTTGAACTGCTCGCAGAGCTCAGTGATCATCTTATTATTCAGATTGGTACCGTTGTCTATAATGATCTTCTCGGGGACACCGTACCGACAGATCAGGTTGTGCCGAATGAACCGTGCCACAACAGTCTTGGTTACCGTAGCGTAGGAAGCTGCTTCAACCCACTTTGTAAAATAATCAATCGCCACTAGGATGAAGCGATGCCCATTAGATGCCGTAGGTTTAATCTCACCGATCATGTCTATGCCCCACATTGCAAACGGCCAAGGCGCAGTCAGAACATTCAGAGGAACTGGAGGAACATGCACCTTGTCTGCATAAATCTGGAACTTATGGCATGTCCTGGAATGTTGGTAGCAGTCAGCTTCCATTGTGGACCAGTAATACCCTGCCCGAAGGATCTTCTTTGCCATTGTGTGCCCACTGGAATGTGTACCAAAGGTCCCTTCATGTAGCTCTTCCATGATTCTTTCCGCTTCAGTCTTATCCACACAACGCAGTAAGGTCGAATCATGGTTTCGCTTGTACAAGATGTCGTTGCTAAGGAAGAACTTTGCCGCGAACCTTCTCAGGAACTTCTTATCATTGACAGAGGCACCCTCAGGGTATTCCTGAGCTTCCAGATATCTCTTCACCTCATGGTACCAAGGCTTCTCAGTCACCAATTCAGTCTCGAGATCACAACAGTATGCCGGTTCGTCCAGTTTCCAAATGATGTTTCGGGGAGCCTCGTTATCCCATTTGACCTTGAACATAGAAGACATTGTAGCTAACGCGTCCGCCAGCTGATTCTCCTCTCTCGGAAAGTGTTCAAAGGTTATCTTCGTGAAGTGGGGGATCAAGGTCAACACACATTCTCTGTAAGGAATAAGATTCGGATGTTTCGTATCCCACTCTCCTTTGATCTGATTGATCACGAGAGCGGAATCTCCGAAGACACTCAGAAACTTGATCCTTAGGTCGATCGCAGCTTGAAGACCCATGATGCATGCCTCATACTCCGCCATGTTGTTGGTACAGTTGAAGCATAGTCGGGCAGTGAGTGGAGTATGAGTGCCTTGAGGAGATATAATTACCGCGCCGATGTCGTTACCCAAAGCGTTGGAGGCTCCGTCAAAGTGCCTATACCATCGGGATCCTTCCTCAGGTCCTTCATCCGGTCCAGGTATTTCACAATCAGTCACAATCATGATGCTTTCGTCCGGGAACTCGAAATTCATTGACTGATAGTCGTCTACTGCCTGATGTGCCAAGTGGTCTGCCAATACACTTCCCTTGATGGATTTCTGGGTCGTGTACTGGATGTCGTATTCCGTCAAGATCATCTGCCATCTTGCTATTCTCCCAGACAGAGCAGGCTTTTCGAATATGTACTTTATAGGATCCATCTTTGAGATCAACAAGGTAGTGTGAGTCAGCATGTACTGTCTCAGCCGGCGAGCAGCCCATACCAAAGCGCAGCAAGTTTTCTCAAGCAGTGAGTATCGGGTCTCACAGTCGGTAAACTTTTTGCTAAGGTAATAAATGGCATGCTCTTTTCGGCCAGACTCGTCATGCTGCCCCAGCACACACCCCATTGAGTTGTCAAGTACTGTCAGGTATAATATCAGAGGTCTCCCTTCAACCGGTGGCATAAGGATGGGTGGTTCTTGGAGATACTCTTTGATTCTGTCAAAAGCAGCCTGACATTCATCATTCCAACGTACTACCTGATCTTTCTTCAGCAGCTTGAAGATTGGTTCACAAGTAGCAGTTAGGTGTGAGATGAACCGAGCAATGTAATTCAGGCGTCCTAAAAAGCCTCTGACCTCTTTCTATGTCCTAGGAACAGGCATCTCTTGAATAGCTTTAACCTTGGCAGGGTCCACTTGGATACCCTTGTCACTTACAACGAAGCCTAGCAACTTTCCAGATCTTACCCCGAAGGTGCACTTGTTCGGGTTCAACCTCAGTTTATACAGTTTCAGACGGTCAAACAATTTCTGCAGATGATCTAGGTGCTCTTCCTCAGTCTGGGACCTTGCAATCATGTCGTCAACATACACTTCTATCTCATGATGGATCATGTCATGAAATAAAGCAACCATGGCACGTTGGTAGGTTGCCTCAGCGTTCTTTAGTCCAAAAGGCATGACCTTGTAACAGAAGGTGCCCCACTGAGTAATAAATGTAGTCTTTTCCATGTCTTCAGGAGCCATCTTGATCTGATTGTAACCTGAGAAACCATCCATGAAAGAGAACACCTTATGCTGAGTTGTATTGTCAACAAGGACATCAATGTGAGGTAGGGGGAAGTCATCTTTGGGGCTGGCCCTGTTCAGATCCCTGTAATCAACACACATTCTGACCTTACCGTCCTTCTTCGGTACCGGCACCACATTGGCAACCCACTGAGGGTAGGAAGTCACTGCAAGGAACCCAGCATCAAACTGCTTCATAACCTCAGCTTTGATCTTCTCAGACATCTCTGGACGCATACGGCGGACCTTTTGCTTAACTGGAGGGCAGTCTTCCTTAGTAGGCAAGTGATGGACCACAATATCAGTGTCCAACCCGGGCATATCTTCGTAGGACCAGGCAAAGATCTCCATATAATCATGTAGCATCTTAGTCAACCGTTGCTTCACGCTGAGCTCTAGGTTGGCACAAATTTTTACCTCTTTCCTGTCTGCCTCAGTACCCAAGTTTATTATTTCCACTGGCTCTTCATGTGGTTGAATTGCCCTCTCTTCCTGAAGTAACAGTCTTGCAAGCTCGCCAGGCACTTCGCAATCATCTTCACCTTCGTCTTCGGCTAAGTTGATCGGATTTTCGAAGTCATAACTGGCAGTAGCAGAGTCGTTACCAGTGAGATCCATAGTGGATTGAAACCTGTATGAGTGAGTGTGTGTAAATACAGCTGTTTTGAAAAATATGTAAAGGAAGGAAAGACAGAAAAGGAGCATAAGATTTGAAATGCGAGAAAACGTCCAATATTTTCATTTATGATATATGAAATGACAATTTATATGCCCTCACAAATAAAACCACGGTGCCTCGGGTAAGACACCGGGCCATAGAGTTCAATTAATTGTTTATTACAAATAACAAAACAAAGAAGTTTATTACTGCGTAACAAAAGTAACAGGAGTATGGTCTTTGGCAATCCAATTGGTCAATCCACCATCAGTTGTCGGGTAGATCCAGCTATTGAATTCAGCTTCCTCTACTTCATTATCCTCCCCAACAGCATTTACTCCTGGATTTGTAATGAGCACAGGAGGTCTTCTGGTCTTCGCCTTCCGCATAGCTTTCTGACCCTCTGCAGTAAAACCCAGTCCAAATTTGTCAGTTTTCTGTGTAAAGTCGGGAAGCTTGCCCCAGTTAGCACAATCACCTTTTTGAACCACAGCCCGGGCATCCTTCAGGGAAGCCATCTTCAAGGGAACATCCTCTTCGACCGCTGTTTCTGCTGCTGCTGAAATTGGAAGCACCTCCTCGAAATGCTGAAAGGGGGTTTCAATAAACTCCCCGTCCATCTCAATGTATCTGAAGGAATTCAAATGGCTCACCATATACTCCTCCTTTCCTTGCACAGTGACGATCTTCCCTCTGACGGGGTACTTCAGCTTCTGGTGCAAGGTAGAGGTCACTGCCCCAGCTTTATGGATCCAAGGTCGACCCAATAGACAAGAGTACGATGGACGGATATCCATCACATAAAAAGTAGAGTCAAACACCTGAGAGCCCACACGAATAGGAATGTCAACCTCTCCGTGAACCATCCTTTTTGAACCGTCAAAGGCTCTGACGATGATATTGCTGGGTTTTAATTCCAGGCCTTCACAATCCAAACGGTCTAAAGCCTTATTTGGTAGAGCATTAAAGGAAGAACCAGTATCCACCAATACATGTGCCAGAGTCGTGCCCCTACATTCAATAGAGACATGCAGAGCATCATTATGGTCTCTTCCTTTCGCAGTCAGGTCAACATCTGAGAAACCCAAGCCATTGTCCGCTGTCAGATTTGCTACGCAATCGGTGAACTGGACTGCAGATGTCTCCTGTGGCACATGGGCCGTCTTGAGAAATGAGATTAAGGCCTTAGCATGGGGTCTGGGTAGTACCCTCTTGAAGTTGGTGGGTTCAACCTGTCCTAGTAGAAGTAACCGGGTTCTAAGGGTCCCAATATCACGGGATTGCTTTCATTGTTCATCGTTTCGATTTAGCCACTGAACTGGCGACCGAAATATTCCAGGAAAGCAACCCTCAATTGAGTGTAGTATTGAGTATCAACCAACCTCGGACTGCACCAAAGTCAGTTATCTCACTACCCTAAAGAGGCCAAGATAGTTCAATTAAGGTTCCTAAGGTCTGTTGATGCTTCACGACACCACACGGAGGCCCCGTACTCTCCTTGACTGAACTCAAGGGTTATCGGTACACACCAAAGTGCCACATCAACGTAGCAGACTGTTTCAACCATGTCGGTATACCCCGCACAGTTCCCTCACAGCCTTGTTGCTACTTTCTAAGAAGGTATCCCCAGATCCGGGTTAGGATCTATAGAACTCCCAAGACAGTCCCACAATTTAAAGCAAACAAGGAAAGCAATTGAAAACACAGTTATGAACTAACCCTAAGGTACACCTCACTTTAAGTTAATTCCCCAGCAGAGTCGCCAGTTCTGTGATCGGTGGATCTGGAACTGATTGTTTAAAGCTGGTTCACGAAATGTCGCGGAAGCAAGAGTCGCCACCGTCTTTTATTTTCTCCAAATGGAAAGGACAAAAGCACAGAAAAATTCCTTAAAGAGATTGCTCTCGGTTCGGGAGGTAGGTTATACAAAGGGAAGGTGTTAGCACCCTTTCTATCCATGGTTATCCATGGGCTCTTAGATACTTGCTCATTTGTGTTTTCAAAAATGGTTTGTTTGCTTTTCAACTGTGGGTTTTAAAAAGTTTCTTTGAAAATTCCAGTTCGACTCTTGTATCGGTCCTCAAGAGTGTTTGAAAAATTGCTTTCAAAAGCTTTTTGAAAATGTGTTGGTGCGAAAAGTATTTTTTGAATTTGTTTTGAAATTTAGAGCAAGTATCTAGAGTCGTCTACCTACCCTAAGGAATTCGTCTGTGTAAATGTCCTTTAAAGTAGTGCCATCCCACCATTGAGAGGTAGGTAGCACCACCATTGGAGGTGTTCGGGTCAATTCGAGGTTCGGGACATGGTGATCACCAGAGCAATGGGAAGACACCTTAGAAGCTACCCTCATGCCAGGTTCTCGGATCATGAGGACTTACTAAGACATCCTCTACTCGACGATCACCTTTCGAGGCAAGGCAACAGTGAGGCGTACCCTAGGGGTGGTGTGTGATTTGTGTGTCATGTTCATTTATTTTTGTCTTGTCATGGTATGGGTGATCTACGCGTTTGTTTTTATTTATTGTCATTCATTCTTGCATGCATTTATTTAATAGTTAAAAAGTGCGAAAAAGGTAAAGTTCTAAACTATTACAACAGGCGCGGGTCCACATCGCAAAAATTTCCAGAACCCGATTTGACAGAAAAATAAAGAATTAAAGTAAAAGTGCGGGAGAGAAATATTTACACGGCTTTGGGAGAGGTACATGAATAATTAAAAGAAAAAAGTAATAAATACGCTAATTGAATTAAAATTAGAAACGAGGGCGTTGGACCCTTTTTGATGAAATTAAATTATTAGCAAATTAATTAAATTAAAGAAAAAGAAATTATTTTTTTGGTTTTTTTGTATTTATGAGAATTTAATGAGATTAATTGAAATTTAAATGCTAACCCTAATTCTAATTGTTTTTTAGTTTATTAAGAAAGTATTAAAGTTAAACCTAAATTAACCTAATTATTTACATGCAATCTTGATTTATAAAAATAATAGGAAGAATTAGTAATTAATGTAGTAAAAAGGAAAAAAGGATGAAAAAAGATTTGAAACCCTAATTCTACCAAATTTTAGGTTTTTATTGAAAAATGTTAAGATTAATCCTAGATTTAAAACTAAGTTAATTAATGAATTTTATTTACAAAAACATTAATTAAATAAATATATTTTAATTTTGTCCTTTCTGATTTTTTTGTGTTTTTTATATTATTGTGAAAATATTTAAATTAAAAAACTAATTAATTGAATCACAATAAATAAATAAAAAATAATGGGAAGAATATTGCAAACCTAGGGGGGGTCCCCAAATTGGAGGCTTTAGTCAGTAATTCAGGCCCATTTATCCTTGGCCTTATTGACTTTCCAGATAGCGTACCCAGGCGCTGACTCACGTCCATGGTATTCATCAGATCTGGTCCCTTGGTTGAGTGCAATGGGACATGTGGCGTGTTGGATGGAGAGTTGCATGGAAGGCGCCTGGGAGTAAGCTACATACAAACACAGTTAGAAAAATAATATGGAATGGAAGGGGGACCTGGGGCTCGAACCCAGGTCCTGATGATTACCATACACATGCCTAACCAATTGAACCAAGCGCGCGTCTTGATTATCCTATGGCCAACAAACAATATAATATAAAACGAACGTTAGTGGAGAATTAGCGCGTAAATTCAAATCGTCCTACCACGTACTGACACTTCACCATCTTCCTCCTTGTTTTGTTTTTTTGCCTGAAACATAAAAGAAATTGGCAACGGTTTTGAACCGTTCCCTTAAGCAACTTTCTGGAAAATAGCGAATAGGCCATATGGCCTCATAAATTAGGCGCGAGGGTTGGGTTCTTTTCGTCCAAATGCGCTGAATTTAGTCATGGTACTGTGATGTTCCAATTTTACCTTAACTGGGAAACCCCAATTCAAAGCTTCACAAACCCTAAAAGACAACAATGGTGGAATCGCGTATAGTGCACAAAAACACAATTAAATTATGTGGTTAGCTTTAGAATTACATAATGAACACAAATCAAACATCAAAAATTATGAAAAATGCATGAATCGAGATGCAAGAATGTCAAATATTTTCTGTACAGGTCACCATCGTTCTCACGTTTCTTGGTGTTAGGATGAATGATTTTGATTGGAAAACTTTCCTTGAAGCCTCAGGAAGGTAATGGAACAAGTCTCTTGGCTTGAATCGACCTAGAAGATGGTTTTCAGATTTGAGTTTTTCTTGAAAAATTCCAAGTTTGTTTAGGGATTTCTGGCGCAGCTTGGACCTCTTGGGCACGAGGGTTTGCATCCATATATATGTATCAATGATTTAGGTCAAGGAAATTGATCAAAAACCCATGCATTGATGAAAAGGATATTTGATTTTCATGGCAAAATATTTTCTAATCTTTTCATGCAAACTTAGTTCAAATCATGGCCAATTAACAAGATTCTTTCCAAATCTGATTATACACAAAATCTTGAGATTATTTCATGCACAAAAAGATTCAAAAAATTAGGTTTAGTATTTTTCACATATTTAATTTAATTAAATGAATTATTAATAATTAAAAATCCAAATAAATAAATAAAAATGATAAAAAACTTCCCTTTGGGCCAAATGGTCGTGCACATGCCTTGGGTGATGAATTGTGGAAGAAAAAGAGGCCCATTAGCAATTTTAGGTCATTTGAATCAATGTTGACTTTTCAAAATATCCAAAAATTTCCCAACTTCCACAAGGCATAACTTGCTCAATTTGTAATCTTTGCTCATGTTCTTTGACATTTTGGAAAGGTGTTTGAGTCCTCTAACCAATGTCTTTGGTCCCATGTCATTTTGATTTACCAATCTCAAGTTATGGCCTTTGACTTAAAGTCCTTTTTTGTTGACTTTTGAAAATGACCTATAATGTTGAAATTGATAACTTTTTGTGAGAGCATTTCTTGGACTTGAAGTGTGAAGAGGAGTTGTAGGAAATGTCTTTATCTTCAAAATGAGCTTTGGATGGAATTTTTCTGATAATCCATGTGAAAGTTATGCCCTGGTCAATTTACAGTTGACTTTTTCAACTGTCCAAATATGGAAACTTTTGCATCTTGATGATTTTTGAACCAAGCTTTGAGAATCATGATCAAGCATTGATCAAATGATGTTTGTGGCTTCAAAATGATATGTTGACCAAAAATTTGAACTTTTGACTGTCAAATGACCATTTTGCCCCTATAGTTGACTGTAGTGCAATTAGGGTTTTTGACTGTGCAATTTTGTGCTGTAAGTCTTAAAACTTTGTATGAGGATGCTTGACCATGTTTATAGGCATGTGGGACTTGATTGGACCCTTGGAAACTTCATTTTCTTTGTCAGAACCAAAACCCTAATTTTGACTGTTAGGAGGCCCTTGAACTGTGCAACCCTTGGGGAGATTTTGAAGCATGACTTGGAAATTTTTTGAAGAATATGGGAGGGCAAATTTTGGGGTACAACAGTGTAGATTGGCTAGCGTGCCTTTCGTAATCCGAAGGTGGAAGATGATTGAACACTATAGTGCCCAGAAATTTGCGCTCACATAGTAGTGTGATGGTGGGAATGGGCTTACAGATGCCATTTGGAGATTGGTGGATAGGAGGATGGGCTTATAGATGCCATGTTGAGAGGTGACGGATATGTGGATGGGCTTATAGATTCCATCTGGGTGTTGATCGCGTAAGAGTTTCCTTAGCGAGAACTTGCGTACCTGAAAAAGAAAGATTACCTGGCCTGTTATAGGAGTTGATCTTCAAACTTTTTATATAGATGTGCCCTGACTGGTTACAGGAATTGAATCTTTAAACCTCTTCAGACGTGCCCTGGCGAGATACAGGAATTGAGTCTGGAGCTTCAAAAGGTGATGAATGAATCATGGATGGTTACTACCTCAACGGGACGATGAGAGAACCTCAGGCGATTACTACCTCAACAGTAACGATGAGAGAACCTCGGGCGATTACTACCTCAACAGGAACGATGAGAGAATCCTGGATGTCTTCTACTGAGTCTTCATCAGGAAAATCTTTAGGAATCGATTTAACTGGACCGGAGAAGGCCTTTGACTGGATCGGCATTAGAAAAATCTTTAGGAGTCGATTTAACTGAACCAGGCAAGGTCTTGGAATCTTCAACTGGAATAAGAATCAGGGAGATCTTAGGGTCGATCTGACTGAACCAGAGAAGGCCTTTGACTGGATCGGCATCAGAAAAATCTTTAGGAGTCGATTTAACTGAACCAGGCAAGGTCTTGGAATCTTCAACTGGAATAAGAATCAGGGAGATCTTAGGGTCGATCTGACTGAACCAGAGAAGGCCTTTGACTGGATCGGCATCAGAAAAATCTTTTAGGAGTCGATTTAATTGAACCAGGCAAGGTCTTGGAATATTCAACTGGAATAAGAATCAGGGAGATCTTAGGGTCGATCTGACTGAACCAGAGAAGGCCTTTGACTGGATCGGCATCAGAAAAATCTTTAGGAGTCGATTTAACTGAACCAGGCAAGGTCTTGGAATCTTCAACTGGAATAAGAATCAAGGAGATCTTAGGGTCGATCTGACTGAACCAGAGAAGGCCTTTGACTGGATCGGCATCAGAAAAATCTTTAGGAGTCGATTTAACTGAACCAGGCAAGGTCTTGGATTAGCTTTTACTGGATAAGAATCAGAGAAATCTTAGAATCGATTTAACTGAACCAGACTAAAGTCTTGGAATATAGCTGAGAACTTAACTGGATCTTTCCTGAAAGGTAAAGGTCAGTCATATGCAATGCATGATATGGATCGAGCAATGATGTTCTCAACATAAATGAGATTGTAAGATATGATGCGTTTATCCATGTATCATGATGTATGTGATGTTTTTGAATGTATTTTCGTCTAGGAAAGTGTATCCTTGACGAATGCCGGGAGTTAAATCCTGGGCTGATGGTTGAAGAGAGTTCTTCGTTTCTGCTAGGGATGAAGATTGCAAGAATGAACCGGTAGGAGAAGATGACTCCGTTGGGGAATAAACTTGGCGAATGGATTACTCTGCGGGGCAAAATTACTCTAGCTACCTTGCTGGGGAACAGTACTCTGTGGGAGGAGAGGTACTTTGAGATGTTGATGGTAACTTCGCCGGGGATACCGTTGTTATGTTGGAAGTGTTAATAGACTCCGCTGGGGATAAGAAGACTTCGCCGAGGACGATCTTTTCGTGGCTGTTGGCTGAGGATAACCCAGTTATATCCTGGTGGGGAAATAACCTTTGAATAAAGCCGGGGGACACGTTCGTGCTCTGTAGGGGATAAGCTTCCAGAATCTACTGGGGATAAGCTTCCTGCCAGGGAGATGATTCAAACTTTCCTGGGGAAATCTTGAACTATACTGGACTCTCCTGGGGAACTCTTTGAGATATATTGGGGAAGAGATTCCACTGAATGTCTGGTATACTGCCGGGGAACAATCTTAGATCAAGACTATCGGGGATGCTTGTTAAGAATATTCGTATATTGCACTGGGGAATATTGAGATCTGCCAGGGATACCCAACTTCCTTAGGGCTGATTGTATAACTTTGGTTGGGGAGAGTGCATTGACTTGCTGGCTCACTCTCTGGGGAATTAAGGTATATTGGTTATGTTCTTCGGCTGAACTTACCTTGGTACTTTGATGGACAGGCCAATTAGATCGCTTAGACAACTCATTATTGCCCCTGTTTCTAATGTTACCTGTAATTAATCCTTTGTTTCGTATGCAAACATTCATGAGTTAGCAATTAGTGTCAAATGCATATATCACAAATTGAACCTTGGACGTTCTTCACAAAACAAAACAGGAAAAGGAAAAACAATTGGCAATTGATCTGAAAAGTGAATTTATATTGATTTTTGAATTTGCCTGTAAATAGGCGTTTATGTACAAGAGGTTGACGTCCTAGTAAGAGAACGCCGCCGAATAAAAGAGTTTATACAATTTGTACAAAGAGAAAACAAAACAGCTGTGTGAAAAGAATAATCCCACTGGGTTCCAACTCTGCTATCGCCTTTATATCTTCGAGCGTCTCATCACTTGATGACCTAGCTGAAGATGAAGCTGATTGATCGATGTCGTCTGAACTTGATAGTTGACACCGGACTCTGGATGCAAAGTGATCCAATGAGACATAGTATTACGCTTCATCCCTAACTTTTTCCTGGACCGCCCTTTCGGGTTTTCGGTCCACCGGGATACCCATTTTTGCCCAAGCCGCCTTTTCAGGTTTTCGACTTGCCGGGTGTACAGATTTTTTCATTTCATCCCTCATTTTTCCCGAACCCTTTTGGTTCGTCGGGAAGCCCTAATTTTTGCCTAGGTATGTCAACCTAGCGGGTCTTTATCATGCATAGTATCTTTTTACTATGTCTGCATTGGCGGGGTGAGGAAGGTCGTCACCATCCATGGTGGTTAGAATCATGGCTCCTCCTGAGAACACATGTTTAACCATAAATGGCCCTTCGTATGTGGGGGTCCATTTTCCCCTGGGATCACTTTGAGGAAGGATGATGCGCTTGATTACCAGATCCCCAACTTGATACTCTTGTGGTCTGACCTTCTTGTTAAATGCCCTGATCATCCGTTTTTGATACGTCTGACCATGACAAATAGCAGTGAGTCTCTTTTCGTCAATTAGATTTAACTGATCAAGTCGTGTCTGGATCCAATCATCTTCGCTCAGATCTGCATCCTTCATTATCCGGAGAGAGGGTATCTGTACTTCGATCGGTAAGACTGCCTCCATGCCGTAGACCAAGGAGAAGGGAGTTGCCCCGGTTGACGTCCTTGCTGAGGTACGGTACCCATGAAGAGCGAACGGTAACATCTCGTGCCAATCTTTATAGGTCACTGTCATCTTCTGCACAATCTTCTTGATATTTTTATTCGCTGCTTCTACAGCCCCATTCATCTTCGGCCGGTAGGGAGAAGAGTTGTGGTGCTGTATTTTAAATTGCTCGCAGAGCTCAGTGATCATCTTGTTATTGAGATTGGTACCGTTGTCTGTAATGATTCTTTCTGGGACACCATATCGATAGACCAGATTATGCTGAATGAGCCATGCCACAACATTCTTGGTTACAGTAGCGTAGGAAGCTCCTTCAACCCACTTTGTAAAGTAATCAATCGCTACCAGGATGAAGCGATGCCCGTTGGATGCCGTAAGTTTAATCTCGCTGATCATATCTATGCCCCACATTGCAAAAGGCCAAGGTGCAGTCAGGACGTTCAGAGGAACTGGAGGAACATGCACCTTATCTGCATAAATCTGGCATTTATGACATGTCCGAGAGTGTTGGTAGCAGTTGGCTTCCATTGTGGACCAGAAATACCCTGCCCGAAGGATCTTCTTTTCCATAGTGTGTCCACTGGAATGTGTCCCGAATGTACCTTCATGTAGCTCTTCCATGATCCTTTCTGCTTCAGTCTTATCCACACAACGCAGTAAGGTCGAATCATGGTTTCGCTTGTACAGGATGCCATTGCTGAGGAAGAACTTTGCTGCGAATCTTCTCAGAAATTTCTTATCATTGACAGATGCACCTTCAGGATATTCCTGAGCTTCCAAGTATCTCTTCACCTCATGGTACCAAGGTTTCTCAGTCACTATCTCAGCCTCGAGATCACAACAGTATGCCGGTTCGTCCAGTTTCCAGATAATGACCCGGGGAGCCTCATTGTCCCATTTGACTTTAAACATGGAAGACATCGTAGCCAACGCGTCCGCCAACTGATTCTCCTCTCTTGGGAAATATTCAAACGTTATCTCTGTGAAATGGGGGATCAATGTCAACACACATTCCTTGTAAGGAATAAGATTCGGATGTTTCGTATCCCACTCGCCTTTGATCTGGTTGATCACGAGAGCGGAATCTCCGAAGACACTCAGAAACTTGATCCTTAAGTCGATCGCAGCTTGAAGACCCATAATGCATGCCTCATACTCCGCCATGTTGTTGGTGCAGTTGAAACATAGCCGGGCAGTGAGTGGAGTATGAGTGCCTTGAGGGGATATGATCATAGCGCCAATACCATTACCCAAAGCATTGGAGGCTCCGTCAAAGTTCATAGACCATCGGGATCCTTCCTCAGGTCCTTCATCCGGTCCAGGTACCTCACAATCAGTCACTATCATGATGCTCTCGTCAGGAAACTCAAAGTTCATTGACTGATTGTCGTCTACTGCCTGATGTGCCAAGTGGTCTGCTAATACGCTTCCTTTGATGGCTTTCTGAGTCGTGTACTGGATGTCGTATTCCGTCAAGATCATTTGCCATCTTGCTATTCTCCCAGACAGAGCAGGCTTTTCAAATATGTACTTTATGGGATCCATCTTTGAGATCAACAAGGTAGTGTGAGTCAGCATATACTGTCTCAGCCGGCGAGCAGCCCATACCAAAGCGCAGCAAGTTTTCTCGAGCAGTGAGTATCGGGTCTCACAGTCGGTAAACTTTTTGTTAAGGTAATAAATGGCATGCTCTTTTCGGCCAGACTCGTCATGCTGCCCCAGCACACACCCCATTGAGTTATCAAGTATTGTTAGGTATAGTATAAGAGATCTCCCTTCAACCGGTGGCAAAAGAATGGGTGGTTCTTGGAGATACTCTTTGATTCTGTCAAAGGCGGCCTGACATTCATAATTCCAACGTACTACCTGATCTTTCTTCAGCAGCTTGAAGATTGGTTCACAGGTAGCGGTTAGGTGCGAGATGAATCGAGCAATGTAATTCAAACGTCCTAGAAAGCCTCTGACCTCTTTCTCTGTCTTAGGAATTGGCATCTCTTGAATGTCTTTAACCTTGGCAGGGTCCACTTGAATACCCTTGTCACTCACAACGAAGCCTAGCAACTTTCCAGATCTAACCCCGAAGGTGCACTTGTTCGGGTTCAACCTCAGCTTGTACAACTTCAGACGGTCAAACAATTTCTGCAGATGATCAAGGTGTTCTTCATCAGTTTGGGACCTTGCAATCATGTCGTCAACATACACTTCAATCTCATGATGGATCATGTCATGAAATAAAGCAACCATGGCACGTTGGTAGGTTGCCCCAGCATTTTTCAACCCGAATGGCATGACCTTATAGCAGAAGGTTCCCCACTGAGTAACAAAGGTAGTCTTTTCCATGTCTTCAGGAGCCATCTTGATCTGATTATACCCTGAAAAACCATCCATGAAAGAGAACACCTTGTGCTGAGCAGTATTATCAACCAAAACATCAATGTGAGGTAGGGGAAGTCATCCTTGGGGCTGGCCCTGTTCAGATCCCTGTAATCGACACACATTCTGACCTTACCATCCTTCTTCAGTACTGGCACCACATTAGCAAACCACTGAGGGTAAGAAGTCACTGCAAGAAACCCGGCATCAAACTGTTTCATAACCTCAGCTTTGATCTTCTCAGACATCTTTGGACGCATACGGCGGACCTTTTGCTTAACCGGAGGGCAGTCTTCCTTGGTGGGCAAATGATGGACCACAATGTCGGTATCCAACCCAGGCATGTCTTCGTAGGACCAGGCAAAGATCTCCACATAATCATGTAGCATCTGAGTCAACCGTTGCTTCACGCTGAGCTCCAGATTAGCACCAATCTTAACCTCCTTTCTGTCTGCCTCAGTACCCAGATTTATCGTTTCTGTCGGCTCTTCATGTGGTTGAATTGCCCTCTCTTCCTGGAGTAACAGTCTTGCAAGCTCGCCAGGAACTTCACAATCATCTTCACCTTCGTCTTCGGCTAAGTTGATCGGATTTTCGAAGTCATAACTGGCAGTAGCAGAGTCGTTACCAGTGAGATCCAGAGTGGATTGAAACCTGTATGAGTGAGTGTGTGTAAATACAGATGTTTTGCAATATAAAGAAAGGAAAGAAGGAAAGGGAGCACAAGATTTGAAATGTGAAAAAACGTCCAAGATCTTTATTCATGATATATGTAAATGACAGTTATAAGCCCTCACAAACGAAGCCAGCGGTGCCCCGGGTAAGACACCGGGCCATAAAGTCCCAATTCATTGTTTATTACAAATAACAAAAACAAAGGAATTCATTACTGCGTAACAAAAGTAATAGGTAGGTTGTCCTTTGCAGACCAATTGCTAGGTCCACTGTCAGTCGTCGGGTAGATCCAGCTATCGAACTCTGATTCTTCTACCTCGTCATCTTCCCTGATAGCATTTACTCCATGGTTAGGCATGGGAGCAGTTACCACATTAGGCTTATCAGGTGCCTCAAACTGTACCTCCTTTGCATCAATAAGGTCTTGCACCTTGTTCCTCAGGGCCCAGCAGTCATCAGTAGAATGCCCCGGGCTATCGGAGTGATAAGCACAGCGGGCATTTGGATTGTACTTAGGAGAGGCAGTGTTCACAACCTTCGGGGCCTCCCTGAAAGTCACCAAGTTGGTTGATAGCAATTGCGGCAAGATTTGTGACAAGGTCATACTCAGTCGGGTAAACTCTCTTCTGGGTCTTTCAGCCCTTTGTTGATTAGTTTGCCGAGGGGAGGCAGCAGGCTTTGCAATCACTACCGCGTTGACAAATTAGCGGCGCTCTGGTTTATCTTGCCTTCTAGGCCCATACACAGCATTGGCCTCCTTCTTAAAGGGTTTCTTCTCAGAACTCGAAGACGCACCTTTCTGAATCTTCCCTGACTTCATGCCAGCCTCTATCCTTTCCCCAGTTAGGATAAGGTCTGTGAACCCTACAGACGAATTACCGATAAGATGATTGAAGAATGGCCCGGAGAGGGTCCCCAAGAACATATCCACCAGCTCACGGTCTGTTAACGGAGGCTGCACCCTTCCAGCCAGGTCCCTCCACTTCTGTGCATACTCTTTAAAACCTTCGCCTGATCCTAGCGACATACCCTGGAGTTGGGTACGTGTAAGAGCAAGGTCGGCATTATATTGATACTGCTTGTAAAAAGAAGTAGCCAACTCCTCCCAGTTACGAACTTTGGTTCCATCCAGCTG